>JAWWNJ010000149.1:0-581942 GCA_037176885.1 Favolaschia claudopus | reverse complement strand
CTGCGAAGAGGAGGACAGGCAGAAAATCTGCAGCTCTTTAGATACATTGGGATAGATACCGCTAGCGTACGTTCGTAATGATTTGTACAACAGTGTATAGAAACGAGTAGTGTTTAGGTCAAGGCGTCCAACTCCTTGCTGATGGACGAAACTAGTCTTCCGATCCAATGTTTGTCTCGCGCCTGGTCTACATTCATTGTTAAACGCCCTGAATTCTCTTTCGTTTCACTGGATGGAACACTTGGATCATGTCCTGCCGAAACCAACTGCGGCCAGTGATCACGAAGTGCGTCTTCGAGAGGTGAGAGGGTCGCAACAAGCTTGGGGTTTCCGGTAAGCGCATCATCCAGTGGTCGCACAAGCGATCTCTGGTATAAGACAGAAGGATGAATGGTCTCATGGGTCACTGAATCCGTCATCGTTGGTAAAGGACGTTGAATTTTGTGCGCCAAGGAGTATATCCCTGTAAGTGGACTGAAGACAAACACATCGTTAGAGTGATATATGGAAGGGGGATATGAATTACAGACTCGTGAGGTGGTTGCTCCCCCCAAAGAGTGGTAGGACGAGGAAGGGCTCCCAAGTAACTATAGTCCAGCGACAAATGTGGTTCGAGATTCGCCTGAACATTCGGGTTCGAAGGAGAAACTCGACAAAGGGTGAACACTCACGGCCATCCAGAAGCTACACGTTATGAGATTAGCACAAATCTTGAAACACTCAGATTCACAGCTCACAGAGTGAGGTCAGCCAGATCGTGCTCCTTGTAGCCTCCTCCTACGTTGACGGTGGGATTACGAGTCAAGAATACAGCGAAGAAGACGGACCGATATCAGCATGAGATCCTGAAAGCTCAAATGTGACATTTGCAGAACGTAGTCAATTAGAGACTGTACCTGTAAACCAGGTCTGACGGAGTACCTGTCCCTTGGCCAATGCATTGGGGGATTGTTCAAATTTGCAGCAGTTCTATCATTTCAATAATGTTATCGGTTACCAGTCGAAACTAAATTCTCCTACAAAGTCCGCTCTCGTTTCGTTTAGGGCCATAGCATGGTAGGCATACTGAACGTGTTCTCTGGACGACGACTGTTGATGCGAAAGAAGAGGGAAGACAAATAAACCCGAACCCCAGTCGCCTATCATTGAACCCAAATATATTTTGCACGACTTTGGACTTGCGGGTGAGCTCCTCGGGCAAACCTTGGGAAATATGTTAGTACTGCCCAACTTTTGATCTCGAGAGTAAAGATACCAAGGCTTCCTACAGTGTCATAGACCCCGATGAACCTATCGATGTTCAGCGACACGAGGTCCCAGATACGACAGGACTGGCGGACTTGACTGTGAAAGTATCCCTGTCTGAATCAGCTCGTTTCTTGCCTCGAGATTCATGACTGTTCCAAGGAGCGAGTTGGGCTTTGAGTTGCTCGATCTCTGTAAAGAACATCAGAGAATTCCATGTGTTACATGGTAATCGTCTTGCCTCCCTGGTCCTTGGCCTTTCCCAGCTTCTGGTAAGCTAAGAAAATGTCTGCGAAGTGGTCCATGTCGGCGCGGTCAAGTACACCAATCTCGCCCTAACATTCTTTCATTAGCTACGTCTTGCAAGGGAGATTGGACAGGCATTACAATGAACATCGCCGTCATTCTGGCAGTGTAGGCGCCTCGAGAAAATCCAAAGAGGAAAATCTTTGCAAGCAGGGAGGTTGATTTCAGCGCGAACAGCTAGACATACCAAATCATACCTCATCCCCTGGAAAATAGTTGCTATACAGTAGAATGTGAGGAGCCGATGCTTCAGTCGAGCTGCATTCGCTTACTGGGCAATGAAAGCATATGCCTATCGAAAGGTTGCATAGAGTGAAGGATCGTTTACAACTTCGAATTTGGATCTTACCTCTTCGACTTTATCTCCTGCACTTCACGATTAGTGCGAGAAGAAAAAGCAAATCATAAGCAATTCTACCCAATGATCCTCCTGTGGGTCCCTGTGTATGGGTACCGTTAGATGCGAAGGTGAGGCTCGGAGAAGCAGTGACTCGCGTACCAACGATATACTGGGAGTAAAAATTCTGTTCCGAACCTAATTCCATGTCAGGATGAAATTTATTTCTTGATGCACGGTTTCCTGCCTATGCCAGACTGATAGAAGACCTGAAAGTTGTGTGAGTGTCTTCCTTGAGCCTGTGATACTTGATCAAGATACAATTTGAGGAATAGCTGGCTGGAACCGATTGTCTTCATGACTGATAGTTCGGGCGAGACGCTATCGAAATAAGAACAATCAGATCTAGCTTGAATGGCTCCTGGCGATCATCCTCACGAGTATGTTTGTATAACTCTGGCGATTCTGAGTCGCTACGCCTAACGATGCGCGAGGGCGATGTGGGCTCGGGTTTAGTTCGGCGAGTCAAATAAGCTTACCATCTTGCCATGTTCTGCATTGCATATCGGATGGTCATTAGAATCATCCCCAAGATCCTCTTTACCCACCCATCGCAGCAGACGATGATCCTCTTCTTAATTCTGAGCAAAGCCGAAGTGGACATGACAGTCTCTCAAGAGATTTTCGAGCGGGTCGAACGGCGTTCCGGTGACTCGTGGAGAAGGAAATGGGTGAAAGGAAACTTGGGGCACGTTTGACTTGTACTTGGTTTATACCACATGTACAGCCTACATCATCTTCTGGTGTAGTTTCTGACGCGCTGAAGCGCCGCGCTTCACGGTTCGATTCAAAGTCCGGCATCTGCTATACACATCCCAATCATTACAAGCTTTACATGATTTTTATCTAGGGTAGAAGTTGGAGCATGCCTCTATATGTAGAGATTTGATTACGGAAATCGCCCACTGTATCGGTGCGAATGTGAGCATTATTTCCCAAACCGCATCTCTGCTGTGGCATATTCATCCAAAGCCGCCCGAAAATCTAATTCGCTCAAGGATCGTGGTCCGCTTTCAGGTGTAGGCTCTAGCCATTTGAGCGATGACTGAGTTGGACAACAGTGGCTAATATAAAGGCTTGACTAAAGTGATACGAAGGAAATGGTAACGAGACTCACTATATTTCTGTTAGCCTCATTTGCCAAGGAGGGAAGCCGAATAGTTCTAGAGGAAAAGAGGGAGCGGCAGACGGGCAGAGGTGATGAACAATCATGAACTCTGGATCCGATAGCGAATGGGGCCCTGAAAGGATACTTTAGATTTTGGCAAAGCCTTGAAGGACAAAGGCAAACCTTCTATCATTTTGTTCAATCGTTCTACAGTCAATTCCGAATTTTGAGTTTCCCTTGCTCGATAACGAGCTAGGCAGGTCGCAACATTAGCGATTGCGGGTTTCGAGCATTTTCGAGATGCAATACACAGCGTCAATGACTGTAAGGGATTTTCCAGCGTCGAACCTATACCAATGTTGAAGGTTAAAGTCGCTAGGCAGAGAAAGTCACCTACGTTCGGAGCGGCGCTTTTTGAAACTGCGTCTGCTGTTTCTTCTCCGGGATCCAGGAGTGCGAAGAGTTATTAATGATGTATCTTTATGGTGACGCTCTTCGGGCGACAATGGTCGCGAATCTGAGTCGGAGGTGGGGGGAGTGGGCGGATACTCGATTTCAGAAGCAGAGGATGAGTCGTAGCCGACCAGGTTGTGAGTAACAGTAAAGGTTTGTGATATCTCGTCTGCGCAATCCGCGAGTATACCTGTTTTACAAGTTCAAGCTGCAGAAAGGCGCGCCGACGTGTTCAATTCGCACCTTCACTGTCATATACTGTAAGTTTTTCTATCCCTGCGCTACGACACCAACCGACAGTGCGGTCAACAGTTTCTAACAGGCATTTGCGCGTCGCAAATGTGCCATGAGTCAAGTGTGGAACAAGAAGGAGAGCAAGGTGCTGCGGTATGCGTCGACGTGGAGTTTGAAGCGGAAGCGGGGGAACGCAGTGAAGACGCTTCCAGAAAGCAGAGCAGAAGGTAACAAGAAGATAAAAGGCGTGAAGTACGCGCAGCAGGGTGTGGACAACAGCGCTCAAGAGGCCCATCGACGGCGGCGTGCTACGCGCCGACGCGAGAGTTGAGCGGTATATTTATACCGGAATTTGCCGGTGACGTGAGCACTTAAATTAGAATACACGTATACAAGAGTCGTCGTTATATTATTTACAGTATTCCAACATCGTTCTCGGCGGTCTGCAATGCTCGTTTGATCTTGAGCAGCATACCTGTCTTCCAGTTGTCCAACTTTGCGACTTGGTCAAATTCCACCACTGCCCCAGTGAACGCCTCTTCGTCACCAGCCTCGACCGCTTCAATCAAGGCTTGAAGAAATTTGGCCTCCCTTGTGCTGGGATATGACGTGTCCTGATTCGAGTACTTTGCAAGATTCCGTTTGGCCGACACCGTATCCTGTTCGAGGGATGAGAAAAACGAAACGGCAAACACGTATAAACCGTACATTTTTCATGGCAAGAGAGCATAAGCCCGATCTCAGCCAGTACTCCTTGACACTGTACTTGGTCAAGGCCGAAGATAGAGAGTGGTTGGCGACCTGCTCGTAGCGAGCAATTGCCTGTGTATATTCTTCCAGGTCGGCATGTAGATCAGCAGCGTCCTTGTAGCAGGCATTGGCAGTTCTGAGAATGAGATGAGCCAGCGGTGAATATGACGCTTGAGAATACATTTACGCGGTGGCGTCCTCCTGAGCATACCAATCGCCCGCTCTCTCGTAGCTCTCGCACGCCTTGCGGAGATCATTGTTTTCTTGAAGATGAATTTGACCAATCTCTTTCTCCCGGTCTGCAGCTTGGCGGAAACGGCCCGCTTGGGTAAGATGTACGATAGTTTGGGCCAGAGCCTGGACAGCGACTCGAAAGACTTGAGATCGACTGCGAAGCACCAAGCAGATACGAGCTCACGCTGAGGATGACCCTGCTTGTAAGCCTTAGCGGCATTCCACCAGGCATTAGCCGCTTCGTTGTTTTCCTTGCCCTGTTCACGACATTCGGCTTCCCGCGCAAAAGCATCTCCAGCAGCCTTGAAATTCTTTTCGATCTTAAAGGAATTTGCGGCTTGCTGGTAAAGGTCGCCGGCCTCCTCGAACTTGGAGGAAGCGGACGAGAACCAGCCTGAGGATGAGTTGGCCTTCTTGTCAGCCTTGTCTAGCAAGGCCTGTGCAGCAGATTTGGACATGGTGGGTGATGGACGGAAGCAAGATCTTAACAGGGGATCGATGGGGCTAGGCGGTTACTAAATTCCTCCCGACGTCACTGCCTTTAAGCGCTTAGAGTAACTCTTACCATGACTCTCGCTGTCGACACTATCCGCCAACTTGCGGACCTTCATCCAAAGCCATCCAATGTCAGATTTCAATATGGCACCGCCGGATTTCGCACTGTGTACGGGTAAATCGTATTCAGTCTGACCACCACTCACCTCGCCCATCTAGAGCAAGCGTTCTCGACTCAGTACTATTCAGAGTTGGTGTGCTTGCTGGCCTTCGTAGCAAGAAATTGGATGGGAAAACCATCGGTGTCATGGTCACGGCGTCCCATAATCCGGAGCAGGTAACGAAGTTCAACGTTCTCCGATCCACGATTAATTGCTGGTATTTCAAGGACAATGGCGTCAAGCTTGTCGATCCACGTGGCGAAATGCTCGACGCGTCTTGGGAAACATACGCTACTACGCTGTCCAACGCGCAAACAACGGACGAGTTCGTCAGCGAATTGCAGAAATTCGTAGAGGTTCTCAAGATTGATCTGTCCAAGCCGGCGCGTGTTGTGTATGCCCGGGATACCCGACCGTCTGGCGAGGCACTCGTTTCATCTCTTGAAGATGGCCTCAAAGCAATTGGAGCCGAAGGGCGAAACGCTGGTGTCACCACTACCCCCGTCCTCCACTACCTTGTCCGCGCGATCAACACGAAAGGCACTCGGGAGAGCTACGGCGATGATACTGAGGAGGCATATTTTCTCAAACTTGCAACTGCATTCAAAAAACTAGTTGTTTGTACTCATGTTAATCGCATGTGTGTCTGTTCTGAACCCACGTCTAGTCAACACGCGAGACCCCCTCACCATTGCTCATCGATTGTGCCAACGGAGTTGGTGCGCCAATTGCCACGAAATTGGCCGAATATCTCGGCGATAGTTTAACGCTGGTTCTTGAGAACGCGTCGATCACGACGCCTGGCGCCCTAAACAATTCATGCGGAGCCGACTACGTCAAAACCGCGCAGAAACTCCCTCCATCTTTGGCCGATCGTTTACAAGCAGGCCAGCGAGGCTGCAGTCTTGATGGCGATGCTGACCGCTTGATGTATTTCTATCTCGACGAGCGCAGTCAGTTCCACATGCTGGATGGTGACAAAATCGCCGCATTGGTCGCCGCCTTCATTGTTGAGCTCGTCAAGACCGCGGGATTGGACGGCCAGATCAAAGTCGGCATTGTACAGACAGCGTACGCCAATGGCGCTTCTACGAAGTATTTAAGCGAGGTAAGGCTGTTTGCTATCGTGCTGCATCCCCGCGTGTTCAACGTATGCAGCGTTCACCGGTCAAGTGCGTGCCCACCGGGGTCAAGCACCTTCATCACGCCGCAGAACATTACAACATCGGCATCTATTTTGAAGCGAATGGACATGGTACCGTCCTGTTTTCGCAACCCACTCAAGAATTACTGCAATCCTACGAACCCACCACACCTGCTCAGTCGACTGCTCTCGAGCACCTTCGAAACGTGAATCAATTAATCAACCAGACAGTCGGCGACGCGCTGTCTGACATGCTTCTGGTGGAGGCTGTTCTTGCCCACAAGGATTATAGCGGTGTTGAGTGGGACTCACTGTACATCGATCTTCCGAATAGGCAGGTGAAAGTAGTCGTCGCGGATAGAAATCAGTTCAGAACCGAAGATGCTGAGCGACGATTGGTCAGTCCTGTCGGGCTCCAGGAGAAAATCAACGACTTGGTTCGCCGATATGAGGGTGGGCGGTCCTTTGTGCGACCTAGTGGTACGGAAGACGTGGTTCGCGTATACGCCGAAGCCAGTATCAGGGCTCAGGCCGATGGTAATTGAGAAGAATTTATTCCTTGATGAATTGCTCTGACTCGAAATTTTCACTAGAATTGGCGTACCGAGTTGCTGGTCTTGTGTATGATGAAACTGGCGGAAACCCTGCGACGCGACCCAAGGAATTTTTATGATGACAGTGGACGAATGCTTACGAATTGTTATGATGTATCAAGAATGGACCTTCGAGTAGTCGAGCGCCTTGTAGAACTTCACTAGAGTTGTAATCCGTGCAAAAGGTGGAATCAAAGTTGAAATTGCGTTTTTCTTGTGCCATTTTACGTCATAAGTGGGCTGTATTTGGGCTGTAAGCGCGAATATATTGTGACTCACTGGTGACCGAACGCAAGCACTTTCTAGTGCCTACCTCTCTCTCTTCCAGTTGGACCTGCTTGGACCCACATCTTCTCCATGTGCCGTTTCGTAATCTACAAAGGTGGGAAGAAGCTTCTCGCGCTGATTTAAGTTATCATGCTGACTATTGCATCAAAGGAACATCTCCCGTTCAACTGTCTCATTTGTTAACAAGACCATGCCATAGCATCATCAACCAAGGTATCGTTCATGTAGCAGTCATAACCAGATGTCCAATCCTCTGTATCAAAGCATTCGACTCCCGTCTTCGTCTCGATCGCCGACGACCGATGAATGGGGATGGTTTCGGAGTTGGTGCGCCATCTGCTCAGTCCTTTCGAGGAATCTCACCGCGTCTAGGATGGTACGACTCTGTCTATGACGAGGAACTCGGCCCTCAGCCGTGCATCTTCACCAGCGTAACGCCGGTACCTATTAGTAGCATCATTTTTCAAGACTTCCTAACAAATTTGCCGACGCATACAGGCATGGAACAACATCAACTTGACGCGGTTGGCTGAGAAGATAAAGTCACCGTTAGTATTGTGCGTCCTACTTTGACTCCCGTGTCTGGCCTCATCTCAGGTTATCGAAAGCGGACATGTAAGAGCCACTACAGCCGGTTCTTTGAGCTTGGACAATTGCCATCCATTTGTGCATGGAAAACTCATGGTAAGATCTCACTGGAACTCTCCGATAATTAGTTTTCATTAGTTGTGCCAAATGCAGTTCATGCATAATGGAGGGATTGCTCAGTGGGAGCTCATAAAACGAAGCTTACAGAAGGAACTGCCTGACGTCGCATTCAATATGGTTCAAGGCAATACAGGCAAGTTCCACTGTCCGTAAAGTCATTCGCTTCTCATCCTCTCAGATTCTGAATGGGCCTTCGCTCTCTTCCTCTCCAAGGTCAGTCCGGTCTACTATTCCCGCTGGTTAGTCTCATAGCATTCTAGCTCCCCGATCCGAATGCTCGGACATTCACGCCCGACATCTTGCGCAGAGCGATGCTTGATACGATAGCGACCATGAACGATTTGGCAGAAGCTGTTGGAATTACCGAAGTGCTGGCAATCCTGCTTCAAATGCGGTAGAAACTAACTCGTTATTCAGCCGAGTCTGATGAATTTTTGTGTCACTGACGGCGATACCGTTATTGCGACTCGTTATATTTCATCGGACAAGGATGAGGCTGCCTCATTGGTGGGTTTGCATTCAACAAAAATGAACTTCCTCATTGACTTCATGCCAGTGGTTTTCTTCTGGAACAACATTCAGCGAGGATGCGGAAGGCGGCCACTATCGGATGTCGAAGGCTGATAAGAGAGAAAATATCATCATGATTGCCTCGGAACCTCTAACGTTCGAAAGAGGTGACGCTCACGAAATATTCACTATCGTTGACTGACATTGCGGATCTGTTAGCTGACTGGATGGAAATTAAGACGAACACGGTGAGCTCATCCCTTCTAGTTTGTCGTGCACCTGCAAACAATTTACAAGTTGGTCGTCATCACTCCGCGCTTCAATTTTCTGCAAATCCCCATCGTGGACAAATTCTCTGCGCCTGGCAATGTCAGAGGCACAGAGTTTGCGCAGGAGAAAGGTCTTTTACATCCGCGAAAAGCACTCTCCAATCTTATGAACACTTCGTCTCGTCCTTCAAATTCCGTTCGACAGCAGTAGACAGTAGAGAAATGTACTTTATCAGATTTCACTTTGTTTTGGATAGTTGATTATGTAATGAACGCGAGACAGAACACGAGTTACGTCACCTCTCTAGGCTCCGACTGTCGAGCCCGGTTGCCTCCTCTGAACGCTTTACCGGTTTGACCGGTGCTCGTTGGGCTCGCAATGACTTTTGTGCTTCACGTCTCCTCCTATGTTGCTCGCCTTTCCACGGCTGTTCAAATTCTAATATTTCTTCCACTCACTCTGGCGACGTTGTCTCATCGCGCATTCCTGCTCTTATCACTTCTTCTTTCGATCCAAACTCTCATTCATGGAACTTGTCTTCTTGTGTGGCCTGGCTCCCAAGTCTTACCGTTCCTGCAAGGTCTAACGCTTCCATGACTTCTTTGACTCCAGTCGCTTGACACTTGGTTTCATAGTGCCCATGTCTTCTTTTCTACTGCTCGGTGCGCCACGACCCTTTCCCATATTCAATCCGTACCAAACTCTCTCTTCAGTTTGCTTCAACATTTTCGCCGAGCCAGTGAACCCGTGGTTACTGACCGCGGCAGACGTCTGGGGCAGGATCCTCGGAATGTCCGCTCCACTATTCATCCTCCTCGAAGGAGTATCAAGTTTATTGGTATGTTCGTTCCCTTCAGTTCGGTTGGCGTTGAAATGAGACTTGCTCGGTGCACTGCATAGGTCGTTCAAAAGACTGGCCAGATCGCGAAAGAACTCGTGGCGGAAGGCGAATCCTACCAACTTGGCTTACTAGTCGGAACCGCTGTCGCCTATGTATCTGCTTTCTGGTGGATTGTCGTCTCGTACTCCGCCGCGGCATCGTCGCCTCTCGCCTCCACTCTTCTCGGGGCCGCGCTCTGCTCATTCTTCTTTCTCACATGCATCGGCTTTGTTTTACGAAGGTGTCACTTGCATCTCTTCCTACACGCAACCCGGCACTAATATGTCTAAATCAGAACCAATGTTGTCGAATCGGCGGGCATTTTGCTCGTGATAGCGTACAATATCTGGTTGTGCGGTCTGGGCTCCGATGAGAAATCCGTATTCGACTCGGCCCTATCTTAGTACGTGACTTTCTGTGTTAGAGAACCTGCTCAAATGTGGGTATAATCACAGCGCTCCACTGTTACCCAACATCATGCCTCATCTAGGGGCGCTGTTCAATTTTATTCGGCATACTCTACCCAAACCAGTGCTTTTCGCGTTGTCGTATCGCCTCGCCATCCTCCAACTAGCGTCTCGCATACTACCTTCAATTGGCATTGGCGCTGACAGCATTGATGACTACGAAGACACCTGGGAAGATCGTCCGGTTTGTGTGCCATGCTACTCTCACCCCGAATCTAATTTCTCTTGTAGACTTCAGCGTTAGCTCGCCTCTTGTTGACATATAGACAGTCCATCTTCGTCACTGTTTACTCGCACCTACTTCGTGAGCCGCATTCGTGACGCATTACAACTCAGCCTAACTTTGCATCAGTTCTCGATCCTTCATCTCAAGTATGGTCACGATGGATGCTTATATTCTTTACCCTTGGAATTTGGGCAGTGGAACTCCTTGTCAGCTCAGCAGAGGATGACGATGTCGGCAAGAGGCTGGATTAATGGCTGGGTTAATGAACCAATATCTATTGGTTAGCCTTCCATTCTGCAGTCTCGTCACTCTCGTTCTCATAGTATTCTCTTTTCCATATCTGTGCCTTCGCCTTGATATCCTCCAGAATTTGTTCGCACGCGACGAAAGCTTCCTTCCGATGGGGTGCCGACACTGCAATCACTATGGAGGGCTCGCCTACCGGAACGGCGCCGAGACGATGATGTACTGCGCAGCGTATAATCGGTCTAGCAGCTGCAGGATCTCCGGCAGTCATCGCAGCCTGCACGTCACGAACTATGTCAGCCATGGTTTTTATCGCTAGCGTAGAGTAGGCTGGGTTGCACGCTGAGACAAATGCATTCAAGTAGCAACAGTTCAGCGGCACCTTGATATTCCAAACGTGTTACAACCTTGCCTATCGGTCGTTGAGCTGTTTCCTGTATCGTCGGTTTCATTTACCTTTGAATGAATTGCGAGTTGTGCCAATGAAAACAGCGATCGCGCCAGCCTCGTCGTGGCTTACAGAGTCTATGATTCGCTGAACATCAAGCGAAAACCCCAGCGCGCATTGACCATTCTCGAGTTGAAGGCTGAGTGGTATCGATGCGGTAGAGTCCATCTTCAAGTCGGTTCAAAAATGGTAATTTGATCCGATCGACTTGCAATGTTCAGTCTTGCTAGACGCGTCGTTAGTCGCGTACCTTCCGCTCGTTGTGCCTCGAGCCTGCGCCAAGCACTCTCCAGGAATGCCCCGATAGACATTCACCCGGAGGTACAGGAAGCCTTGGCTACCAACAAGCCCGTTGTCGCTCTTGAGACTGCTCTAGTCACTCACGGCCTGCCTCCTCCAATCAATTTGCAAGCGGCTAGGGATCTCGAGAGTGTGGTCAGATCCGTTGGGTGCATACCTGCAACCATAGGCATTGTGGCTGGACGGGTCAAGATCGGCTTGCAGGTATGCCAGGGACTAAGTAAAACCACTGTACTACTCCCACTCAAGAATCAACTTCTTGCAGAGTTCAGAGCTAGAGAGACTCGCAGATGTTGAACGCAGCTCTCGTTCGGTCAAAATATCCCGGCGCGATATCGCGCCGGCACTGGCCTCAAAATTCGACGGAGGGACCACTATATGCTCTACATTGATATTTGCAGCCATGGCCAATATCAAGGCATATCGTCTTTCGTATCATTCACACAAGGTATCTGACCGTTTCACCCAGATTTTTGCTACAGGCGGGTAAGGAGTGACGCACCGTGTCCGTTTCGAAACTACAAATTCATATACTCTAAGCCTCGGAGGCGTTCATCGTGGAGGAGAGCTCTGTAAGTTGCTCTGTCTAGTTCTTGTTTTGCTGGCTCATTCTAAGTTTCCAGCCATGGATATCTCCGCTGATCTTCATGAATTAACTCGGTATCAACTTAGCCGCTAGGCATGTGGTCAAGTTATATTAAATTTTGCTAGATGTCCTGTTGGGCTTGTTTCCTCCGGGGTCAAGTCAATCTTGGACATCGGCAGGTATTTGTTCCTTCTGCATTCATCTTTGATCTTCTTCGTTGAGCGAATCCACTTGCTAGGACCCTTGAATATCTCGTACGCTGTCGATGCAAGCCGTGACCTCAGAGACATTGATCTAATTAGGAAACCTTGGGAGTTCCTGTCATATCCTACAGTGCTACAAAGGATTTCCCCGCGTTTTTCTCTCCCAAAAGCGGGTTCCAAGTGCCTTGGAATACCAACGATCCTCTCAGAGCTGCCAAGATACTGTGTATGTGCGCATATGCAGTCGAGCACTCCTTCTTTGATCTTGTATTTTTCACAGACGCCCAGTGGCAGCTCGGTATGGATAATGGAGCACTGATTGCAGTTCCTATTCCGGAGGAGTATGCGGAACAGGGGGTGCGTATTCAAAAAGCAGTCGACCAAGCTGTAGCGGAGTCGGAGGAAAATGGTATGAGCAAGCGAGGCAAAGACGTGACGCCTTGGTTGTTGAAGCGGGTAGAAGAATTGACCCAACGGGACTCAATCCAATCCAATCTCGCGTTATTGAAGCATACGGCTCTCATAGGTACGGACGTCTGATTCAGCGTATGGATCCTTTCTCAGCTTTTCGTCTGTCAGGTTCCCAAATAGCGGTTCAATATCAGTCGCTCGCTAGTCAAGTAAGAAACTAAGTGTAGTTTTTCTACAAAATGCAAATATTGTCTCCCAGACGAGTCGTCCCATTGGACAAACATATCCGCTCCCCAACGTTGTCGACAAAGATATCAAGGACCCATTCCTTCCGCCACCGAAAGTGGCGATCGTGGGGTGCGCGGCAGTGGACATAACAGCCCAGAATAAGAGCATTTCTAACTCTACTGCATCACGCTCCACGAGCCCAGGAGCGGTCACGATGGGTCTGGGCGGCGTTGCGAGGTCAGATAGCTTACAACCTTCTCTCATGCGGTTTATGCCAACTCTGAACAGGAACATCGCTGAAGCATGCCATAAGCTGGGTGCTCCGGCTCTCTTGGTCGGAGCCCTTGGAACCGATGTTTGGGGACGGCTACTGCTTGATGAGACAAAGGCCAGCGGAATGAGAACAGACGGCCTCGTTATTCGGAGCGACGAGCGAACGGCAGTCTGCAATCTGTTCTTGGACAACACCGGAGATCTTGTGAACGGAGTTGCTGACATGGAAATCACTCAGAAGCTATCATTTTCAGAGATTCTCCCCATAATATCAAACAGCCGCCCAAACATACTCGCTTTCGACGGTAATCTTTCTGCTCAGACGATCGTTGAACTGGTTGGTCATTGTAGCTCACAAAACATCCCAGGTGAGCAAGTTTCCTGGTACAGTCATTGCTTGACCCGCTCATACATTGCCCAAAATTACAGTCTTATTGTGAGCCCAAGAACGTCTTTTGACGCGTGCTCGTGTTCATGTATATTTGTCCCAGCGAGCCCACTTCCGTTATCAAGTCAGAAAGAATCCTTCCTGCTCTGAAGCAGTCCGCGAAAGCAGGTTCTATCTCTCCTGTGAAGATATTTACTCCAAATTTGCTGGAACTGCGACATATGCATGAAAAGGCTAGCGAAGAGTTACTAGATTCCTCCTTCTGGTGGGAGGCTATTGATCGACTCTCTTTGGGTGAGGCATTCCGGCTAGACCTAGCTCAGCTCGCAAGGCGAAGCGTATACAATGGAACCGAGGTTCCAGATGTCGACGATACCCTGACATTCCTTGTGGACCAAGGTGTCGCACAGATGGCCATAAGACTGACACCATTCTTTGACAAAATCTTTGTTAAGTTGGGATCGAAGGTCAGTCTCGTTTTTGGGGTCTTACACATATATCAACTACAGGGGCAGGGAGTCCTCGGTGTCATGCGATTCTCCGACGAGCATGCTCAGTGTTCGGGATGGAGCCGAAAACGAAGTAATCCACAGTCTCGCTATGTGGTAATGCATGGTTCAGGAACCATTCTGGTTGTACAACACTTCCCACCACACAAAACACCAGTCGTCAATACTACCGGTGCGGGGGATTCATTCGTCGGCGGTATTCTTGCGTCATTGCAGGACAGCTTGAACACTCTCGGAGATCCTGCATCACTGAACAGATCCGTCCAACGTAGCCAGAAAGCTGCATGCTTGACACTGCAAAGCCAGTATTCAGTGTCGCCTTTACTGACAACGTTAGTAGACCAGTAACCATTAACACCGTAACTACAGTGCTTCCGCAGAGAGCGGTCCGACGCGGACGTCCTCCCTTGCACGGCGGCGAGCCTCTTTATCAGCCTTTTCGGCCGCCTTCGTTTGTATTTTCAACTGTTTCTCGTAGCGGGCTTGTGCGCCGTGCTTCAACCGTGTGATGATATTGGCCGCCTCGCCTTTTGTCAGGTTTGCGATTTTCTGAGCCTTGCTTTCCGCATCTGCGTCGGACTCGAACCTCCGTTTGCCCCATCGTTTCGACACAAATTGCTTCTGTTGCTCCGACGCTGACGCTGACCTCCATTTTGCCGACCTCAAAAGCCTATATTCATGAGCTGGAGGTTCAAATGAAGGCGAAAACGTACCCCACGACCATCGGACCAAACACTACTTTGGCTTGCACGTACGTGTCGCAACCGCGGACAGCGTCGCTCAAGTCCTTCGCTTTTAATATGGACCGTTTCTTCAAGAAAGGCCCAATTTTGAGGGCGGCCGCCGTGGTTTCATCCACAGAAGGGGTATAGTGGGCTTGGAAGTGTTGTTCGCCTTGCGCGTCTGTTTGATTGTTCGATGATGAGAGCAACAGCCAAGAGTCGTCGTTCAACTCACCTTTGACAGGCTCTATACGAACATATCCCTTGCCTAAGCACTCTAGAACATAGACACCCCCTCCGCAACTGACCCAAGCATTTCTGCTTAATTTTACGATTTGCGGGGAACCAGATGTAGGGCCAAACAACGAGAAAGGATCATCATAGTCTTTATACGTTACCGACCGTGGCTCGCGAATTTCCTCGGCGCCATCGAAGGCCATAGAATCTGCGACAAGCTTTTCAAGCGATTCCGTTGTCTCGTCTATCAAGCACTGAGTAAGAAGTCCTTGCACTTGGGCGCGAAGCTTACCATCAATGGAGACTGCGTCCGGGTCGAGTCCGAAAAGAGTCGGGACAGACATAATGCCCGAAACCCGGCTTGCACTGTCGACGAAATCGATGATTCGGCAGTCAGTCTTGCTAGTCGCCGGGGACAGTCGCATTCCGCGACCAATCTAAGAAATCAAGTTGAGACGGGTGGCACATTACAGTCAGCAATGAATCAAATTACCATCTGTGCAAAGACGTTACGAGAGCGCGTAGGTCTCGCTACAACCACACAATCGATATTTGGGATATCCGCACCCTCCGTCAAGATAGCTACACTCTCTGAGATTCGCACTAAGACACAAAGCTAATTAATGCTTACCGCAATTGATCAAGACGGGGAATTGGCCAGCTTTGAAGGATGCGATGAGAGCATGCCGCTCACTCATCTGCATTCAGAGTAAACCTCGGGTTAAGACTAATCGGAGAACATACTGGGGTGCCGGAAAACACATATCGAGCGTCGATTCCATAAGTGCGGAAGGTCTGAGTCAATGCTTCAACATGGGCCACGTTGACACAGAATACTAGAGTAGATTTGCGCGTGGGTCCTATGAGTATTTGAGTACATTCGATGTCTTTTGTGGCGGGACAAAATCTTGTACCTGCTTTGTCCAGCCAAGTTTTGACCACGAGATTGTTCACCATTTCTGTATTCACCACTTGAGCTAAGCTAGTTGGGTTGAAATCACCAGTGCGGGTGTTAAGAGTTACGTCCTTCAAGTCGAGTTTTGCATGCACAGTTGTGAACCGCACGTCACAAAGCCTGTTTAGGTGGGACCCAAGCGGTAGTGCATATTCAGATCACAGCACTTACCATTGCTCCTTGATCATCTCCAGAAAATCACGGTGGTATACGATACGGTCAAACACCGATCCGAGCGCCAGCCCATCGTGACGACTGAAAGTCGCGGAAAATCCAATGATAGGAATTGTATGCTTGAGTACAGGGGGTTTGAACTCAGCATCTGGATGCCTGATGTTGGGGTCAAAGTTGGCCAACAGTCGTCGATATCTGCTCATGAACCATAAAAGCCCATAAACGGCGAGTTGAGAGGCGAGTACACACGAGGGAGCAGCAGCATGATGTGCTTCGTCAATTACAACTGCTTTCAGGAATGCAGGATCAAACTTCTTGACTCGCTCAATTTGGCGAAGAGTTTGATAAGTTGCGACGGTACTGAATGGAATGTTAGCTAGGCTTCAACTTGGACACTAGGACGGACACATCTGCCAGACCCGACGCCTTATGTTTGACACCTTGCTCAATTTCTACTGTCCAGTCGGGGAATAGTCGCGCAACTTGTTCGGCGGACTGTCGAGCGAGTTCAATACTGTTGACCACAATAAGAGACCGTGAAGCCTTGGGATTGGCGGCGGGCGGAGCGATGCGAGATAACAGAGAAATAAAAACAGTGGTTTTCCCTGAGCCCGTCGGTAGAGAGACGCCTATGCGCGATGCGCCGCTTTGAAGAGCTTCAGCGCACGCATACAAGCACTGCTCCTGATACGGGCGAAGCACAACCTCGGGGAAACTGGAGAACTTGCGAATAGTGCGTCGCAGATGGTACCAGCATCTCATTGACGCGAAGTGTCACATTCGTCACACTTATCAATCCGTGCTGCGTGTATCGGAACGAAAAATAATAGAAAAATGTACGTCTAGGCAGTAAAAGCAGGTAGTAGGGTCATAAAGTAATAGCCCTCCTCGTCCCCGGCCCCGGCATAACCCATCCAGAAGAGAGAGCTCATCGACGGAGCCAATTAACCAGATCCTGATGACCGCGTTAGACAAGGCAGACAACGAAGTAGAGCAGTAGACTCACCACCAGAGTAAACTTTGCCGAACATAAGGGCTTGCAGTTGGTCGTAGAGCGAAAGAACACCAGCGCCAGCAACACCGCGAAGAATGTTGGCACCAGCGCCCTTGAAGAGGGACTTCGTGCCTTCCTTGGCAACGATCTGGACGGAATGTTATGAGCGAGGGACGGCACAACTGCGAGTCAAATTACCTGGGAGCCAGCGTCGAACATGGACTTGTAGTTAACACCCGAACCGGAAGTCATCATCATGCGACGACTACAGGACTATTTAGCAGATCTTCGGACAACAAACATCAGGTGGACGTACCGAATCGTGTCGAGAGGGTACGAAGCAAGACCGGCACCAGTGGTAACACCCCAACCAAGCAAGAACGAGGCCAAGAAGCTACCCTGGAGAGCACCGACGAGGACGACAGGCTCTGGAGGACAGAATCATGGCTGCTGAAGGACACAGATAGTGGGACTACTCACTGAGCGAGTCGTAGACACCAAAGTAAAGACCGCGGTAGACGACAATGCCAACGACCGACGGGACAAAGCCACGGTAGAGACCAGCAATACCATCAGAAGCGAGGGTCTTCCTGTAGACATCGACTAGACCGTTGAACTGACGTGCTCCTCCACCCTTGGCAGACTTGGCGTCGTTGGCAAGACGGGTACGGGCGTAGTCGAGTGAGTAGACGAAGAGCAGCGAGGTTGCACCGGCACCGCCACCAGACGCGAGGTTGCCAGCGAACCATTTCCAGTAGCCCTCGCTCTGCTTGAAGCCGAACATAGCTTTGAAATAATCCTCTGCGAACGAATTAGACAATGCATGGCAGTAGAAAGAGAAAAAACGACGCACTGAAGGCAAAGTTCAAAGCTTGGGTGGGGAAGTAACGGATGACGTTGGCGGTGTTCCCTCGCCACAGCGATACGAGACCCTCTTCCCTGTACGTGCGACCGAAGGCATCCATGATTCCTTTGTAGGGGGTGGCCAGACGCCCTTGCTTGATCTGTTCATGACGTGTCAAAAGTGAGGGCGAAAAAATGGACAGCGAAGACGTACCATCTCATCTTGGTTCTGAACCAAGAGCTTGATGCGCTCTATAGGAGCAGCACTAGTTTTTGCGATGGCCTGGGAGAGAATGTGAGTGAAAAAGAACGAGAAAAGCGGGAAAGAAAGAAAACTGACGGCGGAAACACCGCCCATCATGAAATCGACTGTACGAGGGTGAGCATAGGGCGAGGAGGAGAGGAGGATACTGACTGGCAAACTCCTGAGGAGTCTTGGTCTTCTTTACGACTTTGACTTCTGCCATTTTTTTGAGAGAGTGGAGGTGGTTTGGAACAAGTTGCTATCCGACGTGAAAAAAAATCTTAAGCGATTCGGAGCCAAACGGATCGAGATTTGATCCGAGCCTCCGGTGCTTGTCCGGCACAGCATCACATGCACGCAAATCGGTGTGGTGACGTCCCCGACGTGGCAAAAAAATGCAAGACTCCAATTATAAAGTACAAACCAAAATACAATGGACTAGTGCGAATGTATCTAATGCTAATACGAATTTACATGCCGATTGCTACCACCGATTCACAAACTGATTTGGAGGGGGTAGCTGCACTGTCTGTGTCGTACTTGCGCTCCCTCGGCTCAGGTTATAAACTGGTGGCAACACAGGACCGGAATAGCCGGCGGGTGGGTTGCGGAAGGGTGCAGGTAGTGTCAAACGTGGTGAGGACACGAGGGGAGACTGTCCTGTACGTCCGTATTCCGGACTGCTCGACGTCATGGTTGTTTTTGCAGGGGGTCTCGATATAATCGCTGCAGAACTGTCCGCGTCAACCCTGCCTTTCTTCCAGATTTGCTCGGTCGGAGACGCGAGGCCCGCCGCTGAAGCCGTGCGCTTAGCGGTAGGTCGAACGACAGGTTCTTCTTCGTCCTCCGAGTCAAGAGTCAAATCGATCACCTCCTCTACCTGGGAAACTGCCACAGTTTCGCCAGGAATGCTACCAAACGACCGGTTGACAGACGAGGAGCTAGCGAAAGACGGCGACAGTTCGCGCTTCACGCGCCCTTCATCTTCGTCGTCCGAGTCCAACACCACAATCTCGGCAGCCTTCCCTTTGCCTTTGGCATCCACTGAGGATGCTTTCGGAGGCGGACTTTTGAGAGGTACAACCTTCCGCGGCGACAAGGCAGGTTTGACCGTCACAGCAGGGGCATGCGATGCCTTCCACGCGGGCGATCCATATTTGTTGTCCGAGGTATGCCATTCGCCATCGGCTTCCACGATGACGTCCTCGACACTTTCAGGGCTGGACTTTAATATTTCGTCGAAATATCTGCGGAACGTCATGCATAGCTCGCATCAAAGGCGAAGAAGGGCCCTACCCGTCGATTATGAGGTCTTTGGAATCTAGAGTTCGCTCGCACACAGGGCAGAGCCAAGTGGTGGTTTGCTCCATTACCGAAAACCATGACGTCGCGTCAAAGCATTGGGAATGTGTGCATCTGCGGGAACGGCAAGGGGCGTTGACACGCATGTAACTCAGCTGAACGAGGACATTTGAGTCACATTGTTTCGTATGCAACAC
Source organism: Favolaschia claudopus (assembly GCA_037176885.1). Classification (NCBI taxonomy): domain Eukaryota; kingdom Fungi; phylum Basidiomycota; class Agaricomycetes; order Agaricales; family Mycenaceae; genus Favolaschia; species Favolaschia claudopus. The sequence continues at coordinate 562,213 of JAWWNJ010000149.1, read as the reverse complement.
GGCTACGCACGGGACATTTGAGTGACATTTTCTGAGGACCAGCCACAATATCTTCGTCAATAGTCATGCTAGATACCACTGGAAGTAACATGGTCAACGGTAGCTCGGATTATAATCGCATGGAACTGACTGTCTCGGCGTATCTCGTGAACGCTCTTGAAGGCGTTCTTCTTCAATTCCTGAACCAACGCGTCCACAGTCACAGTCTCGACCAGTTGGACGAGTAGATAAAATTTCTGAACAAATAGTCAGAGAATATTCGCGCTAACTGGATTATCGCGCACTTTCGGCTGAGCAGGCTGTTGACTGTTTACGTAGATCATCTCGACCTTGTTGCTGGCCGTAGTGAGCCGCACATATTTACTCATATCTGGGGGAGGGGCTGTCCCAGGCTTTTTCTTGAGACCTTTGAGGTTTGCGCTAAGTTGCACGTTGTTGACGCGGACCTCACAGGTTGGGGGGAATTCGACAAGACAAGGCCCTGAATTAGGCCGGAAAGACGTTAAGGTATTGGAGTAGAAGGTGGAGGATGTGCAGAAGAGTCTGAGCTGATACTTTGAGCTAAGCGCCATTTTTACTCAACATGTGGGCGCGTGATACACGAGGACGATCTTACCCGGGGGTCTTGAGTTTAGCCATTTGATCGCTGTTGAGGTTGAATGAGAAAGATTGTGAACGACGGTCGGTAGCGCTCGATGATTCTGAGAAATGTACCACTTTGAGAATAATCAGCAGAAAGGACAACAATTACATACCTGGGCACTCCTGAACGGAGCCGACAGTTTCCAAGACTTTGAAGAAGGGAGATTCTTTAAATCGCATTGCTAAACAGTCAAAGTATTAGAGAACAATGAGCAGCAGTCATAGATTATCTGACCTGCTCTCGTGCTTGGCGCAGTACTTGTGCTCGCTTTTAGTGGGGGAGCGTAGGGATCATAACGCCCAATAGCAGAACTTGAAGCGGCAGAGCTAGGGTTGAGACTAGGCGCCTTTCCGAGGCTAACAGCGGGATATGACGGGGTATGGGATCCGACTGTGGAAGCCAACGAGGTGGAGATCGAATTTGTTGTGTAACTGAGAACGACCACTAAGTCAGGCCAACGATAACCTCGCTGTATTCGAAATACGCACATTCCTGAATATCGCACTTGGGTAACGATAGCTTTCGCTTTAACCCATTTCTCTGTCATATTGTTCGTGCGCCAATGATCCAGAGTTCTGACAATCCGGTCTATGATGTCCTGTTTCTTTCCAGATTTCGAAAAGTTGGTGCCACACTCGGTGTTAAGGCCAGCCAAGATGTGCTTGAGTCTATCGACAGTGTTCTGTTTGACGTTATGGCGAATGGTCTACAGCAGATGGTCAAGCGCGTGGAGAGTGGCAAAAGAGAGCGGGACTAACGTCGAAGTCGTTCCAGACGTCGTTTGCGGACATGAGACTCGAGCTTACCGCTACAAAGGCGAAGCGGGAGGAGGAAAGGCCAATCTAGCGTGTAGCCGTTTTAGCTGAGACCAATTCGTTTTGTTTGTTTGGCAGCACCGTCTCGACGTGACGGCGTCGCGCGTAACAAATTAGCCGGTCCACTCTAATTGCTGGTCCACTACTTAGACGCGTCCCAATCCTCAAACCACCATGTCAACCTCTGCAGACGATTACGACTCTCTCTCCCCCGAGGACCGTCAAATTCGGGATAAAGAAGATCGAGCTAGGGAGAAGGTAGAGCAGGACGGTATGATCGATAGCGATTTAGTCCTGGTGACCGGCTCTCACATCTGCAGCCCTGCCCTACAAGTGGACACAGGAACTCGATGAAGTCGACATTACTGTTCCTGTGCCAAAAGGGACGCGTGGAAAAGACCTTGTCGTGGTCATTCAAAAAAAGAAACTCAGTGTCGGCCTGAAAGGGCAAGACAAAATTTTGGACGGCGAGCTGTGTCAAGAAATCAAAATGGAAGATAGTACTTGGACTCTGGGTTCGTAAAATAGAGTGACTTCGCGACTGCGGTTAAGTTCACTCTCTGCATCAGAAGACAACCAGTTGGTCCTTATTCACCTCGAGAAGATAAACCGACAACAATGGTGGGAGAACGTGCTCAAGCATCATCCAAAAATCGATACTCGCAAGATAGAGCCGGAAAACAGCAAACTCAGCGACCTTGATGGCGAGACCAGGTCTGGAATCTTTCCCTGAACCCCAGCTCTGCTGATATGGATTCCTGATTTCCAGAGGAATGGTCGAGAAAATGATGGTAAGCTTTGTGTTTCCTGCGTCTCAACTGCAACTGAAACCTGAAATTTGCACCAGTTCGATAATCAGCAGAAGGTACCCGTTTTGTGGTCACAGTTTGCACCTTGACTAAACAATCGCAGCAAATGGGGAAACCGACGTCGGATGAAATGAAGAAGCAAGAGGTAGAAGGTCTCTTTCGCATGTCCCGTCTCACTGAACTAAATGGATCAGGCATTCAAGAAATTCCAAGAGGCCCATCCAGAGATGGATTTCTCGCAGACCAAATTCTCTTGATTTTCGATATTCCAACTAGCGCATTGTATCTTTTGACAATCATGTATCACATTTTTATCCCGCAAATGAAGCGAATTAAAAAGACCATAGTGATACTAGTTACTAAATTGGGTATCTAGTCGTTCATCCGACGCCGCTTACCAGTCGTAGCGGACATGGCGCTGCTTTTCCGCTTGACACTTTCGACGAGATTCTGCAATGACCTGCTGCCGTCATGCTCCGACGCACGACTGGGACTCGGCGCCCGTTCCACCTTGCCACGTTGACGCGAGGCACGCTCCTCGAGCAGGGCGCTCATACCTTGCGTCTTTTTGAAACTAAGGAACGTAGGATCAGACTGGAAAGTCCAGATAAAAAAGACATAGACGGACTGGGGATTGCTGGGATCAATGGCGAAAGCATGGTTTTCATGCATGACCTGAAATCGCGAGTCTCTCACGTCGATTTGGAAGTCTTCCTGCATTTCGCCAGATTGCTCGGCATTCGACTGTTTTTTCTTCTTTCCCTTCCGTTTCGCCTGCTTCTCTGCTTTGATGATCGCCTTCATATCGAAATGGCGAGGCTCGACAGCACGAGCATCGGAAGCGACGAGTAGAGATAGTTCCTCCGCTGTTGACAGAGTTCGAGGAGTTTTTTCAACAGACGTTGCTGTCTGTTTTCGGGAGCCGGTCTGCGGATTCTTCACAGAGGCCGAAACATTCGGTTCCTCGTCGAAGAAGTCGTCGGCTTCAGCTTCCACATTGGCGGGTTTGCTTTCCGCCTTTTTGTTCTTCCGCTTTTCCTTCATTTTACGCTGATACTTTTCCAACGTCGTCTCGTCTCCGGGCCCCTTCTGGTCAGACGATAACCCGGGCGTGAACGTGACCTCCATGTCGATGCCTCCACCATCGTCTTCACCGCGATCCCAGCCCTCGGGGAGTTCGTTACTTCCATCGAGTAAAAGGGAACGAAGCTTGTCGCGAGAAGCGGCTTTACGAGTAGAGATCTCCGTGTCTGAATCTTCCTCGGATGATGAAGACGCAAGGTAAGCCTTGAAGTCTGCCTCTTCGATTTCTTTCCGGGTCAAATTGCGACGAGTGACCTGGTTTCTTTCTGGATCATCTTCGTCCCAGGTCAGCTTGACCTTGGAATGCCGCAGAGCCTAAATCGATCGTTCATTAATGGATGTCGAGTAGCAAGCGAGGCAAAACTTACATCGGTAACAAAATCGATGCCTTTGTGACTTGTACTTGTATCCTCGAGGGCTTCGTCTCTGCGCCAAATTGAATGAAAAAAGAAATCGAGCATTCGAATTGGAAAGCATGCCTGCACTCTTGGTCAAAAACCATTTCATCGGGAACGAAACTAAGGTCGAAAATGTTGGCGGAGCGTTCGAGCTCTGTCCCCTCAAGTTTGGAATAGATGTAACCCGCGGTTTCAGCGGTGTCGCAAGTGATGACGGCGTAATAGTACCTGATATGATCTCAACATGGTAGGACAATAGGAAACATTCAAAGTACCGTAGCCGTTCAAGTTGATACTTTCTCAAAGCATCTTCATCATATTCATTCTCGTCACCCACTTCATATATATTTTTTTTCGTCAATCTCGTCTTCATCCAGTGCCGCGGGCTTTTTGAAAATCTCGGGTGGTGGACCCTCTTGTTCTTCGCGAGCTAATCGCTCCTTCCCGAACTCACTCGGGTATACTCGCACGCTCAGAACGCGACCACGAACGGGATGAGCCTTCGTTTTCGAAGCACGGTCCGAATTGGACTTTTGCGGCCCAGGCATCACAGCAGAAGGGGATACAAGGGACGAGCAAATTTTGAAAAGATGCATAGCACGGACATGATCCCAGTCAAGATTTACGGCGGCCAGGCGCTTTGTATGAGCAATATCTGCCTCTTCCTTTTCCTCTGGATGAGACTTCAAGTATTCGGCAGCCTGTGCATCGAGGTCGGCGAAGTTGTCTTCGTTCAAGTCAATGTCGGCGTCAGGATTTATATCAGTGAGATTGATAGGACGAGTGGGCTGTTGGCCATCCGTAGCCGGGTCTGAGCCATCGTCGGAGGATTCCTCTTCATCCGAAGACTCGAGGAGGGCTTGGCCACGAGCGTAGTCAAGCTGCTGGGGGAGATTGCCGTCCTCATTCTCCAGACGGTAAAAACGACGGAGGTCCTCGTTGTTGCCGGAGATGGGCCGCCCATACTTGTCAACGCGACCTGGATGATGGTTTCAGAGAAGGACGCTGTGCTACGAAAATAGGCAAAAAAGGACCTTTCTGAACTTTAGGAGCAAAAACGGCCTTGAAACGATCGTCAACAACGACCTTGGACTTGTCTTTGCGAGGTCGACGAAAGCGAGGATCAGTTCTGAGTCTAGCAAAGCGCGAATCTGAGCTCATGGAAAATTGAGATGACAGAGGGCAGTGAACGGAATGATGCAGATCAGCGCCAAAGGAACGGTTTACCTGTCGAGATGGTTAGATAAGCGGGCAACACGGGTTGACCTCAGCTTGCTCTCTTGCCCTTTACTCCCATCTTCCTTTCGCTCCTCCAATCTTCTCGGCCGCAGGACGCCATTTCCGACATCTTTCTCCAGTCTGACCTTTAACACATATCCCCTCGTTTATCATGCTTTCCCAATTATACGTCTTTGTTTCCCTCGCCGTTCTCATGGCAGGACACGTTACTGCTAGCCCAGTCCCCATCTCCGTGCGTTCATTTTTTCTGTTTCCTACTTGCTTAACTTATAGTCTGCCCAGCGTGCGATGGCACAACGCAATCCCCAACCCCTCGATACCATCCCCGCCTACGTCCGTGCAGTTAACAAAATTCCTGCGGAAGAGGCTACGACTGCTATGGATGGTGTCATCAAGCCATTCGGGACCCGAGCTGTCAACAAGATCCCCGCCGAGGAGGCCACTACCGCCATGGACGGCGTCATTAAACCTTTCGGTTCCCGCGCAGTGAATACTATGCCAGAGGAGCAGGCGAGTTCAGCCATGGACGGCGTCATCAAGGCGTTCGGCTCCCGCGCAGTCAACAAGATCCCCGCCGAGGAAGCCACGACTGCAATGGACGGCGTCATTAAGCCATTCGGCACTCGCGCGGTTAACACCATGCCCGAGGAGCAGGCGACTTCCGCCATGGACGGTGTTATCAAAGCATTCGGCTCCCGTGCAGTGAACAAAATTCCCGCAGAGGAAGCTACGACTGCGATGGACGGTGTCATTAAGCCGTTTGGCACTCGCGCAGTAAACACCATGCCTGAGGAGCAGGCGAGCTCTGCCATGGACGGCGTCATCAAAGCGTTCGGCTCTCGGGCAGTGAACAAGATTCCCGCCGAGCAAGCCACGACTGCGATGGACGGCGTCATTAAACCTTTCGGCACTCGCGCCGTCAACAAGATTCCCGCGGAGCAGGCCACCACCGCCATGGACGGTGTCATCAAGCCCTTCGGTTCACGCGCAGTCAACACTATGCCGGAGGAGCAAGCGACTTCAGCTATGGACGGCGTCATTAAAGCGTTCGGCTCTCGCGCAGTGAACAAGATTCCTGCAGAGGAAGCCACGACTGCTATGGATGGTGTCATCAAGCCATTTGGTACTCGTGCTGTTAACAAGATTCCTGCTGAGGAGGCCACGACCGCCATGGACGGCGTAATTAAGCCCTTCGGCTCGCGCGCAGTGAATACTATGCCGGAGGAGCAGGCAACCTCTGCGATGGACGGTGTTATCAAAGCCTTTGGCTCTCGTGCGGTCAACAAGATCCCCGCTGAAGAGGCCACGACGGCAATGGACGGCGTCATCAAACCTTTCGGCTCGCGCGGGTAAGACCCTCTCTTCCTAGCCCAACAACCTAAAAAACTGATGACATTCTCAGACTATGATGGTTGGGCGGACAGTGGACTATGTTTGAGAATTGTGTTTTAAAGCGCTGACAATGCTGAAATGATGGCTTCCTTTGCGGACACCTATAAGCTGCAGTACTTTCGTAGATCGTAGTATTTGTATGCTGTGCTTTTCGCTGGTTGGAAGAAAGATTTGTTTTGAGGAGTATAGAAATCAGAAGCATCACCATCCGTTTTCTTCAAACTGCGGGTTCACATGTAATCTTTGTGGCGACGAGTCCCTGAAAAACCACATTCTTCCTCTGGTTCCCAAAATAACCACTTCCCCAGTAGCCATCAACGCACACGCGGCAATGCGTTCGCCAGACTCCAGAGCTTCAAACTGAAATAAACGTTCGGCGGGCAGAGTGCCGTCCCCAATCTCGTTTTGCAAAGGTGATGGGTTGTCGTCTAAACGAATACGCTTCGTCATGTCGACGAGACTGTCTCCGGCGTCATTGTTTACGGGAAAGGCCCTTCCCGTAACACTCGACAAATGCGACAGACAGACTTCCATGGATTCCGGGTCCACTAGAAGGAAGTATCCAGGGAGCAGTGGGGGCTGAGAGATATTAGTTATGAGATTTGTAGGTATGTTGCCAGAGAAAGTCAATTTTTGCGTCGCCAGCACGAGGTACGACTCTACGAAGACCGTTCAGTATTTTGTAACATCGTTGATACGAGAATGGAATTACTGCTGTCCAAATAATCCTGTGATGTGATACACACATGAGATACGAATATTTAAGAGAGCAAACAAACACACAGATGCGCCACCTCGAAGACTTTGATCAGGAATACGACCGTCATCAGGGAAAAACCGTTTGAAACCCAACCACTCAATGATATCGATTGTACCAGGGTCAATGATCATTCCAGAAGGTTCATATGTCAACTCGGAATCCGTCTGAGAAGGGTCTTCAGTGGCTGGCGTCGACGTCGTTGCAGTGTGTATCAATAACATGTCATCTCCCAGCCTGAACATTAATTCGTGTTGCGCACAGACATGAAAGCCCACCATGCGATCGAAAGGACTCGCGACGTCGTGATTTTTGCACTGAACAAGGGTTTGTCTTCACGGAACACAGCCTTGTCGGTATAGTTAATTCGCCAAATTTTGACATGCCTGTCCGCCTTGTACCGCACTGAGTGAGACGCGAACATCTGGGAAGGTTCACGTACTCCGCAGGTTGCTATTAGAGGCAGGCGGGGATGGAATGCCTGCATGCACGTGAGAATAAATACCAATCACGTTGAAGATAATCTACGGCGCCTAGAACATCCCAGTTGTGGCCGCCAGACCGACCCCCGACGAGGATCTGGAAACAACGACCGATACCTGTGCCTGCAGAGTCAACCCCGTCTGTTCCGTGAGCTGCACTGGCCAGAGCGGGTCCCTCCCAGGGAGGCCAGATGGGATTATCTTCGTTCAGAGGTATCTCAAGGTCGAGATTGTACAGTCTGCGTATTTTGAGACAGGTGAAGCGGGACAGAAACAAAGCCACTTGCCTTGTGGTGAAGTCCGCAGAAGTAGTAGCAAAAATATTGGGCAAAGTGGGGTGAACGGCAATCTGTCGCTTCGACTAAGGGCACTGTCGCCGCCGTCAGCGAGTAGCGTACCGCAGTAATTCGCTGGATCGCGTGGCACGTCAAGAAACGAAAAGCTGCATCGAAAGAAAACATACACCGCCATGTCCGCGAATGTAACCACAGACTTTTCTGTGTTTGACACTAAATACAAAGATTCTTCGATTGTTCGCGACAATAACGAGCGGGTCTGAAAGTTGTGTCGATCTCAAAGCCCATGCCACTTGGGACCTGTCTTGAGGATCGGCTTGTAAATGGGTGTCCAATGGGAAGCAATACGAGGGTGTCCCATTGAGAAGGAGTACGTATAGCGACTTGCTGTCCACGACAGCAACCGCTGGCGAAAACTCAACCCGTGTAGCCAGCCATCGCTCAGAGGCCGACACTCGACCACGAAAGAGGTTATCCTCGACTCCCTCGACTCCCAAAGCCCAGGGGAAGGGCTGTATGGATGCATTCGTTGATTCGTTTGAGTAAATGACTTGTTTGAATACATGAAATCCGGAGGACGGTGTAGACATGAGAGTCGGGAGAGAGACGCGACTGGGACACTGTCCGAATCGGGCAAAACAGCGTCACGCGGCAGTAACGCGTCGGCATCGTGACACCGTTGTCACACACCCACCATGGAAAGTGGTCCTGCGGCCCAAATCAAGGAGGCGTTAGCGAAGGCCCTGAGCAAGCCCACACCGAAAGCTAAGGACACACAATTCCATCCAAAACCAGCCCTCTACAATGCTATGGTATTTGGTTCGCAGGTAAAGGGAACATTCTTCGGTCCTACTTCCATCTCCAAACAAATTATCCTAGTCTGCGGTCGCAGGTGTAGTCGTTGCGGGTCTTCGGAATGCGCTCTCTGGTAGAAACGCCGGCTTTATTGCACCGATTGGTAGTTGTGAATATAATAAGGAGATGGAGTCAGACGAAAATATTACTAAAGAATATTGATTAAAATATAAAAAAAATAATGATGTTAAATTAAAATCATCGGATTTTACTACTTTATACGAAGTTTTAAAGGAAGTTCTTTATGACTCTTCTGAATCTATTAAAAAAATTACTGAATATCTAAAAAAAATAGCTGAAATTTGTGCTAAAGCTAATACTTTTATACCTTGAGTTTTACCTAACGGACTTAAAATATATCAAAGTAATAATGTTTTGTCTGAAATAAGGATTTCACCTTTTAACTTTAAAAACTTTACTTATACACTTAAAACTAAAAAAAAAATAGAAATGGATACTGCAAAAAATATTAGAGCTTTTATGCCTAATCTTATTCACTCTTTAGATGCTACTTCTCTTTCATTATTAGTTAATAATTATTTTAAGTTATATGATAATAACATTAAAAATATTTACGGTATTCACGATTGTTTTGCTACAACTTTTAATAATATGCCTTTTATTGTAGAAAACTTAAAATTAATTTATATTTTTCTTTATTCAGATAAAAAATATCTTAAAGAATTAGACGATAATATAATTAACCATATTAAAAATTATATAGACGTGAAATTTGATGGGGTAACGGTAAAAAAGGTGACTTTTTTAGATTCTAAAAAAAAAAAAATAGTTTTAGATTATCCAGATATTAATACTATTTTAAAGGATATTAACTACGACATTAGTTTTTGTATTAAAAAAAGTTCATATTTAATTAATTAATTGTAGTTCTGGTATACGCCCATTTACAACGTTATTTGGTTATTAGTTTATTTGGTTATTAAATTATTTGGTTATTTGGTTATTAGGTTGTTAATAAAAAAAAAATTTTTTTTTTTCCTCCAATTCAATTTTTGAATTGGAGGTTTTTTTTTATTCGTGATGTTTGGTTGTAATAATTTAATATTTTGTGAGATTAGTTTATTCCTTCGCCAGTCGGGTGTGGTAAATTTTAGATATGTCGAAGCAGAATTAAAAAAAAAAAACCTTTATCTAAATAGATAAAGGTAAAAAACTTAACTTAATAAGTTATTTTTAATAAATTTTATCCTTCATCTCGTACTCTGCTTTAGCGATTTATCCTTCATTACTAAATTTTGATATTCTAAAAATAAGCAGTGAGTGTGCTTCGCAGCAGGGTGGGTCCGTACGATACAAGGCAAAATTTATAAGCAATAGATCTTTATGACTGAGTCGAGATGATAAAACAGTGTTATAGCTGTGAATGTTGAACTAAATAACGATAAATAGCTAATTATTTTTTGGCAGATATAGATTCAAGGTTGTTGAATATTAAAGGTTTAGTATCTATTCATTTACCGTCTTTATCAAACAATTTTTCACGTTTGTCATAACTATTATATCTTAAAGTAACATTTTTGTTATAAATATTTACACTACCAGTAGTAAAGTTAGCTTTAGATTGTGTTTTGGATGCAATAATATCTTTTTTATTATTAATCATATTTATATAATCTTCTAAAGTTAAAGAATTACTATTTACTCCTTTGGCTTTTTTAATTAATTTTCCGTCATACAATTCTAATAAATAAGTTTTACTTGAGATAAAATAACCTTTTTTAACTTTATGCTCTAATTTTATAAGACCTAGTTCAATACCTAATAGCTTAGAAGGTACTTCTATATCAGTAACTAGACTATCGGTATCTGAATAATATATTTTACCACCATTATTTAAAATCCATATTTTTAATTTATTAATATAAATTCTACCATAAGCTGTTATAGCGGCTGCAGTACTTACAGAAACATAACCATATTTGTCATTATTTTCTAAATCTTTTTTGTTATCTTCGTTTAGCAGTTTAGCTAAGTCTATTCCTGATTTTTTTAAAATATCCTTATTAATTTCGTTTTCATAAGTAACAATAAAAGCATTTTCAGTAATTTCTTTAGCATCTAAAACTTTATGGGTAGTTAAAATTTTTTCTAACTCTGATAAATTATAAAGCTGAGTTTCAGGTTTTACTATAGACATACCAAATCTTCCAAATCCAGAATTTAAAATTAATTTGGTAATAGCTTTAACAATTCCTTTAGAATTTAATCTTTTTTGATATAAATCGTCGACATAATTATCAAAAACGTTTTCAATACAATCAAAATTATATCCTTTAATTACTTGAATTTCATATCCCTGTTCTTTAGCAAATTTTAACTCTTCTGAAAATCAAATACCTTCAAATTCACCGTTAGGTAAAGTTAATTTATTATTATAATGAATAGGTAAAAGACCTAGACTGGGGATGAATTTGGTGCTGTGAGACAAGAGGGAAGATTATTTTCATCTGCGCATTACAGAACGTTGCCAACTAGCAACACAGATTACAGTAAGCTTAACTTTTGTCAAGTAGCAATGAAATTTAATCTCAAGGGGTGCAAACGTTGCGCCATTATATACAAACTCAAGTTCATATCGTCGAGGATTCAGCTTTATTACGCGTCTCGTCGTCTCCAAAGAAGTTCCATTCTTTTGTGTAGATACGGCGTAAAATATTAGAGAAATATTAGAGGTATTTGACGTAATTTGGATACTGTGCCGCAAACTCCTCTGGCTCCTTCTCAGCGTACTCTCGCGGCGTCACCATTGTTGATTTGTCCCCAGGAACCAACTCTATGGCCCATCCCTCAAGAGGGTCAACCTTTTTGCGGCGTTTTGCAGTTGTTGCGGTCGCATCCGCCTTGCGCTTGGAAGCTTTCGGTGCAGTCGTGATTGGTGCGACGGTTGACGACAGCTGAGGCTCGCGGGAGCGCAGTTGTCGCTGCCATTCCAGATGAGGTATAAATGAGAGGAAATAACCTGATTTAACGTACCTGGGTGCTTTCCGACGACTCCGGCTCCGGAGGAGATGCGGCAGGCGCAGACGAATTCTACAAGTCAAGATTAGAATACTTAGACAATGAGGTGTGGGATCGCAGGCTTACCTTCTCAGAAGTATTATCTGCGCTTTTCTCCTTTGTTGGCCGCCGAACACGCACTCGGCCAGAAGAGTTTGACTATTATTCCGTTATCATCGAATTTGTGTACTCAAAATGTAACTCACCTTCGCTTCGGCCTTGGCTTGCTTGAGTTCTGCGTCGATCTGGGCCTTGGTGTTGGTCAAAGCAACAACGCGCTCGTCGGCTGCCTGAGCCTTCGTGGCTTTATTTGCTGCGGCGGCGTGCCGTCTGTTGGAGCTGGCGTACCGATGAACGAGTTCGTTCTGGTTGTTGTTCAAGTTGCCGGTCGCCAACTTGACGGCGATTTCCGCAGCGCGACGTGCATCGTATTCGGCATATCTGCGTTCCGAGATAAGCAGAACAAAAAATCCAGAAATATTGACTTACTTCTTAAAGGATTCGATTATCCCCATCTGCGTACCCGTCTCTGCGTTATTGCGTGCATGTTGCGCTTCACCCAAGTTGGTTGTTGCAGGCATTGAGTGCCAGTCGTTGAGAGCGATGCAGGACAAACATTGGATAATAGCAGCGAGAAGCCAGACGTGCATAATTTTGTGCTTCCACCACCCTAACGAACGCTATGAGGATGTAAATAAAGATGGGACGAAAACATACTCTTAATGGTTCCGTCCGGGTCAGGCAAATTTGCGATCCAAATTTTGAAGTCTTCAACCGCCTCTGGAGACTGGAGAGAAACGAATCCCCGGAGACGACTATGCTCCTCTCGAGAGAGATGCGGCGCCTCCGGGATACCCCTAGGAAACATTAAGCGAGTGTATGCGCAGAACCAAATTCAACGCACCGGAAGACATGGGTATGGCAGACTCGTAAAACATATGGGAGTAGCGTCTCTGCACTGGTCACCACTCCGCGAAGTTCTTCGCGATCAACAGTGGGTAAAAACGCGTCCCCGAAGCCAAGAAGAGGAGCAACCTCCATGTCAGCATTAAGCCCGAGGATCGTACCGCGTTTGTGAATACCCTTGAAGAGTATTGGGCGTCCGGTGAGGGTTATAACGAGTCGTTGGATCTCTTCCCAGACTTGCTTATAGATGGCACGATCATGAACCTCCATCCACACACGGCCCAATGTCACCGCTATACGGGTTATCAAAACTTTGCCGAAAAGATTCAAAAAAAAATACGCGCCTTCGTTGATCGCCGCAAGCCAGGCGTTCACCTCGAAAATGTTCATACTCCCTACAACGGGCTTGAAAGTGGTGTCGCAGTCAAGGGTGCGTACCCGGTGAATATTTTTGATGAGTTCCGGATGTATACCGAAGATGATAGTGCGACCATCTCGAACGATTGAACTCTGCAGATAGCGCTCGGAAGGCGGCTTCGCTTGCTGCTCTGCTAAGTATACCGCAATCTCTGTAGTATCGAACATATAGCTTCAGGATACATCGAAAAGGAGAAAAATCTCACGTTTTTTGACGTCCCCCGTAGACGTAGACGCGTTAAGTTCTTGCTTGACCTGCTGGACTAGCCTGATCCGCGTATCCCTGTTTGCCAAAGCCGGATGAAACAAAGCTGGAGTCGTGCCAAGTAAAGCTATCGTTGTAGGAGCTGAAACAACTTTGGTTAGAATTTATGAAATGAAAAAGAAAAGCGTACCTCGATCCACTTTGGCCGGTGTTGCAGAGTCCCCCAGCTTACGGACACATTCCATGTATAAGTTTGCGACGATTCTATTGATCTTATTTTCCGGAGGCGGTGGATGAGTATGCGGAATCAATTTGGGAACTACCACCGCGGTGTACGCAAGATCCGGATAGAGATCTTCCACAGGGCAGTACACATGAAAGACTGCCTTGCACGAGATGGCGACCATCGGAGCTTTATATGCGACTCCGTCCTTCATGTGATTATACGCTGTGAAATTTACAGCCGGACGCTATATGCGAATTGAAGAAGTACTCACGGCAGACAGACTTCCCCTTGAAACCCTGGCGGCGAGAGATCACTCTGGGACAGACCTCGTCCGTGTCCTCCTCCTCGACAATGGGCTGACGATTCACAACCTCAGAAAAAGTGTTGGTCAATATGATCAAGAATCGCGAGACGGAGTACGAACCTTGAAAAGAATGTCTTGATCAATTTGTTTGGGAATGGCGAGCACGGTGTGGCGACCGGAATTCGTCGTGCAAGGTTGATCCTGGTGAGAGCAGACAATTATATAGTCTTGATCGTGTACAGGCTAATCGCGCAGGTGAGAAACTGAATACACGATCGAGCAATCACTTACCTGTTTTGCGAGCACCATGTGCGCTTTTCCCTTGCAGGTAGTGCCGTTGGCGAGAATAGCCTTGCAACTGAATGACTGCAATGACCGTTCATATCTAGCCAACGACATGTAAATCACGATTCAATGTAAAAAAATATGCACTTACGCTAAAACGCGGCCAACGGGGGTCGTATCCTGAAGCTCTCGAGTGCGCATTTCAGCATCAATCAAAGCTTGGCGATGCTCGGGGTTGAGATAACGGCGTGGTGCGTAGAGAAATTGCTTATCGAGAGATTTACAGGCAACGACGCCTCTGCATGGGTGCTCGGCGCGCCTGACCGCCACCCGAACCGATGAATCAAGCCCAAAGATGGAGCCGATCACACTGCTGTCGGCTTGAGCGCGCGGACCAGTCGAGCCTCCGTACGAATGAGGATCCTTTGGGGTCACATTAAGCGTCAAACTTATAAATTTATGATCGTACGCACATGATCTTTGAGGATTGCATCAATAGTTTGTCCCTGCAACTCTGCATCGCTTAAATCGTCCGCGCATACAATAAACGCGGTTCGCTCCTCGGGAATCGGAAAATGGGAAGGTATACCGCGCACCAGCTCAACGTGGAAAACCTTCGTTTTTGCATTGAGAGAGAGACCATCTGGGAAGTCTACAACCTTCGAGGTTACGCTGGGCTCATTCCAAACGGTGGTTGAGTCGCGCCACGGCCACGAGTCGCGTGCCAAGTTGCTGGTGAGTTTCGTAGCAATGGGACCAATAGCCGCATCGATCTCATCTGGGGTCAGCTCGTATAGAGAATTCCCATCATTTGAGTTGGACGGCAGTCGAGAGGTCGAACTGAAAGATTTTAAAGTCGGCACACTTTCGGATCAAAGGCACTACTTACGACGAAGAGTCGGGTTGAACTGAATCTGGGGGCGAAAGCTCCTCGTTTGCGCTGGGATGGTTATCGTTGAGAACCAGGCTCAATTCACTCATTCTAGGACTCACCGGCTATCATCAAAGTCAAGTGTTGGCGACGCCGAGGGCGGACGAGAGGACTCCCAGAATTCGCTAGAATATAAAATTGTTAGCGCTATTATTGAGCATTCTAATTGATAAACATTTCCCACTCATTGTGCCAATTGGAGTCGTTCGATAGGGGCGCCGTAGACACGGAGCCAGACAGATCAGACTGCCATTGACTGGAGGCCAATTCAGCATAAAGAAAATAGACACCGGCACACGGCTCACCTTACAACTTCCCAATCGCTTTCGCTGGATGCCGGCCCGGAAGCGTATTGGTCGACAGTCGGAATGTTCCACAAACTAAGAATGCTCGTCAGTCGCAGACATAATAGCAACCAGAAGAATTTACCCATCAAATAGACTATATTCACTCGCACTCGACGGTGGGCGAGACGGTACGGAAGAAAGATTGTCAAATTCCAATTGCGGTGTGTTCCTGTTGTTCTTACTCAGTACGTGAAATTCAACTCGTTCGTGTTCAACAGCGCTTACAGCCCGTTCGAATCAGCTCCCTGTGCAAATGGATGGTGGGAGTCGACGGAATTTTGCGGAAATGGATCAGACATTTGATGCTGCGGCAGCTGAGAATCCGAGAACATAGCTGGAGGCAGATCGAAAGCAGGGGAATTCGAAGCCGAAGAAAAGGCGCCGTCCGTGCCGGAGAAGCCGCTGAAATCATTCGATGCCCACGATTGGCTCAGACTGTATCAGATTGGTAAGTAAGACCTTCGAGATTTCGACGCGGTCATCTGTACACACCTCGCTGAATCAAACGCGTTGCTGCTGCCGTCCCAATACCCGCCATAGCTCTGCGCGCCGTGCTGTTGCAGTGATAGCTGCCAAGCGAATGTCTGGGAAGCTTCCGCCTCATCCGCAGAACCCCAGTGCTGCATGGTGCTACCAAATAACGAAAAATCCGACCGAAACGTCGAGAAATAGCGGTGCAGACCGCGCTCGTCGCTGAGCGGAGGTTGGGTGGCGGGGTGGTGGCGGGAAGGAAAAAAATGTTGTCACACTCACTGTCACGTTGATGTGATCGTGAGATCAACTCGCCACTTTTAGCGATCCTACGAACATGAGCAATCGTCGGGTACCAGCCATCCCACGAATTTTCCTCATCCTACGAACATTGCTACTTTGCCATCAATCCTACGAAAACACCCCGTCCCCATTTGCATCCTATGAACTTGGCGTGGGAATCCTATGCAAATCGCGCGCGCGTTTTAATCCTACTATCATACGAATCTAATATATACTCCGTTTCTGCCTGGGTCGAGTCGCCAGTGCCAACATGGGACAACCAAATTTGGACCTCCGGGTTTTTCGAGACACCAATGCCGCACATTCCAAAATGGTATAGCAATAGACCCATCGAAACATTGCCCTTCAACATCATGGACGACTCTGGGTACGAGATTCCTTCGAATTCGCGAAAGCGGCGTGCGGAAGACAACGAGTCTGAGTACGAGGTTGCCAGCTTTGCGAAAAGGATGCGGGTAATCGAATACTGACCCTGAGGGTCTAAGTTGTCAACTACATAGTAATTGACTCGGAGCCTTCTATACGGGTGCGTCCCTCACGCGAAGGAGTCTGAATCTATAGCGCCGAGTACATTTGAAGGGTTAAGGACAAGCACTTGAGGAAATGCAGAACCCGCCAGGAAGTGGGCTCGGGTGAACGTCCAGCTGCAATTGAAGTGTATGCTCGTAACCTGATCTTAGCTAAATAAGCCGGGCAAGCCAAGACTCGTAACAATTTTCTCCAGCTCTCATCAAACTGGCACCCCCACAATGTGGCTCAACTGGGTACCCGGGGTCTGGTGAATCTCGACCAATTTCCACCCTGCCTTGGTGAAAGGCTCGTAGAAGCCTTGTGACGTACGCTCGGTGCCCCCGAGCAAATTGTGCATCTGTAAATGGACCGTCTCGTTAACCGAAGTACGGTATGTGCAAATTAATTCTTGATTGGGACACACCGTTAGATCGTACAGGTATATATCCGCTGCTGCTTGTGATATGGGAGGAATATCCCTTTAGCATGTCCATCAAACATTCCCGATTAGGTAGCGTTCCGCGGGTCACATAGCCACAATGATGTATTAGATAATCATTGAATATCTTACCCTTGCCCACCATGCTTTCTTAGAGATATAGAACGCGTCGGGCGCCGAAGACCAACAACCATCACAACGGCTGGGCATCCATATAACTGCCCTCCAGCTCCGGATTACGATTGTATAACAAGAGCCCTGCCTAGGGTGACAAGGCTCCTGCGGAAGGGTTACAGCGCCCGGTTAGCGTCCGATAACCGCCAAACCGGTATACGAGTCTTCAGAAGGACGAGAAGCCCTCGAACCGAAGCACGTAGGCTTCACAATGGTGGACACACAGGGAGGCTTCACCAAACTCCTCCTGAAGACTTCCAGCACCTCGCCAAGTCTGCAATAGACTTTACCTCTTGCGAGCCTCAAGCAACCTCCCCTCTGCTTGTTGTCTCGATAGTGGTACGGTGAGGCGCTTTGTCGCCTCCCTCACTTTCATTCATTTGATTCTGACTGCCGCGACTCTATCCGCCCGTCGACTCCGCACATTTTGCTGCATTACATATTGGGATCGACTACCCACGATACGGGACCCCCCTCGTCCCCAGCGCTGAGTGTTCACGGCGCTGAGGATATGACTTAATTGGACTTCTTCGTCCACGTCCTTGAGCTCCGTTGACGACGTGAGCTCGGACCTTCACATTAAATCTGGAGCTCCGCTGTTTGGCGTTGAGCTCAGGTTTATGTATTTTCTCATACCGTGAGCTTTAGAGCATGAGCTCCGGCGTGTAATTAGCAGGGGAAAATATACTCTTTGTTTTCTACTCCAACGACGTTCGACGGTGTTCACCGCGTTGTCTTCAATACTGCTACCAACAATCCTCAAGTCATTGTTTAGAGAACGACTCCTATTCTGGCCGCTCTTAGGATGATTGGTTGGCTCGAATGAATTGAAGCCTACGATGTTTAACTCGTTGAGGAACAAGGCTGACGAAGATTTTACTTGCCTTAACGCTGGGTGCGGAAGATGAGAGAGAGTCGTTGAGATGGATGGGAGAAGAGTGAGTACACCATGATTCACTCCTCCTCAGATGACGAAGACGAGTGCGAGACTCGCGAGCGCCATTCTCAATCGCGGTGTCGCCCGGAATTCGATCCGACGACCCGCTCCGCGTTGTCGCCGCTATCTCTCACGCCGAAGTCGACGTGGCAGCGGACTGTTGTCTTCCTTCCCCTCCATCTCTCCTCACCCACGAATCGTCACCCGCAGCTGAATAGCCTCTGTCTTCAAGTGACGTTGAAGCTCAGCCTCGCCGACGCCTCTCACGACCGTTTCGTCGTTGTCATGCGCGTACGACGTCTAGATGTTACTGATCCGTCACCCTCGTGCTCAAGCCCAACGTTTGGAGAGGTCTCGAGGTTCAGCGAAGATCTAGATGGCTGGATGGAAAGGGGGAAAGGATTTGGAGACCTAAGGTTAGCAGGGATAGCTGGAATGGCGTGGGCGCCCTCCAATTGCGACCAACGTCGAGGCCCGTGCTGATATGAGTTGAGGATGCAGCGTACGCGCCACCCTCCTCGTCGCCGCCTGCGCGCGTCGCGCGCACTTGCCGCAACGAACACCTTCGTCAAATAACGCCGAGACAGGTCAGCGAAACACTTACCTACGGCGCTACCATACCGGCGCCCCTGTATACGACGCCTCCGACAACTTCCGCGCCCATCGCCTTCGTCGTCTCCGCCGTCTCCCTTGATATCGACCTAACCGCCGCCACTCCTTGGTTCTTATGGAAGCCCTCCGTCTGCAAGAGACGTCGAGGCCCGGCGTGTTAGCAATGCGACTCCGAGACGCATCGCTTACCTTGTCTACCCTTTCGCAAGTCGTGAGCCTCGCTTCAATTTCTCGGCTTCTTGTGCCTGTGAGGACTCCTGGTCGGGTAGAAGAGGGAGAAAGAGCAGAGTAAGGCGGGGAATGAGAGCTAAAAACGCTGTGGGTCAGTTCGTGTCATTCGCGAAGTATATACGGACACGTGCAAACCTCCGTCTCCAATGGACGTTGAGGTTTCACTGGCCGTATCTGCAACGGTTGGCACAAACCTACAGCGGGCCAAGACGCCCGGAGATACAAGTAAAAAGTGAGTATATCCTGCGCGCTATTCCCCGCGTCGCACGACTCCGTTCCGACGACTCGGCGTAGGCTCCGTGTTGGCGTCGCTGTCTCCCACGCAGTCGTTGACAACCTAGCGGCGAGCTCTTCTTCCGCTCCCTCCATCTCGTTTAGTCTCAACGGGATGCGGACGCTGGAGCCCTCCGTCTGCAAGAGACGTTGAGGTCCAGCTCCTCTCACACTTCACACTTTGCACGCGCCCAAGCACCGCTTTAACTTCCGACGCTAACGTTTGGACAACTTGACTCGCCCGTCTCCTTCCGCTGCGTCTCGAAGATTGCCGTAGGGAAGGACTGTCGTCGAAAGGACGAGGAGAAGTCGAGGAGACTTTTTCTAACAGATTTGGTTGGGATCTGAGATCTGAGTGCATGGAGAACTTGCAAGTGAGTTTGCAAGTAACCCCTCGAGACTTCTGCGCCACCCCTACGGTCTGCGCTGCGATCTAGGGAAGCTTACCACGCCGGACGCCTCCGTCTTCAAGTGACGTTGAGGCCCGTGCCGTCTACTTGTCAACGCCCAGCCTTTTTTCACGCCGCTGCTCACTCGCTGGGCCTACAAAACGTTAGCTCGTGTCGGTGCTGGTGAACGCGCCACCCTGACCGATGCACCCCGCGCCTCTCGTCAATCGAGCGGGACGTTCTCCGTCTATAGTTGACGTAGAGGCTCGGCGCACAGAGCTCACGCCGATAACGTGCCGCGTTGCAAGATTTCGCTTGCTTTTACGCTTGCCTCCACCTCTATCCTGCTCCCGGCGTTTAGATTTTGCCGCCATCGTGGCTGGAAGAGTACGGCGCCGGCTGTACCACGCGCCGCGTTTTCACCCCGGTCTCACGCCATCAACACCAGCAACCTCACCTCTTCCCGTCCCGCTCTCGCTTCACCGCCGATTGCTTCGCGACGCTTCTCGCATTTCGCTCTTCCGTCTCGCTCGTCGACGCTGTTGCTGCCCCTTCCTCACTTGGAGCGTCCGTTCTACTCATGCCGCCCCTTGCGCTGAATACGGCTTCGAATAAACCTCCGTCTAATGAGACGTCGAGGTTTCTCTGGCCGTATCTTGCGCGATCCGGCGAACCTGCGAAGAGATCGGACTATTTCAATTTTTCAGCCTGAAGGATTGCTTTGCTAACGTGCGACGCTGGGTTATTCGTTCTCAATGCACGCGAGTTTCTGCGGCCCGCCGTCGATATGTCATCGTTTTGAGGCGGCTACAGACACCGGACGTCTTCCGTTGTAACAAACGTCGAGACCTGGTGGGTGGGAGTTGCGCCTCGCGTCGCCGCTGATGCACTCTTCACCTTGAAAGAGACGACCTCTCCGCCTCGCTATCGACCTCGTCTAGCTCCAGCGACCTCCGCCCTTGATTTCGGCCGCAGCATCGTGATCGACGAAGCGAGCTTGACCTCCTCTGTCCTCATCTCCGCGTCGTCGCATGTCCATGCGCCGCTCCTGCTCGTCTCAACATAAAGCGTCTGGAACGATTTCCATCAAGGCGGAATATTATTGCAGGATTGAGGAGAGTTTGTATGAGGTTGAGGTGGAGCTCAGATGGAGCTTGGGACAGAAGGAGTCGAATGACATTGAGGCCCAGTGAAGACACTATCGCCACCGTCGTCGATGCCGTCATCTCGAGCGCCTTCGTCTAGACGCCCCGCTCGCTTCGTACCACCATCCCGATCGCTCGAACACGTTCGTTGCAACGAACGCCTCAGTCCGCAAACGACGTCGAGTTTCCCAGGAAGACTCAGTTCGTAAACGACACCACCGACGATTCGGTTCATGTCGAGGGCATCTGAAGAGCTAGGTGGAACACCGAGAATTAGTGGAGAAGCCAAGGGGCACTCAGCTCGGACGCGACACTTGCGTCGCCTGGGTACTCGGCGCCCTCGCTGACCTGTTCTTCTTCCCTCGCGGGTGTGTTCAGACGATCGAAAGCCTCCTTCTGAATGGAAAGTAGAGGCTTTCTCTCGTTGACTGGGAATTTTGAAGTCAACAATTCGCTGAACGCCAGTCTTCGCGTCTCCCCAGCGAGTCTGAACCCAATTCGATGACTGGCGCCGCTGATGCCGCTGTCTCCTATGTCGTCTTTGTCGATGTTGCGACATCCCATCTCACTCGCCTGTCGTGTCGTTGCCGTGATCGCCTCCGTCTGAATTAGACGTTGAGGCGAGCGTTACCGCCGTCTTTTCCTGCGTCGCCGCAGCCTGTACCGCCTCTGTCGACTGCACCAGCGACGAACCTCGATTCATCTCCCGATGACAAGGCCCAAACGCACGTCAACGCTTTGTTACTTGCGGCAGGGATTCCATCACCGGCTCCTTCGCCTCGATCTTGGAGCGCTTCTGGACGCTATAGAACGTTAGCTCGTCTCAGCGCTCGAGAACGTGCCGCCCAGCTCGCTTCCGCTCGTTCCAGCGTCAACTCGCCGATGTTCCCCGCGCCGCCTGTCTATCGAGCGGGACGCCCTCCGTTCCAAGAAACGTTGAGACCTCGCACGAGAGCAATGTCGCAACATCGGGATTCTGCCGGTGACAAAAAGCAATGCGACGTAACCCGCGCTCGAGTCGACCCCAGTGCGAACGTACCTCTCGCATCTCACTCACCTCACCACGTCGGACGTTGGCCGGACGCCTCGGTCTCCAACGGTATGCGACACTGTCGCACCATTTGACGGCACAACCTTCCCGTCGCGATTACCACATCGCTCCGTTGCTATCCGAGACGTCGATGAGGCGGGTGCGTTTCATGCAGCCGATTCATGCGCTCGCCATTCCATCGCCTTCGCCAGAGTGCGAGGAAATTGGGAGTGTTTTTATCGGCTCGTTTCATTCTTGCGAGCGCGCTCCAAGGTGCAAGCCGTGTTTTGGGAGGTTGTTGGTATACGTCGAGTCGTAACCCGACTCCGTTACTTCGATTGTCTGTAGACAAGTTTAAGAAATTTTTGCGATCAAAATTTTTCTTGGCTTCAAATATTGGCCGACTGGGGGGCGGAGGAGTGGATGGATTGAGTCAACAAATACTTCCAGCCAGGTGTATTGAGGGTGGCTTCATGATGGTACATACATATGAGAGCGAGTAAACGTGGTATCTGCTGCGCTAGTATTCTTGTCTTCCCATCTCAAAAGTCTCGTCCTCAAGTTTCGGGAAGACATGGTTGTTGGATGGAAGGGGAGGAGGATTGGGAGTAACAGAGTTAGCGTACATGGCGGACGCCCTGCCTAGAAACCGCGAGTCGCGCCGTCATTACGCGCTTACACTGAGAATGTGTCGCCCCGGTTCTCACGTCGTCAGTGCTTTCCCTCTTCCTCCATCTCGATCAACCTCAACATTCCACGGACGCTGTGCGCCCTCCATCTGCAAGAGCTGTTGAGGCCCAGCACCTAAACAACATTCCTTGCAACCGCCTGTGTGCACGATGATGACGTCCCGGCGCGCGCGACTCGCTCAAAACTTGGAATGCTCCGTTAGCAGAAGGTTTGAATTGAGGATGGGAGTTCCAGTCAGAAGGGAAGTGTTGAGGAGTCAATGAGGATGGGATTCGATCCGTAGAGACTGAAGTGAGTATCCCCAGCCTCTCTGCGCTCCTGCGCCCTATCCCGGGAATCTCGCCGCACCGGACACTCTCAGTCACCAAGCGAAGTTGAGGCTCCTACAACACGACTGTGGTAGCTAGCGATCGCTCGCCTTAACAAGCCGCCGATCTCTCTGTCTCTGCCGCCGAACGTTCCAACTGTCCGCGCTCGCAACGCATTAGGCTAACGCGCTCGGTGCGCTCGTCGACTCATCGCTTTCGCATAACCTCAGAGACGCTGCGGCCCGTGGTGGAGTTTTTGTCGGTAGGGTCGACGTTGAGATCGCTGCTTCCAGCTCGATCTCCGTTTTCCCTTACGCTTTGCTTACGCTCTTCTTCAATGATTGATTTTTGGTGTTCGCTGTGTACTTACGCCGAAGCCCGTACCGCGCTGGGGACGAGTTTCGATTTTGCTTTCGACGCGCGTCCTTGCGTCCCGCATTCAAATTCTCATTTGCACTTCATTTCTGAAACGTCGAGGCCGTAACGGGATGGACGACTACCTTCTGCGTCGTCTAAGCTTCGTACTCGACGCATCCGTGTCCTCCGTATCACGCCAATATCTAACGCGTCAACGAATGTCTCCACCTAAAAAGTTAAAACTATGTCGAGACACCCGATACGATCGCCTATGACGCCTCCGCGTGGGTGTGCCTGTTTGAAAAGGATGATCCTTCCACCGTGTCCTTGTCAATCTCGTCTCACGATAGCGTCATACAAAGGAGGATTATTATCTCTTCGGACCTTCCTGTGCCAGGAACACTGTGGTGGGGGGCACTCAATCAACGAACCTGTCTACCCATACCAATCGCGTTGGGTGTTGTCGAGTTTTCGTCGAGTCATTTTCAATGGCTCCGTTGCTCGACTAGCCTTAGGCCATTGTTTAGTGGAGTTGTATGCCTCCGTTTGAATAAACGTTGAGGCCGTGGATGAATTTGTTGTTGTTCGCAGAATGGGATTCAATATCCCCTCATAGTTCATGAGCTATCGGTGCTCTTCATTCACCCTGTTGAATGGATGTCTCGGGACGAGGATCTCGAGGATGGACTGAAGTAAGGACAAGTCTGGGGGGCATAAGTCGCTATTCTTCAAGCTTGAAAGTTCATGAGCACTGAACGCTCTTCATTCCCTTATGAATGGATACCCTTTGACGTTGTTTCAAGGGATGAACTCAAGTACAAGTCATGGCTGCTTAGCGGCCAGGGAGTAGCTCTCCTTTGGAGAGTTAATGATTTGTCTAACAAGACTGTAGCTGGATTGTCAGACGGATCAGCAGTTGAGCTCTCTCTTGCGAGGTAGAGCTCCTGCCGGAAAATTACCCAAAATTTTTTTTCGAAGAGTCGCATTGGCATTCTTATTCTGGGGTGCCCTCGCGGATTGGGGGGCCATTGTTCGCCTAATCCCTGTCTTCTCCTGCTTGTCGCATGATGTGCTTCACGTCTCCAGTTAGTTTGGTGATTCTTTGCCGCACATTCAGTTCCTCCGTCATTGAGCTGCACGGCAAAGAAGCGGGGGGCTGTGTAGGGGTATATGTATAGTGAGAGTCAGCTGTGTCTGACTCTCCTACTTTACCCGGAATTCTCCTTAGAGCTTTGCTCAGGATATCGAGGGTTTCATCGCTATCATGAAAATGAAGACAACGGCTTCAGATGTGAATCCACCCACGAAGTGGTTGTGGATTCAACATGTATCTCGGTTGATGCGTGAACACAGACAACGTCTGCCCTCACCCCCTGCATGCAGATCTGGACTTTATGTCTCAGATCTGCAGATACCCTCAGCCACGCTACAGTTACTTGGAAGTGGAGATGCAAGCAGAGAAAGCTCTGAATGGAGCTTTGCTCTAGAGCTTTACCTGCTGCGTGGCAAGCTGATAAGCTTTCGCCACTCATCTTCGGCAAATTCATTTGCAATGAAACATCAAGTTGAAATTTTGGGCCAAAATTTTTTTCCAGCAGCTGAACATTTGAAGAGTTCACCAAATGTTCAGGATCAACTTATCGGGCATGTTCACTGAACATGCGGGGGGCTCTGTGATATGGGAGGAATATCCCTTTAGCATGTCCATCAAACATTCCCGATTAGGTAGCGTTCCGCGGGTCACATAGCCACAATGATGTATTAGATAATCATTGAATATCTTACCCTTGCCCACCATGCTTTCTTAGAGATATAGAACGCGTCGGGCGCCGAAGACCAACAACCATCACAACGGCTGGGCATCCATATAACTGCCCTCCAGCTCCGGATTACGATTGTATAACAAGAGCCCTGCCTAGGGTGACAAGGCTCCTGCGGAAGGGTTACAGCGCCCGGTTAGCGTCCGATAACCGCCAAACCGGTATACGAGTCTTCAGAAGGACGAGAAGCCCTCGAACCGAAGCACGTAGGCTTCACACTGCTGCTCCCCAATTTGGTAACAACGGCGTCTCCGCTACGGTTCCCTCAGTCCCTCGAATTTGAGGCATCTCGGAATCAGCTAGAGTCCCCGCTGACGCAAACGGAACTACTTTCTCCATGACCACAAGCTGAGTTTCTTGTTGTGCTGCTTCGCGAAGATTTTTCAGAATTAGCACGGCCTGGTCATCCGGCCAATCATGCATGATATGTCTTAACAGGAAAACAGCGGCGTTCTTCACGGGCTGAGGATTGAAGAAGTCGTGAACTGTGTCGTCCGTGAATATTCACAACTTCAAAGGACTGTTGAAGATGGCAGGAAACTCACCTTGGAACTCGACCATTTGTCGGTCAAGATGCTCAGGAAATTTCTCCTTCCAATGCTACACCGAGAGGTGAGTCATTTCTAAATGAATGCAGTATTCTCACCAGACTCACCACTCTGGAAGTTTCAATAGGAGAGGAAAAATCTTGATTTACAACGCGAAGGTGCGGATATTTTTTCGCGATCGTCAAAGATACGTGCCCGATGCCTCCACCTACATCCACTATCACGCTTTCGCAAGGCAGTGCCCCCCAGTCGAAGCCTAATACCATGAAATCGGTTAATTCGGAGCACAATGTCTCTCATTTTTGGCCGAAGCAAGACCGAACCTCACCTCGAAAAATCGCATCCTCTTGCTCCATCGCCGCCGTTCCCTCCATCGCAACTGCAAATCGATTAACGTGGTAGCTATTTTCGGGACGTTCCATCCATTCAAACATCGGCTCTGTGGTATTGTATGCGAGGTTGAACGGAAGTAAACCCGGCGTTCGAAGGGACTCTGCGAGGTAATTTGCACTTTTCCCTCCCATCTCGGCCCTGATGAATAGACTGTATGGTCAGTTCTCATGGTACTCTCTTGATGTTTGATGTACGTACAGAACCTCTACGAATGCTGCAATGCCACAAGATCCACCGAACCTCGTCTCCCGGCTACGGTGCAGGTTCGAAAAAGCTTCCGAAATCTGGAGGAGAGCCTGACTCACTTTGCAAATAGAACGCTCGATGGTTTGCCCTTATCCAGCGTTGAAGAAATCCGATTGTTTGCGAACACGCCGGGAGACACTTCGCGGAAAATGTGGTGCGTGGCCAGCAGTCGTAAAATTCGTTCTACTTGAGATAAATCATATTGCTGAAGCCGTTGACGATCAAAGCAGAGAATCGATGCATTCACCTATCAACCCTGGATCAACACCAACTGCTGCTCCGATATCCTTTACGCTGAGCCCCTGTGCAAGAAGCAAACGTCATCATTGCGCACCCGAGAGTCAGAATGAGAGAACGACTAACGTTTCCCCCAGCCTCGCGTAAAACTTCCACGACGAGTATATATTAGATTCGTATGATAGTAGGATTAAAACGCGCGCGCGATTTGCATAGGATTCCCACGCCAAGTTCATAGGATGCAAATGGGGACGGGGTGTTTTCGTAGGATTGATGGCAAAGTAGCAATGTTCGTAGGATGAGGAAAATTCGTGGGATGGCTGGTACCCGACGATTGCTCATGTTCGTAGGATCGCTAAAAGTGGCGAGTTGATCTCACGATCACATCAACGTGACAGTGAGTGTGACAACATTTTTTTCCTTCCCGCCACCACCCCGCCACCCAACCTCCGCTCAGCGACGAGCGCGGTCTGCACCGCTATTTCTCGACGTTTCGGTCGGATTTTTCGTTATTTGGTAGCACCATGCAGCACTGGGGTTCTGCGGATGAGGCGGAAGCTTCCCAGACATTCGCTTGGCAGCTATCACTGCAACAGCACGGCGCGCAGAGCTATGGCGGGTATTGGGACGGCAGCAGCAACGCGTTTGATTCAGCGAGGTGTGTACAGATGACCGCGTCGAAATCTCGAAGGTCTTACTTACCAATCTGATACAGTCTGAGCCAATCGTGGGCATCGAATGATTTCAGCGGCTTCTCCGGCACGGACGGCGCCTTTTCTTCGGCTTCGAATTCCCCTGCTTTCGATCTGCCTCCAGCTATGTTCTCGGATTCTCAGCTGCCGCAGCATCAAATGTCTGATCCATTTCCGCAAAATTCCGTCGACTCCCACCATCCATTTGCACAGGGAGCTGATTCGAACGGGCTGTAAGCGCTGTTGAACACGAACGAGTTGAATTTCACGTACTGAGTAAGAACAACAGGAACACACCGCAATTGGAATTTGACAATCTTTCTTCCGTACCGTCTCGCCCACCGTCGAGTGCGAGTGAATATAGTCTATTTGATGGGTAAATTCTTCTGGTTGCTATTATGTCTGCGACTGACGAGCATTCTTAGTTTGTGGAACATTCCGACTGTCGACCAATACGCTTCCGGGCCGGCATCCAGCGAAAGCGATTGGGAAGTTGTAAGGTGAGCCGTGTGCCGGTGTCTATTTTCTTTATGCTGAATTGGCCTCCAGTCAATGGCAGTCTGATCTGTCTGGCTCCGTGTCTACGGCGCCCCTATCGAACGACTCCAATTGGCACAATGAGTGGGAAATGTTTATCAATTAGAATGCTCAATAATAGCGCTAACAATTTTATATTCTAGCGAATTCTGGGAGTCCTCTCGTCCGCCCTCGGCGTCGCCAACACTTGACTTTGATGATAGCCGGTGAGTCCTAGAATGAGTGAATTGAGCCTGGTTCTCAACGATAACCATCCCAGCGCAAACGAGGAGCTTTCGCCCCCAGATTCAGTTCAACCCGACTCTTCGTCGTAAGTAGTGCCTTTGATCCGAAAGTGTGCCGACTTTAAAATCTTTCAGTTCGACCTCTCGACTGCCGTCCAACTCAAATGATGGGAATTCTCTATACGAGCTGACCCCAGATGAGATCGATGCGGCTATTGGTCCCATTGCTACGAAACTCACCAGCAACTTGGCACGCGACTCGTGGCCGTGGCGCGACTCAACCACCGTTTGGAATGAGCCCAGCGTAACCTCGAAGGTTGTAGACTTCCCAGATGGTCTCTCTCTCAATGCAAAAACGAAGGTTTTCCACGTTGAGCTGGTGCGCGGTATACCTTCCCATTTTCCGATTCCCGAGGAGCGAACCGCGTTTATTGTATGCGCGGACGATTTAAGCGATGCAGAGTTGCAGGGACAAACTATTGATGCAATCCTCAAAGATCATGTGCGTACGATCATAAATTTATAAGTTTGACGCTTAATGTGACCCCAAAGGATCCTCATTCGTACGGAGGCTCGACTGGTCCGCGCGCTCAAGCCGACAGCAGTGTGATCGGCTCCATCTTTGGGCTTGATTCATCGGTTCGGGTGGCGGTCAGGCGCGCCGAGCACCCATGCAGAGGCGTCGTTGCCTGTAAATCTCTCGATAAGCAATTTCTCTACGCACCACGCCGTTATCTCAACCCCGAGCATCGCCAAGCTTTGATTGATGCTGAAATGCGCACTCGAGAGCTTCAGGATACGACCCCCGTTGGCCGCGTTTTAGCGTAAGTGCATATTTTTTTACATTGAATCGTGATTTACATGTCGTTGGCTAGATATGAACGGTCATTGCAGTCATTCAGTTGCAAGGCTATTCTCGCCAACGGCACTACCTGCAAGGGAAAAGCGCACATGGTGCTCGCAAAACAGGTAAGTGATTGCTCGATCGTGTATTCAGTTTCTCACCTGCGCGATTAGCCTGTACACGATCAAGACTATATAATTGTCTGCTCTCACCAGGATCAACCTTGCACGACGAATTCCGGTCGCCACACCGTGCTCGCCATTCCCAAACAAATTGATCAAGACATTCTTTTCAAGGTTCGTACTCCGTCTCGCGATTCTTGATCATATTGACCAACACTTTTTCTGAGGTTGTGAATCGTCAGCCCATTGTCGAGGAGGAGGACACGGACGAGGTCTGTCCCAGAGTGATCTCTCGCCGCCAGGGTTTCAAGGGGAAGTCTGTCTGCCGTGAGTACTTCTTCAATTCGCATATAGCGTCCGGCTGTAAATTTCACAGCGTATAATCACATGAAGGACGGAGTCGCATATAAAGCTCCGATGGTCGCCATCTCGTGCAAGGCAGTCTTTCATGTGTACTGCCCTGTGGAAGATCTCTATCCGGATCTTGCGTACACCGCGGTGGTAGTTCCCAAATTGATTCCGCATACTCATCCACCGCCTCCGGAAAATAAGATCAATAGAATCGTCGCAAACTTATACATGGAATGTGTCCGTAAGCTGGGGGACTCTGCAACACCGGCCAAAGTGGATCGAGGTACGCTTTTCTTTTTCATTTCATAAATTCTAACCAAAGTTGTTTCAGCTCCTACAACGATAGCTTTACTTGGCACGACTCCAGCTTTGTTTCATCCGGCTTTGGCAAACAGGGATACGCGGATCAGGCTAGTCCAGCAGGTCAAGCAAGAACTTAACGCGTCTACGTCTACGGGGGACGTCAAAAAACGTGAGATTTTTCTCCTTTTCGATGTATCCTGAAGCTATATGTTCGATACTACAGAGATTGCGGTATACTTAGCAGAGCAGCAAGCGAAGCCGCCTTCCGAGCGCTATCTGCAGAGTTCAATCGTTCGAGATGGTCGCACTATCATCTTCGGTATACATCCGGAACTCATCAAAAATATTCACCGGGTACGCACCCTTGACTGCGACACCACTTTCAAGCCCGTTGTAGGGAGTATGAACATTTTCGAGGTGAACGCCTGGCTTGCGGCGATCAACGAAGGCGCGTATTTTTTTTTGAATCTTTTCGGCAAAGTTTTGATAACCCGTATAGCGGTGACATTGGGCCGTGTGTGGATGGAGGTTCATGATCGTGCCATCTATAAGCAAGTCTGGGAAGAGATCCAACGACTCGTTATAACCCTCACCGGACGCCCAATACTCTTCAAGGGTATTCACAAACGCGGTACGATCCTCGGGCTTAATGCTGACATGGAGGCTGCTCCTCTTCTTGGCTTCGGGGACGCGTTTTTACCCACTGTTGATCGCGAAGAACTTCGCGGAGTGGTGACCAGTGCAGAGACGCTACTCCCATATGTTTTACGAGTCTGCCATACCCATGTCTTCCGGTGCGTTGAATTTGGTTCTGCGCATACACTCGCTTAATGTTTCCTAGGGGTATCCCGGAGGCGCCGCATCTCTCTCGAGAGGAGCATAGTCGTCTCCGGGGATTCGTTTCTCTCCAGTCTCCAGAGGCGGTTGAAGACTTCAAAATTTGGATCGCAAATTTGCCTGACCCGGACGGAACCATTAAGAGTATGTTTTCGTCCCATCTTTATTTACATCCTCATAGCGTTCGTTAGGGTGGTGGAAGCACAAAATTATGCACGTCTGGCTTCTCGCTGCTATTATCCAATGTTTGTCCTGCATCGCTCTCAACGACTGGCACTCAATGCCTGCAACAACCAACTTGGGTGAAGCGCAACATGCACGCAATAACGCAGAGACGGGTACGCAGATGGGGATAATCGAATCCTTTAAGAAGTAAGTCAATATTTCTGGATTTTTTGTTCTGCTTATCTCGGAACGCAGATATGCCGAATACGATGCACGTCGCGCTGCGGAAATCGCCGTCAAGTTGGCGACCGGCAACTTGAACAACAACCAGAACGAACTCGTTCATCGGTACGCCAGCTCCAACAGACGGCACGCCGCCGCAGCAAATAAAGCCACGAAGGCTCAGGCAGCCGACGAGCGCGTTGTTGCTTTGACCAACACCAAGGCCCAGATCGACGCAGAACTCAAGCAAGCCAAGGCCGAAGCGAAGGTGAGTTACATTTTGAGTACACAAATTCGATGATAACGGAATAATAGTCAAACTCTTCTGGCCGAGTGCGTGTTCGGCGGCCAACAAAGGAGAAAAGCGCAGATAATACTTCTGAGAAGGTAAGCCTGCGATCCCACACCTCATTGTCTAAGTATTCTAATCTTGACTTGTAGAATTCGTCTGCGCCTGCCGCATCTCCTCCGGAGCCGGAGTCGTCGGAAAGCACCCAGGTACGTTAAATCAGGTTATTTCCTCTCATTTATACCTCATCTGGAATGGCAGCGACAACTGCGCTCCCGCGAGCCTCAGCTGTCGTCAACCGTCGCACCAATCACGACTGCACCGAAAGCTTCCAAGCGCAAGGCGGATGCGACCGCAACAACTGCAAAACGCCGCAAAAAGGTTGACCCTCTTGAGGGATGGGCCATAGAGTTGGTTCCTGGGGACAAATCAACAATGGTGACGCCGCGAGAGTACGCTGAGAAGGAGCCAGAGGAGTTTGCGGCACAGTATCCAAATTACGTCAAATACCTCTAATATTTCTCTAATATTTTACGCCGTATCTACACAAAAGAATGGAACTTCTTTGGAGACGACGAGACGCGTAATAAAGCTGAATCCTCGACGATATGAACTTGAGTTTGTATATAATGGCGCAACGTTTGCACCCCTTGAGATTAAATTTCATTGCTACTTGACAAAAGTTAAGCTTACTGTAATCTGTGTTGCTAGTTGGCAACGTTCTGTAATGCGCAGATGAAAATAATCTTCCCTCTTGTCTCACAGCACCAAATTCATCCCCAGTCTGAGCAACGCTGAACTACGCAACCAATTGTTGGGCAAAATAATCCCGCACCCAACATAATCCGTGAAATAATCTCGTACTACAAACAATCCTGATTCAAAAATAATCCTGCACCCACCGATAATCCTGCGCACGAAAATAATCCATAAGAAAAATGATCTCAGCGGCTTGAATGTAGTTCGAGATTAATCTGGTTGTCGGCTGGGATTAATCTTCTATGCAAATAATCTCAGACAATCCTGACTCATAATTTCACGCACCAATCCTGCACAAATGCGCCTGCATACCCCGGAATTGTGTGAGATCAAAGTCAGGAAGTCGTCTTGAGCTTGAACACGCTTGCAAACAGTGTTGCGGAACCCAACACAGTGCAGAGTACGGTCGAAACAAATAAGGGGTTCGTACAAGGGGAGAACAACTCTGAACGACTCGGAGTGGCAGCAGCTGGCCGCAGTGACTCGGTGATGAAGCACGCGACATAGATGCCGATGTTCGCGTCTTGACAAGGGATATAGGTGCTGTTCATGTGGGAGCCGTATGCGAGATTTCGAAGGAGGGATTCTCCTAAGTGAGAAAAGTATCACTGTTAGCGGCTAGAACGCACATCGAGGCGAGAAAATTTAAATTATAGTAAAGAGCAGGCTAGTGTTTTCCTGGCTTGGCTTGGCCCTTGAACCATTGAAGACGGAACATCTTATGACCAGTCCAACTGCTGCAACTCGGAGAATTGGTGGTGATGGTCAAAGTCGAACTTTGAAGTCAGTAAAAGGATGAAGTTGAGGAGGGGTAGAGTATAATTGCGGCGGGGATGGTTCGAAAGCAGGTCCAAACGAAAGGAAGTAGGTAAAGCGAAATAAATTGGAATGAAATCGAACGAACCCAATATAACCAAAATAGATGACGCGGGATGAAACACGCCGAAGGTATTCACAGTGCAGTGACTCGTTGTCGATCAATCTGTTCAACCTTGAATGACAATGGTGAGCGAGAGAACAAATGGCGCACGGCGATATATCGATAGTACTATAGTGTGTGGATGAGTGAACAAGCGAAATAGAGAGACGAAGAACGTTCAGAGAACGAGATAATGACATATTTGGATTACTGTAGACCTTATTATGAGTCCCAGATGTCGAGCTCAATCTAATCTTATGAGTCGAAGTGACCGCCAGCTGAAAATTTATCATATCCTAGATGACCCGCCACAAGTCAAGCCCGAGGTTTAACTCACTTATGAACCTAGTCACAGGTGGCGTGTTGGAATACGTAGAGCCTAAGTTATCGCGAGCACCGCCGTGATAGACTGATTCAAAAGACAATGAAAGGGGCACAAACTTCAAGTTTAAATTCCTTGAAGTTGTCTTTCCGACCCTCCTTGCTTATGGCCAATTCACTTTGCAAGATTTGATTAGAAAGACTGGAATCTACATCCATTTTAGCGCCCGGTACCGGGTCCAGCACCAGCCGTAAGCGCCCATCATATAATGTGTTGGGACCGAAGCACGTGACCGCGTTGTTTTTATGCTTTGTTTTGTTGGACCTCGGCACCTATCGGCATGTAAATCTTCCGTCCACACGAAGCCTTGGCACTCGAGTCCTAATATGGCAATCCTACGAAGAATCCACGCCCGAATTGGAATCCTATGAATTTCCAACAGGCAACGTAATCCTATAATCATACGAATCTGTCTGGGGCTCTTCCACGACGTTGAAATCCGAGACGGCATGCAGGCAAGAAGAAGTTTGATACTGCAACTCTATATCAACGTTCATCTTGTCAAGGGTAACGGTTAAGAACTGACCGCAAGCGCATTATTGATCATCATTCGTCTAGGATTACAAACCGTAGCGCTCATTTGTGCACAAGCGGCAACCAAGTTCTTCGAGGCCGCCACGACTTGCGGATTTTGTGCCAGCGCCTCAGTGGGGTCTTCTGGGTTGAATGGCTTGTCGAGGGATGGCAACGGTAACGCTGCATGCGCATAGGCGCGTTCCATCGAATCAACCGCTCTGATAATGATATTGGCCAGACTGCGAAGGGTGGATATTTCGTTGTTCATTCTTGTTTGGTTCAGTCCGGACTGGGTGAGCTGAAGGAGATTGAATGAATCGAGGGATGCCGTCTTTCTGGATCTGTTATATCTCATGTTGACTGCGCGGGAAGTGGGATCGGATCGGCCAACTATAGTGTTGTTGGAGACGATAAGGTATGTTTATCTCCTACCTCATATTTGCGTCAATTGGCTTGCAGAATGACCATAGAAGTGCGTCTATTCAAATCAGTGACCGTTCTTTTCACTCAACGTTCGTCGGGCATAGCAGATAGCTCTTCTAAAAATAGTAAGTAACGTTCAGGGTTTAACCCAAATATGGCGTTGTTTTATCTGCTGGCCGCAGAATGGAGTGTGGAAACAAGACGGAGACGGCCAGCAAGGAGAGAGGGAACACATACCTACATTCCGGTCTCAGGGGCGTAAGCATTCACAGAACATATGTGGAGTGAAGGACCACTTGCACTTCCCATGCCATGGCGAATGGTAGAGTTCGGAGAACGCAAGAGATTGGATTGCGCGTTTGTAACCCAAGCACGGACAACAAAGGCGCACGCAAAGAAGTCAGAGGAAGGTTCCGCAAGGCAGTCGATACAGATTTTTAGCGGACTGGGCTGTGAGTTGGTGGTTGTTGAGAGCAAAGCGCGTTGTCACAGTGTCACGATATCATCAAACTCATGTTGATCCGCCGAAAAGCCGATTCTTCCTTGCCTCGCACTGTCATGCACCCGTCGCTGCACTGCAGAAATTTGAACGGTCTTCCGCCAGAAATTCGCGTAAGTTCCGCCAGTACTGTGACTTGCACAATGCTATCTTGCCGGATGTCCTGATGATACCAATTTGACCGTTAGATCGTCGCCAATGCAGCTGTGTCGGCGACTCGAAAATGCCAACACTTACAACACTTGCATACATTCGCGGGCGGCGCCCCTCAATCCCAACGCATCTTGCTTCTCCCGGTCGCATATCTTAATCTAGATCCTCTAGAAATTCCTGGACCCGAAAGTTTCGATGCCGAGCCGAGCCCTCCCGCTGTCGCCTTGGATTCTTGTTGGCGAGCCCTCATTTCCATCGCCCTCATCTACCCTATGCGGCTCCCAGAAGACGTGGCTGCCGAACTTTGGACGCGCCTCTCTCCTTGGGCAGAATTTTTCGATACATATGGTCAACAGCTTCCTAATGCCTCGGCCGTCTTGCCCCAGACTTTCTACACATCGATGCTCGGGATCCTTCACACCCTGGGTCAGACTGCCGAGATGCTAGCTCTTATCGTTTTGAAACCATGGATCTGCAAGGGTATGAAGGGGCACCAACCAATCTTCACACTTTACGATTACAGCGACGGCGCGGTCAAAATCAGCGTCAACTCCGCTTCTTCGAAGCCGTCAACCGCAGAGCTCGCGGGTCCAGAATGGATTGATATCCTACACCGCGCCGCTATGGCGCCCGGTCGGATTAAAATTGATGTCGTGAAGACTCAACACCCGACCGGCGCACAATACCTTGTGGTGCCGCTCCGTGCGAATACCTCAACCGTTCAGGAAGAACTCTATAGAGTGGCTGAATACCTTCAGTTGCGAGGGGGGAGCGTGGACAGCCAGGACACGAATTTAATACTCTTCGAACGTCTGATTACGGTAGCTGATCATTCCAGTATAGTTGAATTTCATTAGCCATCTTCTGTATTTAAGAAGTGCGCAACCAGAAAAGAGACCAATAAAAAGTATCCGATCCAATTCCGTTTCTCCAAAAAAAAATACTTGACGCCTGGGAGGCCGCGCGTGGTGCGCGTCCACAGTCAATGCGTTTCGTCGATAACTGGTCAATGTCAATCGATATGCCGTTCGATTCGGAGGCAGGCCTTCCGAATGAAGAACTTCGTTTTTTTAGAACAAAAGTAAATGGATTTATTTTCCGCTCCTTAGGAATGCAGGAATCTAGAGCAGTGTATACGTTGTGGCTGTCCACATTTCGCGACGCGAAAGGCGTGCTTGCATCG
Organism: Favolaschia claudopus; assembly: GCA_037176885.1. Taxonomy (NCBI): domain Eukaryota; kingdom Fungi; phylum Basidiomycota; class Agaricomycetes; order Agaricales; family Mycenaceae; genus Favolaschia; species Favolaschia claudopus. The sequence goes on along the minus strand of JAWWNJ010000149.1, from coordinate 526,272 downwards.
AACTAAATCCCCGCATATTCGACCAAATGCTTGAACAGTGAAATTGTGGGAAATCGTACACAATTAGAGGGCGAATAGCCTGATCGTAGATACTTTCTTGTACATTCTTTCCGAAACTCGCTTCGACGACGCTTATACGCTTATGAGCCACCGATCAAGGATCGCCCCGCGTCGGCACGCACAAATGCTGCATATGACAAAAAATGAAGAGAGAAGGAACGTCAGTCACTCAATTACCTAGACAAAGGGAAAGACAAGAGTAGACTGACATTCTTACTATCCGCATGTGCCTGGTTGTGTACCATCGTCTTGCAATTATACCCATACCAGCAATCTTCCGGCGGGTTCCATCCACCTGTGGACATCGCATCAAATCGAATGAGTTTTCGTCCTGGAAATCCAGGCAAGACCCGCAAGAGCAAGAACGAAAAGAAAGAAGAGGGACTGACCTTCGATTTTCTCTCTCAAATACCACCGCCACGCATTCTCCTCCGAAAACCGATTAAAACAGCTCTGACAATAACTTTTATCCTGCGTCCACTCATCCCATTCGCTGGGCTTGGGGGTGGCGAAGACGGCGGCGTAGAAGGGGGCGGGCGAGGTGCGGGTGGGGTCGTTGGCAAACTTGTTGAAGTCGAGGAAGAGGGGGCTTTGATTCTGGGTCTGGGTGGGGAGAGGAAAGAGGGATGAGAGCCGGTTAGGGAAGGGGAGGAGAGATGAGAGCGGATTGGGGAGGGGCATTGGAATGAGGTTGGCGAGCTGGGGGGGAAGGTAGTTGGCGATTTCGTCGCCGCGATCGTTGTCATCGTCGAAATCCAAACCCGGGTAAAATCGTCTGAATCGTTTATTCTCCTCGGGTGTCGCGGCAGCGTGTTCCAGGCGCAGGTTATTGACCGCTTGGGAGAAGGGATGCGAGATGGCGTATGTTTGCTTGAGGTGGTTTTTGAGGAAATCGGTGGGTTGGAGGTCGACGTGGTCCCAGTCTGATTTGTAGCGTGAGTGCGGAGTCACAGAAGTGGATGAATAGACGGATAGAAAACAAGAACGGAGTATCTACGCACTGGCTGAAGTGATGAGTTTGACTCCGCCCGGGGCGGGGCATTGCGAGCCTATAGAGCATGCGGATTCCGAGGTGAGATTGGGTTTGATATTGGGAGACTCAGAGACGACTTACATGTATCATTCGCCCCGATGATCTCATCCAGAATATACTTCGTCGCAGGCTCTTCGTCTTTCGGGGGCGTGTTGACGTTCCTCGCGGTCCAGACATTGTTGAGGGGGATGGAGAAATATCCTATGTAAAGTGGGGTGTCGCCGTCCTCTTCAAGTATGGAGTAACCCAGCAAATCTTTCGAGAGTTTAGGGATTATAGGCGGTGAGCGAAACCACAATGACCTTCGAGAATGTCGCAGCTCCGGTTTTCGTATGCATGGAGGATGCTCTCTGGGCCGAGAGAGAGGTAGAGCTGCACGAGGTTGGTAGCTGTGGTAGAGTGAGCGAAAGCATATGTACAGATGGAGAAAAGAGGTTATTAGACGACGTACCAAGCTCCTCATCGTCAATGACGTGCTCGAGGATGCCACGCAGGAAACACACGACGGCGTAGAGCTGCAGGAGTTCGTCGGTGGGGTACTCGGACAGAACAGCCGTCCGTTGGTTTTGGATCTGTTGGATGCCTCCTTCTTCTTCAAGATTCTCGATGTCCTCTAGCGTGTACCGACCCCCAGAGAAAAGCCTGCAATACAGCATGATGCGGTACATGGCACGGCAGAAGCGCCAGGATTCCTCCGGGGTGAGAACGCTCGTCGCAGAGGTGCGGTCTTTCTGGCTGTGGGCCAAGTCAATTTTTGTGTGTATCTCAAACCCAATAGAGAACGCACGTCAGACTGTAGACATCCTCCAGACTTTGCACCATTCTAGCATTCTCCTGCAGCTCCATCTTCTCCTTTGCGGTGATAACGCTCGGTTCATGCTCTTCAGGACAAGCCGTTGCCATTGTGTCGGCGTCTTCCTTATGATATTCCCTCTCAACTAGCTCGACTTCGTCATCGCCATACGGGTAACGAATGGCGCGCAGCGCTTGTGGGAGAGCGGGGCCGACGATGTTATACGCTACGGCCCGCGTTATGGACTGTCCAACCGTCTCAAAATGTGCCAAAAGGCTCGCGTGGGGCTCACGCGTGGATGCGTCTGGTAGACGGTGTAGAAGGCTTTGAAGACAGGAATGAGGGACTGGAGCGTTGGAAACGTTGGGCAGAAGGTGAATATACGGTCGAGGACGTCGTCGTCGAGCGGCAAGGCGCTGAGCGCTCGCATCGTGGGTGACGGTGAGCAGAGCCAGTGACCAGTTGTGACCGAATTTGGCAGGCGGTCACTACCGTGACGGTCACAGACCGCTCTTTCCTTTCGCTTTCATGTTCAAGTTGCCAGCGACGCCAGCGCGATGGTATTTAACCTCGTTTTGCTTGTAAATGATGTCAACACCTTCGATCCTCAACGCTCAGTGCTGAAGGAAGAGCTCGGAGCCGTCCGAAAAGGAATATCGTAGCGGCTGCCAGTGGGTTCGTAACTCAAATCGTTTGCGCGGACCCTCAGGGACCCTCCAAAACGACTCAGACTTTTTCTTCATCTTGGCAAACGTATTGCAAAAACTCATTCTATTTAGACTCTCTGCTCCTCGATCTTCCATCGAACAACGACCAATCTCGGAACAGCGAAAACAACGCACTAGCGAAAAAGGCTCAATGTTTTGCGTATAAAAACAAATGCCCTCTGCTTTCTTTCTTTTGAGGGCTTCCCTTTTGTTGTCACCTGACTCAGTCCTCTCCTCGCTATTCTTTGATTCCGCCAAGGCAGAATCATCGATACACGATGTTCTGGCCAGTAATGCTAGTAACGCTCCCCAAAGCGCTCGCGGCCCCTCTACTCTCCCTTGTCGGCGAAGTCAACATCGCACCCAACGCTCTCCACGATGGCCACGTACCAGACCTCGAGTATCCAGGACTGAAGAGCTGGTCCCCAGAATTTTACGAAAAAATCATCATCAGCTGCATCCTCGTTCTCATCGGCGGTGTATTCGCTGGGTGCGTTCATATTTCTCCGCACCGTGGATTACACTGAATTCTCCCGGGAGATTAACTCTAGGATTGATGGGCCTAGACGACTTGCATCTCCGTGTTTCGGCAATTGCTTCAGAAGACGAGACTGAGAGGCGGAATGCGAAGAAAGGTACATAATCAATCTTTTCTCCTCACTACATGGCTGTTAAATCTACCACCTGCGAAGTCCTCCAACTAATGCAAAAGGGCCGACACTGGGTGCTTGTGGTAAGCGTCTGCCTTACTCCGAATTCCGTTTTGCACCACAGCGTATTAGACTCACCCTCGCCACACAGGTCCTTCTCTTGGTGAACGTCATCGTGAACGAAACCCTACCCATCTTCCTCGACAGCGCCGTACGCACTTTTGCTTTTTCTTTTTCCACCATGGACGTTGACTCACCTCAAACCTCGTTCTCCCTCGCATATAGATCGGCGGGGGCTTCGCCGCAGTGGCGCTCTCCACCACCGCAATCGGTTTGTCTTCCTGCTGTCTTCGCGGTCTCGCAGGTATATCTCATTTGGATTTGACAGTGATCTTCGGGTACGCTCTTCACCAACGCTCATCTTGACCCACTCATCCAATGTTTCTTCATATCACAGCGAGTGAGTCTATATATCCAGCTCCCTCGCTATCTTTCCCCAGTTCATTCTCATAACAACAGAGTCATCCCCCAAGCCCTATCCGTCCGCTACGGTCTCTCCATCGGCGCCGCCTGCTCGCCGTTCGTTCTCTGCATGATGTACCTCCTCGCCCCCGTCGCATATCCCATCGCGCGGATCCTCGATGCGATGTTGGGTACGCATGAGACGCATACATACAAGAAGGTTTGTGCCTCTTCATTGTCCATATCGATCTTCAAATAACTTATCTGGTATTTAACGTTGATTAATTGGGCACCCAGGCTGAACTTAAGACATTCCTACAACTCCACCGCGCGGGCGTGGAGCCCCTTCGTCATGAGGAAATCAAGATCCTCAATGGTGTGCTGGATCTGAACGCGAAACGGGTGGAGGAGATTATGACGCCTATTCAGGTACACTGCTGCTTTGTCCTTTCTCCCACAAACAATCACGACTGGCTAAGACTCAATAACCCCGCTCAGGACGTTATCACCCTCTCTGCCTCCGCCATCCTCGACGCCACACTCGTCGACTCCCTCATTCGAACCGGTTTCTCCCGTTTCCCCGTTCACGAGCCAGCCAAACCCGCCGCGTTCGTGGGGCTCCTCCTCATCAAGCGCCTCGTCCAGTACGATTGTACGTTGCGGCGCCCCGTGGGCGAGATGGCTGAGGCGTTGTCGATATTGCCTGAAGCGGCGCCAGGGATGAGTTGCTTCCAGGCGCTGGATTATTTGTGGGTGTCTCAGAGTCTCCTCTCTACTTTCGGCGAGTGTATGCTGACTGAATAACCTAGTCGAACGGGTCGTGCGCACTTGCTGCTTATTACGCAAACGTTGGGGATACAAGGAGGCGCGGTGGGGATCGTTACGCTCGAGGGTTTGTACATTTCTTTCATCCTCAATCCATCACCTTTTAATTGTCTTCATACTCGTCGATTAACACCTAAACTCATTTCTAGACATCATCGAAGAGATACTCGCAGAAGAAATCGTTGACGAGACAGACATTTATGAGAATAATCTCACGAGGCAGGAGGCGAGGAGATTGGCTACTGCGAGTTTGCTGCTTGGGTGTGTAACAACACTCTCCTCCTTCCTTTCGCTTCCTCCCTTCTTCCATGCCTTATCCCGCTTCATTCGAACTTCGCACTGTTTCATTTCCTTGTTCTCGCCGTAAAACTGACACAACATACCTTGTAGGATCGTGGAACGCAAACGCGACTACTTCAACCATAACAGCACCCCAGCATCGACTTCGCTCTTGCTGCCGAACGAGAGCACCTCACTCTCACAATCCCCTTCGCTTTCGGATCTGCGGGGGTCCGACAGCAGACCTCTCTGTCTTGGTCTCTATCTTGGCTCCGCGCTGCGAATATGATGAATACGGGTATCGGACGGGGAATAGGACGCCGTATGCGTGCTGGATTGCCCGGCTACGGGAGCACGTCTCGGTGAACAACGATGTTCATGGCGTGTTTATGAAGGCACGAACTTATTTAATTTTATTAACGAGCGAACTAGATTTATGTGTCTGAACGAACGATGATTCTACGATTTTCCGCGATGAAAATAGTTGAGTGGCCTCTGATTTCGAAATTATGAATAACACGGAAATGACCAGGAAGGCAGCAAGTTGCAAGCAATTACCTACACCGCGCCGCTTGACGCGCCAAGTTGTTGTGCTCTGTGTATCGTGCACGTGCTCACTTACGTACATCATCTGATCTTCGTCCGATGTGATCACCGCCACACGCCGCCTTCTCCGCCTTCCACCACCATCAAGTAGCATCCCGCTCATCGTCTTCTTCGTCGTCCCCGCGCTCGCGCTCCAGCTTTTTGCTTTCCACTGCCCAAGACTGATGGCCCCTGGTTCCTTGGCTTTGCCGGGGCTAGCCTCCGGCGCGACATCGATACACGGGAGGGAGAGATGATGCTGGCGGGAACAAGCCTCGACCGAGAACGCGTGCGGAGCACAAACAGCTGTTTGAGAGAGGAGCAAGCCGGAGAGACGCGTATTACCCGGGACTGGTGAATATGTCGGGGACACATTGCTTTATGAATTCGACATTACAGGTTAGTGCATTGTCGTCCTCCTCCGTTTTCTGTGGAATACGCGAGCACGGTGCTTCGAATTAGTCCTCATTCTGTGGCTATTCGTTCGGTTTGGGTCGCTATTTCTTTCCGTGATCCCGCACGCAAGACTGGATCACACAAAATCTTGCGCGAATCTGTTTCTGCTCTTCGCTTCTTCCTAACCATCTCCTCCCTCACACCAACAGAAAACCTGCCCTCTCCAGCCCCTCTCCTCTTTCTCCCACCTACAGCCGCTATCCGAGTTTACGCATTTGGTTCGCATTAATTCTCTGTCAATCTCAGTCAGCTGATATGTTCTGTTCGAAGGAAATCTATAAGCGCCGATTTTACACCACCGGCTTGGATGCGGCTGTGTGGTCGTTATTTTCAACAGGCGTCTTGAATGCTTCGCTCCGCCTCCTTCTACCCAATCTTCGGTGCGTTCATTCTTGTTTTAACAATATCAATGTACATCTCCCTCAGATCATTTTACGCTGCTCTGCATTGAAAAAGCTGAACGAATCTCTAGCTTGGTTTGTATACAACCACACACATTTGGTTCTCGTTACTTACCGTCTTTAAATCCAAGCTAGCTGATGCGTTCTCGTCAGAAGGAATTCACAAGCGCTCTCTCAACAGCTCTGGACTGGATGCGGCTGTGCGCTCGTTATCTGCGGTGTGAATATTATTACCTTCCGTCTCGCGGCTGGCACGCCACAACTTCATGGCTTGTGATTGGTTGGCTGTGATTAAGCAAAATTGATAGTTCACACTGATCTATTTTCTGCGGACAAGGCAGTGTGTTTTCACCGCATGCATAAAACACGAGGCACTCGGCAGTGCAGTACGTCTTATAGGCTTATCAACAGTGGCCTTCGCCTTCCGTGTCCTCATCTCTTCCGTCTTACCACCATGGACTCTAACGATAGCGAAATCATAACAACTGATAGCATATTCTCTGGCAGCCTTATCCCAACAATTCATGGTGCGTGTGGCCCGCGCATGATATCCCACTTTTCTCAATGACATGTGTATAGTTTCAGGAGGAGTCGGAGGCCCAGGCGGAAGAGGTGGCCAGGGCGGCGGTGTTGGTGGCAACGGCGAGGGCCCTCAGTTGAACTTTTTCTCAAGCGCTGTTGTCAATGTCCGTGGGCGTCCGCGTCAGTCACGCACTTGCCATTCAAGGCAGTTACTGACACGATAGCAGACGGCTTGAATGATTTTGGCGATCAAGATTCACAAGATGATTTCAGTGCGTTGTTTTCTTAATCAGTTCGTGACCTGGAGATGAAGATCGTGCAGATTTTGGACGCATTCGATGGGGAGATGTATATCTACAGCGTGAATTATATAGAGACAAAGCCGAGCGTGTTCAACTCCCCCGGCACAGACAACGCTGCGTTCGAATCGTTCGTTCGGCCAAAATCGGCGGTCGCAAGTATACTGTCGCAACCTACGAAGGCACCAGCGCTGAAAGGGCAAGTTCAATTCCCCGGGCTCAACAGACAGTTGCGTCATCGAAGTTGTAGGAATGGACAGAAGCGGTCGAACGTTATATGGAAATCCGGTATTTCAAGGAACCAGTTGTCGTCATCGTGAGTGTCTGAATCTTCAATAGGCATGAAAATATCCTCCAACTCTATGGCACTGTGCAGTGGAGAAATATCCGGGCAGCGGTCTTTCATGGCGGTGCGTATGGAGTTGAATCTAGTGGACTCCAGGGCCTCAATGACAGGCGTAGATTTCGTTCGATTCAAGGATTTTCTGAAGATGTATCAACACTCTCCGATATCAACTTGTTATATTTATGGCTATGTAGTACGTACCAACTTGGTGTGTGGCATGAATCTTGACTTGCTGTTGCAGGTTAATGACCACGCTGTAAGGGTCCATTTTGGGTCCATCTGAATAGTTCAGTGATCTATCGACACTGCCCCAGTCAGCTCACGACTACGTTTACTCCACTTGCGGCTATAGCTTAGACGGTAAGCTATGCAGTCGACCTCTTCACTATTCTTCAATTCACGACTATGTTGGTTCCACTTGTGGCTGGACTTAGACGGTAAGCCATACAGTCGAACCTCTTCACTATTCTTCAGTTCACGACTACGTTGATTCCACTTGTGGCTGGAGCTTAGACGGTGAGCTATGCAGTCGAACTCTTCACTATTCTTCAGTTCAGATATGTCATGCACAGGCTATATGATGCTCATAAATCTTTCCAATGGCCGCCTTTCCATTGACCTCGAACACCAGGACCGTTTTATCTTTTGCGCTGGCAACGAAGATAGCGACTTATACAGGTCTTGCCGCCTGTCAGTCAACGGGCCAATGTCTCCCATGGAAATCCTTTCTTCAACAAACCACAGCTACATCGTGCAAAGCCTGACCTTGAATCAATACCACGAAATCACCTATGAACATCTGTCCAAACGGATCCCATATAGCGTGATTGAGTCCACCTCTACAGTGCACTTGGGTGGCGCTTATTTCGCTGATGGTGATGACACACTGCGAGTGGTGGCTTTGCAACAACCTGGATCCGACTACGCGGCGACCAGTGACTGGGGTTGGTTCTGTTATGCAATTTCGGCGAAATACGAAAGGGGACGTACTAATAGTAACTGTGATTGGAAGCGGTAAGAAGGTCTCTCCCTGTGGTGGTCACACACATTGATTCAACATATCTGATAGGGTTTCGTCCCATGAAATGTATCGGCACTCCGAGTCCGAGATGCACTATACATTTCATGATGATACAATGTCGAAGACTTGGTTGAGTCAAGCAAATCACATCTTTGGTCGTCTGGATGTCAAATCTGATTTTCACCGATATGGTACACTGCGATTCGCGCCCTGGCTGACCGTTCTGTTGACCTAAATTCTTCCTTAGTGTGTGTAGAGGATGTTTCTTTCAGAGCTACGCTCATTCCAAGCAAATTCCCACAACTTTCACCTGAAGGTTATTTCTTCATGTGGAGTATATATTAGATTCGTATGATAGTAGGATTAAAACGCGCGCGCGATTTGCATAGGATTCCCACGCCAAGTTCATAGGATGCAAATGGGGACGGGGTGTTTTCGTAGGATTGATGGCAAAGTAGCAATGTTCGTAGGATGAGGAAAATTCGTGGGATGGCTGGTACCCGACGATTGCTCATGTTCGTAGGATCGCTAAAAGTGGCGAGTTGATCTCACGATCACATCAACGTGACAGTGAGTGTGACAACATTTTTTTCCTTCCCGCCACCACCCCGCCACCCAACCTCCGCTCAGCGACGAGCGCGGTCTGCACCGCTATTTCTCGACGTTTCGGTCGGATTTTTCGTTATTTGGTAGCACCATGCAGCACTGGGGTTCTGCGGATGAGGCGGAAGCTTCCCAGACATTCGCTTGGCAGCTATCACTGCAACAGCACGGCGCGCAGAGCTATGGCGGGTATTGGGACGGCAGCAGCAACGCGTTTGATTCAGCGAGGTGTGTACAGATGACCGCGTCGAAATCTCGAAGGTCTTACTTACCAATCTGATACAGTCTGAGCCAATCGTGGGCATCGAATGATTTCAGCGGCTTCTCCGGCACGGACGGCGCCTTTTCTTCGGCTTCGAATTCCCCTGCTTTCGATCTGCCTCCAGCTATGTTCTCGGATTCTCAGCTGCCGCAGCATCAAATGTCTGATCCATTTCCGCAAAATTCCGTCGACTCCCACCATCCATTTGCACAGGGAGCTGATTCGAACGGGCTGTAAGCGCTGTTGAACACGAACGAGTTGAATTTCACGTACTGAGTAAGAACAACAGGAACACACCGCAATTGGAATTTGACAATCTTTCTTCCGTACCGTCTCGCCCACCGTCGAGTGCGAGTGAATATAGTCTATTTGATGGGTAAATTCTTCTGGTTGCTATTATGTCTGCGACTGACGAGCATTCTTAGTTTGTGGAACATTCCGACTGTCGACCAATACGCTTCCGGGCCGGCATCCAGCGAAAGCGATTGGGAAGTTGTAAGGTGAGCCGTGTGCCGGTGTCTATTTTCTTTATGCTGAATTGGCCTCCAGTCAATGGCAGTCTGATCTGTCTGGCTCCGTGTCTACGGCGCCCCTATCGAACGACTCCAATTGGCACAATGAGTGGGAAATGTTTATCAATTAGAATGCTCAATAATAGCGCTAACAATTTTATATTCTAGCGAATTCTGGGAGTCCTCTCGTCCGCCCTCGGCGTCGCCAACACTTGACTTTGATGATAGCCGGTGAGTCCTAGAATGAGTGAATTGAGCCTGGTTCTCAACGATAACCATCCCAGCGCAAACGAGGAGCTTTCGCCCCCAGATTCAGTTCAACCCGACTCTTCGTCGTAAGTAGTGCCTTTGATCCGAAAGTGTGCCGACTTTAAAATCTTTCAGTTCGACCTCTCGACTGCCGTCCAACTCAAATGATGGGAATTCTCTATACGAGCTGACCCCAGATGAGATCGATGCGGCTATTGGTCCCATTGCTACGAAACTCACCAGCAACTTGGCACGCGACTCGTGGCCGTGGCGCGACTCAACCACCGTTTGGAATGAGCCCAGCGTAACCTCGAAGGTTGTAGACTTCCCAGATGGTCTCTCTCTCAATGCAAAAACGAAGGTTTTCCACGTTGAGCTGGTGCGCGGTATACCTTCCCATTTTCCAATTCCCGAGGAGCGAACCGCGTTTATTGTATGCGCGGACGATTTAAGCGATGCAGAGTTGCAGGGACAAACTATTGATGCAATCCTCAAAGATCATGTGCGTACGATCATAAATTTATAAGTTTGACGCTTAATGTGACCCCAAAGGATCCTCATTCGTACGGAGGCTCGACTGGTCCGCGCGCTCAAGCCGACAGCAGTGTGATCGGCTCCATCTTTGGGCTTGATTCATCGGTTCGGGTGGCGGTCAGGCGCGCCGAGCACCCATGCAGAGGCGTCGTTGCCTGTAAATCTCTCGATAAGCAATTTCTCTACGCACCACGCCGTTATCTCAACCCCGAGCATCGCCAAGCTTTGATTGATGCTGAAATGCGCACTCGAGAGCTTCAGGATACGACCCCCGTTGGCCGCGTTTTAGCGTAAGTGCATATTTTTTTACATTGAATCGTGATTTACATGTCGTTGGCTAGATATGAACGGTCATTGCAGTCATTCAGTTGCAAGGCTATTCTCGCCAACGGCACTACCTGCAAGGGAAAAGCGCACATGGTGCTCGCAAAACAGGTAAGTGATTGCTCGATCGTGTATTCAGTTTCTCACCTGCGCGATTAGCCTGTACACGATCAAGACTATATAATTGTCTGCTCTCACCAGGATCAACCTTGCACGACGAATTCCGGTCGCCACACCGTGCTCGCCATTCCCAAACAAATTGATCAAGACATTCTTTTCAAGGTTCGTACTCCGTCTCGCGATTCTTGATCATATTGACCAACACTTTTTCTGAGGTTGTGAATCGTCAGCCCATTGTCGAGGAGGAGGACACGGACGAGGTCTGTCCCAGAGTGATCTCTCGTCGCCAGGGTTTCAAGGGGAAGTCTGTCTGCCGTGAGTACTTCTTCAATTCGCATATAGCGTCCGGCTGTAAATTTCACAGCGTATAATCACATGAAGGACGGAGTCGCATATAAAGCTCCGATGGTCGCCATCTCGTGCAAGGCAGTCTTTCATGTGTACTGCCCTGTGGAAGATCTCTATCCGGATCTTGCGTACACCGCGGTGGTAGTTCCCAAATTGATTCCGCATACTCATCCACCGCCTCCGGAAAATAAGATCAATAGAATCGTCGCAAACTTATACATGGAATGTGTCCGTAAGCTGGGGGACTCTGCAACACCGGCCAAAGTGGATCGAGGTACGCTTTTCTTTTTCATTTCATAAATTCTAACCAAAGTTGTTTCAGCTCCTACAACGATAGCTTTACTTGGCACGACTCCAGCTTTGTTTCATCCGGCTTTGGCAAACAGGGATACGCGGATCAGGCTAGTCCAGCAGGTCAAGCAAGAACTTAACGCGTCTACGTCTACGGGGGACGTCAAAAAACGTGAGATTTTTCTCCTTTTCGATGTATCCTGAAGCTATATGTTCGATACTACAGAGATTGCGGTATACTTAGCAGAGCAGCAAGCGAAGCCGCCTTCCGAGCGCTATCTGCAGAGTTCAATCGTTCGAGATGGTCGCACTATCATCTTCGGTATACATCCGGAACTCATCAAAAATATTCACCGGGTACGCACCCTTGACTGCGACACCACTTTCAAGCCCGTTGTAGGGAGTATGAACATTTTCGAGGTGAACGCCTGGCTTGCGGCGATCAACGAAGGCGCGTATTTTTTTTTGAATCTTTTCGGCAAAGTTTTGATAACCCGTATAGCGGTGACATTGGGCCGTGTGTGGATGGAGGTTCATGATCGTGCCATCTATAAGCAAGTCTGGGAAGAGATCCAACGACTCGTTATAACCCTCACCGGACGCCCAATACTCTTCAAGGGTATTCACAAACGCGGTACGATCCTCGGGCTTAATGCTGACATGGAGGCTGCTCCTCTTCTTGGCTTCGGGGACGCGTTTTTACCCACTGTTGATCGCGAAGAACTTCGCGGAGTGGTGACCAGTGCAGAGACGCTACTCCCATATGTTTTACGAGTCTGCCATACCCATGTCTTCCGGTGCGTTGAATTTGGTTCTGCGCATACACTCGCTTAATGTTTCCTAGGGGTATCCCGGAGGCGCCGCATCTCTCTCGAGAGGAGCATAGTCGTCTCCGGGGATTCGTTTCTCTCCAGTCTCCAGAGGCGGTTGAAGACTTCAAAATTTGGATCGCAAATTTGCCTGACCCGGACGGAACCATTAAGAGTATGTTTTCGTCCCATCTTTATTTACATCCTCATAGCGTTCGTTAGGGTGGTGGAAGCACAAAATTATGCACGTCTGGCTTCTCGCTGCTATTATCCAATGTTTGTCCTGCATCGCTCTCAACGACTGGCACTCAATGCCTGCAACAACCAACTTGGGTGAAGCGCAACATGCACGCAATAACGCAGAGACGGGTACGCAGATGGGGATAATCGAATCCTTTAAGAAGTAAGTCAATATTTCTGGATTTTTTGTTCTGCTTATCTCGGAACGCAGATATGCCGAATACGATGCACGTCGCGCTGCGGAAATCGCCGTCAAGTTGGCGACCGGCAACTTGAACAACAACCAGAACGAACTCGTTCATCGGTACGCCAGCTCCAACAGACGGCACGCCGCCGCAGCAAATAAAGCCACGAAGGCTCAGGCAGCCGACGAGCGCGTTGTTGCTTTGACCAACACCAAGGCCCAGATCGACGCAGAACTCAAGCAAGCCAAGGCCGAAGCGAAGGTGAGTTACATTTTGAGTACACAAATTCGATGATAACGGAATAATAGTCAAACTCTTCTGGCCGAGTGCGTGTTCGGCGGCCAACAAAGGAGAAAAGCGCAGATAATACTTCTGAGAAGGTAAGCCTGCGATCCCACACCTCATTGTCTAAGTATTCTAATCTTGACTTGTAGAATTCGTCTGCGCCTGCCGCATCTCCTCCGGAGCCGGAGTCGTCGGAAAGCACCCAGGTACGTTAAATCAGGTTATTTCCTCTCATTTATACCTCATCTGGAATGGCAGCGACAACTGCGCTCCCGCGAGCCTCAGCTGTCGTCAACCGTCGCACCAATCACGACTGCACCGAAAGCTTCCAAGCGCAAGGCGGATGCGACCGCAACAACTGCAAAACGCCGCAAAAAGGTTGACCCTCTTGAGGGATGGGCCATAGAGTTGGTTCCTGGGGACAAATCAACAATGGTGACGCCGCGAGAGTACGCTGAGAAGGAGCCAGAGGAGTTTGCGGCACAGTATCCAAATTACGTCAAATACCTCTAATATTTCTCTAATATTTTACGCCGTATCTACACAAAAGAATGGAACTTCTTTGGAGACGACGAGACGCGTAATAAAGCTGAATCCTCGACGATATGAACTTGAGTTTGTATATAATGGCGCAACGTTTGCACCCCTTGAGATTAAATTTCATTGCTACTTGACAAAAGTTAAGCTTACTGTAATCTGTGTTGCTAGTTGGCAACGTTCTGTAATGCGCAGATGAAAATAATCTTCCCTCTTGTCTCACAGCACCAAATTCATCCCCAGTCTGAGCAACGCTGAACTACGCAACCAATTGTTGGGCAAAATAATCCCGCACCCAACATAATCCGTGAAATAATCTCGTACTACAAACAATCCTGATTCAAAAATAATCCTGCACCCACCGATAATCCTGCGCACGAAAATAATCCATAAGAAAAATGATCTCAGCGGCTTGAATGTAGTTCGAGATTAATCTGGTTGTCGGCTGGGATTAATCTTCTATGCAAATAATCTCAGACAATCCTGACTCATAATTTCACGCACCAATCCTGCACAAATGCGCCTGCATACCCCGGAATTGTGTGAGATCAAAGTCAGGAAGTCGTCTTGAGCTTGAACACGCTTGCAAACAGTGTTGCGGAACCCAACACAGTGCAGAGTACGGTCGAAACAAATAAGGGGTTCGTACAAGGGGAGAACAACTCTGAACGACTCGGAGTGGCAGCAGCTGGCCGCAGTGACTCGGTGATGAAGCACGCGACATAGATGCCGATGTTCGCGTCTTGACAAGGGATATAGGTGCTGTTCATGTGGGAGCCGTATGCGAGATTTCGAAGGAGGGATTCTCCTAAGTGAGAAAAGTATCACTGTTAGCGGCTAGAACGCACATCGAGGCGAGAAAATTTAAATTATAGTAAAGAGCAGGCTAGTGTTTTCCTGGCTTGGCTTGGCCCTTGAACCATTGAAGACGGAACATCTTATGACCAGTCCAACTGCTGCAACTCGGAGAATTGGTGGTGATGGTCAAAGTCGAACTTTGAAGTCAGTAAAAGGATGAAGTTGAGGAGGGGTAGAGTATAATTGCGGCGGGGATGGTTCGAAAGCAGGTCCAAACGAAAGGAAGTAGGTAAAGCGAAATAAATTGGAATGAAATCGAACGAACCCAATATAACCAAAATAGATGACGCGGGATGAAACACGCCGAAGGTATTCACAGTGCAGTGACTCGTTGTCGATCAATCTGTTCAACCTTGAATGACAATGGTGAGCGAGAGAACAAATGGCGCACGGCGATATATCGATAGTACTATAGTGTGTGGATGAGTGAACAAGCGAAATAGAGAGACGAAGAACGTTCAGAGAACGAGATAATGACATATTTGGATTACTGTAGACCTTATTATGAGTCCCAGATGTCGAGCTCAATCTAATCTTATGAGTCGAAGTGACCGCCAGCTGAAAATTTATCATATCCTAGATGACCCGCCACAAGTCAAGCCCGAGGTTTAACTCACTTATGAACCTAGTCACAGGTGGCGTGTTGGAATACGTAGAGCCTAAGTTATCGCGAGCACCGCCGTGATAGACTGATTCAAAAGACAATGAAAGGGGCACAAACTTCAAGTTTAAATTCCTTGAAGTTGTCTTTCCGACCCTCCTTGCTTATGGCCAATTCACTTTGCAAGATTTGATTAGAAAGACTGGAATCTACATCCATTTTAGCGCCCGGTACCGGGTCCAGCACCAGCCGTAAGCGCCCATCATATAATGTGTTGGGACCGAAGCACGTGACCGCGTTGTTTTTATGCTTTGTTTTGTTGGACCTCGGCACCTATCGGCATGTAAATCTTCCGTCCACACGAAGCCTTGGCACTCGAGTCCTAATATGGCAATCCTACGAAGAATCCACGCCCGAATTGGAATCCTATGAATTTCCAACAGGCAACGTAATCCTATAATCATACGAATCTGTCTGGGGCTCCTTCATGTGCCCGGCACAAGACTTTGTCATAGAGTCGCTCGAAGGACCGACTTCTCTAAAATGGCCGGAGCGTGTTTGGTATTGGTCCCTCGATGCCTGTGGTGTGGAAGAATTGAGTGAAGAGAGAGCTACTGAACTCGGATTTCCAACCATCGAGCTTAGCATTGGAATTTGGACACGATCGTGGGACGGATTCGCATACGCCGGTCTGCGGGAGTTTCACAAAGGCAAAGGATTTGATCCAGAAAGTCAAGACGTAGCAGTCCAGTTGAATGCACCATTGTTTGCATCAGTCTCAGATGAAAGTCAAGACGTGGCAGTCAAGTTGAACGCATTCATGTTTGAATTAGTCTCAAGTTTCACTAGGCGAGGTGAGTAGACTGTAATTGTCCCGGAATTATCTTACTAGACGAAGCCACAGAAGACATTCCTGACGATTCCGAATCGGGCTCCGATTCAAACTGGGAAGGCAGTTCTACTGGCCGAGAGGGTGATTACATGACTGATTTCATGGACTCGAATCCTTGCGAAGGTAGGAAGGAACATACATCCATGAAAATATTTTGCAATTGAATTCTTTCCTGAATTTGCCAAGCTCTCAGCACTCTCGACACCCATCGCAAGTTCACATCATTCAATGAAATCGGTGAATTCACGGGGCAACCTTCGACCTCTGCGTCATTCATTCCTCTGATCGACTGTTCAACCTGGCCTACCTTCTACCAGCCGGCAGTGGACGCTCGGCTGGAAACTTCGTCATCGCAGAACGTTTCTGCATGGGTCGAGTCACTGCCAACTACTGCATGGAACAACCAAAATTGGGCGTCCGCTTTATTCGAGCCAGCGATCCCCCAATTTCCAGCATGGTATAGCAACGGGCCAGTCCGAACGTTGCCCTTCAATTCCATAGACGACACTGGTTCCGAACGTCCTTGCAATTCTCGAAAGCGGCGTGCTGAAGACAACAAGTGCGAGTACCAGTTTGCGAGCAGTGCGAAAAGGGCGCGGCTAATTGAATACTGAGGTCTGACTCGATTGTTGTTGATTAAGTAAATAGCGGAGGGAATAAAATCTCATCAGCTTGGCCAAAAATTCAGCAAGGAAGTAAGCCTCCCTTCCGAAAACAGACGACTCGCAGCGCTAGTCGTTTCCCATGGCTCTATGTACTTATACTCGGAGGTTTCTTTGTGCTTAGATCTGTACATGTCAAGTTTTCAAGTTCGCACTTCGTCTCATTCTCCGCGTCGGCAACGTAAACACAGTTGAACATCCCTGGTTCCTGTATGTATCCCTGAAAAAGCGAATCTTGATTCGAAATTCAAAGTCTGCCAGCGCGTGGCGCGTGTCCATGGCAAGTTCCAGTTGGGCAAGATAGAATGTAATGGCTACCCCGTTCGATTCGGAGGCAGGCCGTGCAAAACGATCCATGGCGTCGGGGTTCTTTTTTTTCGTTTAGAAAAGAGGTAAGGAAATTAAGTCATTTCTCCGGTCGGCAAGTTTGAAGACATTACTCTACAGATATATAAGGAATATGGGGTGCATTCGTTATAGCTCCGTGAGTCGACGTCTACTCTTCGCCTTATCTTCGAGCTCTGCGAATTTCAACTGTGCTGCCTTTCGTATCGAAGATCTGAGATCCTCAGACGGACGCAGTAGGTCAGTGAAAGCAAGTCGAGTTCCAAACGAGCCTGTAGCCCGGCGCAGGCGGAACTTTCCCAAATCGACCTGCGGTTCCTCGTTCGATTCGGGGCCAGGATATGTGTTGATGGTGTTTCTTTTTTTACTGAATGATTGAATGGTTGAGCATCTTGGATTTTGCTCTTCTCTTCTTGAGCGATGTCAGAGTTGTGCGTCCTGGTGGATGCGCAAAATTGAATCTCAAAGGATTTAGATATAAGTATATCGTGTTTGACGCGACGGATGAAGCTTAAGAGAAGCTTGAATTTTCGAGGTCGATTCTAATTTCTTCTGATAGTTTGATACCCTCAACTTCTGGCTTGTTGCTTTGAATTGCACCGGAGAGCACCATCTGACTACCTCGAAGACGATCATGGAAGCTAACGCTATTGAGCCGAAAGTACCTAATCGAACAGTGCTTGGGATTCAGAAATTTATCTCAAATTGCAAGAAAATTGAGCAGTCGAAAATTTCGCGTGCGTTTGTAGCGCCAGGCCAAAGCCGTCCTCATGCAAACAGCATACGGCACTCTTGAGACTCAAAACAAATGGGAAATGACCGGGGAGGCAGCCGACGCGCCACGTTGTTGTGCTCTGTTTATAGAGCACGTGCCTTGCTTACGTTGGCTTCTTCGTCATCCCATGCTCCCGACCACCACCACCGGCGCCGTCTCCGCCTTCCTCCACCAAGTCCTCCCACTCATAGTCCTCTTCGTCGTCCCCGCGCTCGCGCTCCGTCTTCTCGCTTTCCTCCGGCCAAGACTGATGGCTTTTGGCTCGATCTTACCTCGACTTTGGCTTTGGGGTTCTCCGACGTCGATACCCGCTAGCGAAAATGAGAAGGATTCTTGTGGGAAGAAGCATAATCGACGGGCGCGGACGAGGGCGGAGCAGCAGCAGCTGTTGGCGGGTGGGAGTCGGGGGGAGGATGTGTATTTCCCGGGACTGGTCAATATGTCGGGGACGCATTGTTTCATGAATTCGACGTTGCAGGTGAGTCCGTCGTGTTTTATCGTTCTTCTCTTGGTTTTTTGGGTTACGCGAGCACGGAGCTTCGAATAAGTCCACCGCCTGTGGCTATTCGTTTGGTTTGGGTCGCTATTTCTTTTCGCGATCCAATCTTGCGTATGATCATACAAAATTTTGCGAGAATCTGCTTCTTCCTCTCCCTCTCCTCCCCACACACGCTAACCCGTCCCCCAGGCCCTCGCCGCCCTCTCGCACCTCCCGCCCTACCTCCACGCCATCCGCACCCGCGCCGAAGCCCTCGACGTCCCCACCCCCGTCGTCGACGCCCTCATTGACCTCCTCGCCGCGCTCAACACCCCCACATCCACGCAGACGCCGTTAAGAGCCGTGGCGCTGGTCGAGGCATTGTGTACCCCTCCTCCTCCTCTCTCTAATTCCTCTTCTTCGACGTCTCCGTACTCCTCTTCCTTGACCTCGGGATCTGCTCCGACGACATCCGCCGCCTCGATCCTCTCCGCCTTCTGGAGCTCGGGCACAAACAGCACGAGCACCGCCGGCGGAGCGAGCAAAAAAGCCACCGCGCTCCTCGCGTCGCACGAACACCAAGACGCGCAGGAGCTGTTTCAGCTCTTGTCGGAGTGTGTCAGGGAGGAGGGCGCGCGGGTGTGGAGGGAGCGGGGGTCTGCGTCTGGGTTTGCTTCGTCGTCGCTGGGCTTGGATTTCGGAGCGTCGTCGCTGGCATTGGATTCCCGAGTGACGGGTATAGACTTCGCAATGACGGGTATAGATCTTCCGCCGCAAAGCCCCTTCGACGGCCTCACCGCCACGCGCCGCGCGTGCGTGAGGTGTGGGTATACAGCCGCGATACGGCATTTTGCGTTTGATAGTGTGCAGTTGGCGTTGGATTTGGGGGGTGGGGTGAGTGGTGTTTTTTATTTGTTTCGTTCTCTTCTTTTCTATCTTTCGTTTTTCTTTATTTTTCTTATTTTCGTGCCCCTGTGTTATTCTTTCCGCGTCCTATGGGATCACGGTGCTCCCATTCTTTCCCGTACCTCACCTACTCACCGCCTCCTCTCCTCCTACGCCCTCTTTCGTTCTACCCTTTTTTTTCGTCTTTACTGTTCTTCCTCCATTCTTCCACTTCTCTCTGTTCCTCCTTGCGCCTCTCCCCCCATCTCCTTCCCCACCTCCCTCCTCCTACTCCCGTCTTCCTACTCCCCTCCCTCTTTCATTCTACCCATTCCCCTTCCCTCCCCTCCCCTTCGCTTTCCTACCCGCTTCCTTCTTTCCGTGCCAAAGCCACCACTGACCCCCGTTTGTTTGTTTCTCCGCTATAGACCCCACTCTCCGCCCTCCTCCGCGCCTACACCGCCCCCGAAGTCCTGCAAGACTGTCCCTGCCGGCGATGCGAGCTGCGCGCGACGGGGCGGAGGCTGCAGGAGGAGGTGAGGAGGTTGGAGGCTGCTGCAAGTTCTTCGTCGGTGGAGGGGCAGGTGAATGGACATGTGCATGAGGGGATGATTGTCACTGCGAATGGGCGGGGTAGCACGCTGGGGGCTGATCCAGTGGATGGGGGGGAGGAGGATGGGGAAACGAAGGAGACGAAATCAAAAACGAAGAAGAGTAAGAAGAAACATCGCTCGGGCAAGGAGAAGTCGCAGCAGCACGAGAACGACGACGGGGAAGGCGCAAGCACGGGCATTGCGAGACACCGCCGGCTCAAGACGGTGCGAAGGCTCGAGGCGCGGGTGCGGCGCGCGTTGGACGCGGGGAGGATCGAGGAGGAGGAGTTGGTTGGGGAGTGGGGGGATTGGGGTGGTGGGGATACGCATGCGCTTGGAGATGAGGATACGAAGCAGGAGGCGGGTGGGGATCAGGCGAAGGAGAGGGAGTCGATGTTGTTAAGGGGGACGGGCGATGCGCTGAAGGGGGTGAAGATGGAGCGGGTCGCGGGTGGGGTGTGTACGCGGCAGAGTATGTTTGGGAGGGTGAGTGCGTTTCTCGTCTTTTCTTTTCTTATCCCATTCACCTCCTTCGTATCTCCTCTTACCTTGACCTCGCTCTCACCCATACTTCCACAGGCCCCACCAATCCTCGCCCTCCACCTCAACCGCTCCGTGCACACAGGGTACCGCGTCGCCAAGAACGGCGCCTTTGTCGCGTTCCCCGAAATCCTCGATATGACGCCGTATGCGACGGGCGGGGAGATGAGTTCCGACTTTGGGGGCGTTGTGGATGCGTACGCCGCGAGGGAGGGGGGGAAGGGTGGCGGGGAAGGGCCGGAGAGCGAGCGGGAGAAGGGGAGGGGGAGATGTCTGTACCGCCTCGCGGCGGTGGTGTGCCACTATGGTGCGCATTCGTTTGGGCATTATGTGTGTTATCGGAGGGCGCCGGTGGGGGTTTCCTCTTCCTCCTCCTCGGCACCCGCTTCCTCGTCTGCCGCTCCACCCTTCACTTCCTCCTCCCCGTCCTCCACATACACCCCCGCGCCGCCCAGCGCGTACGGAAGCAGCGGCACGGGCACGGGGTGGCTGCGCATCTCCGACGCCCGCGTGGAGCGCTGCGGGGTGGAGCAGGTGCTCGCGGAGGGGAGCGCGGCGTTTATGCTGTATTATGAGCGGGTGGTGGAGGATAGTGGGGGGTCTTCCTCTTCGCCTGCATTGTCGGCTACGGCGCTCGCGGCTTCGAGGATGGCAGGTGCTCCTACGTCGTCAATGGCTGCGTCCACCGCCCCTTCGACACCGCTCAACGAGGAGGCTGAGGCCGTGGGGGATTCGGCGGAGACGATACGTCCCGCTCCTTCCCCGTCTGCTTCTACTTCTACTTCCGCTTCCACGCCCTCTGCTGCCGTACCCTTCCCCGGCGAGGAGAAGAGAGACATCGTCACGACGCTACGCGCGCGGGTTGTGAGGAGCGTGAGTCTCCGCCGCGGCAGCGGGAGCCGCCTGGGTGCTCCTCGCATGGGTAGCGCGTTGGTCGGGGGTGGCTTGCTTGCGTCGTCGTCGTCTGCCTCGCCGTCGCCGTCGGTGTCGTTGGCTGGACGGGACGAGCCGGGTGCGGAAAGCGGGGCAGCGATGGCCGCGCAGGTTAGTGGGGACGGAGGTAGGAGTGCTTCCGCGTCCGGGGAGGAAGGCGAGGACGGGTGGGAGCGCGTCGAGTCGCTCGCGGTCACCGGAACCGTTTCCCCAACACCACCTCCATCTGAGGGAGCCCTACCTGCACCACACGACGACTCCGAAAACGTCTCGACCCCCAACGGCAAGCCGAAGAATAAACGGAAGAAGAAAGGGGCGGCGGGGAGGCAGCAGGAGTTTTTGAAGGCGATTAGTGTTAATTGATTTGATTTATTTTCCACTATCCTCGTTCGCTCTTAGATTAATTGGTCTACTGTATATCATACACAAAAGTACATTGCTCCGTTCTACATATACACTACTTGGATATCAGATGGACTGCGTCCGGTCGACGACAAAAAAACCGTTTGTTTGGCGATCAGCTTGGATTCAAACTTTCCCATTTTGTCTTCTCCCGTCATCCACTCCACTCCTTGCTCGCCCAAACATGCTGTTCCTCAGCTCTTTCTACCTATATGCATATTTACCTCTGCTCGACTGGAATCTGCTGTAAAGGCTGGCCGTAATATTCTATGTACTGGGTGTCGAGCCTGAGGATAGTCAAGACTCTTGAAGAGGAAGTACTGTAGTATTTCGTTCAATTAGTAAGGCCATTTGTGGTGTGACACCTCTTACCAACCTGACCTTTGGTAAGAGGGCCTTGGGACAGTGTGACTTACGAAAATTTTCGTATTTTACCCCCCTTTTTGGGCCCAAAAACGCGTCAACATGCGTGGGACAGGCAAGAACCTTTGGTAGAACCCTGTTGTGACCCTGTGACTTACGAAAATTTTCGTAGGATTTTGGGTCTGTGACAAGTGACACTACTAATTGAACGAAATACTACAGTACTTTCGAGGCCGATTTTGCTTTTCTTCACCCGTCTGCGAGTCTCTCACAATGTTCGTTAATCTCTTTTCTCGGAGGCTCACTCCTGGCTTATCGGTGGAATCTTGGCGGTATCTCTTCGGTCTAGGCGTTTAACTTTCGCCGTTTCCTCGACGCCTCTAACTTTCTGGTGAGAATGCTCGTTCTTCGGAATAGCGCGGAACTCGATGACTTCAACCGTACGATTTGATTGTGTTCATTTCAGCCGTTCATATATTGACAGGATACTATAGATAAATAGCCACATCATTGCTGCAGGTATCGGTACAGAGCCCACGACATTCGGATGAAAACCGGTACTCTCAAACCGCCGGCCAGCCCACCTTTTCATTTTCGTGCATATCATCGGCAGCAACCGAGCAACTTCGTCACAAAGTCCTCCGCTTAATCTTCAACGTATTCGTTCTTTTTATAACGGTGCACAGCACTTTCATCTGATACTGCCCCGCGAACAAGCGCCGGTTTGTCCAACGAATTTCTAGCTTTGCTCGGATACAGCCTCTACTTGAGCGGACGTGCTTGGTCCTCCTTACTTACCCTCTCTAAAATTCAAACTAGCCGAAGTGTTTTATCCCAAGATAATCTGCAAACGCCGATGCAACAGCTTTGACTGAACTGCGGCTGTGTGCTCGTTATTTTTAACAAGCTTCTTAAATACGCGGCGCCCGCCAGCGTCTCTTGCTTCTCTGCCTCTCCCCACCCCTACCTTCCCCATACATGGACTCAGGCAATAGTCGCTTTGAACCCCTCGGTGGCATACTACCTGGCCTGAGCACAACCGTCAATGGTGCGTGTTCAGTATCCCTCGCATGCTATTCTGCTTTCTAACACGTGTGTAGTCACAGGAGGCTCTGGCGGCCCAGGTGGAAGAGGTGGCCAGGCAGGGAGTGCGGGCGGCAACGGCGAGGGCCCACATCTGAACTTTTTCTCGAGCGCCGTTGTCAATGTTCGCAGGGGTCCGTGTCAGTTACGCACTTGCTATCGACGACATTTAGTGAAATCATAGCAGACGGCTTGAATTATTCTGGGGATCAGGATTCACACGATGATTTCAGTGCGTTCTTTTGTTAATCAGTTTGTGACTTGGAGGGAACGGTCGTGCAGATTTTCGACGCATCCGATGGGGAGATGTATTTTTACAGCGTCAATTATATGTGGACCGTCAATCCGATCGACCTCGTTTTTGCTTGGATCATGATCGTCATCGATCCAGTGTTCGAATCGTTCGCTCTGCCAAAATCGATGGCCGCAAGTTCACTGTGGCAAGCTACGAAGGCAAGAACGCCGAAACGGCAAGTTCGATTCCTTACATTAAGACTGTTTCGTGAATGGCATTTCAGGAATGGAAAGACGATGTCGAAAGATACATGGAAATTCGGTATGTCAAGGACTCAGTTATCGTCACCGCGAATGTCTGAACCTTCAATAGGCATGAAAGCCTTCTCCAGCTGTATGGGATTGTGCGGTCAAGAAATATTTATGCTGCCGTGTTTCATGGCGGTTCGTCCAGATTCAATTCAACAAATTCTAGCCGGTCTCAATGAGATGCGTAGATTTCATCCCATTCAAAGATCTCCTGCAAAACTATCAACACTCTGCGATATTATCGTGTTACATTTATAGCTACGTCGTACGTGCTCACTTGGTTTGTAGCATAAAGTTTTGACATGGTTGCAGGCTCATGACTTGAAGGCAAGTGCCCATTCAATGTATGTACGCATTTTAGTGTTATGTTAACACTGACTCAGTCAGCCGACAACTACCTTGATAATGACTACGATGACTCGGTCAGCTCGGACGACTCCTATGAGTCTATATACCCCTGTAAAGACTTCATAAGTAAGTTATGTTATATGCAGTTGAACTCTTCAATTAACATTCGGTGCACTCAATCTGGGACCTATTTTAGATGGTGCTATGCTGATAGATTGTTCCAATGGCCGCCTCTCCATTGACCTCGCAGGCCCTGATAATTCAAAAGATTACCGAAGCATACCCACATTTCGTTTCCGGCTGGATGAGCCGCTATCCCGGAATTCCATGGAGATCCTTTCTTCAACAGACTTCAGCTATATCGCAAAGACTATGACATTGCATCAGTACCACCAATACCTAACGCGAAACTATGAATCCCTGTCCAAACTCACTTGGTATAGCGTGGTTCCTTCCGCTGCTACCGTGCACTTGGGTGGTGTTTATTCCGGTCGCAATGATAACTCGCTTGAAGTGGTGGCCTTGCAGCCCCTTCTCTACGATCACGACATTCACAGTCAGTGGGAAGACGAGTTGGAGGGATATGGTAGGAGAAGTTGGAGGCGGTAAGAATGTTTGTTGATGTAGTACTCGCTCACTCATCATAAAACATACCCGATAGAATTTCATACAGTGAAGGAAATGAATTCACGACGTGGAGAAGCCGACGCCATACCTGCACTTTTAAGTCTTCTTTTGGGGCCCCCTGGCAGGCCCCGTCGACGGCTTGGTTGAGTCAAGCAAATCATATCTTCGGTCGTCTAAATGGGAAACCTGATTTTCACAAATATGGTACACTCTTTCTCGGACCCCGGCCAAATTTTATGCTAACTTGGGTTTGTCTGCAGATTTCATCGTGGAGGAGATTTCGTTTGTAGCCGAGCTTGGGCGGGTCAGAAATCACTCCAAGCCTTCACCGGATGGCTTTTTGTTCCTGTGCCCGAAACGAGACTTTCTACAAGGTCCAACCTCTTTCAAATGGCCGCCGCCAGAGAGCTGTTGGTATTGGTCTCTCTGTCCCTCTGGGATGCCAGAGTTGAGCCAAGAGGAAGCTACTAAACTTGGATTCCCGACCATCCAGCTAGTCACCGAAATTCGGGTACAATCATGGGATGATTCTGTATATGTTGGCCTGCGCGAGTTTCACAAAGGCAGCGGATTCGATCCAGAAAGCCAGGATTTGGCAGTCGGGTTGAACGAGCCATTATGTGAATTATTCTCAGATCAGCAGCGTATTACTGTGGAAGGCGAGTTCATTTACTGATAAGTGTCCTGTGATTGTGTCACTAAATGAAGCCCAGAGCTTGACCCTTTCCATCCATTTCCGGGTCTTGGAGATTCAGACTTCATACACCTATCAGCACCAGTGCAAAGCGTTTTTGAAGAATTGAACTGTGGCTCTGATTCAGGGAGGGAAAATAGTGCTGCTAGAGAAGAAAGCGAAGACATGATCGATGTGTCCAAGTTGTACTCGTCGTCGACCGGGCGTACTGTCTATCACCCAGTGCATCCAGACGCTGTGCTGGGGGAGACTTTCGAGTCGACATCCCAGAGGGTTTCTGCATGGGTTGAGTCGCTGCCAACCACCACATCATCATCGGACACCCGAAATTGGAGACCCGGTTCATTCGATACACCAATGCCACACGTTCCAACATGGTACATCCAAACATTGCCCGTCGATTCACTGCACGCCAACCGTTGGCACGACGTCCCTTCTAATTCGGGAAAGCGGCGCGCGGAAGACAGCGACTCTGAGTACGAGTCTGCGAGCAGTGCGAAAAGGGCACGGCTAATAGAATATTGAGGACTCTATTGTTGTTGAGTACATGTCACTTTAGTAGCGGTTCCCGAGTCATCCGATTTGATAAGCGATCCTATACGAACTTACTCAGAACATGAAAATATCGACGCTGCAACTTGACGGCTGCGTTAATTTCACCGACCCTTTGCTCAAGAACACATCCTAAACCTTCCCGCATAGTCGTCATAATAATCCAGCCCACACATATACGCATAGATAACTCATAATCATAATCGTTTCCTTTCGTCATGATATCCATAACTACCAAAATCACAAAGTCAGCCACATCAAAAAAAAGTCGCAACGAAACGTACCCACCTATCCCTCATAATCAAAACAACAAACTAAACCTAACCCCGCCCACCGTCAACCCCCTCTCCTTCGCCTTTCCTTTCCCATTACCCTCCCCACCCTCACTCTCGGCCGTCGCCCACTGCCTAATAGGCAAGCCCCCCGGCATCCCCGGCGTCGGCGTCGGCGCAGGATACCCCCGCCGCGGCAAAGGAATTAAAAAAATTTGGGTCGACGACTCCGGACGAGCGCAGGTCGCAGGGAATCGTAATGTGCGCTCCTACGTTCCAGATGCAGAGAAAAACACCCCTTCGAACCCAGACCAACCCATGCAAACGAGATGAGAAACAAAAGAACGCACCTGTAACATTCATCTCCATCCCCGCATCCTCGTCCGCATCTGTCTTGGCGTCATTCTCAGCCCCATCGTCCTGTTCGTCCCAATGATACCGCGCCACCGCGTCGACCTTGACAATTGGCTCCCCATCAATTGGCGCCGGTTGCGCACAACCTTCAACAACCGCCAAACAATCGCCGTCACACTCCCAAGAGCGGCAGCCTGCTCAGAAGACGCGGTGACGGTGTTGGCGCTGTCGTTCTGCTTATCCCAACCCTCGAGGATCGACTCAGGCAGCGGCACGACGAGGGCGGGGTCTGCCTGGGCTTGTTGGCGTTTGGCGAGCTGAAAGGGAGGATTAGTGAAAGTACGTGAGGGAGGAGAAGCAAAGAAAGGACGCAAGAAATACGTACCTCTAAAATGAAACTGAGGCAACGCCTGCACCTCTGTGAGGTCGATGAGAGCCGGGGTTACCTACGATGCGGAGGAAGAGGAGAGTTAGTTTACGGTTCGTGCGAAAGAGGGAGAAAGGAGAGTGGAGAATGAAGAAGATAAGTAACGAACAAAAACGACACCAAAACGAAGCCAGAAAAAAAGAAACCGCACTCACCACGATCCCCTACAGCCCCAACATCGCCCGCATCCCTTCCACCTCATACCCCAATCTGTTATTCACATTGTTATTCGCCCCAGACCCCAACACCTCTCCGCCCCTCAACGCTCTCTAGCGGTTTTTGGAGGGCACTGTTCGTTGAGTTGACGTTGACGATAGTAGTCAGAGCCCATCCCTAGTCTTGCGGCCGCAGATGCCAGCGAGAAAAGCAGAGCCGTCTGTCGTCGGCGTCGTTTTCATCTTCGTCATCGTCGTCGGAAAGGAGAAATTTATGATGCGGTTGGTTTGGTAACAGCATCAATATCAAGCACGTGCAAACACAGCGCGGCTTGTCCCAAACCACCATCTCGTATGCTCTTCTTCTTTCAAACCCATTACCTCGCGTTTCATTTCAAGATACTCTCTAGCGGTCCTGCCTAGTGCAGCTCAAAGATGGTCTCTGCATGTCGGAATTGAGCGCTGAGCCTTTCACTGTCTCTGCAAGCAATCTGCAAGGCTCTTCTAGGCTTCAATTGGGCTTCAAGCAGAAACGAGTCACTTTCTCAGCTATGGAATCTGGGTCAATTACCGGCGCACTCTCGCTCTCTCTTGAGTCTGAATTTGTACCGGCCTCTGTGCATCGACTCGATTCGCCGGAAAAGTTCAATCTGTGCGTCCATCTCAGTCGTCTGCTACTCACTTTGAATCTTGCGTTGATGACATTTTCCAGCTGGATTCTCGTGAACCCGATGCCCCGCTATTCTTGTTTGTTGTCTCCTCCTGGACATCAAAATGGTATATCCCAGCGAACGGCAGGTGTGCCCAAACCCATTTTAGTTCGTTTTCCGGACACAGCTAAATCTCAAGCGCAAGAATACATCTATGCCTTGTTCGCTTTCCGTACACCCGCTTTGTTCCTCTTTATTTACTTAATTCTCTTTTCTATCAAGTCATTCACAATTTTGTTTCCCCGCGCAAACTGGATGTATAGAGGGATCACGAAGCTTGATACTCATGGCGTGTAATTTCCCGTTTTTCATGTGCGTCGATTTGATCTGATTTATCACCGCCTTCATACTACAGTTACATCTGCGCGCATTTCTGGCTAGATACCTATGCTGTGGGTGTCAAGAGGAAAAAATATTAATTCCCAAAAAAGGAAAGAAGGAGGGAGAGGGGAGGAGAGAAAAGAGAGAATCTCATTGTTTCTTGTGGCTCAAACTCGGTGCATTTGGTGGTTGTTCTAAATCTATGAGGATGTTCAATTTTGCTATTTTTTTCCGGCGCCTGCGGCGCGCAATGCGTTATTTGGCCCGTCGGCCACGTAAAGGGCAGATATTCGTGTGAAACTGCCGTTTTGAGCTCTATCCACCGGGTACGAGCAGTTGACCGGGTCCGGTCGCGTGGTTGATCTGGATACCTCTGCCCCCAATTGGTTTTTTCCGCGGCCGGCATGTCATTCCCGATGGCAAGCAAACACAAAGCACTATGTCACGACTGTGACCAAACCGCGAACTTGGGTCGTTCAACTATCAAAACGGGTGCCTCGCGCCTGTTTTCAAGCAATTGCCTTCGGGATTAAGCTCGCCAGATTGTCTCTCGTGAAAATCCGACCATTTACGAGGTAAAACAGCTCAAAGGCTTCGCGAATCGCGCCGCGCGCGCAGCATTTAATTTTCAACTTCAAGTTGACTTCTTGTTGAGTTCTTCTGGAGATGGAATCAATGAATGACCTGTGCTATTCTTCTCTGCAAAAGATTCTCATAACCGCTACACTTCTCAGTCACTGTAATTGCTGTTGTTTGATATCCTGTCTCCCGGCCGAATCTCAACATCAATACAATTTATTTTACATTCGACTGCTCAGCAGCTGCACTTGCAACTCATTTGTTGTAGTAAGTACCCCTCGCTATTAAAGTCTTACCTTTTACTGCCATTTGATTGAACGTTTATCTAGCAAAGCAAGCTTGATTCTGACCTTGAAACGGCAAAATCAGCATCTCGGTCATCTCGGGGAGCACCAAACGTCCCAAAATCCGTTCCAAATTTGAATCACATTCGAGTCAAGGCATCCACTGGATACTACTAGTTATTTTCCGGTGCGCTTCCTTACCACTGAACTCAGTGGAATGTTTGTTGGACTGAACATTGGTCTGGATGCTAAATTGGTCATAAACTAACATTCAGATTGTTGATAGCAAGCAAAGCAGAGCATTCAAGCTATGCATATTTTCAAAAGACAGGTTCTGGAATTGTTCTGCTCACTACAAGTTACCTTGATACATACAGGATTCTGAAGTTGAATCAAAGTTGAATGCAGTTTAGCACTTTCCCGGCTTCACATTGACCCCGGAACACTGAATTTTTTTCACATACATCCTCAAGTACCTCTAATCTTTCTATCTTCAGCCTATCTTCAAATCCCGGCTGCTGAACTGTGAGGCTTTGAACACGAAAGTCCAGCGGCAATGATACCCATCGCGGAACAACCCGATTAGGCGATATCTTGACGTAATCGAGCTATCCCGAGGTATCCACCCACAGCATAAGTATCTAGCCGCATTTCTGCATCCGCACAGGGTCCACGACGTTTGGATGGGAACCGGTACTCTCCAATCGCCGACCAGCACACTCTTTTATTTTCGTGCATACGACAGCAACCGAGCAAGCACGCCACAGCTTTATCTTCGGCGCATTCATTCTTGTCATAACAGTGCACAGCTCCCTCTTCTGATACTACTTACCCCGCTTTTCATAGAACAAGCGCCGGTTTCTCAACGAGTTTCTGGCTTTAAAACATTTGTTGGGATACAGCCGCTACCCAAGCCTACACATCTGGTTCGCATTAACCCTCTGTGAGTCTAAACCAGCTTTGTGTTCCGCTCAAAATCTACAAACACTCGTTTCAGCAACATCTCTGACTGGAATCCGGCTGTGTGGTCGTTGATTTTAATCGGCATCTTGCTCGGCGTTCGACAGTCTCGTCTCTTGGTTCTCTCGACGGCTGGCGTGAGTCTTATCATTTTCCGCCTCATGACGGCAACTCTCTGACTGGTGATTGGTTGGTTGTAAAGCGGAAAATCGTTCATTCACACTGTTCTATTTTCTGTTGACAGGGCAGTGTGTTTTGAGCATGTGGCATGCGGGCATACTCATCAGCCAGCAAGCTGTGTACCTGATATGGCTTATCAGGTCTTAAATAGTGGACTTTGCCTTCCATGTCTGCCGCTCCCCCCATCTTACCACCATGAACTCTCACCATGGCGAATCCGAACCTCTCCATGGCACTCTCTCCGGCAGCCGTGTTTCAACAATCCATGGTGCGTGTATGTCTCGCATGATATTCTACATTTCTAACAATTGTGTAGTCTCGATGCCAGGAGGTGTCGGCGGCCCAGGCGGACGAGGTGGCCAGGACGGCGGCACAGGCGGCAACGGCGAGGGAGGTCGCTTGTATATCTCAAGCACCCATGCCGTTGTCAATATCCGCGGGCGTCAGTGTCATTCATTTACTTGCCACCAGAGGGAATTACTGACATGAGATTCATTAGACCGCTTGAATGATCTTGACGATCAGGATTCACAAGATGATTTCAGTACGTTGTTTTGTCGATCAGTTTGTGACCCTGAGGTGAAGATCATGCAGATTTTCGACGCATCCGATGGGGAGATGTGCATCTACAGCGTCTCAGCGCGCCACAGAACCGATGCAGCGTTAGAATTGTTCGTTCTGCCAAAATCAATGGCGGGGCGTTCACCGTCGCAACCTACGAAGGCAACAGCGCTGAATGGGCAAGTCCGATCCCTTGTGCTGAGACTGTTTGTGATCGATGTTTTCAGCAATGGAAACGAGATGTTGAAATGTATATGGAGATTCGGTATTTTAAGAACCAGTTATCGCTACTAACGACTGAACCTTCAATAGGCATGAAAACATCCTCCAGCTCTATGGTACTGTGCGGCACAGAAAAATTTGTGCCTCCGTCTTTCATGGTGGTGTGTATAGACTCAAACGAATAAACTTGAGATGGTGTTAATGAGACGCGTAGATGTCGTTCCTTTCAAGGAATTTCTGAAACCCTATCAACACTCCGCAATATTAACACGTTATATTCATGGTTATGTAGTACGTGCTTATTTGGTATATGGTACAAAGCTCTGATGTGTTGCAGGCTCATGACTTGAAGGTAAGCGTCCGTTTGGCCAGTCTAGTGATATCCCAACACTGGCTCAGTCGGTCGACGATTACCTTGGTAGAAGTCTTGATCGCGACTTCTACTATCCCGATGACTCTGATTACTACTCGGGCTCGGATGACTCCTTGGACTCGGATGAGCACTGGCACTGGGGTAGAGATCTAAGTAAGTTATGCTCAGTTGGTGTGCAGCTGAACTGTTCAATTGGCATCTAGGGCACACGATGAGGGCCGAGGAATCTAGATTGTGTGATCACTGGCACATATATGAAACCCCAAGTAAGTTATGCTCAGTTGGTATGCAGTTGAACTGTTCAATTGACATCTAGTGCACTCGATGAGGGCCCAGTCTAGATCGTGCTATGCTCATAGATTGTTCCACTGGGTGCCTCTCCATTGACCTCGCAGGCCCTTTTAACCATCACTGGAACTGGGACAGATATAGCAGTTTCAGTCTGGATGAGCCGCTATTCCGAAATCCAATAGAAGTCCTTTCTTCGACAGACTTCAACTATATTGCACAAGCTATCACAGTGAATCAGTACCACCAATATCTGTCCCTAAACTATAAAAGCCTGTCCAAAAAGACTTGGTATAGCGTAATTTCTTCTACTGCTGCCATGCACTTGGGAGGTGTTTATTCCGTTCGCAATAATAACTCACTTGAAGTGGTGGCTTTGCAGCAGCTTCCCTCTAATCATGACATTGCCGCTCGGTGGAGGGTTGAGAGGTCGTATGGCGGTTATCGTGGGAAGCTCGATGGAGATTGGAGGCGGTAAGAATGTTTGTTGGTGTAATGGTTGCGCACTCATCATCTAGGGCTGATAGATATCCGTACCATCGAATGAATGGAATCAGCTCTTCAGATTTCCACATTTGCTGTCACTTTAGATATTCTTTCTCGGAGGAAACCCCAACGGCTTGGTTGAGTCAAGCAAATCACTTTGGTTATCTGCATGGCAAATCAGATTTCCACAAATATGGTACACTATTTGTCGGACCGGCTAATGTGAATGCTAATCTGGGGGTTTCTTCAGTTTTGGTAGAGGAGATCTTCTTTGTAGCGGAGCTTGGGCGGTCTAGAGAGCATTCCAAGACCTCACTGGACGGCTTCTTGTTCCTCTGTCCACGACGAGACTTTGTAACAGGTGCAGCCTCTTTCGAATGGCCGTCTGTGGAGCGCTGTTGGTATTGGTCCCTCTGCTCCTCTGGTGTGCCGAAATTGAGCCAAGAGGAAGCTACTGAACTTGGATTCCCGACCATCCAGCTAGTCACCAAAATTCGTGTACGATCATGGAACGAGTCTGCATATGTTGGCCTGCGTGAACTTCACAAAATCAGCAGATTTGATCCAGAAACCCAGGATTTGGCGGTCGAGTTGCAAGAGCCATGGTGGGAATCGTTCTCGGATCAGCAGTCTATTACTGTGAAAGGCGAGTCTACTGTGTAGTGTCCCTGCGATTGTGTTACTAAATGGAGCTCAGAGTGTGGGTCTTGTCATTCTTGTTTGGTTTCTGAACAATTCGAAAAATGGGACAACATTTCTGAAGAGTCGACCTGTGGCTCGGATTCAGGAAGGAAAGACAGTGCTACTAGCGAAGAAGGCCGAGACGTGATTCGTGTGTTCGACTCCGATGACTGTGAAGGTAGGATCCGTCTAATTCTCTGACAGGGATTGTTGTTTCTCAACACACATCTTCAAAGATATCACTCTCAGCACCGATCGCGAGTTCACATCGTTCAATGAAAACGATGAATTCACCGGGCGAACTTCAACATCTGCATCATTCATTCCTCTGCTCGACTCTAGATCTTCGATCGGGCTTACTTTCCGGAGGGTGGATGCTAGGTTGGAAGAGAGTTGCATGACTTCGGCATTACAAAGGGTTTCTGAATGGGTTAGGTCGCAGCCAACATGGGACAACAGTGCGACTTATTCGACACAGCGATGCAAGGACATGGTACGGCGACGGACCAATCCAAACATTGCCCTTCACACTATGGGGAGGGACCTGGGTTCAATCACCACCAAATCACCATTGTGAAGCCTATGAGCTTCGGCTGGGGCTTCTCGCAAGACGGAGTCTTCAGGGTAGAGGATTGTAGTCTTCACATATCATCCCCGCCTTGGCATTGCGCAGTTTTCTGAACTGAGGTGCTCTCCGTGTTCTGATCTTCCGAAGTTCAGAAATAAATAAGCGAGCAGTGTGTTCGTAGAACCTAATAAGACTCAATACCCATGCGGAGCGGCACTGCGGTTCGATGTGACCTCACAAGCGTAAAAAACCGGCGGGTCGGCTTTTTTGCTTTTGGCAGTGAGCTGAGTTGGTGTTGCGCGTCGCTTGCGACTTTCTTCTGCGGGATAGTGTCCGGTGGAGTCAAGAAACGGGGGTTAAGCGCGGAAACGCGCGGCCTACGGTTGTGGTCAAAGACACTGAGATGTGGGTATCGGACCAGAGTATCGTAAAAATCAGGTATGCGCGACCCATCCCATGTATGTTCCACGTGGCGATTGGTAGAGTGCGGGCGACGCAAAAGATGGGATTGCGCGCCATCCACCCAAGCACGAGCGAACGAGAGCGCACGCGAGAAGATCGGAGGTACTTAGCCTGAGATCCAGCAAGGAAGTCGATACAACAGTCGACGAGTTCTTGAATATCAAGAGGACCGGGTCGCGACATGGTGGTGGCCACCGTGGTGGTCAAGAGTAAGTTATCGAGTTTGAGTCTGTGCAAGAGACTAGGTCAAGAGCAATCCGCGTTGTCACAGTGTCACACTCGGCATTGTAACTTGTTGATTGATGGATCTTGGGCCGCGACGGGCTTCTAGGCTTGCGCGTCATGTTCATGACCTGTGGGTGGTAGCGTCCCATGCGGAGAAGCTGTGTCATCTGAACTTCACGCGCTTGAAATGCCTATCGGTCGTCTCTTACGATCCCCTACCAGAGGCTTTCAGACACCTCCTGAGCCTCCCCACATTGCATTATCTCGAATTTATCACCTTCAACAGGCGCGAGCCCGCGTTTCCGCCGCCCTGGAAGTACTGCTCCACGACAATCCAGCATCTTACCCTTTTTTGTGTAGATCTTTCCGACTTGACCCATGCTTTCCCTATTATACCGGGCATACAGCACATTCGACTGAAGTCTCTATGGCTCGATGTTGACGCAGGCTCGGAGACGCTGAACGATCTTGCATTATTTCCCTTCGATTTTTCGGCGATCCAAGCGCTGGGCATCACAGCCAGAATTGCTGTACCGCAGGTTCGTTTCTCGACGTGGACAGTTCAAATTTTGGTGCTCTACCTCACGGTATTTCCTTTACTCCGTGTGGCTTGGATTTTTATTCAGACTGCTTTTTATAGCGAGGCGATGACATCCATAATTTGGACCTATCTTCGTTCCCTAACCTTACCATTCTGCGTATCTGTTTGGGATCCTCGTTGCCTCCTTCATTACTCACGACTCTGGCCACAATCGTCCCCTCTCAGCGTATTCATACAATTGCACTGTGCTTTAGGGACGCTCTGCACACTGCAGCTTTGACGGACTTGGATCTGGTGTTATCTTCGTTGCCGCTGTCGCCGCCTCCTGGTTTTGAGCTTGTTCGGGCCGATGATCAGATTAATTTGGAGCTTGCTTTCCCGACATTATTCTCTAAGCACGTGGTAAGCTTCACTGTTCTGCGCGTGTGTGCTACTGATGTAGAATTTCTCTCAGGTGTGCGTGTCTTCGCGCGGCGATCTAGGCTCTTCAGTTTTTTAGACAGAAGAAAAGTTGGGGGGGCAGGTGAAGCTCCCGTAATCATTTTTTGCGATGGAACATTGACTAACCGATGTATTACAAGGTCGTGGACAAGCTGTGAATATTCATTCAGCCTGCGGGGTCGTCGGTCAAGAAATGTGATTGAATTACCTAAGTCTAGCTTGTACTTTCCCGGTTCGAACAATAAACAAACCACCATGGTTAATGTATGGCACATATAGTGTCTAATAAATCCCGATTATACTGAAACGACACA
This sequence comes from Favolaschia claudopus, assembly GCA_037176885.1. Classification (NCBI taxonomy): domain Eukaryota; kingdom Fungi; phylum Basidiomycota; class Agaricomycetes; order Agaricales; family Mycenaceae; genus Favolaschia; species Favolaschia claudopus. The sequence continues at coordinate 490,956 of JAWWNJ010000149.1, read as the reverse complement.
TGCTGGAGAAAAAAGTCTTCGAAATGACAATTTCTAGCTAAAAAAAGTTGAAACGACACGGAATTGTGGCGAAATCAATGAAATGACCACCTACGAAAAAAACATTGAAATGACCGAGTTCGAAAGAGTTGAAACGACATGTCCACCACCCAAAGTATTCAAATGACGTTCAATCGCCGAGTTTGCCGGCCTGAGCTTTGGAAGTGTTTGGTGCTGCCCGGATCGTACCGATCATGATTGATCAACGATCAATCACACTCGCAATCTTGATCAATCCGTGCACAGACCAGTTACCATTGCTCTCTTATCGTCGCCATCATGGCCGCTGCTGAGAATGTCGACGACGTCCGCCACTTCCTCCTTGAATGCCACAAAATAAGCACCGAGGCTCAATTCATTGTCGACTCTCTCCCCAACGCCGAGCTTGCAGCTGTTGAGCGTGTTACCCACCAACTTGACGCTATTTGGGATATCCTCACGGCGTTGGATGATCCTCTTCTCACTGGTGAAGACTTGGACACCCTGATCACCTATGTCACAACGCTACTTGGCCCTCTGGAGCATTTTCTCGACAATCCACCCCCACCTGCCCACACCAATGTCCCTCGGCAACAGTGCACTGGCCGTGGACGCCCAGCATACGACCTTGATTTGAACCGGGCTATTCTGCTTCATGATCTGGGGAATTCTTGGAAGGATGTTGCCACAGCTATGGGAGTTTCTCGTGCAACGATTTATAATCATCTCAATAATGCTGGACTTGCCACTGCTCGGAGAGACTGGACGCAGATTTCCGATGAAGGACTCGACGAAATCGTCTCGGAAATCTCTCGTTCTCACCCATTCGTTGGCTCAACGATTGTTATGGGTCATCTAGAGGCCAGGGACATTCATCTGCCAAAGGAACGAATTCAAGACAGTCTTCGGCGAGTTGATCGTATTGGGGTATTGGTTCGGTAATATGCTCTGTTCCTACAAACCTTCGTTATCCTCACCACCTTCAGTTGGTCCGGTATTATCAAACGCAGGGTTTACAAGGTGCGAGGTGCAAATGCACTCTGGCATAATCACGGAAACGAGAAACTTCGGCCTTGGGGGTTTTGGGTTCATGGCTGCATTGACGGCCACTCCCGCCTGATTATTTATTTGGAGTGTCGCTCGAATAAACGAGCTAGCACCGTCGGCGAGTTGTTCATGCGCGCCGTTGCTGAATTTGGATGGCCCAGTCGCGGGAGAGGAGATTTCGGGACGGAGAATAATTTGATGGAACGACTACTAATTGAGCATTGGGGTGTAAATCATCGTGCGTATCTTCGTGGACGGTGAGTCTTGATATTGTGTCTATGAATTTTGGCTCTCTAACTTCCTTCCTCCCAGATCTCTTCAAATGTTCGGATCGAACGTCTGTGGCGTGACGTTCGTAAAGACTCGCTGGAAACGTTTCGACAGATATTCTTCTACCTTGTCGCAAACGAGTTGTTGGTCATGGAGAATCCAATCCATGCTGCCTGTCTTTTCCTTGCTCCCTGCGGAAGAGCGAGAGTTGGAGCCCTAATAACAGCGTTGAAAGTTGATGTCTAGAATCAAATATGGACATACCTGGCCAGTGATTCCATGCTCAACGGGGATTTCGACGGACGAAGACGAAATTGGCTTCGTTTTGACTGCTTCCCACGCTTGGTCTTATACGTACTCTTCTTGACGTTAAGGACGCGAAACCCGTATACTCCGACCAGAGGGATATTGTCGAACAACTGGTGAACGGCCGCCGTAATCTGATCAGGTGTGCTGTCGTTTGGAAGAACAAGCTTTTTAACATAGCCGCGGCCGGACAAGTCGACCAGTCTGCGAATGAATTGAGAGTTCATTGATATTTCGATGTAGAAAAGCACATACTTGTCGCCGGTGGGGCGTTTATACTTATCCTGAGCCACCAGCTTCGTCCCCTCGACGAGTGCAAGAGTAAGTGTTGTGGAGGCCACCGCCGGCACAGGAGTTGACTTGAAACTCGCTTTAGCTCCCTTCCGCTTACGCTTCTTCGTTTCTGAATTGTGAGGGTTCATGTCTGCCTCACGATGTGCCTTTAAAGAAGCGTAGGGTAACCAGTCCGCTCTGGTTACCTCGCTGGTGACCCCCGCTTAGCGTAGCCGAGGTAACCACCAGAGTATACGATTGTACACTCTGGTGATCGGAGTAGCGGTTCCGAGGGCCGACAGCACCGCATAAGTAACGTCGGAGATTGCCGAAGGCAGCCCTCCCCGACTATTTAATCGACTTCTTGACATTCTAGGACGCTGGGAGATTGAAAAGGAGTGCAAACCAATGGAAGGACATTACATTATTGCCTGGATCTGGCAGCAGAAGCCTCAGATTTTATTTGGAGCCCCAGGGCCCAGTTAGCTATAAATCCCGAAACCCGGTGAAATATTGAACGGAAACATCTCTCTTGACTCAAGCGGTGAATTCCTGACGCCAAACTGTAGCCTAAGGACATATTTAGGTAAATCTTCCCTTTTCAGAGTAATAATTGAGAGGAATTGAGGTTGAATACATGGAGAAGACGACCTGGGTGCTAAATATAACAATAAATTGCTAGCGCACTCATGACGTGCATATTGCTCGGCGCAACATACGAGACATGGGTTCAGCTCAGTCTAATCAGAGACTTGGTGGTCTCTTCAGCTAGAGGAATTAATTTAAGACAATTAGGTGGGTTTCAACTACCTTTTGATTTTGGCGGAGAAACTGGTGTATTCGTCAAGGATAGTAAGAATCTCCACCCATGAACGTGCGAGTTTGACGGATATGCCTGCTCTGGAGGTTTCTCTATTCAATCTACGACGAGGGAAAATTATAGAGGCGCATTAATATTCTTCGTGTTCAAGCTAATCACAGTTGGAAAAATCCGACATGAACCGTGTAATGATCTACCATTTAAAGCCGCCATATAACTTTGGCATCTCTTGAAGTCATAGAAGCTGGGAGAACACGCTATACAGAAGTTGGTGGTTCCAACAAACAATTCAATGTTGATGGTTTATAAGGATTGTGATGTTCAATCGAAAACATTGTAACTTTCGATCGGTTGGAATGTAAGTTTTCTTGCACCAGAGTTCACAGAGTGCACATTCCGACCACTCAAAGTTAACGATCGAAAGGATTGAACAGTGCCATATTGAACATTGCCGAAGTGCCCGATCGTTTCGATCGGTAGGTCACGATCGGAAGAATTGATAGTTTTGAATTGTTTGAAAGTTCTGTCTCGAAGGGAACCTGTGTACTGAGACATTCCACCTTCGATTTGCCACGATACACTGTCCACAGACATGGTAGAGCCGCCAAGCAGTCAGCGCGGTCGGCGCGGGCACTGAAATGGGAAAAATCTCGCTATTTCCAGATCGTACACAATGTAAATTAACCGGATTGTGCGAACGAAGGTTTCAAACATTACGAACGATAGATCAAAGTGCCGATCGTGAATATATATTCCCCAGGTCACCACGATAAGTACATCCGGTAAATTAAGCCCGCGCATCAGCACGTGACCGGTCACCATCACGTCGCGCCGGTGACCCCCACACCGTTAGTATATCATATGATTCCCCGCGCTTGTCGAGCACGCGAAAGTCGCATGTAAATCCACAGCATAGCTCTGTAGAAAAAAGCAGCTGCTCTACCGAAGCATTCATCAACTTCCTGGTATCATTCAAGCAACTGTAATCGCCCAATCACTGCCGCTGTTTCTTAAATTTTCGACGCAAGATGTGCAGACCGAGGCGAGGGGAGGTTGTCCGCGTGTCTGTGGGAGGAAGCGCTGGAAAACAGTAGCGGCTACTTTATATACACCTTTATACACTTCCCGCCAATCATAGATGGGTAGACGAGGTTTTACTTTGCATTCCGCTCCTTGCTGGCGATCTCCGAGTCGGCTGCGTCGGCCATCAAGTCAGGTAACGGATAACGGTGTGACAATCTGTCCTTTCTGCGAACCACCACCGACAGTCGACCGATGCTTCCTCCACTCGATGAGGATGCCGTTTTCGTGTTGCTTGCGTATTCGAAGGTAAGATGAGGACCCTTTGATTCAAGAACATCTTCCGATGGGCGATTCATTGCTCACAGAAATCCGATCGACAAGTTAGAGGAAGCCACGCTCAGGCTGAGCAGACTTCACAGTCTCAATTGTCAAATTGGCTCGACTTCTCTGTATCTACAGGCTCTATCTCGTGTCCTGCGCTTACATCACTACTGTGGCCACGCTCACCACTCAAATATCAAACAAATATCAAGGGTACGCCGGCATTTAAACCGGCGACTTAGGGCCGGTTAGTTAGTCCGGCCCAGAGGTCGAGAAAAAAAAAATTAAACCTTTGAATTTTTTGGTGGAGGATGTGCTTTTGGGGATGCAATACAATGTTAGGTGCCGCAAAATACGTGCTCGATGCATGTCTTGCGGTGCAAGCGTATCCTTGGGTATTATTGACCCAGCTACGTAATCGCTGTCACAATGATGTTGGCTGTTTGCAAACAGCTTCCCCTTCTCAATTAGGCAACTTTTTTCTTCCACCAAGAAGCACGACGCGTCAACGTCGCGTCCGGTCGCGTCAATGGCTACCAAAGTATGTGACTATACACGGCAACCTTTGATCTCTCTCAACAGTAACGTTGTAGACCTCGGCCGATGATGCCTCGACGGAAGGATCAGACTCGGAGATCGTTCTCGACGATGAGCTGTTCGCCATCTGTCCAGTGTGCAAGGAACGCGTCCATTGTGGACCAAGCGGAATCAACAATCTACTTAAGCGCCACAAAGGCTCCGCTGCTTGTCTTGCAGCCAAGGCCAAACGCAAAAAAGGCAAATCCAAGCTGAAGGACACCCCGATTCTTTCTTGGCTCCGTCCAAAAGCTGCGCGAGTACCTTCGACTGTAACGGCGCCACCACCAATTATCACTTCTGCTGTGTCGTCTGCAAGCTCATCGCGCGCTGTTAAACGGGGGAGAAAGGACTAGTTTGTTGTTTTGTTCGCTGAATCTAGCTTCCGAACGTTTCTGTAGCGTTATAAAATACGATTGATATATTTTCGTTCATTCTGCTGAGCTTCAGTATCAATTCGTCGTGACTCTTTGCTGCAGATTGAACTCGGCACGTGAAATATTGCTATATATGGTGCGTGGGAATGCTTACGTAGTATGTTAGTCCAGTCGTCGAGGCGGAAAAAAGAAAATCGGCCCTATATCTTTTTTTAGAATGCCGGCGTACACCACCATTTTATTCAAATGTCAAAATAATGTCCGAGGTGTGATGTCCTCGGAACCATGATTTGCGAGCTCCAACAGCTCTCAATTTCGAAATGTCCTCAGAAGCGTGGTTGGGACAGTCTGTGGATGGTTGAAGGACATCCTAGAAGGTTGTTCAAATCTTAAGATATATACTGGAATCTTAAGCTCGTCTGATTCAACAAGTACTGTATTTGGAGTAGCTATATCCCCCAATAAACTCCTTGTGACTTAGTATTGAATGCACAATGTATTCCAAGGAAGTTCATGAAGTTCCTCGAGCGGACGCAACCTTTTGCTGCTGGATTTGGCGTCGAACTCGAGAAAACGATGAAGTCCCCACATCGCATCATGACGTGGCATCATTCAATGGTGATGTTTGTCATTACGGTCTCCGCTGCCACGTCACTCTCTTGTCTTCTTCCCTCATCCCCCCTCCAAACTCCTCGTCTTTCACGACACCCCAGAAGGAAGCTCGAAGCCTCTGACACTGTCATCTCTCCTCAACATCCCTTCAAGCTTCAATCTTCAAGCCTCTTCAAGTCCGTTGTGGCACGAAGATCTCTCCACCTCAGGCAAGAGTCGCAAGTCCGCAAGATCCAAGAACCTCACTGTGCAAGGCTGAGACTGCAAGACAACGGTCGCAAGAGTCCAAGGCCGCAAGCTGAAAACTTCTCAAGAGTGTAACCCATGCAAACCTTCATCAAAGTCCTTGCCGTCGTCCTCCCCAAGCCTCTCTCATCAACACGCTTCGGCCCTCTCCCCACCTCTCTTTCTCTCCATCTTCCGGAAAATTATCATTTACTTCCTCTCCCTCCTCTTCTCCTCTCCCTCCTAGAATCATTTGTGTAGCCACTCAATGTATACTTTTGTTGCTTGCAATACCATTTTTTTATTTGTATTTTGATCGAATTTAAGAAGCAATTCAAATATTATTTATGGCAAGCGCCGTCAGCAAACTGGCTCTAATGTCCTGGAGAGCTTCAGCGCAGAATGTCCCCAGGACATCATCGCCGACGGATTGTCTGGGAATCGATGTTTCGGTCTCCAGGGAATGTTTCGGAGATGTCAGCTAACAGCATCTGTCAAAACGTCCTCCGGAGGTCCGGAACAAACGGTGGTGTACCCTTGACAAATATCATTTATTGTCATCTGATTCAATCTTATCCGATTTCTGCAAGGGCAAATTTTTCAAAATTCGAGGAAGTACCAAGGCTTTTGAATCTGTACCGGCGTCGGATACGAAAGCCAACGCCCATACTTCTCAACACTTTACGCTCACGCAAACAATCATTCAAACCTTCAATTCAACGGCGTCTCATCTGCGGCTTCACATAGGCTTCCGAAGAGATGGGGTATAGCAACTTCTCCTACGACTTCCTCAAATTCGTTATATTTAATTACTATCGCGCAAGCTGCTCCAAAGTATCGGTGGACTCGCTATCTCGACTTCACTGACCACTTTCTCCCCGACTTTGATTCTCAACCTTCAATATCTTCTCCCTGTAGTCAACAAACTGTCAATTCATCAACGATGACTCCCAGTGAAAATCCCCTATGCTCTAGACTGCTCCAAACTGCTTTGAACTGCTGTTCACCCGAGCAGCATATGGGAACAGAGGAGAGCGTAGAAATGAGCCCTTCAGCAGATGGGATTCCGGCTCCCATCTGCTTAGCTCTGCTCAACTTCTGCTCTAGACCGCTTCCGTCTGCTTCCCTCTGTCCCTTGTAATTGTACTGCATTTCCTTTATATTTTGTATTAAAACACGTATTTTCTATATACTTTACTACGACAACATCGACGCACACTTGTCCTGCTGCCGACAAGTCCGCAAACCCTGCCCGACCGACCCATGATGCCGCCCGCACTGAAGCCGCTACCACTAACGCGAACCACGGTGAATGGCGAAGTAGATCGAGGGCCGGGGTGCTGCCGCAAAGTCGTTAGCCGAATGTGCAGGTAAGATAGAAAGGAATGCGCACCTCTCCTCCTCCCACCCATATCCCTCACCCTCCCCTCCTTCACTCCCACCTCCCTCCGCTTTACCCTCGGCTTCCTCTACACCGGCACCCTCATCTTCTCCCACCCCACCTACCTCTCCACCGCTCTTGCTCTCCTACTCTCCGCCTCCTACCTCGCCCTCCCCACCCTCTACGCCGAAGTCTCCGCCCGCATCGAAACCGAAATGGCGCACGGCATCTGCCACGCCGCCCTCCTTTTCACCACTTACGAGGAGCTCATGCGCGGCCCATGGTGCACAGGCGGCAGCATCCGCCGCAAGTGCGCCGGCCGGGTGCCGGCATCCTGGAGTTCGCCCTGCGCGACGACGTCAACGACGCCGTCCTCGAGCACGAGAGCAGGCGCGCGCTCGTGCGGTTCCGCCTCGAGACAATGATAGCGCGCTGGGTGTGCCTTGAGAGACGCCAATGTCTGATGAAAAAGTCTGTAAGTAGATACCAATAGAACAAAGAAGGCAGTACATACCTGCTCATATGCAGATTCGATAGCGACAGCAGTAAGCAACAGGCTGAGGTGCGGGACAAGAAGAAGAAGTCGGCTCACCAATGAAGCCGACAAGGCGCTGCAAACGATGTCACCGGATCTATCAGGCGAGTAATGACAGAGAGTACGGGGTGGGGATGTAGAAAATATACTACAGTACAGCGGTCATGACCGATTAAAGCAGCCCACGAATAAAAAAATCACGCACCGTCAAAGATACAGCTCACTAGGACGACTCATGGGGGATTCTCAGGTCGTAGAAAGTACCCTGCAAATGATGTAAGCTCATATCAGCTGAAAAGGCAAAGCTGAGGCACCCCCCACCGCCAAACGCGCCTAGGTGCCGGATAGGGCAGGATCGACATCCTGCATCGCGCACGCGAATTGGCCGGCGAAAGTTGATGAAACTGGGCATATGAGGTCGTGGGATGCACGCAGAGAGATGTTAGATACACACCGTCGCGCCGGACGGCCAAGGCAGGAGGGGAAGAGCACAGAGAGCGAGGATGGTGGTGGTACATCAGGAAAAACTCTCCGGGCCGTAGTTGCCCGCTTAGGTATATTGCTTGCTGTAGTGCCTGTAGTCAATGTAGCTCAAGTGGGATCTATATTGAACTACATAGTCAATATAGCACCAGTGGACCACTATGATGAACGATATAATGTGCCCGCATAGATCTGTAGGGCACCATCGGTCACACCAAAGTCTACCCTGACAATGGATTCTACAGCGCGGCACCCTCGACGAAAAAAAAAAACTGAGCTCACTCAATGTATATGATCCCTCAATTCCCAGCTAGCTAAGGTCCTTCCTTGAGAGCCACACACATGCTATGCGTTGAAATCGAGCATGGGTGGTGACGGCGATGAGCAGAGTTTCGTGCATTGCAAGTGAATCTACTTAGTCTTTGACTCTTGACGCCAATGCAGTCGCGAAAGCTACTGACTTAGAGAATAGAGGTGTCGTGTAATGTCATCGTTGTCGTTGTATAAGCTGTAGTGGCGGCAGCGAGCAGGAGGGGGCAGACGGCCTCACGGCCAGGTGCGGACTTGCGAGGAAATCTATCAAGTCCGAAGTCTTGGCATCAGGGTCCGTGCGCAACACGTGTTCCGCAGCCGATGGTTGATTTTGATGGGCATCGTCTTTCTCTTCCCACCACCATCTTCCCTCTCCCTCTTTTCCCCCTCCCGCTCTTCCCTTTCATCTCATACTTCTTCGCTTCCCAGTAAACTTCTGTACTTGCGCGACATCACATTGTTGCTCTATGTATGCTTCGTGGCTGGCCTTCCCTCAAGCTTCAAGTATCAAAGCTCAAGATACCTTCAAGCCACTTCTCTCGGCCATTCAAGAGCAGCAGGCCCTCGTTCAAGCTCCCTCCCGTTCAAGCTCTGCCACTTCAAAACCTCAACCACGAACCTCAACTTACCGTTCCGAATGCAACCGACCCCCTCAAGCTCATGCTCTCAAATTTTGTTGCTAACGTTCGTCGCTGGATGTGGGTATAGTGGAGGGCATGAGTTGCTGATTTCATGTGTTCATTCCCTGCTGAGGTACGTTCCCTCAATCTCATATGTCTACGTCGCTAACGCATGTTTTGCTCGCACATAGGAATCAATACTTCTGGTTTCGGCGAAGGCGCCTCTGATGTAGTAAGTGATTAATGCCATTCATCTCTACTTCATCTCACCAATTTGACCTTACAGCTGGCCACACCAGTTTCTTCCTCATCTGCCGTCGATCTCTGCACGGCACGCCTACACCTGCGACACATTTCTGAAGGGGATGAGATTGATATGACACACGACCCGCAGCTCGACCTCGAGTGAATCATGTATTATTTACACCATGGCATAATATCATCTCGTTCACTATCTACCGGTATTGGCCAATGAGTTCTATGGCGCGCTATATTGTACTATGTTGAATATATCACTACCAAGCTACGCCGCGATGTCGACTGCCACTATGACTACATCAACTACAGCGCAAGATATATTTCTGAGTGACTGCTACAGTGAGCTATATAATGGGGGGTAAACGACAGGACTATGCTGACTACATCAGCTATGTCGGTCTATGTATACGGTGTGTTTTTTCCTGATGTAGAAGCCAAGGAGCGCGATGTGTGACGACGTGATTGTGACAAGCGTTACCTGCCGTTTGCCTCTCGGCAACTCCCAGTACTCGAAGAGTGCTGCACCCAGCTTCAAATTTTCTAAGACACTGCTGAGAACGAATTTATAAAAAACACAAGTCGAGCCGCAACGACGTTTCAGGAAAAGGAGAGCTATATTCAGCGATCCAAACAAGACCAAAACAAGACCCAAACAAAACTAAGTACTCGTTCAGAGCCCTTTGAGCGGATCACAGCAGAAAGAGCAGAAGCAAGGCAGATTAGAGAAGATTAGAGCAGCCTGAAGCATACGGGCTTTTCACTGGGGATGACTATTCAAGGCAACTTCAAAGTATTCAAGCCAGCTGATTTCATAGCCCCAATGATATAGCTTCCTTTGTCCACTCCTTCGAATCCCGGATTCCGGAAGAACCCGCGTTTGCGATTCGAGGTCCCAGCGCCCAATGCTTTGTTTGTTATTTTTGAAGTCAGTCACGTTCTCTCAACGCGGTCATTCTTTGTCCCTATTTAACCGTCCAATCTAGCGTTAATCTCTCTCTTCCTCGACCGTCCGGAATGCCCCTCATCGACTCGGACAACGTCGAGACTTACGCGCTTCCTTGCCACCACACTGGGCTCCTACCCGACATCTGTGTTAACCCGCTTCTTCTCGCGGTTGGATATGACGCGCCGCTGCCGCCTTCGTGCGCGGATGGAGAATATGAATATGGGGCAGGGACGTGAGTAGAGGCTCAATATCTCATTTGTCCATCGCAGGCGCTCATTCTCTCCGCAGCACGGGCAACGACGACTTAAATGCCACCCAATTTGTTGATTTTATGTTCCCGCTCGGAGTCCCAACTCCCAGCGACGAGGTGCCGCCTTCCGGACACGAGTATGCGAGGGATTATCACCCTGATGGGGCGATAGATTTCAGGTGCGTTTTCCAGTCGTGTTTCCTTGCACAGTATCGAGGACTAACCTAAACAATATGTAGCTCTGGCTTGCCGAGCTTGGAGTCGTTTTTCAGTGACCTGAACGCGTATTTCCATGAGCAGGGTGTTGAGTACGTGCCATCTGTTTTCTTCTTTCGCAGCCTTGGATTAATGATGCGTTGTTTGAAGGTTTTCAGTGCCGGAGTATGACAATTCATGCATTCCCGCTTTAACGACCGCTCAATATCCTTCGGACTACGCGCCGGTCGACGCACCGAGCTTCTCACCGCCTGATATCGCGCAATACTCGGTTCCAACCAGCTTCAGCAACGTGCAAAACGTTGTCATTGCCCAACCTTCTACTGCATCGTATCCTCTAGTCTCAAATAGAGGTTACTTTCCGTATCGCCCCGACGGAACTTATTCCGTCTCGACCACAATCGCATCCACTTCGGCCTCCTCCCTTGCCCCCACGCCAGTGTCCACTCCCGCATCACGACCTGCTCTTGCGCAACATTCGTCGTACGATAGCTTCTTCGCAAACCTGCGTGGCGGCGCAGGCGAATTATCCTCGATCGCATGTCCCTCCTCATCGACACCGCCGCTTCCTTTTTCGCAGTGCGCGGCTTCATCTACCCTCCCGGTGTATCACCCACCTCACAATCTTTCTTTTGTTCCATCCTCGCAGCCAACTCCCTCGACGACTCCCGACTTCAAAGACTCTCAGATCTCCGCTACGACTGGACCTGTGCGTCATGCACAACGCGATCGAGGAAACCACGGACCGTACCGCGTGCGGTTCCCACCCAACGCCCCACCTACACCCTGCGCCAGCGTAGGCACCCTCTCCGCCGAACAAGTCACCGCGCTCGTCAAGCAAGCGAACGACGCGGCGCAGGCCGCTGCGCCGCACAGCGTGCTGTGTCTCTGGGACGGGGGTTCTTGTGGCGAGTATATCAGCTTTAAGAATCGGAGCGGATTCGGGGATCATTTGCGGAGGGCTCATGGAGTGGGGAAGGCGGGGAAGGTGGAGTGTCGGTGGGGAACGGGAGGGGGGTGCGGGAAAGAGGTGTTGGCTGAAGGGTTAAGGAAACATGTGAAGAGTCGGAGGCATTTGGATTTGGTGGTCTTTTGTCCGAGTTGTGGGGGGAAGTTTCAGAGGACGGATGTGTTGAGGAAGCATTTGGAGGGGGAGCGGGGTGAGGAGTGAGGGGTGAGAAGTGTGCAGTGGAAGACGAGGAGCGTTGGGCAGTGTAGATAGAGTCGCGTAAAATTATCTTACTATGTATATCGTTCTGTATTCTTTGTTATTGTATCTCTGCCCGCGTCATCGATCTCAATTTTTTTCTGCATCGTACAGACCTTAGCTCGAACAATTCTACCATGTGGTCTCCGAGTCGCCTAGTCGCTCAACAACAAAGAGTGTAATTTTGGAACCGGAAAAGGGGCAACGATTTATCATCCCGGCAGACCTGCCGCTCACCAAAAGTGACTCGGCAGTCACTGCATTTAAGAGGCTGCTGGGCACAGTCGGCCGATCTTCAGCGAGCCTTTGCCGAGGCGTCTAGACACAGCACCGCCACATTGCCCACGTGTGCCTAGACGGCTCGGCAAAGGCTCGCCGAAGCTCGGCCGACCCCTTAAAACCTGTGCCCAGGAGCCTCTTAAATGCAGTGAGTCGTTGCTCGGTGTTTCCGAAGTGATCCCAACGTTGATCCGAAGATGTTGGCCTTCATCCTAACCGCCAAAAACGACTCTGCTTTGCAATTTAGATTTTGACTTTCGCTTTCGTTGATGATACAAGTTCTAAGTAGGTATTTCTTCCCACAAATAAAGGACTCGGAGTAACGCGGGAGAAACAAATGCATTTTATTTCCTCTGAAAGATAGATCCACCCCAAGTTCCAACACATTATGCATCGTAGTTGATCGTGATACGTCCATTCGTCGCACCATCGGTGTCAATCGTCGTCGAGACACCATCAGCAATATCGTCCTGTTTGACCCAGCTAACGCTTGGGGTCTCACCATCAGCGAGCTCCAGGTTGATACCGGAAAATACGGTGCTGCCGGCGGGGTAGTCACTCTTCGCGGTGACGCCGTACACCTCGAGGGTCTCGGTGGCCCAAGTAAGCTCGGCGGCACCGGAGATGTTGAGCGAGGTGCCGGGGATGTTGGTGAATTGCGAGTTGTAGTTGAACCAGGAGGCGGAGTTAGAGGCGGAGGAAGATGAGGAAGTGAGGGTGATGATGCCGTTGAGGGTAGCGCCGGGGGAGGTGCGGACGGGGGTGGTGAAGAAGGTGTTGGGGTAGTTGACGTACCAGTTTGCGACGGCCCAGAAGGAGCCACCACCCGCTGCCGAGGGGCCGTACTATTACATACGAACAAAGATGTAACATCAGCACGAGAAGCTTTGGGAGTGGATTGAACGGAAAACGCACCTGGAGAACAGGCTGGAGAATTGCGGCCGTGGCGTTGGGCTGGATGGAGTTGAAGAGGAAGATGGTCTGCCCATTGTCGGTGGCGGGAACGGGGGGGACAGTCCATGTCGTGGTGAACGACGAGATGGGAGATGGGCCTGGGTTCAGCCAGGAGGCATAGGCGACCCAGCCGCTCTGAAAGGGCGAATCGGCTTCGTTGACCGGCGTAGCAGCGGCAACTTTCTTGAGGACGGTCCCGCTGGACGACACAACATGGATTTCGGACTTGCCGACGTGCAAGAGGGTGGCGTCTGCGGGGATTTCGTGGACGTCGATGGCTGGGCGGTAGCCAGCGGGGGTGAGGATCATGTCAGCGGTGGGGGCCGCAAGAGTGAGGGGAGCCAAAAGGCCGATGAGGAGAGCAGCAGCTGCTGCGTACATCGTGAAGCAACTAATGACAGTCGTGGTTCTGTGAGACATACTCAACATCAAAGACAAGAATTCGAGCTAGGAGCAGACGTACATTGTAGAGTCTGATATGAGGGAGCGTCAAAGGAAGGGTAAAGATTCGCCTGCGGGCTCATTATCCCGCTTTTATACGTAGGTGCCGCCGGCGACGATGGATTGCAACGGGCTGCGGCTTCCATCTGATATTTCCCATGGCGGGCAATTTCCGTTCTGTTCAACGTTCCATCCGACCCGTCCTTCCGTGCAGCCTCGAGAGAGTCGCGTCAGCCCCCAAGAATGATGCAGTAATACGTCTTATTCTGCGTCGTAGGCGATGGTGATGCGGAGAGAAAGCTTTGGTGGTTCCTTGTCGGTGGATTCACAGCGCTGGCGGACGCTAGGTGGACGAGGTGTGGAAGTGTCGTCGTGGTCGAGAGGAAAGAAGATCCGGATCATTCCGCTGTCAAGTATTTTTAGAACCCTATGCTTCAAGTTGATGTCGGCAGAGTCGGCATGTTGATTCGGCGTTCTCGGGTTTGTTCAAACTACATTTCGACGTCGTTGAGATACAAGTGAGGCTACGCCCAGATATAGTTTCACCTGATTAATCCTTTCGCAAGAAAAGCGCCACACTGTGCGTGGGATTCCGGTCCGTCGATGTTCAGAATGTTCTGTTGGGCGGCAATCGAAACAGCTCAACGAAATCGAAGCGAGTTACAGTCTCTCGATACATCCTTCCAGCAGGTATTACAGCGTACTCTGAGTCAGAATTATTCCCAACTGCGCTGCCTAGGGGCTGGTGATTTGACTTTATTCAGCTGAAGCCGAAGGGATGCCTGCGAGGACCTATTATACACCTCAATATTAAGTAAAGCTCTTTGAAGCCCTCGTTGATCGCGGCGATCCCCTCTGTGAATTATCTCCAGTATGAGTACAACCCAAGAGGAGAAGTGAGTTCGACTCTCGCTCGAAGGCGTTGCTCTTGCTGCTTGTCTCGGTTTTGCCGATTTTGCGAACACTGCACCGGTATACTCAATACTCCTTGTTCCTCTTGCCGACACTGGCACTCGACTTCCCAGCTGACTTTCCTTTCTTTTCTCAGTCAATATTACGCACATCCAGCATCTGAACTGGAGACACACGATGACACTTTTCTGGATCCTCAACCTTTACTTTGTTCACCCAATTGGGATTCGAGTTCTTGAGATGCTTCATAACCACTGCTTCTACTTTCTCAATCTCTCTCTCTCTCTTTCTCTCCAACCCATTTGCTCTAGGCTTATCAAGTATCACCGTTCTTCAAAGCTGCATTATGCTACGAAATCCGGCCGTCTAAAACGCGTAGTTGTTTAGCTTGTGCTACAGAAAACAAACAAGAAGCTCACTGGCTCAGCATTTCGCATCGCATTCATCCTTTGAGCTTGCGAAGCAGCAACAAAATGCGCCCGAGTCTGGCGCAAGTGGCGCCAAAGGAATTGGGTCCCACGTCTTGAGCTCTCTTCCGACTCGCTTCAGTTCGCACCACCTCGGTGAGGTTGCGCCGAAACAACAGAATGCTTGCTGGTCGGTGACAGGGGGTGCGAGAGCACCGGAGGAGGTGATGAGTGCGGTGAGGAGGAGAGCGAGTTGGGTGAGTTGGAACTGCATCTGAATCGCACTGGTAGAATGGTGAGTCCAATCTTTCCCTACCGTTTTATAGTAGGCTGGGTCCGTGAAAAATGGGAGTTGACGAAGGGGTACCAGATACATACTCGGTTTCCGTCGTAGTCGGCGGCCGTCAAGCTCGTGAAGATTGCTGTCGTACATGCGGACACGATGTCAAGCAGGTGAAAGAGGTAAATTTATTCCTCTATTGGACTTTGCTTGGACCTTGTTTCGGAGGCGGCTATATATTTGAAGAGCACTGGGATTGAAGTCAAGTATCGTACATGCGGAAAAAATTTCAAATGGGTTGGAGAGGCAAGGGTATCTCTATATTGAATGAGTTCTCCGGATGAGGGATAAATATCAGGAACCGGGGAGGTTGACACTAAATTATGTAGAAATTAGACTCAAAAGGGAAACCCAATGACCCGAACGCGCATCCGGCGACTCATCAAAGAATGAAAGAAAAAAGGCCAATTCACTCGACTACGTATGGCAGAAGGAGGAGTTGAACCTCGCTCGCGCCATGCCATCGACCAACCTTGGCGAGTTGAGGGCTTATCGTTTCCGGTGGGGGCTGTATTACGAGCAGGCAATCCGACTGACTGCAGAGGAACGGGGTTTGCTGGCAATTCAATTTCCCAGTTGCAGAGGAGGTATTAAACGCACTCGGTGTTGGCTTGTGAAAGAGTTTACCGAAACAGATGTAGGTAGTCTTGTCAATTGGATTATCAGCGCTCGAGGTTGAGAGCAAATTGGACCTTGTCCGGCCAGATCTAGAGGCAGAAGTTCGGCCAGCGATAAGATTCAAGAGCATCGGAGGGAAGGCTCGCTAGGAATATTCGGTGCGTTGATTCCAGAGTTTTTGGCCGCGGGGCGTTTCCAGAGTAGTATCGAGTGCGGAAATAGTCGGAGCTGGCGGAAAGACATTCTCAGCCCCTCTTGAAGGTAAAAAAAGGGAAAACCGACTGGATTCAAAAACGATCCAGAAATTTCTCGACAATGCACTTGGGGGAGTTGAACCCTTTAATCGTGCCGGCAAGCTCACGTTTCGAACAGGAAAGGCGTCTGCCTGGCTGCAGAAGACTG
This sequence comes from Favolaschia claudopus, assembly GCA_037176885.1. Taxonomy (NCBI): domain Eukaryota; kingdom Fungi; phylum Basidiomycota; class Agaricomycetes; order Agaricales; family Mycenaceae; genus Favolaschia; species Favolaschia claudopus. The sequence goes on along the minus strand of JAWWNJ010000149.1, from coordinate 474,527 downwards.
AGTGTTTACTGGCAGGTTTGAGTGAGTGGGCGATGCAGAGAAGGAAAGTGTAACGTACTTACTCGGTGTTGGCTTGACTGTCCTGAAGGTACAGTGTATTCGCAAGGATAGACTGGATTTGAATTCGATTACCATACAATTAAATGCAAAAGAAGGAAAGAAAAACAACTTCATTGGTGTGAAATTCCATTTCGAGGACTCGAACCTCATGTCGATAATTATAAGCCATCGGATGAGCACAGTGTGCGTCAATTTTGGATACTGGACCTGGAGTGAGCTTGAATTTGTTGGCGTAGGCAAAGGGCTCGTAAAGTGGGCTTTGGAAACGATTTGGTGAAAGATTGAAACGAGGGCACGCGAGCGATAGGCGAGAATCAGTCGAGGGGTTCGGTGATATCCTAGAGTTTCCGTTGTGAGTTTTGGAGGATGGAGAGAGGAGATGCATATGGACCCCTTGTACATTAATATTCCGAGTCGGAGAAGATTGGCGGGACTGAATGTAGTTGGTCAGATTGCGGCGTGAGGGGACGCTTGATGTCTTGAGGGATATTGAGCCACCATTTTCGAAAAGGGGGAGATTGCTGGTCGTTGATTCAGACGGTCCAGATGAATTCCAATACCATGCCTCGATGTTTAGACGCGAGATGAACCGAAGCAAGAGGAAAGGTCGATACATTCAGGGAGCAAAGAAGGACGTCGCAGCAAAAGAAGTGCTTTTCCAGGATGGACAGGAAACGCGGGGATTGAACCCGAGCCAGAGCCTTTGCTTCATCCGTGATGAGCGCTGAGCGTCGGACTCGAAGCATTTGCTGAGCCACCAGTAAATCGGCAAGAGTATGGAACGCTCGGAAGACGAGCGGCGTTTGTGACGAATTCGAACTCGAGAAATTCGGCGCGCAGGCGGTCGAATGAGCAGCGGGGTCCAGTAGTATCTTGTCATAGAGTGTTCTGTGTCGACGCTTTGCCAATATACGTCGTCTAAAGCGTTGTCGTGAAAAGATCATGGCAGTTCGGAGCAAGACGCGATTGTTAGATGTTGGTGGCCCAGCCAAGCAACGCCATCATCGACCAAACACCGCCTCCTTCTCTTCCTTGATCCTCCCACTCTCCGACTGCGCCATGTCCGCCTCAAGCGACCACCGCCGCGACTTTCCCGTCTCCTCCCTCGTCGCTCCTCCGCTCTGACCGCCGCACAACTTGAATGACATAACAATGACATCCTCGCTTTGACCCTTACCTGGGTGGCAATCCCACGCCATCCCTCCTCCCCAAGCGGCGGACAATGCGGCCACCCCATGCTTTGTCCTTGTTCAAGCGTTCTTCCATTTTGGGACCCGACGCGGGCCAAGCGCGTATCCAAATAAGTCAAAGCAGGAAGGTATAAAAAGGTGCGTCTCTCTGCCACCTGGTGTCTCTCTACCACGACGAAGTATTATTTACTAACTGTTTTTAGCTCTCTATCTATCTATCTATATATCGACCGACCTTGCTCGACGCAACGATGGTCGCAACGAAACCCACCACACGCAAACGCGTCGCGATTCTCCCGCGCCAACATCAATACCAAGCCCCGCCTCCTCAGCCTCCGCCTCCACCTCCCATTTTCCCACCCCCACCCCCGCAACAACAGGCACCTCCGGCCGCACCCCGCGTCAGATCGCCCCAGCGCCGCAACGTCTTCCGCGCGCCGTCCACCTCCCACGGCTCCGGCTCCGGCTCTTCCTCTGCCACCGTGTTTCCGCCGCTGGACGCCCTCCCCTTCCGCCCCGACGAAATCTCCTACAAGCGTACCTCGCGTCCAAAGGACTACGAGGGCGGCGCTGGTGACGTTGGCAATGTTCATGGGAATGTCAATGGGAGGAAAGCCGCCAAGCGCGCACGGGGGAGGGAGTTAGCGGCCGTTGCGGACGCGAAGGCGAGGAAGGAGTTGAATGCGTATGGTGGCAAGGGCAAGGCGAAGGTGAATAAGGGGAAGGCGAAGATGAGGGAAGCAACGACGGTGGCCGAGCCGTGGGTTTGTGTCGGGAATGTACGTTTCTCTCTTCCCTTCACTCTTCCTCCCCTCTCTTTCCTCTCTTTTTTTTTTCCTTTTACTGACTAACACCAAAACTTTCGCAGCTCCCACCCCACACAACCCCCGCCGCCCTCCTCACGCTCTTCCAGCCCTGCGGCACCATCCTATACCTCAACATCCGCTACGCCGCTCCGGGGATACCAGGACACCCTGAATTCGGCTGGCGGTATGCGGTGGTGAGGTTTGCGGGGATTGAGGGCGCCAAGAGGGCGTTGGGGTTTGGGGTGAATAATAGGGAGAGTGGAGAGGTGAATCGGGTGGGCGAGATGCAGGAGGCGTTGGGGTTGGGGGGGATTGTGGTGAGTTTCGTTCCTTCGTTCTTTCTTGACTTCGTATTTTTTCGTTCGTTTCGTTTGACACCGCGTGTCGGCGGTCTTATCGACATACGCCTCATTCTTCTTCTTCCTCCATGTTCTCGTTGTCGAACCGTGACTAACTCGGCATCACAGGTAACCCCAGCCCTCATCGACCTCCCCGAGGTGCAGGCGTTGCCTGAGTTTCATCTTACCGAGGTGTGTGGTCTTTCCTTTCTTTCTTCTCTCCCCCCGTTTCGTCCTCTTTGCGCTTTCCCCCTCCAACTTCTCCATCCCCTTCCTCCCACCGCCTCCCCTCTTCTCCCCGCTCCCTCGTTCGACGCTGCTCGCTCTTTTTTCTCTTCCCCGCTTCGCCTTCTTCCCTTTCGTCTTTACCTTTTCCTCCCATCCCTCGATCCTTTCTTTTTCCTCTCCCTCCTTCCCTCCACTTCCCCTCCCCCTCCTTCTCTTTACTTCTTCCCTTGCCTCCCTCCCCTCCTTCCCCGTTCCTGCCGTCCTCCCCTCCTCTTTGCACTTCATCTTCCTTCTCTAACTTCAATCCAGCTTGCCCACCGCCAAACCCACGGCCACGCCCAAGCAGACCCCGCCCTCATCGTTCCTTTGCCCGATTCGATTCCTGGCGGGTCTGATAAAGAGAACGTTTATGCGGCTGACGCCGCTTTTGTGCACCCCGACGTTGGGAGTGTCACAGCGTTCTTCACCCAGGCTGCCGCTCCCGGGAGTGTGACGGCCGTTCTTGAGGGTCATGCGCAGCCTGCGTCGATCGACGGGGAGCCGATTGTCGATGACTGGGACGAGGGGGATCAAGGGGATGGGGAGGATGCTAAGACGGACACGGATGCGGACGGCGACGTGGAGATGGAGATGGTTGTTACAGGTGCGTTTCTTTGCTTTATGGGTTCTCTGTGTCTTTTTGTGTTTGTGCGTTGTGTGGGGAAGCAAGGGGAAGACGTCCATCTGTCTGATTGGATTCGTTCGATCTCTGGCCTTTCCCTCAAGGTCCTGCGCACGTTTAGCGACACCTCGAGGTTCATCGATGTGCGCTTTTCCCTCACCCGTACCCTCCTTTCCTGGGGGGGGATTCGAATCGATTCGTCGACGGGGTTTGATTTGTTGTTCGATCTTTCGTTGCGAACGACGAGTTTTTCGTATCTCGTCGATCTTTGCTTTGCCTTTCTTCTGCGGCGTGGGGAGGGGAAAGCAAAGTCGTGCAGACGTTTCCAAACCATCGATTCCTCGATTTTGCGGGGAAACGACACTTCGTTGATCTGGAGTTCTTCCTTCATTCTCGTTTGCTGCGGGAGGGGTTCAAATCTCGCGATCGATTTGGTTTTGATTCATCGAACTCTCACTGAGCCCGACGAGGGTTTCGTATCTCATATTTTATCCATATTTCCCTTCTTTCGCGGCGGCGAGGGAAGAAGACTGTGCGGCATGTACGTTTTTTTAAGTCGATTCGTCTTGATTCGGGGGGTTCTGCGTCTAGATCGCTTGTCGCGCTATGAGCGTTTCCTTCCTCAATCATGCTGCATTGCCACTTGACGAGACGACGATGCCCTCGTTTCGTTTCGTTTTGTCTTGTCCTTTTTCCTGCGCGAAATTTGGTATCTCGAGAACGTCCCTTTCCTTCCTACCTTCTCTCTTCAACCACTCATCCCACCTCACTAACCCTCTCAATCTCTCACAGCATCTGGCCCCACGCCCTTCCCCGCCCTCGCCCTCGCCTCCGTCGCACCCACCAAGATCTGGACTGCCGCTCTCCCTCTTATGCCTCCTGCGCCTGCGCCGACGCCGGTGATGCCCGGGGGGTTGCATCAAACGCAGTGGGAGGGTGAAGGTAGTGGGAAGGGCAAGGCGAAGGAGAAGGGGGTGACGGTGGGCGGGACGAGGTTTAGTTTGTTGTTTTGAGAGATAGGTACGCTACTTGTGCGCGTTTCGATGCGATTTGGTGGCTGACTTGGTTGTTTGTTAGGATGAATTTGGAATTCATTTATGAATCTGATGAATATTATAACTATTATGATTATGATTATGATTTATCTATGTCCAAAGTCGTGATTGTGAAGGAACTGTGCGAAGCGTTTTTCTGAAATCAATCAACGCAGTCCTTGGGAGAGTTTCGACGTGTATCTGCCGAATGTGTTGGAAGTTGCGACATTAGTATTCTCGTCGCGTTCTCACTTTGACGGTGTCTGTACCTCTGTGCGTGCGTGCTTGGTTTCGAATTCCTGATTGTGAAACGGCTGCGAGTCATTCGGTGGAACTTACTTCCTTCAAGTTGCTAAATTATGCGCTAGGCCGACGATGTTTCTATTTCCTCCGCTATCTAATCAACAACCATGAAGTTCTAACTTCTCAACATTCAAGCCGCGCCCTTTTCGCGCTGCGCGCAGACTCGTACTCGGAGTTGTCTTCCGTTCGCCGCTTTAGCGAAGTAGAGGGGCCGTTGTACTGAGGATCGTCTATGAAATCGAAGGGCGATGTGTGGATACTAGGTTCGCTGTCCCATGCTGGAACCGGCGGCATTACTGTGATTGTGTCAAATAACTCGGTAGGCCAATTTTGGTTGTCCCATAACGTCAGCAGCGACTCGGCCCACGCAGAAACGCTCTGCGATGTCCACGTCGTTAACATTTTTTCGGATGCAAAAATGTCTCCGTCTTCTTTGCTAGTAGCGCCACTAGTATCTTCCGTGCCTAACTTCGAGTCACAGTCCGGTTCTTCAAATAGTACAGGATTCCAACTGCAACTCTCTGCGCTTTCTTTAGTAACACAATCATCATAGGGCCAGTAGACATCTGGGTGAACTCGCCTTTCACAATGAGTGGCTCCTGATCCGAGAATAATTCATACAATGGCTCTCCCAGCTTAACGGCTATATCCTGACTTTCTGGATCGAATCCGCTGGCTTTGTGAAAGTCGTGCAGGTCAACATATACATATTCATCCCATGATTTAACCCGAATTCCGATGACTAGCCTGATAGTCGGGAACCCAAGTTTCGTAGCTTCCTCTTGGCTCAATGGTGGCACGCCGGAGGGACAGAGGGACCAATACGAACAGCACTCCGGCTGCGGGCATTTGAAAGGGTGTGCGTCTGTTACAAGCTCTTCTTCTGGGCCTTGCCAGTGGAACAAGAAGCCGTTCAGGGGGGTTCTAGAGCGGTTTCTGGAACATCTTAGCGTCGCTCCAAAAGAAACATCTGTCACAACAACTGAAGAAAAACGCGGATTAGCATAACAATCACCAGGTTTGAGAAGTAGTGTACCATAATTGTGAAAACCAGATTTGACGTTCAGGCGCCCAAAGATGTGATTTGCTTGACCCAACCAAGCTTCGGTGGAGTTCACTCGATAGGATGCATACTTTAAGTAATTACCGGGATGCATGATATTCAGAGTACTTAGACTCCTCCTATGATTGTACGACAGTTTGTCAGGTGTGTCTGACAGTGATTGAATGACAAACATTCTTACCGGCTCCAACCTCCACTCCTAGCAGTACTTTCATATCCACGGGGGATGCATGTCTCCATGCCATCAGAGGGACGGTGCGGCACAGCTGCCACTTTTACAAGTGAGTTATTGTCGCTGAGACAGTAAATACCACCCAGGTGTACAGTAGCAGCGGGAGAAATGACGGCATAGCGCCGAGCGATGTTGGACCAGCAGATATCGTTCCAGACGTGGTAGTCTGTCAATGTCATAGTTTTTGCAATGTAGCTCAAGTCTTTCGAAGCCAAGATCTTCATGGGATTCGGGTGTAGCACCAGCGGCCCCATCACCATGACAGCATCAGGCAGGATCCCGCCCCAGAAATAGTCCCAAGGCCCTGCCGCAAGGTCGACAGAGAGGCGGCCATTAGAAGAATTTATGAGCAGAGCAAGATCTGGGTCAGGCCCTATATCATGTGCATTAAATATGAATTCAAAAGTTCAACTGCATAGCATAACTTACATTTACTAAGAAAACCACCGTAACCATGCTTTGTATGAATATAATTCTGGACTGTCTGAGTCACTAGTACTGTTGACAGATTGCCGAATTGTTTCAATGGGCACTTACATCCATCTCTTCAGCCTGCGGCAAGTCAGAATCTTGTACTACATGCCCAGTGAGCACGTACTACATAACCATCAATATAGCATGTTAAAATTGCAGAGTGGTGATAGTTTTTCACAAAATCCTTGTATGGAATGAAATCTACGTCTATCTTTGAGGCCAGGTAGACTTTATTAGATTGGATCTGCACGCACCGCCATGAAATACGGCGGCACAGATATTTCGAAACCGCACTGTCCCATAGAGCTGGAGGATGCTTTCATGTCTATTAAGAGTTCAGCCATTTGCGGTGACAATATTTGGTTCCTCGAAATACCGAAATTCCATGTATTTTACGACATCTTCTTTCCATTCCTGAAACTTCGATCACGAAACTGTCTCAACCCAAAGGATTGAACTTGCCTTTCCAGCGCTGTTGCCTTCGTAGGTTGCGACGGTGGATTGATGGCCGTCGATTTTGGCAGAACAAACGATTCGAACGCAGGAACGACGAGGATTCCGGATCAAACGAGATCGATCGGATTCTGGACCGTCCACATATAATTGACGCTGGAGAAATACGTCTCCCCATCGGATGCGTCGAAAATCTGGAGGATCTTCGTCTACAGATCACAAACCGATTGAGAAAACAACACACTGAAATCATCTTGTGAATCCTGATCTGAGTCGCCAGAATCATTCAAGCCGTCTGCTATCATGTATAAACTGTCTTCGATGGAAAGTGCGTGACTGACATTGACGCCGCCCACGAACATTGACAACGGTCCGGGCGCTTGAGATATACAAGCGACTTCCGCCGCCGTTGCCGCCTGTACCGCCGTCCCGACCACCTCTTCCGCCTGAGCCGCCGATGCCCCCAGCGAGTGAGACTGGACACATATGAAAGAAGTAGAATATAATGCGACGGATAGGCGTACCATTGATTGTTTGGAAACCACTGTCAGAGAGAGTGCCATGGAGCGGTTCGGATTCGCTATCGTCAAAGTACATGGGGGTGGGACGGGGGCAGAGGCAGACACAGAAGGCCAGGTCCACTATTTATGAGCTGATACGCCACAGCCGTGTACGACGGATGGCCTCATGTTTCATGCATGCAGCGAAAACTTGAACACACTGCCCTGTGGGTAGAAGATAGATCGGCGTGAATGAACATCTTTGCCTAGCTACAGCCAACCAATCACGAGTCAGAAAGTCGCCGCATGAGTCGGAAAGCACGAAGACTCAGACCGGCCATTGAGAGAAACAAGAGACAAGGCGCCAAGCATCCAAGACGCCGATTCAAATCGATGAGCACACAGCCGGTTTGCAGTCAGATATGATAAATGAGGGTTTGTAGAATTGGAGCAGAACACGAAAGCTGGTTTAGACTCACAGAGGGTAAATGCGAACCAATGTGTAGGCTTTGGCAGCGGAAGACAGAAAAGACTCGTTGGAAAACAGGCGCTTGTTCCATGAAAAGAACGAACACGCCGAAGACAACGCTGTCGCGTGCTTGCTCGGGTGCTTTCGAGATGCACGAAAATAGAAAAGTGTGCTCCCCGGCGGTTGGAGAGTACCGTTTTCCGTCCGAACGTCATGGACTCCGCACGGACACCTGCAGAAATGATGTGGCCATTTATGTAGGTATACATAAATTGTCCTGATTTGAGGCTGTCATTGCGCGCACAGTCTGGAGGCCGGGATAAGAATTGAATTGACGTACATGAAAACTTCAAAATCCCACGCCATGAGTATCATTCCTCTATACATGCAGTTTGCGCGGGGAAACCATCTGTCGATGACCTGATAAAAGAGGAACCTAGCGGTAATCACGGCCTAGATCTATTGTCGCGCTTGATATTCGGTTGTGTCAGGAAAATTGACACTGCGGGTTAAACGCTTTGCCTTGTCACAGGTCTATTGTTCGAATGGACTCGTATCAGGTTCGATTATGAACAGAGACCGAGAATATAGTGCCGAAACAGGCTGGAAACGAGCAGCCAGAGAGAGGGACGAGTACTGGAGCAATCTGGGGAACAGACGACGCCCCAAAGAATCCATTGTCGAACAAGCCAAAGCCAAGATCACTGTACAGGAGATTTGCTTGATTACAACGAGGCAGATGCAGTGAAGACGAAGAAAAGCCTGACAAATGCGAGGTGAACCTGTTGTGAAAGTTGAGGAACGCAAGAGCGGGTCGAAGGGGGTGGTTGATTTCTGACCAGGAAAAGAAAAAAAAAACGGCGATTGCCTAAGATAAAGAGGAAAACTTGAGGGGTAGATTCATTCGCTTTTGAGCATCGCAAGTCAAGGTAAGTGAACGCGAAAATTGATGAACCGGCGAACCGCAAATCCGGCGTGACGCTATTGGCTCGAAGAGATCGTTACAACTTCAAAAAGAACGGAATTGCGCCGAAAGTCGACCAGACTCCCCCTGGCCCAGAGGTCCAGACTTTGGGTCCACCATCAACAGTCACAGCCAAAGAAATCGTTTTCAGGCTACACAGAAGGACCACTAGAAATTATCTTGAAATCGCGAGGGAATCGGTTTGAAAGAAGCCGAGCATGGGAGATGGTGGTTCGGGACAAGAGGCGCTGTGTTTGCATGTGCTTGATGTTGAGGCTATTACCAAAGCAACCATCACACTTTGCTCCTTCTCTCGTTCCGACGATGACTTGAAAGTTGACGACGACGATGAAACGACGCCGACGGAACGAGGACAACGTCTGCTACGATCTACAACGCTTCAAGCTTCCCCTCCCCTCCTCCTCTCATCTCTCTCTCACACACACCAACACCCGCTCCCAGAGCTCCCCGCTCTCTTCATCCTCTTCAAGTTCCGCCCCTGCGGCAACATAGTCCACCTCGACATCCGCTACGCCGCCCCGTGCGTGGCTGGGCATCCGAAGATGGGCTGACGGTATGCTGTGGTGAGGGTTGAGAGTCTTGACGGAGCGGAGGAGTGCGTTGGGGCTTTGGGCGAATGACAATTTGAATGAAGGAGCGGGGATTGAGGTGGAGTGGATGCGGATGCTGGAGATGTTGGGGTCGCAGGGATATCGTGGTGAGTGCGTTTTCTATCCTCCTTGACTTCATTTTGGCGTCGTCTTCGTTCGTTGTCTTTCAGTTCATTCTCCACTCTCCTTTCTCCTCGTTTTGCACAAAACGCAAAATAAATCTCCTCTTCCTCGAGAGATGCAGGAGGCGTCGCTGCAGGATATTTTGGTGAGTTTGTTTGATTTCCTTCGTTTTGTTTCAATTCGGGTGCGTTCATGTGTCGGCGGCGGTCTTGTGGATTTTCTTTCACCTACATCCTCATCGTTTTTCACCGCTCTATGGGTCTTGCGTTGCGACCTTGTTGATTCTGGTTTCTCTTCTCACTCAGCTATGTACATACCTTTCTTTCTGCGTCTTCGTTCTTAATGTTTCCGTACTTCGCGCAAATACTGACTCAGCTCGGCATCGCAGGTGTCCCCCGCCCTCATCGACCTCTCCGTTGCCCGAGTTTCATCTTAACGAGGTGCATTTTCCTCCCTCCCTCTCTTCCATCCCATCCACTCCCCTTCGCCCCTTACCTCGCTCTTCTCTCCGTCTTCTTCCCCCTTCGTCTCACTCAAACACGCCATCCAGCTCGCCCACCTAAGCCAAACCCACGCCCAGGCTGACCCCGCCCTTATCGTCCCGCTGCCGGATTCGATTCTCGAGGGTTCGTCAACTCTCCTGTCGCTGCGAATGGGAATAACGGGGAACCGGCTGGGAGTGTCACGGCGTTCTTCAACGAAGCCGCCACTCCCACGTCGATTGACGGGGAGCCGATCGTCGGGGGGGAGGAGGGTGGAGTGTACTTCAACCAGGCTGCAGCTGGCGCTCCCGCACCGATCGTCGAGGAGGAGGCGCGGGATGACTGGGAGGACAGTACAACGCAGACAAACACGGATGCGGACGGGGATGCGGATATGGAGATAGTCGTTACAGGTGCGTTCGTTGAGCTTCCCCCCCCCCCTTGTTTTGAATGGATTCGCGTTCGCGGGGTGTTTTCTCTTCTTATTCTTCTTGCTGCGGTGTGTAGGGCGATGATGGGAAAGCAGAAGAGAGGTGCAGTGGGGGAATTTGTAACCCTTTCATTTCTCCCTTGTGCGGCGGGACAGGCAGATCCAAGCCCGTGCGGACGTTGTCGAAAGCTGTTTCCTTCTTTGTGCCGGAAGCAACTTAAATCGATTCGATCCTTTGTGGCGTGCGACGAGTTTTTCGTATCTCGTACCTCGTCGATCTCTTTCTGTGCGGCGGTGGGGGAGGAAAGCTGGGCGGGCATGTACGCTTTCACGTCGATTCGTCTTGATTCGATTCATGTACGTCGAGCTTCGTCGCGTCAGGAGAATTTTTTCTCCGATTGCGATGCATTGCCACTTGACAAGACGACCACGCGCTCGTTTCTTCTCTCTTTTCCGCTGTCCTGCACCGAGTGCTTGCATCTCGAGAACGTCCCTTTCCTTCCTATCTTCTTCTCTTCAACCCCACTGTAACTGTACCTAACCTTATGATTTCCCACCTAGCTTCCGGCCTCACGCCCTTCCCCGCCCTCGCCCTCGCTTCCGTCGCGCCGACCAAGATCTGGACTGCCGCTCTCCCTCTTATGCCTCCTGCGCCGACGCCGACGCCGGTGATGCCCGGGGGCTTGCCTTCCGCGGAGTGGACGGCGGACCGGGAGGGTAATGGTAAAAGAGAGGCGAAGGAGAAGGGGGTGACGGTGGGCGGGACGAGGTTTAGTTTGTTGTTTTAAACAGGTGGGTGTGATTCGATTCGCTTTTTTGGATGTGACTGACTTCGTTTTCTCAGTAGTTATGGATATATCATGACGAGGGGAAACGATTATGATTATGATTCATCTATGTATGTGCATTATTGATGACTATATGAAGGAACTTCGCGCAAGTTTACACGAAGCCAATTGACGCAGTACTCCTGCCAAATATATTCAACGCTGATTATTTTTATATTCTGAGTTCGAAGAGAGTTGGCGGTTATCCCTCCATCGACCATGTTGTGTCCTGCTTTGTTGAATCGGCTGTGACTATTGTGCGTGATTTCGTTTCAGATTTCTCATTTTTGAGATATTTGACTGCGGGCAACGACTTGTACTGCGAGTCGCTCGTTTCAAACAGCATAAGTTATATAACTCGAGTCTCCGCCGTTGCTAAATTCTGCGCTAAGACAAAGACACTCCATTTCCTCCGCTAAGCATATAATAAACAACAATAGAGTCCTCCGTCAGTATTCGAGCCGCGCCCTTTTCGCACTGCTCACCGACTCGTACTCAGAGTCGTTGTCCTCCGTGCGCCGCTTTTGCGAAGTAGAGGGGACGTTGTATTGAGGATCGTCTATAAAATCGAAGGGCGATGTTTGTATGGGTAGGTCGCTGTCACGGTCCCATGTTGGAACATGCGGTATTGATGTGTCGAATAAACTGTTCCGCTGCCTTGTCTCGCGGCTATAAGTCTCACCTATCTCACTGTGTACTATATAAGGCGTCATGTAAAATTAGCTACTTTGATCAATCGAATTCTTACGCCACTTACCTTCGTGCGACCTCAAGAACTCTTCAAGCTCTTCAAGTCTTACTCTTGTGTATCGGGAACCCTTGTCGACTCGCTTGCCGACACTCCCCGCTACATCTCCCGACGCAACATCCATCGGGAAGGTGGGCCAGATCGAAGAGTCGACCAGGGGAATGAATGACGCAGATGCTGAAGCTTGCCCTGCGAATTCACCGTTTTCATTGAATGATGTGAATTCGCCATCGGTGTTGAGAGTGATATCTTTGCAGATTTGTACTGAAAAACAGATCATCTTCAGAGATTTAAATGGATACTCGACCCTACCTCCACACTCATCGGAGTCCAAGACATCGGTCATGCCTCTATCTTTGCAGGTTTGTGCTGGAAAAACAAATCACCTTTCATAAATTAAATGGATACTCGACCCTACCTTCACTCTCATCGGAGTCCAAGACATCGGTCATGTCACTATCTTTGCAGGTTTGTGCTGAAAACCAGATTACTTTCAGAAAATTAAATGGATATTCGACCCTACCTTCACTCTCATCGGACTCCAAGACATCGGTCATGTCTTCTTCTCCTTCTTCCCCATTTTCACTACCTGAATCAGAGCTGCTCTCCAATTCTTCTGAAATACGCTCCCTTTAATAACACAATCACAGCGGCAGTAGTCGGTTAGGGGGACTCGCCTTTCACCCAAATTTGCTCCTGATCCGAGAATAATTCATACAATGGCTCTCCTAGCTCGACTGCCACTTTCCGACTTTCTGGATCAAACTTTTTGGCTTGGTGAAACTCACGCAGGCCAAGATATGCCGATTCGTTCCATGATTTAACTGTGATTTCGGTGACTAGCTGGATTGTTGGGAATCCAAGTTCAGTGGCCTCCTCCTGGCTCAACTGTGGCAGGCGTATACGGCGATTTTATATAAAAAGGACCTCTGATGAAAGGTCCATGGATTTTATATTAGAGCCTCTAATGAGAGGTCCAGTCTATATATAGCAGAATCTGACGTACCTGTCGCTTAACCCAGGAGCGTTGGTTGCGGCGGCGTCGTCAGGCGGCATCAACCGCCCTTGCGCGCTTGCGGGATGCGGGTGGCAGTGCTCCCCATCTGCACCCAAATTCGGGTCGATATTTTGGGCTGCGCCGCGGTTCTGCTGCCTAGATAGTGTACATACCATTAGTTTAGACACTAAAGTGCACAATAATACTTACCATATGCGCTAGAAGGATGGCGGGAGCGCGTACGATGTCGCGGTTGTAGGGAGAATTGGTGAGCGCCTTTGTTTGTGTCTGTATCGAAGACACTTGTCCCGGCATCCAAATGCCGGTCGTTGCCGGCACGAAAAAACAAATACAGATTTGGGTCCCCTTTGGCTACAGATTGTAGTGGTGGGTTTGACGAGGATCTTGGGGAGAAGAGATTGGGAGTAGACCTAATATACGCACCATTATTTACTGTTTCCCCCTTCATTTTCCCGATTTGGATTCCAATCATTTGGGTGAAAATGGCGGATTCTGGCCCTCCCAAATCTATGCAGACACTCTAACTGTTAGGTTCACATACCTGACCAAGAACGCCCTCGACGGCAGTCTTATATACAGGAAGGAACAAACATAAAACTGCACCGAATCGGTTTCGGAATTAATCGGTGATGACACTTGGGCAAAAACTTTCAAAGTCCTAAGCGCCTTAGGCGCTAAGTCAATCAAAAACACCAAGTCCCGCTCGACACCCATTTTTCGGTCGCAACTCTTGTTCAAACACAATTACAAGTCAACACATATATTCGCGCATATCAATGTAGAACAGGTGAATTTGTAGATATATATAAACCGAGGTATTGTATGGATCGACGTTATAGATATATTTTTGAGACACAGAAACTGGTTGAGCAACGGTTTTGCAGCGAGGCCGGTTGAGCGGCGGCGAGCCTGGTTGAGCAGGGGCGCGGCAATTACATGAATTTATCGACTAGAAATCGCCCGTCAATGACATGATATTGAAAGAGAAAACGAGCGTACCGTCGTTTCGAGGGGCCAGGCTGCAAATCTCAGCATTTGCCTTCCCGCTTCTGACCCGCTTTTACCTCCTTCTTCTTGGCCGCCTCCGCCGCTTTTTCCGCCGCTTTGTCCCGCCTTCCTCTGGAGCGCATCGGTCCGAACTTCCTCCATGGTGCGTTTCTTCTGCGCAACATACTTGGCGGTGTTTGTGCGTTCACGAGGTCCACGAAGCCCAAGAACTCTGGGTTCGGGTGGTGGCATGCGCGCGCCTAGGGCGGCTGGACCGGCGGGAAGCGCTGCGTGGCCGGGGCGGAGGTGGGGGGAGGACAAAGATACCGTGATCGCGATCACGAGCAGCGGCGGTGGCAGCTGCATCACGAGCCTTCTCTGCTGCCCCGAATTTCCTTCACGCCGCTGTCGGCTAACTGTGCCGATTTGCCAGACGTTCCCTTTTTCAGGATCGACCCGTAGCAGATAGCCGAGTGTCGACAACTCCACCCCCAGCTCCACCACCTCTTGCTCCACCTCTTCCACGTCCTCTCCCGCGCCCTCCTCCACGTCCCCCGCCGCCTCCTCTCCCGCGCCCCCCACCGCGTCCTGACACCGCCACCTGACTCGTCTTCGGCGCTGAAGGTGCATTTGAGAGCGGTCGGGGACTCAGGGAAATCCTCCGCTGTCAGCGCGGAACGGTGAGTCACAGTTGTTATGGGGACGACAGGAGAGGCTGTGGGTGTCGAGGTGGGAGGTGTGGACGACGGTGCGTGGGCAGCGGAAGGTGTGCTGGAAGGTACCGTCCGCCCCACGGGGAGAGAGATTGTCGAGGTGGGGTGCAAGGGCTGGCGTCTGCGCATCGGGACACCGTGGCGGGTGGTGTCATCGACAGCGCCGAAGGAACTGCAACGGTGTCTGTTGAGGTTGGTGGTGAGGTAGTCGAGGGCGTAGGTGGAGGAGATGTCGACATGTTATGATCCGCCGTATGTGTAAGTCGGAGCGGAGACGGTTTGGTGACTTGATGCAAAAGATCCGTGGTGCCTATTCGCGACGCTGTGGGTGTCGACGGCGCAGATGCGGATCCCGGAGGCAGCCGACCACTTACGCTCGCCAGACGACGAACAGGAGGCGGAGCGGACACTGGCGCGGGGGGAGGGTGGCGGGCAAAGGACGTCGGGGTGCACGGCCCCAATACGGGCGTGGACGGTGTCGACGAAGGGAAAATCCATTCTCGCCCCGTTTCCCATGTGGATGGAAACAGCGTGGGACGTGTGATAGAGCCCGGGGAAGGTGCTGCAGAGCCTTGGGTTGCACAGTAGCTGGCGAAACGCTTGCTATCGTCGTCGAAGACGAAACAGGCTCGGTGGGGCGCTCAGCCGGCGGCGAATCATCTAACATTGAAGACGGCAGGATGGGGTCGCCAGGGGACACTCCAGCGTGCGGGGGGGGGGGGTGCGAAGATGAGATCTGGATTCGATAGCAGCTCTTGAGAGAGGGGGACATGGAACAAATCGAGATCTAAGGGCGGGTATTGGGTTATCCAGGCCCAAATCTTCATCCACTGGCCAGAAAAGGGTCGTGGTGGCTCCGGATGAATCACTAGAGGCCTGCGGTGCTGCATCTGAGCTGTTTGGAGCGCCTGGAGCGGTCTGAACGGACGGCAAGGCAGTGGGAGGAGTGTCGGACGGGACTTCTGGTGTTGACGAGGTCGGCGCGGCGAGTGGGGTGGTGACGTGCTCGACGGAGAACGCAGAACCGTCCCCAGCGTTGGCAGAGGGTGTAATGTCGAGATCAGACTGGTCTTGGGCCCCGAGCGCGCGTTTTCGCCGAGGATCGTGGTCTAACGCATCAACGCAGGTAAGCCTCGATATACACCAATAAAAAGGTCAGTGACGCACCCAAAAATCTTCTTCCCGAACTGATGAAGCGGTTTTATGACTTGGTCGGTCCATCCGGAGTGAGCTTGGTCGAGGGTATGGCCGGCAGGGGTAACACCATGGCAGTAGCTGAGAGGAAGGTCATCAATACCTTCCACACGGTCACGGTTACACGTACGTCTGCGTTCCAATCTTCCCTCCCAGGTTGGGGATCGGTCCCACCAACACCGTCGATCCAACCAACCCAGCCGTCCTTTCCACATACTTGTCAACAGCGGTCCGACTTTATCTATACCGCTAAAGCACCAAATCAATAATCCATATCATCTCGGCGACCACAGAACTTACCGCTGATACTCCTCTGGTGTTTGTTGCGACACGGATACCGACTTGAGCGATTTCTCTTGCTTTTTGTACTCTTCCTCCACCGCCGCCGTCTCCTCTTCAGACGCCTCCAGCATCAGTTGAGTCACAACTCGCATTCGAAGTGATTGCTGTTCTCTTCGCCCCCTTCGAAACGCGCTCCTTTCTCGCAGTCTCGCTCTCCCCAGCGTAAGTCGATCCCATGAGCTCATCAAAACCAGCTTCCTTCAATGCTGCTGAGATGACACCACCGTTACGCTTCTGCCAAATTTCGCGCGCTGTAATCGACGAGGGCGCGGCCCGCCACCGAGAGCGGTCAAAATCTCCTGCAAAGCACCATTGCTCGAAGACGGTAAGTTGCTTGAGTTAATATCCCGTTTCTCCTTCGACTGTCGATTATAAAACCAATTATGAATGCTCTGTATGACAGCGACGGTCAATACCCCGATGAAGACTTGGCAAGTAATCTTCGTACCTTTCTTTCCTTCTCCTCAGCAGTCGCAATGGCCAGTTTTTCTGCTTGTGAACGGCCGGACTCCTCTATTGCCACCCCATCGGGATTGAGAAGAGGCAAACCCAGCCGCACCTCGACCGGCCATTTGGAGGTCCAACCTCGCTCGACACGTCCCCAAAAATTGTCTAGGTGCGGCTTTATCTGAATAAATTCCGCATAGTGCGATTCCAGATAGTCCTGCTGGTCCCTCGGCAGCTGGCTTTTTCTTCCTCTTCCCATGGTCGACCAGAAATAACCGCGTCAAGAATGCGAAGAAACCACGAGATAGAATAATTTATTCAGAGAGCGTAAATGCCAGAGTCGAAGCTTCCGTTCTGCACCGCAAAGAAGAAGTCAAGAGTCGGAACGACGGAGGAGTAGAGGGCGAGTATGGTATTTCACGTTGGGATTTCGCATGATTATCCACTAATCTATCCCAAATACTGCAGTTGCTACGCAATCATGATTTTTTGGCACACAGATTCCCCAAAATGGCCATGTTTCAGTTCTTTCTCGTGCCTAAATCTTTCCCGTCTGAATTTTGCGTCTGAACGACACTTTTTAGGTACCCAAAAGGGAATCGGGCTCATCACGCGAATCTCGATCTACGAATCTCTTCTTCTTTGATACCGCTCATGTGTTCCTCATGTGCACATACCAATATGGTAAGTCCTCCGTCCACCTTAAGGTCCAGGATACGGCTCATAGATACGAAACAGCTCACATGTCCCACGCTATACAACTCGACTTCCACACCCACATCCACCACTTCATCCCACCCACAATGACTGCCGTTCGCCCTACTCCTGTCCACTCTGAGTTGCAAGAATTAGCGGCTCTTGTCGCCCGCCTTTCCAATGCCTCCACCGAGGCTATGCGCCTTTCTATTGAAGTCCAGAGTGTGTTGTTTTTCAATTCGTTTCTTTTGTGCATTCTCTAACCGTTCTTCCAGCCCGACTCTCTGTTCTGATCGCGGGAGACAATGCAACGGCCACCGCTCTTGTATCTGCTGCCACATCCCCCGCTCCCGCCGTCGTTATCACCCCCGCTCCCGCCGTCGCTCTCACCCCCGCTCCCGCCGTCGCTCCCGCCGTCGCTCTCACCCCCGCTCCCACCGTCGCTCCCGCCGCCGTGCCAGGTTCTTCAGCTGCCCCCGACCTCGATCCCGCTGGCCCTCTCTTTGTGCGGGGAATTCCGCAAACCCCCGCAGAGGTCGAGAGGAACCATCCTCCGGGCAGTGGCGAGACCTGGTACGTCGTCATCCTTGGCCGCGAACCCGGATTGTATGCCACTGCGTGAGTATTTCATTGCTTTTATGTTTCCAATTCTTACCTTCTCTTTTCAGCCTCGACGCCGATCACCAGTGCAATGGGGTTCCGCACCAGTACAAAGTCAAGAAGACCAGTCGCGTAGACGCGCTATCGCTCTATCGCTCACTTTACAACGGTCCGGATGGCGAGGGGGTAGAGAAATGGAATGAGGTAGACGTATGATCTTTGGTAGCTGTTTTTTACCCGTCGTTCAATGAATTCTTGCTGCACTGTGCCCATGTTCTCACTCAAGTGAAGTTACGGAATATAAGTTAGATTTTCAATTCCAGACAGTAATAAGTTTGAATCCTCTGTACGAAGTTTGAATATTTGAATACTCGGTACATAAAACAAAAATCGAAACAAAGATCAGTCTACCCGACGGTCAGAACGCCGACGTATGTGGGCCTCCATATAATCAATGAAGCTTGGCATTCGCGGCTCTGAGTCCCAATCTATTGTGGGACTGTTTCCGAGGGATGCTGTTGAATAGCGAGCCCTGTTTTGGCGGCGTAGAACTCCAATCCTAGTACTTATGTGATCAGCAGGGATATAACTTTCCAGGCCAGCACCTGCCAGCACTCACGAGCTTGGACCAGAAGGCCCACGTTCCGGCGTCCTTCTCAAGGGTATTGCATTCTGATTCGGTTCCTCATTCCGATTCGGTTCCTCATTCCAATTCGGTACCTGCAGTTCCATTGATCTCTCTTGGCAGAATCCCGCGACTTCGGAGATGGTCCTGTCAAAAAGATTTGCAGGTCAAAATTTTCCGCGATTGATATTGCGCACCGATAGCCCACTTCCACGTCGGAATCGTCTGAATCCAGATCATCCTCCTCGCAATTCAACTTCCTGCAACGGCGCCCTGCAGTCAATTCTGTAGGGAAAAAATGACAGGCAAACCTCTCATCAAAGGCTTCGCGTGCTCTGCCAGAATTGGAAAAAGATTTAAGATCAGCAATTGTTTCCGACCTGAGTTCCGAGCTCACCTCGTCCGCGTAACTATGCTTCCGGAAGGTGATGACGGCTGTTGCGCCATAGTCACCAAGGGGTCCAAACCATCATGTTCGGCCTCGGCCAAGTTGTAAGGATGAGACGGAGACGCTGTTCCGGAGCTCGGTTTTGGCCGCGTTCTTTGAGGAGCGGAGTCGGCTGTTTTGGACGGCCTTGGTCTATCTGATTTGCGGCGTTTGGCTTTAATTTGCGCACTTTCAATAGGTCAGCCGGGGCTTGCTATGGGTAGATTCTTAGGCCTACCGCTTTTCGGCCATCTGACGTCGTCTCTTTTCTCGAATGACATCTGCACTGTAAACTATCAGCCCCTTATATATACCTAAAACGAAATGGAATCACTTTTTCTGGTAATACTTTGCAGATGCGACTCTCTTGGCCTCCGCAGCGACACTGTAAGTAATATTTGCATCAGAAATGTCGAAGGAGACTTCGGAGACGGAAGCACCTGGGATCTCTCGTTTCCTTCCGCGCCATCGCCAGCGTTGTGGTGGTAAGAAACAGCCTTGAGTGGCTATGTTGATATGAGGTGGGAATATTACAACTTCTCGAACTTTAATCACCAAATGAGGGTTCTCGAACGGCGAAATCAGCAACAAGGCTTCGTTGTTGAAATGTGGTCCATCAAGTACATCTACAACTCGATCAATAGACCCAGGAAGATGTAAATATGAGTCGCTCACGTCTGTCTGTTCCTCATCGCGCGATTATTGCCTCGCAGAAACGGATGGCGCGAGTTCGAGTGGATGCAGCCTGTTCTGTCCCTGATAGCAGGACTATTCTATTCCAGCTGTTCGTGAGTTGTGAATTATCTCAGGTGTAACTCGGCAATTGCGAGATCATAACAATCAGGAACTTACAATATTTCAATTCTTGCTCGTACCAGGCACGTTCGCAAGCCATGTATACCTGTGGTTGCTCATAATCATGCTTCTCTAAGACTTTGATGTTTGAAATTGCTTACTCTTGGATCCAGTCAGTCGTATTCGGGAGAAAGAGGCTTATGTCACGGTGTGACAGTTCGCCTCTCCTGCCTAATACGGACTAATGACCCCCAGGTCGCGCTGCGTGTCCCACATTCTGCTCTGGATCAGACACCTCCGGCTCATTCGGAGTTTCATTCTGACACAATATATGGTTCTACTGTGCAAAATTTGCATCGCCAACCCTCCGCAAGCCGGTGAAACAACGTCTTCAGTCAACGGATGAGGAACACAGTAATACATGCGGAACAATGGCTCACCATGAATGTAGTTTGCTTGAATGAGAACATGTATATGCACTAGGCGTTTATCCAGTTTTATGCGGCATTTCTGACAGATCGTAACGAGATATAAAATCGGCATTTATATTCGTGCTCACCTCGGTAACTGCTTTCCAGTTCGTTGAGAACATATAGGCAGATTTCCTCAACGCCATAAATTTTGGATTCTACGTCGGTATTAGTGACCTCCAAATTAGCGGAATTGGCTAAATTTTTCAAATCTGTCGTGTAGAGGCCGTTCTTGCAAATTTCTAGCTAAGGATAAGCATGGTCTCGCGGTATACTTGACGGAATCCATACGAGTTTCCAGTCCACAAGTGAGTCTTAGCCAATGTAAGGTCAAAACTACTCACTGTACGAGTTTCTTTCGGTTGCGAAGCTATGTGCGGCCTGGTATAATCCCAGAATCTTTGTTCATCTTCGTCTCGGTACTTTCTCTAAGACTCAAAGCCGCGTCTTGCTCGCGCTGTTGACCAGAGCATAAGAATTTTTGCACAGAATCATTCCATGATCAATTACACACCGCAGAGAAACCTTTGCGTCACATTCACCCGGCATGAGGGATGTTCTTTCGA
Organism: Favolaschia claudopus; assembly: GCA_037176885.1. Classification (NCBI taxonomy): domain Eukaryota; kingdom Fungi; phylum Basidiomycota; class Agaricomycetes; order Agaricales; family Mycenaceae; genus Favolaschia; species Favolaschia claudopus. The sequence goes on along the minus strand of JAWWNJ010000149.1, from coordinate 453,651 downwards.
AGTTGTGAAACAACCTCGAACTGTCGGCCGAGACTCCGAAATTGTCCGCACCCTCATAACCAACACGCCCATGTTCACAAACCTTGAGTTGGACGCACTAGGTAATCGGGAGTGAGGTTCTTTATCGAATGAAGGCAACAATACCACCGGTATAGCGTCAGAGAGCCCAGGGATTGCACAAAGATATGTTCCTCATTGTGATCCACTTTCTGTCGAGGGGTTGAGGGAAACTCGTTTCAAGCTGTTTCTTGCTAGCAGGCAATAAATATGAAAGAGTAGGGGTAGCTTTTGATAATCACCGAAGAACGTACACCTTATGTTTGCGCATCGAGTCCATTTTGGGTGTTTTCGCTGGGAATACGTTCAAGGCGGCAGATACGACGCAAAACTGGTATAGACGCACCGGCGCGGGTGTATTCAACTATTGCAACAGAATGCATTGAGCACATAACGTGCTATTGACGCAGGGTGAGCGCGAATGCTTGTTCCTTTCCAGAGAGGCAAGCGAAAATGACAAGTCCATTATGCCGTAACTGAGATGATTGATCCGTTCTCACGCCCTCTTCTTCTCCTCCACGTTCATTTCGTTCACCTTATCAACTCGAAGCCGCTACACTTTCCAGCAGGACCTCCTCCGATATCGTTTTGGATCTCTCCAGGCTTTGCTTTGTGCTCCTCCACTTGCTGTTTCTCTTTCAACGCCCGAATCTTTTGCTTAACACCCACTCTACGGTTCTTAATAATCACACAGAACCCATCGGGACCTGGAACGTTGAACGCTCGCGATACGAGCTCCACAGAATACTCACAAACGACCCTAACCGCTTCGCTCCGCTCTGCTCAACACCCGCATGATGTCTAGCCTCCATTTGGATGTCCCGGCAAATCTGAATCTGATCGCCTTGATTCGCTCTTCCTTGTGTTTTCCTTGCTCTCTCCCAGCATGAGCTTCGACATGAACGACCCCGCACAACGGGCGATTGCCTTTGACCGCTTTCGCGCTGGGATATGCCCTACTCTGGGCCCTCACTCTTTGACCAGGGAACGGCGCGAACGTAGAGCTGGCATGTATACTACTCGTTAGTCGCTTAGTTTGTGACTCTCATTCTTCGCAGAACGATACACGAAGGAACGGTTGGAACGAGAGGCGCAAGACCCCGTCTCAGCGGCCAAGATAGAGAAAGAAAACCGTGTCAAATTCATCCGTAGGTTTGCTCTGTGTTTTTTCCCTCATTGTCTAAAATTCGCACCATCACAGAATACATCGAGGAAATGCGCGCTCGCCCCAGTCTCCCAGCGCGCCCCAAACCAACCGTGGTCAGCCTCGCTCGCGAAAATCTTCAACATAGCACACGCCAAAACCCGTTTCGCCCGATTCCACGCTCCAAACCGGCGACTTTCAAGCCCTACCCATCCCAGCGTCCGAAATCCGATCTCGTCGAACCCAACCTCACCGCCCGCAAGTACCCTTCGTTTGTCGACCGAATGAACGAGCTCCTTGGCGGGGATCCACTCAGTCTGGCTCGCCACGAAGCCAAGAGAACGGAGATAAAGGAGCGGGCGTTCGCGGAACAGGAACGGGCCAACATAGAGAACGCACGGCATCGCCTTATGGCCCAGATTTTGGAGGTGGGAGAGGGGAAGCGCAGCGCGGAGAGGAAGGAAGTTGGACCTGCCCCGTTCGGTTTTCATTTCCTTCAGGAAGGGTACGTTCGCTATAAGCCGATTTCTCATTTAATCTAACCGACACTGTTCATTGCAAGGGAGAATGTGGTGCTCGCTCGACTCGACGACAACGCCGACTCTGGGATGCTTTTCGGCCGGGCGGATGAAATCAGAATAGTCCACAATTAATCGTACCGCTATTCGTACCGCTAGTGTGCCCAAAACAATACATTTCTTTCTATTGGAGGATAACAGAGGATAATTGAGTGCGGTATAAAATGCCCAACGGCCTTCGCAGACTCCAAACGCTCAAATCCCCCCGCAAATCATGGGCAATTTTGCCCCTCTAAAGTCCAGACAACCCGAAATGTCGGTATTTTTTCGCCCGATTCTGATGGAAGCTGATCAGCGTAGACCTACGATACCAATGAGTACTTGGGACATTGAAGCCGCGTGGGCATACACATCAATCACGTCGGGTAGGGAGATGGGTCCGGGTCAGCGGCGCGATACTCTTGCCGATTATGCTGATGGTGGTGGTTGGCGCTGGAAATACGAGAACCGCGCTGAACGTCGTCGTCATGTGTTGGCAGCGAGAAAGGAACAGAAGAGAAAGGCAAAAGCGCGAACCTGAGAGGATTGCCTGCTATAGTTTCCTACTTTCGTAAAGAATCGAAGTGTCCTTCCAAGCGCAATCACAAAAGATGTCTTCTTCTCTCGTAAATATTGTCAGTTCGGGGATAATCACACTTTAAAAACCGTTAAATTCCTGCTCAAGAGATTATACCGGACCCACCGATTGCAGCATCACATGGCGACCCACTCCCTTTCCGAATCTTCGCTATACGCCCATGCGTGAGTATGCTTTTCGCGGCGTTGACGTGGGCTCTGACCTTGGATCGAGTGACGACATCTTCATCCGCCGATATCGACAACGGAAGATATTGATATTCGGGAGCGAATTCGCATTCTTGAGAGGATGATTCAAAGTCGTATTCATAGGTGCGATTTCTTTGCTTGTTGAGTCCTTCTCAACTAAACAGCCCAGATTGCTGCGCGAACATACCAGCTACTCCACTAGGATGAGGTTCCAGCGGGATGTGCGGAAGTGGCGCAACGAGATCCGGGAGCACAATGCGATGCTCGAGGCGATGAGCGTGATTTGTTCGTATGATGCGTGTTGCCAGTTTGCCCGTAATTTGCTTGCTCGGGAGGGTGGGGATGACGACGAGGAGTTTATGGAGGTAATCGTGTATCAGCATTGAGGTAGAATTTTGGTGGAATTGATTCATCGCCGTTTTTGGGCTACGGGTCCCGGGTAACAGTTGTGCCGCAGTGTCTAGATTGGATGACACTGCCACATCAATCTTGCATCAGTCACAAACCGATTTTCCCACCTCATTCTGTCTTCGCTTTTCTATCATGCCTTGAATTTTTCGCCTCCATCTCCATGCTACCACAACTTCCCGACTCTTGTATTCGCGAAATCGTCAACCTCTCAACCCCAAGCACGCAGGCAACCGCGTCGCTGGCGTCTCGGCGATTCGCCTCCATCTCCAGACGCGAACTGTATCGCGACGTGGAATTGGACGAGCACCAAACGCGAAAATTTTTTGCCGCTCTGTTGTCGAATCTGGATCTGGGATTTCTCGTACGTGGACTTCTACCTGATTCTCCGACAATTCTGACTCAATACTCCAGGTGTATAAACTCACTCTCGCCGGCACTACCTACTCTTGCCGCAAAGAAGTCGCGGAGAAGGCTTTCTCTAGGCTTTTTAATCTTTGGTCTCTACATATCTTCCACCCAGTCAATTTCCTGCCCCTGCCCCACTTCCCCGGCCACCTACGGGACTTTCTGTACGCGCCCACCGCCAACAATCAAGTTATCGAATTCCTGCTCTCACAGCCGTCCATCGAGTCGGCTTTGTTCGGTGACCTGGGCCTGGCCACCTGTGATTCTACCCTCCTTCCTCGTCTCAAGGACATTTCGGCTCCTCCTGAAGATCTCATGATCCTCGTACCGTCTCGTCCTGTTGAAGAGGTCGGTTTTCTGTACCATCGCGGGGACGAGGCTCGGCGACCGATAGTCTCTCTCGAATTTCTCAAATTATCAATGGTTTCTGTGGTCGTGCTCGAAGTGCAAATCTCTCAGGTATTGTTTAATTAATTCTCTTTCTTCCGTCGATGATTGTCTTACGTGAAACCAGTTACTCGCTGCAGCCAGAACAACGCCAGCGCTGAACACCGTCTTGCCCGCGGTGAAGGTTCTCATCATCTATCAGGACAAGACATGGGGGACGGTTTCCATTCCGGCGGTGAGTTCGAGTGTTGTTCGTTGGTGGTACGCTAACTAATGATTTAATTTCAGGAAGATTTCGGGGAATGCGTAGACGAGATGATTGTGTGCATCAACCACTTGTCCACAATCCGTCATCTTGTCATCGCCTCGACATACGGGTCCACACAGGCTGCTCTGATTCGTCGCAAATTTGTTCGCCGCTGTTCCGTTGACTTGGATTATTTCGTGATAGGTACTGTAGATTCAATGTTGTACTGGTCTGGTCTGTCTAGTCGTGCTAAGCATATTTCCGAGCCTCTCGACGCATCCTGTTTACGACATGTTAAAAGTGTAGTGTACTAAAATCATTTATCCTTTCTTTGACTCAGAACATGCGCGAAAAATGAGGAGTTTAATTGAACACCTAATCAGCCACTGTTGTTTACTGGAATGCAAATATACCAGGCCCAAATTCGTGTCAAATCGCCCTCTGAACCCTCAATTCGGTTTCGAACGCTTCAGGTAAGCAGAATTTGTCGACGTATGCCGAGATGCCGCTTTGGGCGCAGTGATGTGGGGGGTGTTTGGCATCGTGACTCATTCCTCTCTTGTCGATACCCTTAAACTCCAGCTCTCGTTCGTGTCGTTCTGCAGCGTTCTCCTGGGCAATAATCACACCCCCGCCTCCCGCCGGATCCAGCGCTTCTTCTTGAACTTCTCCAAGCGTTTTACGCTGGGTAGGAGCTCCTTGGCATCCGATACCCGTCCCCATGTGATACCGCATGGCGGAACTTTGTATCCACCATCTCGCGGTGATGTCTTCAAGATCTGCCTTGGCGTTGGCTCCTTCCCTCTCCCTTCCATGCCTCCTCGTCGTCGTACGTTCTTTTTCTTTCATTGAGGAATCTTGTAATTGTCTGACCTGAGATGTTTTCTTGTTTTTCAGGTGTTCGTACTTTGCGTGTCGAGTCCCCCGCTCGGCCGCTTCGGCGGCCGCAAATTCGCGATCGTCGCGGTCGCCGCGCTCCAGGACCGCCGATTTCTCGTTCCGGGCTCCCGCTCGGTGTCTCTCAAGGTGTGTAATGTTGATCGTTTATTATTCTATAAACACTGATACAGTCAATCTGCAGCCGACGCCGCCTACGATTCAGCGGCGTGGGCTGCCTTGGACTCCTGGTCCGCCACGTCGTTCTCGAACGCGTGGTCTTCGTCCGTGCCGCCCAGCGCACCGGTTACTTGGGGTGGAGGATGGGACGGCCCTGTTGGATGGGGAGCGGGCGCGGACAGCGGGTCGTCATCGCCTGCTTGGGGCGGTGGAAGTGCAAGTGGATGGGCGGGCACGGAGAGCGGTTCGTCATCGCCTGCCTGGGGCGGTGGAGGTGGATGGGGCTCGCCGGCTTGGTGAAACAGCTGATATTGACTGATGTAGGATCACACGTCAGTTCTGTATGGGCATCAGCCCGTTTCCATACACAACAAGTTGCTTTTCGCCCCTCTTCGTCTGCCCATGAAAACAAAACGGAGGAAAATCGGCAGCTTCCAAACTACGGTAGCTTCCGACAGCGAAGACGAGAGCGCAAACAATGGGGTGCACAATGAGCCCCCTCGCCCCCGCGAAGAGGGGTTATTCCACCGCGCGTTCCGTACCGACAGCCATGGGCATACCTCGATAACAACAACTCAGGTCGCCGACCCCGCTTCCCCTTCCAAGCGACGACCTCCAGAACGAGACCTTCTCATGCCTGACGACCACAATTTTTCCTCCCCAATGGACTGGGATGCGGGGGACAACACTTTGCCTGCATCAGCGTTCCCGTTTGCCGGCGAAGATACCTTCGCTTTTGATGAAGGCCATCCAGTGGACCCTCCAAGACGAAAGCAACGTGAATCGGTATGTCTTGCTTCTCTGTCTTCTTCTCGGGTCATAGCTGACACCACTCAGGATCGTCCTATGGCACAATGGCTTCAAAATCGGCGTCTGCGTTACCTCGATGAGCTTTTGCGACTCGAGGGTCGAGGAGACCATCGCTATCAAACCAAGTGCGCGGGATGTACGACACCAGCCAACGAGGCAGTATTTCGCTGCAAGGACTGTTTCACCGATGCACTGTTTTGCAAGCCATGCGTCGTGACGGGACATAAAGATAATCCGTTCCATCGTGTCGAGGTACTCCGTCTCATTCTTCAAGATAGTAGAATCTTCTAACCCCCTCACAGATGTGGAATGATCAGAATTTCTACGAGACGGTTACTCTCAAGTCGTTGGGACTTCGGATTCAGCTGGGCCATGGACGAAACGGAGTTTGTCCTGGTACCTTGCTCAAACAATCCAGGGCTGCGGAGGAGGAGGCGAGAAGGGTCGCGGAGGAAGAGGCGCGAGGCACCGCTGAGGAGGGATTGGGGGAAGGCGGAATCCGTGAGCCGAACGCTGCGGCGGGAAAGCACCCTCGCGACGATTTCTGTATTGTCGATTCCAACGGGGTGCACGAAGTCGGGCTGGACTTCTGTACCTGTTCGCTCGCAGAAGACCACGACATCCAACTCATCCGCGCTCGACTATATCCCGCGACAACCACCAACCCCGCTACAGCCGCGACGTTCCGCGTTCTGCGGGACTTCCACCTGCTTTCGCTGGAAGCGAAATGCTCAGCCTTCCACTATTACAACAAACTCGCCCGACAGACAAATAACAATGGTGTTTTCCAGCCACGGGTGAGTGTGTCATTTGAATGCAATACTATTTGGACCTGACACAGTATCAGACGCGTTATAACCAGTTTCTGACCATGGCACGACAATGGCGCAATCTCCAGATGTACAAGCGTGCCGGGCGGGGTCACGCTGTCGATGGAATTGCGGGGACTCGCGCTGGCGAGTGCGCGCTGTTGTGCCCCGCCTGCCCACAGCCGGGGAAGAGTCTCCCCCTGGATGGATCGTGGAGGAATGCACCGCGAGAGACGCGTTTCATTTACGCGTTATTTTTTGCTATGGACGCGAATTTCCGGATGAAACGGAAGGACGTGTCGAGTGAGGCGGATGACCCGTCGCTGGGCGACGGTATCGCGTTTTTTGGGAAGGTTCAGGAATATATGGAACATCTGGATAAAAACTGGGGGCTTGAGCAGGAGGTACGTCATCTATTTCTTGCCTTTCACCTCGTTAACGTATCTGCGTAGAAGAGTACTTGCGTAGCTCACAATGCTGTTGACGAGCCAAACAGGGAAGCATATGGAACGGCATCGTCAGGGATTGGGACGGTCGATTGTGCCCGTCATAACATGAAGCGAGTGTGGTGTGGGAGATCTTCAGAAGGGCGAAAGGTAGTGTCTTCTTCTCTGCTTGTAATTCTGGTATTCACGTCCGCGCGTCAGGTACATTAATATGGACTACATATTGTGGAAAAGTCTTGAGTACTACGACGACATTTTGCAATTATTCATATCATATGACATCGTTTGTCAATGGTTCAAGAACGTTTGGATCCGCCTGGCGCAATACAGTCCCGAGCTGCAGGAACGGGGCTTGCGGCGCTTCTACACATGGCTCATTCCGAAATTCCACCTCCCCGCTCATATCGAGGATTGTAATATCCTGTTCTCCTTCAACCTCACTCCGTTCGTCGGCGAAACAGACGGAGAGGCCCCTGAGAGAGGCTGGGCCCACATCAATGGCCTCGCTACGAGCACGAAGGAGATGGGACCCGGCGCGCGTCGCGATGCGCTTGACGACGCCTTCAACGACTGGAATCACAAGAAGATCGTCGGCCTTGGGAAGTCGTTGCTTGAGAAGATACAGAAAGCTGTCCCAAATATGACTTCCCATCGCTTGGCGTTGCTGGAAGCTGAGGCGGGGTTACCTGCGGATGTCGTGGCTCAGTGGAGGGTGGAAATGGAAGAATGGGAGCTGGACGCGGGGAAGCCAAACCCCTTCAAGCTTACGGAGAAGCATGAGGGTGTGGTGGCGATACGGGGAAGGCTGGCGGAACAGGTCGCAAGTGCGGGGGTCGGTGCAGACGCCGACGACGTGCGCGGGGACATTCATGCGCATGAGATGATTCATATGGGGATGCAGCTGGAGAATCAGCAACGACAGCTCACGTCTGACGCCGCTCTTCTCAAGACACACGTCACGGATCGACAGAAGACCGGAATGCTTGTGCGATCTAACAAGCTCGGGAGGAAGATAGCGGAATGGCTCAAGATCCGCGAGTCCTTCACCCCAGAGGTTTCATCGATACGAGCGGCGGACGACGCAGCGCGAGCTGCATCCGCTCGCCTTCAGCCTACCCCCCCACTACCCGTCCCCAGCATCAAGCTGTGGCTTCCCTCTGCGCTCACAACTCAGCCGCAGACTGTGGTAAAGCGAACCCATGCACACTACGAGTTTGAGCTTCGTGTGGGGCAGGCACATGCGGCGCTGGAGGAACTGCGACGGCTGTTGCTTGTCCGTACTGCGCAATGGCAGTACAAGAACGAGTTTCAGCGCGGGGTTGCTGCTAATACCCGCGGCAAGACCGCCATCGCAAGCACCGACGAGCAGATCCGCCGGTCTGCTACAGAGTACCGTGCTGCACGACAGGCATTGGAGCGCCTGGGGCCGCTTTTGAATGAGACTGCTTGGCAGCGGCAGCTGCGGGTCCTCATGCCTGACGACGTTCGCTCGCGCCCACGCGCCACCTTCAGTGATCCGCTGCGCAAGTCGGGGTACAAGAGAAAACGGGGTCAGACAACAGCGCAAGTTGCGGAGGAGAGGCGGAGACGGGAGGCCGAAGCACGACCTGCTTCTTGGATCTGGCTTTCACAGCTGTCGGAGAACGAGGAGTCGGAAGGTGGGATGGTGGAGGCATTGCGGATTGAATGGGCGAAGACGCGGGCTCGCGCGCATAGGTGGACGGAGGAGGTGGATCTTGTCGAGGAGGAGATGCGCCGAGTCTTGGAATTCCTGGAATGGAAGGCCGGCTGGTGGATCGCACTCATTGGGCAGCGCGAAGGGGTGAATACGGATGCTGTTTCCAACGAGGGATTCACCGCCTACGCGCAGCGTCAATCCCGCATCCAGCTCGACCTGCGAGCTCGTTTCCAGGCGAATTGGCGCGACGTTCCGGCCTATATTCGGATGGGGCGCGACAGCGTATCGGCGATTCCGGAGGAGGAGGAGGACGACGGGGAAGATGAAGATGACGAGGACGAGGACGCTCCAGTACCGGAGGCTCCACAGGACGAGCACCTGGGAGCGTTACTAGTCGACGAGTCGCTCGCGTAGAATATACGGACTATTTTGGACTTTTAGAAGCAAATCATGCAGCTACGCTTTGTATTTCTATTCACAATGTACACGGACATTTCCTACTGTTTTTTTGGACGATTTTCTGCGTTTTATCCGACGCATTCTCGTGCATGCTGCGACCGACGGCGACGAAGCACTTTTGCTCGCTGTCTGCCCGATTTGGACCGCTTATGTCATCCACCCAAAAGGGAAACACTCCTCGTCGTCGTCAGCCGCGACGTGCTCGAAGGCTTGCTCGCTCTCCCTCACACCTATCAGCATTATCGGCAGTCCCTGTCATTGCCATATCAGGGGACCTCTGCTTAGAGGCTCTTATATAAAAAACATGGACCTCTCATTAGAGGCCGTTATATATTATACCGCCATTACCTGGTGACTGTGGCACGCCGGTGGGAGAGAGGGACCAATGATAACAGCGCTCCGGCGGTGGCCATTTGAAAGAGCCTAAGCCAGATACCAAGTCTTCTTTCGGGCACAGGAACAAGAAGCCGCCCAGTTCGGCGCGAAAGCGGCGTTCTCCTAGCAGAACTGTAAACCAAATCTCCTCTACAAAAACTGAAGAAAAACACAGATTAGCATAGCAATCAGCCGGGTCTGAGAAGCAGTGTACCATATTTGCGAAAATCAGATTTGCAATGCAAACGACCAAAAATATGATTTGCTTGACTCAACCAAGCTGTTGATGTCTTCAAGTCATACGATAGATAATTGATGCGATCATTCGACCAATTCGAAAATCTATCAGACACGTCTGGCTATAAGTGCCAGTGAGTCACCCCTGAACCAACAAACATTCTTACCGCATCCAACCTCCACATGTAGGAGTACCACGATATGCAAATTCAACCATTCTAGGCCAGGGAGCGTGCCTCAAGCTCTTGAAATCATCGGAGGGATGGTGTTGCAAAGCTGCCACCACTGCCAGTGATTTGTTGTTGGCAAGACAGTAAATACCACCCAAGTGTACGGTAGCAGTGGGAGGAATCACGGTATACGAAGTGTCTTTGGACAGGTAGCCTTTGATCCACATGTGATAGTGATTCAATGACAATGACATAGTTTTGGCGATGTAGCTGAAGTCTTTGGAAGACAGTATTTTCCTGGGATTCTGGTGTAGCAGCGGCTGTTTCTGAAACCGCAAAAAGCACCTATCTGCAGTGCCCAGCAATTCGTCCCAACGGCCTGCCACAGCAAGGTCAACGGAGAGGCGGCCATTGGAAGAATTTATGAGAATAGCACGATCTGGGTTAACCCCTAGACAGAGTGCACCAGATGTGAATTACATAAACAGTGTAACTGCATGGCATAGCTTACTTTGAAAGCCGATAATGTGATACATTTCGGGAAAGTAAAACGACTCATCGTCGTCGTAGTCACCATCCCGATTTCGACGAAGGAACTTGTCAACGGACTGAGCCACAGTGCTGACCTATGAGCAACTTGAAAATGTGTACATTGAATGGCCACATACCATCAAGTCACGAGCCTGCCGCAAGTCCTGGCAAGTCAAAATTTTATGCTGAAACCAAGTGAGCACGTACAAGATAGCTATGAATGTAACATATTGATATTGCCGAGTGTTGATAGATTTTCAGAAATTTCTTGTATGGAATGAAATCTACGCTTATCACTGAGACCAGCGAGAATTCAGTAGATTGGATCTGAACGCACCATCATGAAACACTGCAGCACAAATATCTCTCCACTGCACAGTCCCATAGAGCTGCAGCAGCCTTTGATGCCTAAACAAGGTCTGAATAAGAGATTCGCAGGGACAATAACTGCTGCTTTGAAATACCGAAATTTCATATATATTTTGACATCTTCTTTCCATTCCTAAACTTCAAAGTTCAATTACGAAACAGCTTTCAACCCAACGAATTGGACTTGCCTTCTCGGCATTCTTCCCTTCATAGTTTGCTACGGTGACCTTTTTGACGTCGATTTTAGCAGAGCGAACAATTCGAACGCTATATCGGTTTCGAGGAACGCTGAACGCGGGAAGACTGAATCGGTTCCGGGGTACAGAGTCTTGATCAGATGTTGGTCTGTCTACATACAATCGATCCTGTAGAGATACAGCTCCCCACGGGATGCGTGGAAAATCTGCATGATCTTCACCTCGAGATCACAAACTAATTGACAAACGACGCACTGAAATCATCTTGTGAATCTTGATCGCGAGAACGAGTCAAACCGTCTGCTATCATGTCAGTGATTCCCTCTGGTGGCAGGAAAATAAATGACACCGACGTTCGCGAACATTGATAACTGCCTGGCCGCTTGAGATATACAAACGACCTCCCTCGCCATTGCCCCCTGTACCGCTGTGCTGACCACTGGTCCCGCCCGGTCCGCCAACACCTCCTGCCAGTGAGACTGTAACACATATCAGAAAAGTAGAATATAATGCGAGGGATCATAGGTGTACCATTGAGTGTCCGGAAACGGCTGCCAAAGGAAGTACTATGGAGAGTCTCGAATTCGTTGTCCTCAGAGTCCATGGTGGTAAGATGGGAGAAGGACAGACAACGTGCGCTGTCTGTAAACGGTTAAATGACAAGTGCACGGCTGGTAAGCTCGTGCTTTAAGCATGCATGTTACATGCTCAAAACACACTACTCTGTCAACAGAAAATAGATCAGTGTGAATGAACAATTACAGCCAACCAATCAAGGCTCACTGGCTCAGAAAGTGGCCGCGTGTTCGTCATGAGGCGGAAAGCAATGAGACTCACACCGGCCATTGAGAGAATCAAAAGACGAGGCTGTCGGACGCCAAGCATTTAAGATGCCGATTCAAATCGATGAGCACACCGAGGAAGTCCAGTCTTGAAACGAGTGTTTGTAGATTTGCGCAGAAAACAAAAGCCGGTCATTCACAAAGGGTTAATGCGAACCAAATGTGTAGGCTAGCGTAGCGGCTGTATTCCAAAAAGCCAGAAACTCGTTGGGTTAACTGGCGCTTGTTCTATGAAAAGCTGGATAGTATCAGTTGAGGGAGCTGTGCACTGTCATGGCAAAATGAACGCGCCGAAGATAAAGCTGTGGCGTGCTTGCTCGATTGGTGTCAATATGCAGGAAAATGAATGAGTGTGCTGGCCGGCGGTTGGAGAGTACCGATTTCCATCCGAACGTCGTGTAGTCCATTCCGATACAGAAATGAAGTGGCCATTTATTGTCCTGGAAGATGAAGATTGAGGCTGACAGCTGTCATTGCGCGCAAATGTAGTCTGAAGGCGGGGAAGAAATAAGTAAGTAAATAAAGCGGAATGAAGCGGGAGTATACATGAAATGAAGCGAGTAAAGCGGGTGTACAGACAACAGGGCATAGATGTATCCTCGCGCTTGATATTCAGCCGTGTCAGAAAAATGAACTAATGGATCGTTGCAATCGGTTTAGGCGCACCTTCGTTCGCTGGGACATACCATTTTGCAGCCGAGGAGACAACAAAGAAGGGACAGAGAAGAATCGGGGTATCGAGAATCCAGCTGGGAATGTCGTCAACACAAAAAATCGGATGAGAGTACTTGATGGACGCACAGATGAAACTTTTCTCAAGAAATACGGACAATTTACTGCGCACGAGGAGAAAGAGAGAGTTACCCATAGCTGACGTGATGCCAACTGGTGGAAGGCGGGTGGTAGTAAACAATCGAGTCTCTCGAGAGATGATCGGATTGACACTGTGTGTTGAGCGCTTTACTTGTCACAGGTCTATGGGTATATTGGTCAAATGGAGTCATAGCACGTTGAATTCCGAACCGATCCCGAGAGCTTCGTGCGGAAACAGCCTGGAAACGAGCAGCCAGAGAGAGGGACGAGTACACGTAGTGACTTGGGGAAGAGACGCCTAGGAAAATCCATTGCCGAACACGTCAAGATCGATGTACGGGATTGGATGGAACGGAGTAGAGGTGCAGAAAAGGCTGACGAGCCAAAAGACCATTCAGCCGTGAGAGTTGAATAGGTTGAGGAACGCGAGAGCAGGTCAAAGCGCCTTCTGAGCCTCGCAATCTGAGAGACAAGTGGAACGCGAAAATTAAATGAATATCCGGCGAACCAAATTGACCCTGTTGGCTCGAAGAGTTGGTTACAACGTAAAAAGAACGGAAATGCGCCAAAGGTTGACGAGAGCCTACAGATATAAAGAGACTAGCTTCTGCCTGAAGCTTAGGGGTCAGACAACGGTGCAGAGTCCAGACCAGCAGACACAGCGAAAAGCTCGAGAGGAGCTGATTTCCAGGCTGCACAAAAGGACCGCTAGACAGTATCTTGAAATGAAACGCGAGGAGATGGGTTTGGAAGAAGACGAGCATACTGTACTAATCCGACCAGTCGTTCACTGGGTGTCACCCGTCACCCAAATTGTTCACCGGACAAGTTGTTCACAACACGTCAATCACATCAGAATTACCATATATGGTAGGCCGGCATTGCTCGGCACATGCCGGCCGGAGATTTTTTTGATTTTCTTGCCCTTTCTGGGCCAAAAAACTCGGTGTCACCCGTCACCACCTTCAAAAAAGTTCAGTTCACGATGGGCCGTCACACATAACGTGAACAACCGGTCGGATTAGTACAGTACGAGATGGTGGTTCGGGACAAGCCGCGCTGTGTTTGCATGCGCTTGATATTGGAGCTGTTACCAAACCAACCATCACACTTTACTCCTTTCCCCGCCATGACTGGACGACGATGAGAACGACGCCGACGGAAAGAGGACAACATCTGCTACGATCGACAACGCTTGAAACTTCCCTTCCCCTCCTCCTCTTATCTCTCTCACACACCAAAACCCACCCCCAAGCTCCCCGCTCTCTTCATCCTCTAAGCCTCTTGAAGTCTTCCGCCCCTGCCGCAACGTAGTCCATCTTAACATCCGCTAAGCCGCGTCCTGCGTGACCGGGAATCCCAAGACGACTGGCGGTATGCTGTGAGGAGGTTTGGGCGGAGGAGGGCGTTGGGGTTTGGGACCAATAACGATTAGTGTTGGAAAAGTTCGGTTCGGATTTCGGTTCGAACGCCGAACCGAACTGGACCGAACGCAGGTTCAGCGTTCAGGTTCAGCAAAGCCCCGAACCTGAACGCAGAGTTCGGTTCGGAGTTCGGGGCACTAGGTGCGCGTTCGAACGCCGAACGCGAAAGCGAACGCGAAACTGTCCAGGCGAGCGATTCCGACCGATTTTGTCAAGGTTTTGTGACGAAATTTCTCACCTAATGATGGAAGAAAAGCCTGCCGGTGGGAAACTACGTCGGCGAAGGACATGCCGCAATATGTCATGCAGTTTGACATGACTTGAGCACACCGGGAGTTGCCGACCGACGTTCGCATAGAGTAATTGAGGATTTGTTCGTGTTTCCCTCAGGTTCCCGGTCAAAATCCTTAGTATTCATTTATCCTTCTATGGCACACATATATGGGCGGTATACTGTCTCATAAATACCTGCTCTAAAAACACAATGACCGTCTGTTCAGCGAAAGGAACAATCACAATTCATAGTCAAATCTTCCCGCGAAAATTCACAATCCGCCTACGATGTTAAAAAAACCGCAATGTGAACTTGTAACTTTGGAGATAGCTCGGCAGAGCTTCGGCGTAAAGCTGATCTGATGTACCGATGATTCTCGCTCAGCTGCTTCAACTGTGAGCAAGTTCAACTCGAAAATGTAAGAGACATACTCACTGTGGATCCCAGCATTATGATGGAGCTCTGTTGGTAGTTTGAAATTCACTCGAAACTTTCCATGTTCTCTGTTCAGGAGAATCTTTTGTCTCGCTATATTCAGAGTTACTTTTGCATTTTCCTATGTAGAAAGAGTTGAATTGTGGAGTATAATTTGTGGAGCAGACTCTCCAAATTTTCTTACCCTCGGTTGCAACTTTGCAGTATTCTAAACTGTTGCCGAAAGTGGCGCCGCCTTGCAATCAAAATGTAGTCGATCCGGGAGTGATGACACCGGCATAGTTCGACAAGTTCGCATTCGGTATTCTCTTAATTTCTTGTCGGGACAATTGCATTGTCTTTTGCGTGGCTGAAGGACCCTTAATGTTGCTTTTCTGTGAGACCAACAATACATTGTGTTTTCTCTGGGACGAAAACTGTCACATTGTGTTTTTCGAGGCGAAAATCGTGCACATTGTTGAATAGATTCGCAAACCACAGCACATTGTTGCGTTTTTAATTAAAAACGCAACAATGTGCTGTGGTTCCCGAATTTTTTCAACAATGTGACTGGTTTTCGCTTCAAAAAACACAATGCGACAGTTTTCGTCCCGGAAAAAAACACAATCTGTGGTCATTCTTCCATAAACACCACAATCAGGGCCTTCAGATTGTGTAAATGACAATGCAAGTGTCTTGACGCGAAATCGAGAGAATACTGAACATGAAGCTGCCGAATTATGCCGGTACCCCATCACGGATCGCTGCGGTGGTTGATTCCCAGTCAACAGTACTTTCGGCAACGGCTTAAAACGCTACGAAGGTTTAATCAAGGTGGAAGAAGGTCTCAGTATGCCGCACAACAGTCTATAGCTCAGGCTTCAATTTCACTTAGCCCTCAGGCAAATTGAAATCTAAATTGAGTGTAGCGAAGAAGATACTCTTCTGACCCAGGGAACATTGCAAGTCTGAAGTAAGTCTTGGTGCACAAACAGAGTCTTGTTCATACCTGAGTCTACTGAAAAGCTTTCTTAATATAAAGTTCCGAGTCGAAACTGCTACACAGTTGAAGCATCGAAGCAGACATCAGTAGTACATCAGATCGCCTCTGTGCCGAAGCCCTGCCGAGCTACTTGCAAAGTTACTGAGTTCACATTGCGTTTTTTCTGAAATCGTAGGCGGATTGTGATTTTTGACGGAAAGATTCAACCATGAATTGTGATTTTCCACATAGCATCATTGTGTTTTTGAAACAGGTAATTATGAGACAGTATACCGCCCATATCCTTCCATCCAAATGATCAAAAGAAAGGTAGAGAAACCTACTGAACAATAGATTTTCACTCCCCGAAATGGCCGAGATTTGAGAGGTTCGAACACGTTCGAACGCCGAACCGAACCGAACCTGAACGTGGAGTTCAGGTTCAGGTTCAGCAATTTGCTGAACGCGGGGCCGCGTTCAGGTTCAGCGTTCGGGACAAAGTGCCCCGAACCTGAACCGAACCGAACTTTCCCATCACTAATAACGATGTGAATACCGGAGCGGGGATTAGGGTGGAGGGCAAGGGGGTGCGAAAAAGAGGGGACGCAGATGCGGGAGCTGTTGGGGTTGCAGGAGATCGTGGTGAGTTTCGTTCTTTCCCGACTTGGGTTTTGTTCGTGGCGCGATGTTATTCTTATGGATCGAGTCTGCATATCTACCCTCCGCTACTTCCTCCGTCTCTTTTATTCGAAAATTCTCACTCACCTCTGTCCCCGCATCGCAGGTTACCCCCGCCCTGATCGGCCTTCCCGAGGTGCAGGTGTTGCCTGAGTTTCATCTTAACGAGATGTGTCTTCGTTCCCTTTCTTCCCTTCTCCCCCACCTTTCCCTTCCTCGTCGCTTTCTGGTCTTACTCAAATAACCTCTTCAGCTCGCCCACAGCCAAACCCACGCCCAAGCCGACCCCGCCCTCATCGTCCCCCTGCCAGATTCGATTCCCGGCGGATCAGATAAGGAGAACGTCTACGACGCCGCCGTACACGGGTTGCGAACGCTGCTGCGCACGAGGTTGCAAATGCGAATGGGAACCTCGACGCGTTTGGCGATCCTAACACGAGCCCCGGCACCGTCACGACGTTCTTCAATCAGGCTGCTGCTGCCACTCCGACGTCGATTGACGGGGAGCCGATCGTCGAGGTCGAGGAGGGTGGAGAGTATATGCCAGAAGGATGGGAGTGGGACTCGGCCACTCCCACTCTTGGCATCCGAGTTCCACTGATGATGTTTTCGACAGTGCGACTCAGCTGTCGAGGTGGTGGAGAAGAATGGAACTCGGGTAAGAGGTGTGACAATCATGCCGCCTGTACATGTTGGCCGAACAATCCGGTGCCAGCCGCATCAGATGAGATCAGCCTGACATGGGAAGTTCCGGGACTCAGCTAAACAGTGAAGAATACATTGAAAGGACAATTTTGCCGATATTTTCGATCCCAATAACCCTAGCTATATCATTGTGATCTTGAACTTGATTTTTTCTCTTCCTTGTGCCCCCCACGAAGGCGCCAAGATCAGTCACAGAATGTGACTATATGTCACATTTACGGTTGAAATTCACGTTTGCTCGATCGCTGCGATTCAGATATCGTTTGAGACCGTTATTCTGTAGTTGAGACACACATACGACTGTGGAGACGAATACAGAAAATTATAGCGAGAATTAAGCTCATACCTTTTGTTTTAATTACGAAACTCAACTGAACAACTTGATTCGAAACTCAAGATTTAACAGTCGAGTATAGCCTCAGTACACAATCTCGCATCTGTATGATCCACAATTAATATAGTTCAATTGAGCCGCCGTCACATCTAGTGAAGTTGAATTCACAACTAGATTGGGTAAAGTTGAATTTATCCAACGAAACGAAGTTGAATTCGCGTGCTTCCGATATCGATGTTTGAGCAAGTTGAATCACTGCAGAAAATGTTTGAAGGTCACCTCAGTAATCCCTTAGCATACATGCATGCGCCGACTTACCTAGGGCAATGCTTGTGCTCCTCTTTCGGCGCCCTTTCTTCAAGATCTGGCCCTCCAGCGCGCATTGATTTGGTTCTTTGACGCTTCCCAGTGACTATATTGCGCTCACTAAGCTCAAGATCAATATCCTGAGGTGCCACATAGTCATCGAGGTCGGCTGGGGAATCCGAGTTCGTCTCCTGCTGTTGAGATGGAGTCGGCGAAGGGGTGGGGTCAAAATTCGGGACGGGGAGATGTGGAAGCTCTTGTGATGCTCGAGTCCACTGCATCGGTTCGGGCTAGCAAGAAAGATAAATCATGCGAAGGGAAGGTGAGCAACAAAAGCAGAAACTCACATCGAGACGTTCTTCGCCGCTAGAGTAACCCCACATGTTATCTGGCTGGATCTGACCAGCTGATTCAAAACTATTGGTGTCCAGCAGAAATTGGTCGAATTGGTCGTGGTCAAACGGGTTGAAGGTGAAGTCGTTCCCATATTGCTCCGAATAGAGACCGCTTTCACTCGGGTTAGCTGGGAAGGCATCTAGAAAATCATTCAGTATACGTGATTCAATCGCCTTAGGCATACTCGCAATTATTGTCAGTCGCAATCAAGCCAACGGAATTTGCTGTGCCGAACATGGAAATCGAGGGATCTCCTTCAGCGTGGCTCAGATAATCTCATCGGAATGCTTATCAACGTAAGCTCACCCGAAATATTGGTGTTGGATCAAATCCAACTGTCCCGAACGTGAAAATTGACGAGTTTTCAGATACTTCAAATGTGTGCGCCTCCGTAGAATTTTCTGTGCCAGAATGCAATATTGAGGTGGACGGAAGACCTTTCCGTAGTGCCTATAAGGATGAACTCACCAGGTATATCAACACCACCATCGTATTGAGCTTGAAATGCGTCGACAGTCGAAATCGACAATTCAATCGGATGTTCGGCGGGTTCGTATTCCGACAAGTCATGCAAATCTGCAGTTGGATCGACAGAGCGAGTAAAATCTGACACAAATGATTCAGCAATGAGCCTGAAGATATCGACTAGCTCACCGTCGCTTTCGTAACTCGTATTATGGTCGATCGGAAGAGACTCGTTTTGAGTAGGTTCTTCACCGGAAGGCCGTTCTGGTCGTCTGCCGTTGATACGAACACCAGCCAGTTCCTCCTTGCGCAAACGGTCCAGCTCCGAGTTCAACTGCTGCCGACGGACAGCCACTCGCGCCGTTCAGACTTCTCCTCCTCAACGTCTTTCCGAAGAGCGTTGATTCGCTCTCTAAAGTCACTCCGGCGCTTGTCAATTACCAGCTCTTCCTGCAACATTTTAATCTCCGCTTCAGCTTCCTTTTGACGTGCAAGCGATTGACGGTTCTCTTCTGCACCGGTGTCGAGTTCTTTCTTGAGTGTATCGTAGCTGGTGAGTTGATCATTACGATCGGCGATCTTGCGTGCTGCCCAATTTCGGCGCTGAGCAGCATGCCGCTCTCGTGCCCCCGCGCCATTCCATCGCTTGGGCATGACGCCGTTGCGGTCAATGGCCGCGAGCTCTTTGACCTTGATGTTATCCCGCTCTTGAGCCCTGCAAAAGTGTTGAATAAGCAAAAATATATTCCAAATTGAGAGAAACGCACTGTAGAATGGCCTCGAGGAGTGGAAGATGAATCCCCGTCTCTGCGTTTCGAGGTGCATGAGCCGTTTCAATGAGGTTGGAGTGGTTGGGAGTTAATCTCGGCTCCAGATCTTTTCGGGATGATGGCCGGGGCACTGTGATCATAAGATCACAGCGCACCATCACCCCTCTAAGATCTGGTGCAATTTGACCGCGGAGGGTGCGCTCGGTGACATCTGTCACGAATGTAACAATATGTAACAGTCCGTAACGCATCGTAATACACCCCTGTTCCCATCGATGGACGGCGACCTCGAATTCCTCTACATCGAGGAACCGCCAATTGAACCAGATTACACACACAACAATCTCACCAATGAAGCAGACTTTCCAGAACTCCCAGATGCTGATCCTCCTCAAATCCCTCAGCCATTCTACAGCACAAATACACGAAATCTTCGCAGCAGACTTCAGCCAGGGGAACTACTCAACAAGGTTCTCGTCGTTCTCAAGACCATGAAAGAACAGAAAATCGACCTCCCTATATTTTTGGATGCAGTTACTTGGGGGGATGAAGATTGTGTCTCCGATAAAACTGTGCAATATGCTCGGTCTTCACTGATGAACAGCGAGGAGCTTCCGAGAATGCTGGAGAGATGGGACTCTCCTCCACGCCGTTCTGGTGGACAGCGACCTGCAGGAGCTCGAAAAATACTTCTGGATTTTGCATTCCGTTGTATCTCCGATGTGGTGGACACCGAAATGAAAGTTTCTGCACCAATGTTTCTCTCGCCACCTGACAAACTCTCTGAGACGCATCTCACTGACCTGGATTTCGGCGAATTTAAGAATCAGCTCAAGGAATCTATGCCAATCTTCTGGCATATCTTGCGCCGAGCAGCATATACTGCAGAACAGGAAACCCGGAACAAGCACAAGAATCCGGATATGGTATGTGAATCCCCGATGAACAGATTATAGACTTACTCTCGCATACTCAGACTGTCCTGCATCTAATTTCACAAATGCAGTACTCGAGATCGAATCGACGTGGACGTATAGCAAAATTATGGTCCATCTA
This sequence comes from Favolaschia claudopus, assembly GCA_037176885.1. NCBI lineage: Eukaryota > Fungi > Basidiomycota > Agaricomycetes > Agaricales > Mycenaceae > Favolaschia > Favolaschia claudopus. The sequence continues at coordinate 433,061 of JAWWNJ010000149.1, read as the reverse complement.
TCTAAAGGCTTGCGGCCTTTCCGCCCGAGCTTTTGATGCCCTCCACGCGCTGGGAATATTAATGAGCCATAAATGGACGGCTGAAGCGCTGGAGACTCTCTCCGATCGAGCCATGGACCTTGTTCAGCAGCTCATACATCTCTTTCCATTCGCCATCTCTCACGACAACATGAATGTTCCGCTTCGGGTTTTTTCTCAACGGCTGCACAATCAAAGCCACTTCATCAGCGGGTGTGCATACACTGTGTGGATCCTTCCTCGCCATGCAGCGCTTCCAGCCAACACGAGTCAAATGCTGCAATCCTTTCGAGCCGAAAATTGTTTACAAGTTTTCGATTTTTCTGAGGTCTTGTATGGGAGTTTAGAGGCCGAAGATCGAATGGAGGCATGGGACATTGATCATGTCTTACACCTTCTCCTTGACTGTCCCGAGTTTCTCGATTACCCCCACCGCACCGATGCGCAATTCCACCACCCGCCTCCTGTTGATCAGCTACCAGGCGGACCTGAAAACATAATTCAAGGTTTTGTCCTCAAAACCAGTACATTCGAGGAGGCAAGTTACGATGGAACCCTCAATGTCATTGATGACACCTTTCGTCAGCTTCTGCTCAATTCCCCGGATGAGCAGAAGGTTACCGGAACTCAACGGGTGATTGCGTGGATGGGCGATCAGCTTACCGTCGAGCGACTTCGAGGTTTATGGAAATACCGACACGAGGATCACAATGCTTTTGACCGGCTTGATTACATGATCCCTGTTTTCGGGTGGTTTCATCTCGTCATGGCTTTCGCAAACTCAATTCATAAACAATACTTGGGGGACTCTTCTGCTACTGGTGGCCTTCGACAAGCATTCGATTTACTCAACCGCAAAGGGTTGATTACTCAGTCGACTAAAGGGCCGTTTTGGCACAATCTTGACGAGGCTTTGCACCACATCAGCGAGGCTCATTTCCGTGCTTGCTGGCTTGATGTCGGAAAGATCAAGACTGTGGCAGATTTGAAGTCAAAGTCACCATCCGAACTTCGCCACCTGGCCGGTGAAATCATTCGGAAATATGCATCTCGAGAGGCTTTGAATAATATGGAGGAAATGGACAGTCATGATCGAGACGGTGTCTTTCAGCAATGGACCATGTTCAACATGGATGTTCTCCCATATTTACAGTTGCGCAAAGCGATCAAGGCTGGGGACATCGGGCGGATCGAAGATCTTCTCCCCACATTGTTGTTTCGGTTTGCAGGCTCTGGCTCTTCCAAATATACAATTGAAATACTCGAATTGCTACAAGGACTTCATCGAGAGTGGCCACCTGTTGTTCGGTTTGGAAATTTAAATTCATCTCCGTGTTATCTCTTTTTTGATTGCATGAAATAGAGACTATATCAAGAGATTTTGCTGGTTAATGACTCGGAACGGAGAGTTCGATGGTTGGCTCCCCTATGATCTTGCGCAGGAAGAGAACATTTGTGATATCAAGGTTTGATGGATTTACGCTGGTATTGTTTGCGAAATCTCAACCTTTTCAGGTAAACTATCGCTCACAGGGACCCGGTGCAACCATGGAGTACATGGGGAAGATATCCCCTGCTATTCCTGCCCTCCGAAAAATTCAGCGACATATGGAAAAGCAATTCGGAACAAATTCCCGGGGTGCTCGCCATGGAGTGCCGGATAAAGAGAAGGATGTTTCAATGCTCACAGCAAATTATGTGGCTTCTAAACTTCATACCTTTGTTGCCGGAGTAGAACTCAGAACCGCCCGCTCACCAGATTTTCTTACAGAAGGTGCTGATACTCTCGAACGGTTGAATACGATCAACGACTGGTTCAAGCGCAGAACCCATGCAAGAGCAACAGGAGAGGACTGGTCAGAGGAAGAGAGGCAGGATATTTTGTTGCAACCCCTCTTGGCATAGCAATAAAACTTCGTATTTGATTAACAAGTTGAATTACAAATTATTGGAATAAAGTATCGTAATCTATCGGGAAGTTGAAATGGCCCGAGGGTTGTGAATTATCTTGAGTATTGGACGGAAGTGGGGTGAGTGGAATACGAGAAGGATGGCCAGGTATAAAGGCGGGAGGAAGAGGACCGTAAAATGAGGTGGGAGCAACATGCTCCCACCGAACCGGTGGTAAACCGGTTTGTATTGGTGTTCCCGCGGTATTTGGAGTTGGAGTTTCGAATTGCAGGCGGCTATGATGTATGGGCGGCATACCATGCATATGAACGAAAGGGTTTGGCGTGATAGGAGTGGGAGTGAAGGGAGTTGGAGGTGGATGAATGATGGAATGCAAGAGTTGTGATGGTTCCGGGAAGTACTCTGGAAGTGACGGGGAAAAGGAGGGAAAAGGTGTGGCGTAAGGAAGGACTGAATGGGAATGAAAGGGTGTAGAGGGAGGTTGGAAGTTAGAAGCAGACGGCTGGAGAACCGGAGTTGGAGTCGAGTTTGCTTTTGCTCGTGATTTTCTAGGTTTCTTCGGAGCGGCTGCTCTATTTTTGAGTTTTTCGGCACGTTCGATTGCCTTCTGCTCTTTTGCGAGTTGTTTTCGCTGCGCAGTAGCTGCCTTTTTCGCCTCTGCTCGCCGTCTGATTTCATCCGCCCGTGCACGTCGATATTTGGCGTCAAAGTCGGCGAGCATGCTAAGAACCTCTTCCCCATGACGCGCGGCGTGCGTCGGACCCCAACCAGCACCAATGAGGTCCGGGGTCGATTTTAGATGAGCTCGCATGGCAATTTTCGTGAGGATTTCATCTGGCATCAATGCTTTCGGACCCCAAGGACGCCGCCGGTAGATCGTGGCGCATTTATCAGCTCTCCATCCCGTGAGAAGATCTCGAGCACCTTTGAGATGTTGTTCGCGGCGGTACTGGGATGGAGGCGAAGGGGAATCGGTAGAGCTCGTAGTCATAGATCGGCCTCCGAGTAAAGCATGATCTGGATTCAACTTGCGCAAACAATTGTCGCAGCAGGTACCGGTCGGAGCTGTAGAGCAGGCTTGTCAATATTCTTCAGAGTTACACACAACCAACGCACAAATTCGGATGATTCCGTTATCAAAATAATCGTCTGCTACATCACGACGGCATTCTTCGGTCTCGATCCATGTCCGCAGCGCATCCTCGACTGATTTCTGGAATGTAACCTCGTCCGCTGGATTCGGAGTTTTGCTCTTCACCTCTTTGAAAACACTCGGCTGGACAAGGAGAATGGCTCGGGCTGCAATAAAAAAATTTCGCCCCGCCCTGCCGGCTCGCTGCATCCAAATGGAGAGCGAATCGGGAACCATGAACTGAACCACGAGTTGAATGTGCGATAAATCACAGCCCTACATGTCGTGATAAAATAGTCAGTGAATCGCAACAAGAGTTCAAGAACCAGAAGAAACTTACCATTCCTGCAGCCTCGGTGGTAAGCAAAATTTTGATCTCTCCCGCGCGAAACTTTTCCATGATGATTCTCTTTGAACGCTTACTGCGCCGCGAATGGTAGAGCGCAACCGCACCCCGCATCCGAGGCGGCAGCAGGTCACGCACATGCTCGAGAGCTTCCATGCCTAGATTTATATCGTCGATGAAGACCATACTTTGCTCGATCGGAATATCCACGTCCTCGGAATCATGAGGGGGGACTATGAAGTTGAGTGCATCCAAATCTGACTTTGCTCCGTTCATGTGCTGAACAAACCACGCAATATTGGGTCGATCATTCCCGAAGTTGACGTGGTAAGACGTGTCGGTCGAGAAATGAAGAGATTTTCGTACTTCAGCAAGCACGAGGGGCGGAAGGGTGGCCGATGCAAATAGGAATGGTACGTGGAGAGGTACGAAGGCGCGGAGAGTTCCCAGTTGGGAGTACTCGGGTCGGAAATTATCTCCCCACTGGGAGATGCAGTGTGCTTCGTCTATGACGAACGCCGCTACCTGCTTCGCAAATGCGGGTGCGCTAAGTAATTGCCGGAATTTGTCGTGCTGCAGACACATATCGGGCGACGTAATGATCACCCGGTGCTTGGATTGCTCGATCTCTGATTTTTTCGTGATGAAACAACGTTGGTAGAGGCCGAAGAATGAACATACCCTTATGAATATCAGGACTGTATGTGTCTCCATTGACAGCAACAGCACTGAGGCCCATTTTCCGAAAACGGGATGCCTAACAAATGAAATTAGCATGAAGCGCGACGCGTCAAAAATTCAGCCACGCACCTGATCTACCTCTAATGCATTCAGAGGTGATATCACAATAACCACCTTGTCCGGGTCCGCAAATAGCGGCATGACAAAGGGCATGGTTTTCCCGGCACCAGTCCCCGCTATCAGACTACAGTCCAGGCCGAGATGCAGTGCTTCAGCGATGTTCACCTGCCACTCATGGGCAAGCATCCCGTTGTTCCGAGCGGTGAATTCATTGCGTATCCTGGCCCGAGTGGGAGCTGCTGAGTATCCTCGGGATTTCAACGCGTCGGCGCGTGCCTTCTCTAAGATCTTCCCAAACTTCTGAGCATCACGTAGATGGGAATCAAGCCTCGATTGGACAGCTGGCATCGGGATATGATAGAGAAGAAGCAGGAACGTGATCCAGGACAGCAGCACCAGTAGGAGACGAGCTGGTCGACGCGATTCCATTGAGGACTGAGCGAGGGCAAGACGCGAGATGTCACACTTTTCTTGACAGCGTGACACGAGCGCAACCTCTGCTGTCAAACTGCACCAGACGTTATAGAGCACTCACCCGCGATCAAATTTCTCAATCAAACTGCCTCGCTGACATCTTCACATCTCAACATTTCCCTTTTAGGGTGAATCCGCGAGCGCAGCGAGCGGTGCGGGTCTTGTGCTCTATAACTTCTGGGAACGAGACTAGTTGGGAGTCAGATCGTGATCTTCTGGTGCGATTTTGGACTTGAATTTATTGATTGCGCCCCACATCCAACTATTTCGGTCTTTCTGTTCTTTCCAGTCTAAGGCAATCGTTAGTTGACTAAATGTCTCGACTACGCGAATATACCTCACGTTTGATGGTGATCTCAGTTTCGCCAAATTCGTCAACATCGCGATGCCATTCGTCAATTTCGGCCTGAGTTTTCAAGCCCATGATCGACTTCAACCGCTTGATAACCGATTGTGGAATATGGTCAGGCAGTTCGTCGATGTGCCTACTTAATTGTAAGTCATTGGAAGCGAACTTGATAAGTGCTTACCGTTCAAAGTGGACGGAGCAAACTTTGAGGCAATATTGCACAAGTTTGGTGGGCTCACGCGTCCAAATCTTACTGATATTGGGGTCATTGTAGTCGGCATGGAATGTCCCGAGGCCCAGTACTTGAGGGACCTCGCCGTCGAGGAGAAGAACGCGGCACTTTGCGTCAGGATAAAATGGTGCAAGTTTGAAGACTTCCCCCGTAACATGTCGAATCGTGTCAAAGAATTCTTTGAAGAGCTGGGCAAAGGCTTCAGTATTTTGCTTGTCGCAATACAAACTTGCGAGCGTCAGGCCTGGTCGAAAATTAACATCGATGCATACAAAATACCGTGCTCGTGGAATCTTACGCTGATTGTAACGATCGACAAAGCCGCCAACCTCCCACTCATCCAATTCTCCGTCAGCGCGTTTAAAGGTATAGTCAATTCCGAGGTAGCGTACGCGATGAATCAACATCGCAATTTGTGGATGCATTGTCACCACGAGCTTGAAGCCATTTTTATTCATTGCGGTGTGAATATAGCGCTCCGCGGGTGCGAGTTTGGGCTCTCGCATGTTGAGATGATATTGAACACCTGTAGAGAGGATTAATTGAGACGGTATGAGGGGAATGAAATCGCAGATTTCACCGTCCCACTCCATTCCATGAGGGTGCTCAATCTTTTTCTGTCCGGAAATTGCCTTACGAACTTTTTGAGTGTCTGCATATGCAGGACTCGCTTCTGCAATGCGTTTTCCGCCGTAGACAGCGGAAGTATTCGGAGCTGTATAACATATTTAGCTCTTGAAGTAGCTTTACTCAATGAATAAATAAAACATACCGTTGAGTAGCTTTTGAACTGTCAATCCGTTGACACCGACTGCTTGAATTGCAGTCTCGAGCTTGAGCTTATCTTCGGTGCTCGGCTTTACTCTCGGATGAGCAGGATGATTGTGCGGCTTCTCAAGGAAAATGATTGCTCTATGAGAAAGAGTCTGAGGCACCGGCGCGACTGGAATGAATATAACCAGGCGACTATGGCACCGACGAGGCACCATTTTTGCGATTTCGATCTTGCCGTCAATAATGTGGCTGTACGCTGCTCATCTGCGTTAGTAAATTACAGCTCTTTGCAAAATTGATGACAGTCTCTAAAAAAAAACAAATATAAACAGTTTCTTGATGCCGGCGGACCCCCGCCGCGTTTGAGCTCCACTGAACGGTTTTTCGAGCGGCTTGAAGGTACAGAACGGGTTTTGGGACCCTAAGCTACGTTACCAGCACTTTGAATCAAGGCAATTGAGCCATTAGAAGGCTTAGAGAGCCCATTTGACCAGAGAACAAGTGGATTCCAGCAGTCATCTGTAACTGCTACTCAACCGGGCTGTTTCGTCGTTTCGGCGCAAGAAAGAGATTCTATTCTTGATTCTGCACCACCTCGGCAGCTGTACCGGTCAAACGGCCGCTGAGCGGCCGGCATTGATGGACGATTATTGGTCACGAATCAGTGATGATTTCGCTGATCTTATCAATGTTCCCGGGCCGCTGATGGCGTCGGCCTGGCGACAGGTTTGGCCGGTGTAGGTGCCGAATAGACGCCGGAAAGGGACTGGTTGAGTGTAGAAGCCGTTTCTTGCGCCGAAACGACGAATTCAACGAACTGAGTAGGAGTTGTTGATAACTGCTGAAATCAACTGATTTTTCGGTCAAATCCATTAAGCCAGCCTTCTACTGGCTCAATTTCCATGATTCAAAGTGCAGGCAGGGTAGCTTAGGGTCCAAAAACCCGTTCCGTACCTTCCAGCCGCTCGAAAAACCGTTCGGTGGAGCTCAAACGCGGCGGGGGACCGCCGGCATCAAAAGAACTGTTTATATTTGCTTTTTTCGGCGACTGTCATCAATTATGCAAACAGCTGTAAATAGAGGCACAAATTTGAACGTACGGCAGTGGTCGAGAGTAACTCGGGGGTGAACGGTAAGCACACAAGGAGTACTGTCAGTCGTCGGAACTAATCTCTCCGGCAACAAGCCTCCGTTATCAATTACGAAGTGCAGGTCGCCCTCATCGATGTTGGCGTCAACACTGGCATAAAGATGCTTGCCATTCTCAGATCTGTTCCATTTAGAGCAGCCGACAAAATTACGCTTGCCATATTTTGAAGGGCCCTTGAAACGAGATCACCCTTAGACTCGGCTGAACATTTAAGAATAAAAAAGACAGACCTGTGAAAGTGGAACGAGAACGGCCACACCGTCACACGTAACCTTACATTCCAATGTTCGGATGTACGTATAGAATCTAGGAGACATTTAAATTCGCGGCCGTTTCGGCGCAATCAAAATAATAAAATCGCACCGTGCAAGAATGCCAACGTGAGATGCGGCTTCCATCTCATTGCGGTCCAACTCGTGATTCCACAAGTGCTGCATTTCTTCTTCGTCAACCTCGTATCGCTCAAGGCCCTCAAAAAGGGTGCGGTCAAGGTATTCGCACTTCTGGATCCCGTTACAAATCAAGTCAACTCGACGGCACCTGTATTTTTCTTTTGGGTCATCGGTCAAGCCATAAACGTTGACGTCGCCCTTCTTGTGGCCAACCGATCCATCCCAGGAATCTTGATTCTAAGAGGCACCGGTTGGTATTGAAAAGATTCTTTCAGAAAGGTAGATGATACATTACCTCTGCACGTATGAATGCATCAATTGTCATATCATTACCATTTGCACGGCGAAGAAGATGAGCAGAGCTCGAAAGGTCCAGTAAGATAGCCGTGGGGGTGTGAGGAACATCGAATGTTGGTGGGACCGTAGTCATGTGGACAATTTCGCGGACGTAGAGCTGGCGAGTGATCATGATCTCTTCGTCTCTCGCTGGACGGCGCTTGGTCTTCCCTTTCTTGACGCGATTGGGAATTGCCGGCGGGATAATTATCGGAACATCCTCCGATTTGGAAGATGGTTCGGGAGGATGCTGCCGCTCAGAGTCAGAATCAGAGCTAATGTCGATGATGTCCATTGCGGAGAGACGTGAGCTGGGTCGGGAAGAGGACATGTTGGAGGCAGCGAATGAGAGTGGTGAACCAGGACGAGATGAGGGAACAAATGAGACGAAGCTGCTTGCTCTCGACCTCTGCGCAGGGGCACTTGACGCCAAAGAGGCAGCGCGGGAAGGCACTCGAGAACTCACTGACTGTGAACGCCCGCGCCAGCTGCCAATTGGTGCATCTGGTGAGCGATCCAAGTAGACCTGCAAGGCAAGTGGATTGATCCAAGCATGCGGGTTTTCCAAACTAAAAAATGAGTGGCCCCGATAATTTTCAGGAAGAATCTTGCAAGAAGGGTTAGCGTGAGTAAGATAAAAATGGCATAGTGAAGTCCATACATAACCTCGGTATGCCTTCAAGATTCCGGTGGGAATATCATCCGGATCCGACTCGCCTCGCGGATCTTCAGAACTGTGTTCGAGGTACAGTTGATATCCTTGGGATGTGATCCAATTCGGCGCATCCTCAACCGAAAAGTGAGGTTCGTGGGCTGGATCGCTGAGCGCGACAGGAAAAGTCTATACAATCAATTAGCACCATATGAGTACATAATCTAGTCAAAAGAAACTAACAAATGTTCGGTAAGCCTTAATTTCATTGAGGGAGAAGTCCGCTGCGGCTGGAAACATTGCAGCGACACAGACCGACGAATGGAAGAGAGAGAGATGAAAATGAGCGGGCTGATTTACGTATACAAAATCAATGATGCGCTGATTGTCACGGTTGATGCGTTGCCATGCGCCATAGCCGAGTCCCACTGTTGCAACTATGACGGATTAGGAAGATCACACCGAGTCCCACTGTTGATGAGCCATCAGTGGGACTGGGCGAGTCCCACTCCCATCCTTTTGACCATTCCTCGAGGGTGGAGTGTACTTCAACCAGGCTGCAGCTGGCGCTCCCGCACCAATCGTCGAGGAGGAGGCGCGGGATGACTGGGAGGAGAGTACAACGCAGACGGACACGGATGCGGACGGAGATGTGGATATGGAGATGGTCGTCACAGGTGCGTTCGTTGAGCTTTTCCCCCCTTGTTTTGGATGGGTTCGCGTTCGCGGGGTGTCTTCTTCTTATTCTTCTTGCTGCGGTGTGTAGGGCGGTGAGGGGAAAGCAGAAGAGAGGTGCAGTGGGGGACTTTGCGATTCGCGTTGTGGGCACCCTTTCATTTCTCCCTTGTGCGGCGGGACAGGAAGCGTGCGGACGTTGCCGAAAGCTGTTTCCTTCTTTGTGCCGGGAGCAACTCAAATCGATTCGTTGAGCTGGATTGAATTGTTGCTCAATCGATCTTTTGTGGCGTGCGAGTTTTTCGTATCTCGGACCTCGTCGATCTCTTTCTGTGCGGCGGTGGGGGAGGAAAGCTGCGCATGTGCGCTTTCACGTCGATTCGTCTTGATGAGATTTATGTACGCCGAGATCTTCGTCGTGTCAGCAGAATTTTCTCTCCGATTGCGATGCATTGCCACTTGACGAGACGACCACGCGCTCGTTTTTTCTCTCTTTTCCGCTGTCCTGCATCTCGAGAACGTCCCTTTCCTTCCTAGGTTCACTCTTCAACTTCCGTATGACGTTACAACTCAAACTAACCCTCTATAATTATCACTTAGCGTGCGGCCTCACACCCTTCCCCGCCCTCGCCCTCCAAGATCTGGACTGCCTCTCTCCCTCTTATGCCTCCTGCGCCGACGCCGACGCCGGTGATGCCCGGGGGCTTGCCTTCCGCGGAGTGGACGGCGGACGGGGAGGGTAATGATAAAAGAAAGCCGAAGGAGAAGGGGGTGACGGTGGGCGGGACGAGGTTTAGTTTGTTGTTTTAAACAGGTGGGTGGGTTTGATGCAACTTCGTTGTTGAGATGTAACTTGGTGGCTGACTTATATTTGTTAGCATGGAATTTGGAATTTATGAATATTATGAAGGAAACGATTATGATTTATCTGTATATATGTGTGGGGACTGTATCGTTATGACGAGTATGCGGGAAGGGTTCAGATTTGTTCTTGAGCGGAAGGCTGGATATTCTCGATTCGACTCGGACGGCCAACGTAAACTTGAAGCGTTGATATTTTGATGTTCTAAGTTCGGACAGGATTGGCAATTATCCTCCATCGATGAGGTGGCGTTCTTAAATCGACTGGGAGTCCCACTGCGCGGGGTTTTGTTCCAGGTCCCTAATGAATATTGATAGCCGTGGGCAACGACTTGGCTTGGGAGGCTGATGACTCGCAAAGGAAGGCTTACTTCCTTGGTGAATTTTGCGCTAAGACAAAGACACTGTATTTCCTCCAAATTTCCTCCGCTAAGTATCTAATTAAGTACAACAATCGAGTCCTCGGTCAGTATTCAAGCCGCGCCCTTTTCGCACTGCTGGCAGACTCGTACTCGGAGTCGTTGTCCTCCGTGCGCCGCTTTTGCGAAGTAGAGGGGACGTTGTACTGAGGATCGTCTATGAAATCGAAGGGCGACGTGTGGATACTGGGTTCGCTGTGCAATGTTGGAACGTGCGGTGTTGGTGTGTCGAATGAATTGGAAAACCAATTTTGGTTGTTGTCCCATGCGGTGGTTTGCAGCGACTCAACCCATGCAGAAACGCTCTGCGATGTCCCCGGTGTTAGCATTTCTTCGAACGCAACATGCATAGGAAAGCTGGGCCACATTGAAGGGTCGACCAGAGGAAGGAATGATGCGGAGGTTGAAGTTTGCCCGGTGAATTCACCGTTTTCGTTGAAAGATGTGAATTCACGATTGGTGTCGAGATTGATATCTTTGGAAATTTGTACTGAAGGAAAATTCACTTTTAGAAAATTAAATGGATACTCGATCCTACCTTCACACTCATCCGAGTCCAACCAATTGGTCCTGTCGTCGCCTTCTTCTCTAGTAGTACTATTTTCCGTGCTTGTATCCGATTCTTGAGATAGTTTAGTAAAATCTAAATTCGAGGGTTTATACTCTGGGCTTCATTTATTAACACAATCACAGGACCACTAGTCGGTTAGGTGAACTCGCCTTCCACAACAAGTGGCTCCTGATCCAACAATAATTCATACAATGGCTCTTCCAGCTCAACTGCCATATCCTGACTTTCTGGATCGAATCCTTTGCATTTGTGAAACTCGCGCAGGCCAACGTATACAGATTCGTCCCATGATTTACCTGCGAGTTCGGTGACTAACAGGATGGTCGGGAATCCAAGTTTAGTAGCTTCCTCTTGGCTCAATTGTGGTACACCAGAGGGATAGAGGGACCAATACCAACAGCGCTCCGGTGGCTGCCATTTCAAAAAGGCTGAGCCTGTTATAAAGTCTTGTTCCGGGCACAGGAACAAGAAGCCGTCCTGAGAGGGTCTGGAGCGTTTTCTGGACCATTTCAGCTTCACTCTCAAAGAAATTTGATCTAGCATAACTGAAGAGAATTGCAAATCAGCATAGCAATCAGCCAGATTTGAGAAGCAGTACCATGTTTGTGAAAACCAGATTTGACCTTCAGGCGACCAAAGATGTGATTTGCTTGACTCAACCAAGCTGTGAAGAGTTGATCCGTGTTCAATGTATAGCTCCAGTCCTTGACATCTAGATACCCGGTCATATGATTGTACGAAAATCTATCAGGCGCGACTATAAGTGTGTGGCCGCTAGCTAACACCCAACAAATATTCTTACCGCTTCCAGCCTCCGAGTACATCAACAAAAGAATATACCAAGTCAAACCCGAATCTGCATTTCTCCATGCCATCAGAGGGACGGTGCGGCACAGCTGCCACCACTTCAAGTGAGTTATTGTCGCTGAGACAGTAAATAGCACCCAGGTGTACAGTAGCAGCGGGAGGAATGACGGTATAGCGAGCGATTTTGCACCACCAGAGATCGTTGCAGGCGTGGTAGTCTGTCAATGTTATAGTTTTTGCAATGTAGCTCAAGTCTTTCGAAGCCAAGATCTTCATGGGATTCGGGTGTAGCACCAGCGGCCCCATCACCATGACTTCGTCATCCAGGACACTGCCCAAGATATAGTCCCAAGGCCCTGCCGCAAGGTCGACAGAGAGGCGGCCATTAGAAGAACTTATGAGCAGAGCAAGATCTGGGTTACTGGCAGGCCCTATATCATGTGCATTAAATATGAATTCAAAAGTTCAACTGCATAGCATAACTTACATTTATAACCACTGTAGCCATGCCTTGTATGAATATATTTCTGGACTGTCTGAGTCACTGTTGACAGATTGCCGAATTGTTTCAATGGGCACTTACACCCAACTCCTGAGCCTGCGGCAAGTCAGAATATTGTACTACATGCCCAGTGAGCACGTACTACATAAAACTGAATATAGCATGTTAAAATTGCGGAGTGGTGATAATTTTGCACAAAATCCTTGTATGGAATGAAATCTACGTCTATCTTTGAGGCCAGATAGACTTTATTGGATTGGATCTGCACGCACCGCCATGAAATACGGCGGCACAGATATTTGGACACCGCACTGTCCCATAGAGCTGGAGGATGCTTTCATGTCTATTAAGTGTTCAGCCATTTGCGGTGACAATATTTGGTTCCTCGAAATACCGAATTTCCATGTATTTTTCGACATCTTCTTTCCATTCCTGAAACTTCGATCACGAAACTGTCTCAACGCAAAGGATTGAACTTGCCTTTGCAGCGCTGTTGCCTTCGTAGGTTGCGACAGTGAACTCGCGGCCGTCGATTTTGGCAGAACGAACGATCCGAACACTGGATCGACAACGATCATTATAAAACCAAGGTCGATCGGATGCTGGACCGTCCACGTATAATTGACGCTGTAGGTATACGTCTCCCCATCGAATGCGTCGAAAATCTGGAGGATCTTCGTCTCCATATCACAAACAATTTGAGAAAACAACAGACTGAAATCATCTGGTGAATCCTGATCTGAGTCGCCAGAATCATTCAAGCCGTCTGCTATCATGTCAGTTCTAACCACCTTCGATGGCAAGCATGAAACTGACATTGACGCCGCCCACGAACATTGACCTGAACCGTCTGGGCCCTTGAGATATACAAGCGACTTCCGCCGCCGTTGCCGCCTGACCCGCCGTCCCGGCCACCTCTTCCGCCTGGACCGCCGACAGCCCCTTGCATCATGACTATACACACGTTAGAAAAGTATGATATTATGCAAGTAGGCACACCATTGACTGTCCGGACACGGCTGCCAGAGGAAGTGCTATGAAGAGTCTCAAATTCGCTATCCGAGTCGTCAGAGTCCATAGTGGCAAGATGAGGGAAGGGGGCAGACAATGTGCATTGCTTGTCGACTGATAAGCCCCAGCAGACGCCCGGAAGGTTGGCTCATGTTTCATGCATGCAGGGAAATCACACTGCCCTGTCGACAGAAAATAGATCAGTGTGAATGAACAATTTTGGATCGCTACAACCAACCAATCACAGGTCAGAAAGTCGCCGCGTGTTCGTCATGAGACGGAAAGTAATAATATCCCTGCCAGCGAGAGAAACAATGCTGTGGAACGCCAAGCATTCAAGACGCCAATTAGAATTTACGAGCACACAGCCGGATTCCAGTCAGAGATGTTACTGAGACGAGCGTTTGTAGATTTTGAGCAGAAAGCAATAACTGGTTTAGACTCGCAGAGGGTCAATGCGACCCGAATGTGTAGGCTTGGGTAGCGATTGTATTCTGACCAAGCGAGAAATTCGCTGGAAAACCGGCGCTTGTTCTATGAAAGGCGGAAGAGTATCAGATGAGGGAGCTGTGCACTGTCATGAAAAGAATGAACACGCCGAAGATAAAGCTGTGGCGTGCTTGCTCGGGTGCTGTCGTATGCACGAAAATAAAAGAGTGTGTTGGCCGGCGATTGCAGGGTACCGTTTTCCATCCGAACATCGTGGACTCTATGCGGACACAGCAGAAATGATGTGGCCATTTATTCATGAACTGTTCTGAAAGATTAACTTTCAGGTTGTTAATTAGTCTGAAGGCGAGAAAAGTAATCAAATTGACGTACATAAAAAAACACCAAATGGCACGCCATAAGCTCCCTTCATCGTGAGACCTCTTCAAGACACATAACATCCATTTTGCGAAGGGAAACAAAACTGTCGCTGACTTGATGGAAATCAAGTTTGTAAATTAGTAAAGAGGAACGAAGCGAGCGTACGGACGGCAACCAAGATATAGATGATAAAGAGGAACGAGGGTTCTTGCTCACAGAGTCCGGTAAAGCTGCTGGACGACCAAGAACGCGCCGAAATTTGGCCCAGCCCATAGCTAAAAGGTGACTAGCTTCCGCTGAAAGGGTAGAAAAGTGCAGAATCCTGAATTCTGACCAAATCCACTGGCAGAGTTCAGACCAACAGACACATCGAAAGACTCGAGGTGAAAGAGGTTACGGAAGCCATTTAGAAAGAACCGCTGATAGAACACAGAACAATGTTTTGACAGAAGCCGAGCATACCTAGTTAGTAGGAGATCAACAGGTCGGATGGTGGTTCGGGACAAGCGATGATGTGTTTGCATGTGCTTGATGTTGGGGCTGTTACCAGATCAACCATCAAGCCATCACACTTTGCTCCTCTTCCAAAACGACGACGACGGCATTGACCAATGACAACGAGTAAACGACGCCGACGGAACCAGGACAACGACGGCTCTTGCTTTTTTCCCCCTCGCAACGGCAGCTTCTCCCTCGCCTCTGCGGTCGCCAGTGAAGGTCTCTGACTCGGTCTGGGCATCTGCTCCGGTCCAACGATCGTCCTCGAATAAGTGGTGTCTTCCCAATGCTTGAGAGTGTTGAGGGGGCGGAGCGGGCGTTGGGTTTTGGGGCAATAACGGAGCGGGGATTGATAATGAGGCGGATGGGATGCGGATGCGGGTGTGGGAGATGTTGGGTGGCAGGGGATCCGAGTGGTGGTGAGCTCGAGTGCGATTTTTATTTCCCTAACTTCGTTTTTGGCGTCGTGGTTGTTCGTTATCTTCACTTCATTCTCCACTCTCCTTTCTCCCTCTTTCGCACGAACCACATACTAACTCTCCTCTTCCTCCTCATTGCAGGTAACGCCAGCCCTCATCGACCTCCTCGAGGTGCAGGCGTTGCTTGAGCTTCATCTCAACGAGGTGCGTTCACGCCTGGTTTTCTTCTTACTGCTTACTTATTCTTCGTCTCACTCAAATAACCTATTCAGCTCGCCAAACGCCAACGAGGCCAAGCGGACCCGGCCCTCGTTGCCCGCTGCCGGATTCGTTTTCCGAGGGCGAAGGCTCCGATAAGGGCATGAATCCTGGAACTGTTACGGCGATTTTCAACCAAGCGGTCGAGCGATGTGGACCCGATCGTCGAGGGCGAGGCGGAGTCATAGGATGATTGGGAGGCAAGTGAAGTGCGTGGGGAGGGCGGGGGAGCGGGAGGTAGAGAGGATGCGGACGGGGATGTAGAGATGCAAATGATTGTTACGGGTGCGTTCTTTTGTTCTGTTTCTGTGTTGTTGCGTCGTGTGGGTGGAAGAGGGAGGGGAGGTTGCCCTTCGCACTGTGGGAAGAAAACCTACTTGGTCTGAGTAGGGACCTACTCATACCGAGAATTCCCTACTCAGCGGGAGTAGGTTTGGATCTGAGTAGGTTTTACCCTACTCAACCTGAGTATGCCGAACCCACTCGGCACAAATCCACTCACCGTGAGTGGGTTTCCAAAAATTGACCGCCATGGCCTCCGAGCTGATGCTGGCCTATTCGGCACTCTCCAAGCGATCAGATGTGATGTGCCGCGATGCTGCGCCGTTTCGAGTTATTGTGAAAGTCATATGAGCTTCCAGCTCAAACTCAGGACTTGTGTTGTACACACCTTGATTAGATCTGCCCTCTTACCTAGTCACTATCCTACTCAGCTCCCACTGCTTATAAGTGTCGAAGAGTTTTAGCCGTATCGGCAATCGACGGCATTTCACCCGAGGTTCAATTTAGTCTTGCATCGTATTTGTTAACGTTGAAGCTTCGCTTAGAACTGAACGGTCTGCTCACGTATGACAGTTCCCTCCAAGAACTATCCCAGTGAATGATTAGAGCAACGTACCAGGCCTAGCTCACAGTGTGAGCGTATTGGTTTGCCACTTGCTTCGCTTCGGGCGCCGTTTCAATTTGTTGAAACCCGGAATTTGACCAAGTCAAGACCTAGCTGTGAGACAATGTACGATGCATGCTCACTCGTAGCGGATTTAATTGATCATGACTCCAGCCTAGCGGACAAATAATTTTGGAATTTATCTGAATTTTTGAGAATTTTCGGCCGAGTCGTTCGAAACGCGACTTTCGGACTTAGCGGAAAAAACGCGACGCGTCAGTCATGTGATGCGTTACTGCGTGACATGTAACACATCGCTCCTTTTCCTTATCCTTCATCTTCTGTCTCGCCCCGCGCCGTCCCGTGCCTCTATGCGCCTAAATACGATATAGGACGACTACCAACGGCTACTGACACGTTATGCGCCGCCGAATAGCCTGGATTATGCCCAAATATCGGCCTCTGAGGCTGATTACGTCTCCCACCAATATCGCCGCATTACACGTGTTAGACGCGTTCAATTGCCTTCTGCGATTGCTCTGACGACTATGAAACCTTCCTTATCTCTCTAAAGCTTGCCAGCTATCTTCTCCCGCCTCTCTTCAACTCGCACGAGGGACAGAGTATGACCGTGAGCCATTCCTCCGAGCTTTGGACGTTGATGAGTGACGCGAATTTATTCACAGAATACACCTTAGACGCACCCTTATATCCAGGCTGCGGGTGCGTGTTTCTTCTCTTCCTCCCATCCCTCTCACCCACCTCCCTTCAGCTCCATTTGCCCGCCATACAGCTCAGCGCCGATAAGATCTCTCCCCTCTCTCTCACCCTTCCTCCCTCTACTACAGTTCACGTCGCCCGCACACCTCCCACCTCCTCCACCTGCTCACCACCATTCCCCGATGCCTCGGCGATAAGCTCAGATAGCGACGAATGTGCGCGGGGCCTCGCTTCTTCCTTTATTATACGCAGTAATGCAATCACTTGGCCCTCTGCCTTCCGCCTTTTCCACTCAACTCTCAATACCATGTTCTTCAACGCCTCAAACTCGTTTTCTTGTATGTCGTGGTGGTTGTTGAGGGACTCTATGGCTCGAGATCAGCTAGGAACACCAGGTGAGTCGCACCTTCCCTTTCTCTGTCGTTCTGTTTCGTTACCCACACTTTTCCCCATTCCTCTCCCAAACCTACAACCTATTTCATCGGAGTCGGCTGCAGAGCGCGCAGGGCCTTACTGCAGGCCCGACGCGCTGCTCTTCGTCGGTACCCAGTGAATTTCTCTGCACTTCGACGCTCCATTCACATCGATATCTAGCCTCATGCCTCCTCTCGCTAGTGTGCCTTTGAACTAACGCTGATTTGCAGATCACCTCCATCGTCAATTGACGTGCCAGAGTTCGTTCAAAGTGGTGTCGTTTCTCATTCATTTCCGTCTGCCCGTTGACGACTAAAAATAACGCTAGTCCGCAGATTGCCTTCGTATACGTACTCATCGACCGAGCCCCAGCCGTCCGGATTAAGTTGGGTAAGTAGACTGAATCCGCTTCCGTTCTTCAATAATCAATGCCCCGTACTATTACTTATATTTCAATTCCTTGCCATCCAGTACGTTGCCCTCCCTCTTTTTTCTTTTCCTTACTGCCGCCCGTCCACAGATGAAGCATGTGTCTTTTTGTAACCCACAAGCGCCGGGCTTCGATGCCAAGCTTCAGTTCGATTGTGATGGTGACAGGTTTGGTCTTCTTACCTTTCTGCTCCTCCTTACTCATCTGGCACAACAGGGACTGTGCTTGACTAGACCTTTCCTCCGATCAACTGATACTACTCTAGGTAACGTCATCTGAACTTCCATCGCGCGCTTTGATTCTTTTCATTATGACCCTTGCTCCGCAGTTTCTTCCTCCTGACTTTGACCAGGCAGGTAGTACGTCTTACTCCTTACCACTGTATCACAATCTGTGATCCGCTCGGCCGATCTTTAGACCGCAATGTATGTATTATTATTTCGACTCTCTCGGCCTTATTTCCTTGTCATCAGTTGGAATTCCGGTGCGTTGATATTCCTTGATCCAATTCGCCTCGCTGATTCCCCTCTATGTTTCACAATCACCCAGACCGCTGGTTATGCGCGCCGTGCCGCAGCAGAAATTTTGAATGTCACATCGACTTCGGTAAGCGTAACATTTCGCATTGCATATTCGTACTTATCTCAGCATAAGACAGTCTCCAGACTGAATGATCAAATCAAGAGCGCCGCTGGGGATGTTATTCAGCGCTGCAGCTTTGTCTATCTAATTGTTTTTTCAAATCCGAGACAGGCGTATGGAAGGTAACCTCGGTCTCAGGACTTGTCATTCTCTTCGCTCATTTATATTTACACGATGCTCGTTCTCGTAGGTCAATTTACCACTTTACCGTATTCCAATGAGGCGGTTGCTGGGTTGGTCGCGATGGGTGTACGCCGAATCGGTCAGTTTCAAACTCATTCTCGACTTTGGATGATCTCATGAATCATTCGTAGGTCTGCGAAGGCGAAATCAGAAGTCACATTGGAACTATGGGCATGACTTAGACATGATCTCAGTGCAGCTTGACTGTACTCCGCCTCTGTAAGTGTTTGGATTCGATGTTCTTGTTCATGACTTCCTTCATTGATATCAGATGCGATTGCAGATTTCAAACTGCAAATGTTAGCGCCTTCACACACTGCGGTTGATTTATTAACGATTTGACGCAGTGTGGTTCGTCGCCCTCTTGGTAAGTTCCGACTTGTACTCTGTCTCGGTAGTACTGACCGCTGTGACTCTATCAGGCCCCAGTCCTTGCTCAGTGTGGGATCGCGGTGGATGTGTTTGTATACATTGAATACACCTGTACTTGTGTAGTAGTAATATATATTGTTACCCTCTCAACCTGAGTAAAAACCTGATCGGCTTGAGTAGGTTAGCGCACTCCCATCGAGTAGGTAAACCCACTCAGCCCGAGTGGGTGACCCACTCAATCCGAACTGAAAATTTGCCAAAATCTACTCATAGTGAGTAGGGAAACCCACTCCTCGCAAGTAGGTCACCTACTCCATCTGAGGCGGTACCCACTCACGCTGAGTGCATTACCTACTCAAGCCAAGTGGGTCTACCTACTTGGCCTGAGTAGATTCCCTCCCCATAGTGTTCGGCCATCACTCTAGTACCCGTTTTCTGGAGGTGAATGTGGCGAATTTATCTTCTTTCCTTCGTTTGCGGCGGGAGAGGAAAGCCACATTTGATTCTGCGCGTGCACTCATTCGTCGTACACGGGATTTCCTTGATTCTTCCTTTTCTGTGGGACGGTTTCAAACCAATGTTGGTTTTGATTTATTGCTCGATCTTTCCTTCGTCTACTATCCTTCTCCCCAACGCCGATGCTCCTTCACGACGGCAATGCTCTCGTTGGAGCTCTCGGCGGCGCCAGAGGAAAGCGAAGCCGTGCTTCGATACACTTGATCGATTTTGGGCTTCGGTCACACACCGCATTTCGTAGTTCCTTGGCTGGCCTTTCGTTCTTTCCTCCGTTGCTGCGGGAGAGATTCAAACCGATTTGCCGGCTTGGCTTGATTCATTACTTGATGTTTCGTACCGCGACGACGGTTTCATTCCCTGCGACAATGCGCACGTTTCTTCTCTCCTTTCCGCTGTCCTACAAATATTTTATTATCTCGCGAACGTCCGTCTTCTAGTGTCTCCCCAATTAATTCCAATACAGCGCTGCAGGTGTAACCAACCCTCTAGATTTCTCAGCGTCCGGCCCCATAGCTTTCTCCGCCCTCGTCTCCGCCGTGCCGACGAAATTCTGGACTGCGCCGCTTCCTCTTCAACTGCATGCAGTAGGCCTCCTGCGCCGACACCGACCGAAATTACTAGCCTAAATCAAGGCTGCCAAGAAGGGCGCTGAATCGTGGATTTCGGTACAGTTTTCCCGCTATGAGTCCAGGCCAGTTCACGCCTGCGCCCAGCCCCGACGTCCACCGCTCCTTAGCCACAATGCACATGGAGACGTTTTTGGGTGCTATCGAGGTGCGAGGGTGTGCTTCATACTTGACACAGCAAAACTAACTCCGGGAAGAGAAAGAAAGAATGTGCGGTACAGCACGCGCTCAGGAGGGTACATACTTCGGAATGCTTCTTGGCCAAATCCACCACCAATAAAGGCCGGGTTCATTTCGGATCTTCAGGTGTCTCATCCGATTCGAAAAATCCCAGACCGTACAGCATGAGACACGAAGAGGAAGAATATTTGGGTAGTCGCTAATCAAGGCCTTCTCCGACATGGCACACAGTGTGCGTGAGAGCGCATCTTTCTCGAACATATAGTCGTCGGCTCGGCCAAAGCAACGGTAGTCTGCATCGGCATTGGAACGCCCATCTTCGAGAACTCTAACGCTACTTCTTCAAGTTGAGGAACCTGTCCAAGATCCATGCCCATTGCCGGAGGACTCAGATGAATTAATATGACCTCGAGGGCATTGATCAGTCTATCGCCGAATTCCCGTCTTCAGAGTGCATCTCCCGCTTCTGTGTACGTGCCAAAGGAACTGCTGTCGACTTGCACGTAAGCCCCCGCGCAAGATCCGCAACGAATGCGCCTATCCATCGTCGCCGGCGCCTACGTATAAAGGCAGGGATAACTTGACGATTTCTTTGACGCTCCCTCACTGGCTCTACAATGTACGTCGGCTCCAACTTTTGCGTTTGGTATTATCGCTTACTACAGAACGTCGACAGTCGTTAGTTGCGTTCACGATGTACGCTGTCGCTGCTGCTCTCCTAGTCGGCCTCTTGGCTCCTCTCGCTCTCGCGGCCCCCACCGCTGAGATGGTCCTCACCCCCGCTGGCTACCGCCCAGCCACCAGCGTCCATGAGATCCCCGCAGACGCCGCCCTCGCGCATGTCGGCTCTGAAATCCACGTTGTATCATTCAACGGCACCGTCCTCAAGAAGGTTGCCGCTGCCACCAGGCCCACGCCGGTCAAAGAAGCCGTTTCCGCCCTGCAGACCGGCTGGGTCGCCTATGCTTCCTGGATGAACGAGGACTCGTCTCCTATCTCGTCGTTCACCACGACGTGGACTGTTCCACCTG
This sequence comes from Favolaschia claudopus, assembly GCA_037176885.1. Taxonomy (NCBI): domain Eukaryota; kingdom Fungi; phylum Basidiomycota; class Agaricomycetes; order Agaricales; family Mycenaceae; genus Favolaschia; species Favolaschia claudopus. The sequence continues at coordinate 411,663 of JAWWNJ010000149.1, read as the reverse complement.
TTCCCCTCACCGACAATGGGCAGACCATCTTCCTGTTCAACTCCATCGAGCCTGAGGATATGAGCGCCATCCTTCAGCCTGTACTCCAGGTGCGTCGTTTTCCGCTTAATCCACTCCAAGGCTTCTCGTACTGATGTTATATCTTGCTTCGTAATAGTACGGTCCCTCGGCAGCGGGCGGTGGTTCCTTTTGGTCCGTCGCGACCTGGTACCTCGCCCCGTCTAGCACCTTCTTCACCAGCCCCGTCCGCACCTTCGCCGGCGCTACCCTCCACGGCATCATCACCCTCACCTCTTTCTCCCGCTCTTCCTTCAATTACAACTCACAGTTTACCAACATCGGCGGCACCTTCCTCAGCATCTCCAGCACTGTCCAGCTCACTTATGCCACTGAGACCCTCGAGGTGTATGGCGTCACCGCAAAGAGCGACTATCCCGCCGGCAGCACCGTCTTCTCCGGCATAAACTTGAAACTTGCTAACGGCAACACCCCAAGCGTTAGCTGGGACCACCAGGACGATACCGCCGATCGTCTCTCCACGATTGTTGATACCGATGGTGCGACGAACGCACGTATCACGATCGACTACGACGCGTGATGTGTTGGGGTGGATTCTCTCTTACAGAGGAAATAAAATCATTATGTAAAATGGCATTTGTTTCTGCCGCGTTACTCCGAGTCCTTTCTTTCCGGGAAGGAATACCTAGAACGACTCATAATTATATCATGAGCGAAAGCGAAAGCCAAAACTCTAAATGATTGCAAAGCAAAGTCGTTTTTGGCGGTTGACAACATTCAACATCTTCGGATCAACATTGAGAGGTGTTATCACTTCGGATGAACAGAGCAACCACCGCCGAGTCAAGCGGCAGGTGCCGGGATGAGGAATGGTTACGGCTTCAAAATCGCACTCTTTGTTTCGAGCGACGAGACGAGACCACTTACGGTGAGATTATTCGAGCTAAGCCTGAGGTCTGCTGTCTCCCATTCGCGTACGGCACAGAAAACATTGAGATCGATGACGCGGGCAGAGATACAATAACATCGAATACAGGACGATATACGAAGTAAGATAATTTTACACGACTCAATGTACACTGCACACTTCTCACTCATCACCCCGCTCCCCCTCCAAATGCTTCCTCAACACATCCGTCCTCTGAAACTTCCCCCCACAACACGGACAAAAGACCACCAAATCCAAATGCCTCCGACTCTTCACATGTTTCCTCAACCCCTCGGTCAACACCTCCTTCCCGCACCCCCCTCCCGTTCCCCACCGACACTCCACCTTCCCCCCCTTCCCCACCCCATGAGCCCTGCGCAAATGATTCCCGAACCCACTCCGATTCTTAAAACTGATATACTCCCCGCACGATCCCCCGTCCCAGAGACACAGAACGCTGTTCGGCGCGGCGGCCTGCGCCGCGTCGTTCGCTTGCTTGACGAGTGCGGTGACTTGCTCGGCGGTGAGCGTGCCTACGCTGGTGCAGGGCGTGGGCGGGGCGTTGGGTGGGAAGCGAACGCGGTACGGTCCGTGGTTTCCTCGATCGCGGTGAGCGTGACGTATAGGCCCAGTCGTAGCGGAGATCTGAGAGTCTTTGAAGTCGGGAGTCGTCGAGGGAGTTGTGTGCGGGGAGGGTACAAAAGAAGCATCGTGTGGTGGGTCATAGACCGGGAGGGTGGCGGAAGCCGCGTACTGCGTAGTCTTATGGTTACCGCGCCCCTCCAACCGCGTCAGAATGTTATTAGCTAATATTATATAAGCAGAGTTCACGTCGCGTATATCTCCCTCAAAAATCGCGGTCTTTCCGCATTTCTTTAAAAAATGCTCATCATAATACCTGAAACTAGCTTTCTGTCTCCTCAGATCTTTGATAATAAGACGACGTGCTGCAGGAAAAGGTAGCGCGTTTGCATCACGTGGAGATCGGGCCTCTCGGCCGAGCTTTAAAATGCATTCAACTTAAGCCCAAAACGCCTCAGAAAATTTGAGAAAGAGCGCACAAAGATTGAAACTCGAGCTTGGAGTACCTTAGAAGTAGAATCAGTATTAAAACCCGACAATGCAAGGGGGAAAACACAAACCGGCGATTCCCGGCTTATATAAGATTAGCTAATAAGATCCTGACGCGGTCCGAGGGGCGCGGTAACTAACAGACTCTATATAGCGAGGGCACCGAGCTGATACATATAGAGCGTCTGTCTACGAGAGACTACGTACTGCGAAAGGGGAAGCGGGGGTGTCGATGAGGAGGGACATGCGATCGAGGATAAGTCGCCTTCGCCGCCACGCAGGTTGGCGAAGAAGCTATCGTACGACGAATGCTGTGCAAGCGCAGGTCGTGATGCGGGAGTGGACACGGGTGTGGAGACGAGAGACGAACTCGAAGTGGATGCGATGGTGGTCGAGACGGAATAAGTTCCGTCGGGGCGATACGGGAAATAGTCTCCGTTTGAGACTAAAGGATACGATGCAGTAGAAGGTCGGGCAATGCCACCATTTTCCACGGGGGTAAAGCTGGTTGGAACAGAGTATTGCGCGACATCAGGTGGCGAGAAGCTCGGTGCGTCGACGGGCGCGTAGTCAGAAGGATACTGGGCGGTCGTTAAAGCGGGAATGCACGAATTGTCGTACTCCAGGGCTGAAACCCTTCGCAAAACGCATCAGTACACCCAAACTACGAAGGAAGAAAACGGATGGCACGCACTCAACACCCTGCTCATAAAAATACGCGTTCAGATCACCGAAAAACGACTCCAAGCTCGGCAAGCCAGAGCTACACATTCTTTAGGTTAGTGCTCGACTCTGTCAAGGAAGCACGACTGGAAAAACGCACCTGAAATCTATCTCCCCCTCCGGGTAATAAACCCCTGTATACTCGTGTCCGGAAGGCAGCACCTCGTCGCTGGGGGTTGGGACTCCGAGCGGGAACAGGAAGTCATCAGATTGGGTGGCATTCAAATCGCCGTTGCCCGTGCTTCGAAGAGAATGAGTGCCTGCGATGGGCCAATGAGATATTCAGCCTCTACTCACGTCTTTCCCCCATATTCATATTCCCGATCCGTGCACGAAGGCGGCAGCGGCGCGTCATATCCAAGGGCGAGAAGAAGCGGGTCAACACAGGTATCGGGTACGAGCCCAGTATGGTGGCAAGGAAGCGCGTAAGTCTCGACGTTGTCCGAGTCGATGAGCGGCATTTTAGAAGGTTGAGGAAGAGAAAGACTGTAACGTTAGAATGGTCGGTTAAACAAGGACAAAGAATGACCGCGTTGAAGGAACGTGAGTCGGATGACTGACTGTAAAAATAACAAACAATGCACCGGGGCTGGGACCTCGAATCGCAAACGCGGGTTCTTCCGGAATCCGGGATTCGATGGAGTGGACAAAGGGAGTGCTATGATTGGCTCTTTTGAGACCAGTCGTCGTGAATACTTTAAAGTTGCTTTCAATAGGTTCACCGTCGATAAATTGACAAAAAGATAGCTGATTACAGGGAGAGACGAGTCGAAACGTCGACATAGCGAGTCCACCGAGACTTCAAAGCAGCTTGCGCTGTGGTAATTACACATAACGAGTTTTGAGGAGATCGTAGAACTGTCTTCAGCAGCATATGTGCAGCCACAGATTAGACGCCGCTGAAGATCGTATTGATTGTTTTGAATGACGGTGAAGTGTTGACAAGTAAGTATGTGCGTTGGTTTCAGTATTCGACGCGGTACGGATTCAAAAGCCTTGGAGTACTTCTTCGAATTTTGATAAGTTTGCCCTTGGAGGAATCGAATGAGATACATAGAATGAAATGACAATAAATCATATTAAAGGGGTGGGCGTGGCTACAGTAGCGGAGTCTTCGATTTAGGCGGAGGATACGGAATACAGCCGGTGGATCCAGAGAAGTGGAGCCAGCGCAAACATTTGACGATTGAGACTTTGAAGTTTGCTCAGCCTGAGCATGGCTCTCACTTGTCGAGCGGATTTCTGTGAGCAATGAATCATCCGTCAGAAAATGTTCTTGAATAAAGGGAGCCCCATCTCACTTCTTAATACGCACAGAACACGAGAACGCCATGCTTATCGAGCGCAGGAAGCATTGGTCGAATGGCCGTCGTGGTTTCCCGAAAGGACAGATTGTCACACCGTTATTCGTTACCTGATTTGATGGCCGTTGTAGCCGACTCGGAGATTGCCCGCAGGTGAACGGGGGGGAGTAAAATGCGTCTAATCCTGGATAATTGGAAGGCAGTGTACACTGGAGTATAAGTTAGCCACAACTTTGGGAGGAAGTGGTGGTTCAATCTATATTTTTCGAAACCGGGACAGCTCAAGTTGGATTCAAATCACAATTCTTGACTAGTCGTGGTAAGTTCGACATCGCTGCCGCGACGATCGCGCAGGACACTCGCTGAATATTCACAGCTTGTCCACAACTCTCTGATACATCGATCAGTCAATCTACCACCGCAGAAAAATAAGCTCAGGTTTTCACCTGCCACCACAACTTTTCTTCTGTCCAAAAGGCTGAAGCGCCTGGATCGTCGCGCGAAGACACGCGCACCTGAGAGAGATTCTACATCAGTAGCACAAACGCGCAAAACAATGAAGCTTACTAGGTGCTTGGAGAATAACGTCGGGAAAGCAAGCTTCAAATTAATCTGATCGTCGGCCCGAACAAGCTCAAAACTAGGAGGTGGCGACAGCGGCAACGAAGATAACACAAGATCCAAGTCCGTTGGAGTTGCGGGGTTCAGAACGTCCCTAAAGGACAGTGCAATTGTATCAATACGCTGAGAGGGGACGATTGTGGCCAAAGTCGTGAGTAATGAAGGAGGCAACGAGGATCTCAAACAGATACGCAGCAGGGCAAGGTTAGGGAACGAAGATAGGTCCAAATTATGGATGTCATTGTCATCGCCTCGCTATAAAAAGCGGTCTGAATAAAGATCCAAGACACATGGAGTGAAGGCAATACCGTGAGGTAGAGCACCAAAACTTGAACCGTCCACGTCGAGAAAGGAACCTGCGGTACGGAAATTCTGGTTGTGATGCCCAGCGCTTGGATCGCCGAAACATCGAAGGGGAACAACGCAAGATCGTTCAGCGTCTCCGAGCCTACGTCAACATCGAGCCATAGAGACTTCAGTCGAATGTGCTGTATGCCCGGTATAATGGGGAAAGCATGGGTCAAGCCGGAAAGATCTACACAAAAAAGGGTAAGATGCTGGATTGTCGTGGAGCAGTACTTCCAGGGCGGCGGAAACGCGGGCTCGAGCCTGTTGAAGGTAGTAAATTCGAGATGATGCAATGTGGGGAGGCTGAGGAGGTGTCTGAAAGCCTCTGGCAGGGGGTCGTGAGAGACGACCGATAGACATTTCAAGCGCGTGAAGTTCAGATGACACAGCTTCTCCGCGCGGGACGCTACCACCCACAGGTCATCAACATGGCGCGCAAGATGTGGGTATCGGACCAGAGTATCGTAAAATTCAGGTATGCGCGACCCATCCCATGCATGTTCCACGTGGCGATTGGTAGAGTGCGGACGACGCAAGAGATGGGATTGCGCGCCATCCACCCAAGCACGAGCGACGAGGGCGCAAGAGAGAAGATCGTAGGGAGATCCAGCAAGGCAGTCGATACAATGGTCGACGAGTTCTTGAATATCTAGAGGACTGGGTCGCGACATGGTGGTTGAGAGCAATCCGCGTTGTCACAGTGTCGGCATTGATGCATTGATGATTGATTGATGGATCTCGGGCCGCGACGAACTTCCGTTTGACTTCCGTGTCTTTGAAGTTGTCTTTGACCACGACCATAGGCCGCGCGTTTCCGCGTTTAAGCCTCGTTTCTTGACTCCACCGGACACTATCCCGCAGAAGAAAGTCGCAAGCGACCCTCAACGCCAAATCAGCTCACTGCCAAAGTATGAAGCGGACTCGCCGGTTTTTAGATTTTCTCATCGCGGCTGTTCATGGCCTTTTGCAGATATTCCGCTTGTGAGGTTACATCGAACCGCAGTGCGGCTCCGTATGGGGATTGAGTTCCTGCTCGCTTATTTATCTTTAAACTTAGGAAGATCAGAACACGGAGAGACCCCCGTACAAAAAACTGCGCAATGCCAAGGCGGGGATGATTCGTGAAAGCTAGTCTCTCGTAGACAGACGCTCTATATGTATCAGCTCGGTGCCCTCGCTATATAGAGTCTGTTAGTTACCGCGCCCCTCGGACCGCGTCAGGATCTTATTAGCTAATCTTATATAAGCCGGGAATCGCCGGTTTGTGTTTTCCCCCTTGCATTGTCGGGTTTTAATACTGATTCTACTTCTAAGGTACTCCAAGCTCGAGTTTCAATCTTTGTGCGCTCTTTCTCAAATTTTCTGAGGCGTTTTGGGCTTAAGTTGAATGCATTTTAAAGCTCGGCCGAGAGGCCCGATCTCCACGTGATGCAAACGCGCTACCTTTTCCTGCAGCACGTCGTCTTATTATCAAAGATCTGAGGAGACAGAAAGCTAGTTTCAGGTATTATGATGAGCATTTTTTAAAGAAATGCGGAAAGACCGCGATTTTTGAGGGAGATATACGCGACGTGAACTCTGCTTATATAATATTAGCTAATAACATTCTGACGCGGTTGGAGGGGCGCGGTAACCATAAGACTACGTGAAAGCTGGCTATTATGAAACAGACATAAACTTCTAAAGCAAGTCAAGTACTGCAGCTTCCAACTTGACACTCGTCCCAATCAGGTATGACCATCCCCCTTCCATACTTTGTTGAATTCATTCCATTTCTTGCACCTAGTGCCATAGGCCCATAATGCGAACTGCGGGGCGTTCAAACGAAGATCAATTCTCCCCAACGTCCGGTTGGATCCAAAAACACCAAAGGTCTGTACGTATGTTGGATTGGTGTTCGCTAAAGCTCCATATGTCTGCATGAGTCGCACTCCGTTGCCAGCGAGACGACCCGAAGCGGCCTTTTCTTTCCGCCCTTTCATTCATTTAAACGGTTGATCTTTCGTCTCTCAAGAACTTTCTTTCCACTATTAATCTGTACCGAGAAGTCACAGCGACGGATGCTAGTGTCCTCTATTCTTTTTTTGGCTGCCGCTGCACATGCTGGCAAGTTATTTCTACACGAAAGCAAGGCCAACGTTCCTTCTGGATTTATCAGCCATGGGCCACCCGACGACGCACATCTCATCACGCTGCGGTTTGGCTTGGCTTCTAACAACATCGCTGGCCTGCACGAGAAATTGCTGTCCATCTCCACACCAGGGAGCGCGGATTTTCGGAAATGGATGGACCAAGATGAGGTGCGTCTGACGACTCGAATTCCACGTCAACTCTCATGGATGCATTTTCGCAAATACAAAGGTCAAAGCCTTTGTGTCCCCCTCGTCCGAGGCCGTAGACGCCTTCAACGCCTTCGCTTCCGCCAACGGCTTGAAAACATCGGTAATTTCCCCACACGGCGATTGGATCTCCGCCACACTTCCAATCTCGCAAGCCAACAGTCTTTTCGGAGCCAAATACACCAATTTCACCCATCCCGATCTCGCAAAGCCTCTCATGCGCACTCTTTCTGTCTCACTCCCTGCCGAGCTCGCTCCTCACGTCAAGGTCATTCATCCAAGCACCGCTTTCACTGTCCCTCGAATCAAAGCGCCTGACATGGTTGTGCGATCCTCGACGCCGCCCGAAGGTCTCAAACGTAAAGCGGCCGTTCCTGCGGAGTGCGACACCAGCACAGATGGTGGGAGAATTAATCCCGCTTGTCTACAGGCTATATACGATATTCCTACCACTCCTGCGACGCAGCAAAACAATGTACTCATGGTGACTGGCTACGGCCCCCGCGCGCTGGGAAACCAAACGGATCTCGAGGTAAATTATTTAATACTGCACATAGAATTTATCATGTATCTCACTCAATTAATCTTCCTTGTTCAGCTTTTCCTAAGAACATATCGTCCCGATCTACCGTCTAACACGACATTCAAACAAATCGTTCTCGGCAACGAGACAGATCCCGATACCGCAAACACTGAAGCCAATCTCGATCTTCAGTACGCCGCTGGTGCGTGCGTCATTCACTCTTTAAATTCGTAGCTTTGAGTTTTCCTCCGCCCTACCTTTATAGGCATCGCGAGTGGCGTACCCCTTCAATTCCTCACCCTCGGCGACGATGATGACCTTGAACGGAATTACTGGACACCACAATTTTCCTTGCAACCACTCCCAACCCTCCGACAGTCGTAACCACGTCCTACGGGATAGAGGAATCATTCTTCGGCGAGTCATTGGCTACGTATGTGTTTGATTCATTCAGCTCTCCCCTTGAGTTTCAAGGTCAGTGACGACTAAATTTCGTTTTCACAGCAAAATCTGCGAAGGCTATTCTGCTGCAACTGCGCGCGGGATCTCTCTCCTCTTTTCCTCCGGTGATGTAAACGGTTTCCCTTTCTCCCCTGAAGTAATCCATATCTCATCGTGATGGTGCAGAACGGCGTAAATGGTCGCCACGACCAAATCGACGGCCCCGACTGCGGCCTCTTCTTCGTAGGTCACTTCCCAGCTTCCTGCCCCTGGGGAACCTCAGTCGGCGCCACCAAAGGGTTCAATCCCGAAGTTGGAATCAGGTGGACCGGTATGTCTTCTTTCCGTCCGTATGCATATGCTGTATTGTTCGTTGACTTCCGAACAGGCGGAGGCTTTTCAGACTATTTCCCCGCCCTCGCATACCAATCCGCCGCCGTCGCAAATTTTCTGCAAACCATCCCGGCCGACTTCCCCGTCACTTTCAACCGAACCAACCGCGCATATCCCGACATTTCCCTCCAAGGCGCCGTCTTCGAGATTATCCTCGATAACTCCACCACTGGCATTTCCGGAACCTCAGCTTCAACACCAGTGGCAGCAGCAATAATCTCGCTCATCAACGATCAACGACTTGCAGCGGGCAAACCGGCGCTTGGATTCCTCAACCCGTTTCTGTACGCCAATCCGAGTGTTTTTAATGATATTACGATTGGGAGTAATCCGGGCATGAGGTGTCCTGATAGCTCGGTGAGTGACATTGAGATCTGGGCAATGGATGATTTATGTTCCCCACAGCCCTCGTTCACTGCCGTTGCCGGATGGGATCCCGTTGGCGAGTTTCCTTCCTCACGTCTTCTTGGGATATCATCCATCTGACGTTGGCTTGCAGGTGGACTTGGCAGCCCTAAATTTCCGGATCTTCTGGCGGCTGCGTTATCTAGTTAAGCCACTCAGAACTACGCTCGGCGAGCGACGGGGAGGTGCAAATAGAATTTCAGGAGTAGTAAATCACATATTGGATGTGATTAGTTTTTAAACGATCCAAAGTCGTGAGCATATCGGATTTCGGTTGAGCCGTGTAACAAGGTCTCAGAGAGTAGAACACGCAGCCCAGTTTCTGAACCCAAACCCGACAGCGTCCAATCGCTCGATAGTCCGAACTTGCTTCCCTCAGTATAACTACAAAGAATTAGTCAGTACGGGCTGAGAGCCAGTTTCATTCCGAAACGTGCATATTGAGAAGAAACCGAAATGAACTGCAAAAAAATAAAGTACACAGACGAACTTACCACGACACGCGGCGCTCTCCCACGCCGACCATGAATAATGATGATATTCTTGGCGCGGACCTGAATGGGATGGGTTGGGTACCCGTAAAACGAATGTGGGGCGGGGTACGCAGCCAGCATCGGAGTAGGTGTGGGAGAGCTGAATTGCTGACGATGATGCGAGTGGCGGTGGGAATCGGAATGAGAATGTGAATGAGGCGAGCGAGCATGAGGATGAGGATGAGAGTAGATCTGCGAAATCGAGTCTGAAGGAGCCAAGGACGGCGATTTCGAGTGCGAGTACAGGTATTCCGAAGGCGGGGATGATTTATTTCGAAAACGGTGTTGCGCAGCAAAGTCATCATAAACAGAGCCCGAGGGTAGCGGGGAAGGCGAGAGTAAGGCTGAGCTTGAACCCGAATACGGTAGACCAAGGGCACTATGCGCCCTGGTGTGGCTGCTTGACGCACTCCGCTGGGTAGGTGAGAAGCTCTCGCCTGTGGAAGCAGTACTTTCTACCCAATGCGCTGTCCGGTTCTGTGTGTCGATGTACCGCTGGTGGGAGCTCGCAGAGGCGGAATATTCGGTCATCGAGGTAAAATGTGGGATGCGTGAGAGCTATTACTTCGGTTGAATGAGATTGAATCGAAGGCTCACTGAGACGGGCTAGCCTCACCTTGCTCTGAATTCGACGAAAGCAGTGAGCACTCAGGAGCAGAAATCTTGACGCGCAGCCAACGGGAGCTGGCTGACGTTTCAGAAGAAAGGCCGAAGTTATATAGCGCGACAGACGCACGCCGACGGGGCCACACAGAATGGGAAGAATACATCGCCTGTGCAAGCGAAAACAAAGAAGATGACAGCACGAAGCAAAGTGCACAGGCATCCCGTAACCCACAACGGATTCCGATGATGAATTGATGGCGGCATTGCGGCACCGACAATGTGCGTTCAACGGCAAAAGCATTTCGAGATCCTTGACGCCGAGTCGGCTCAAGAAAAGTTTCACACAATAGAATGTATACCTTCCAGATATTCATTGGGCTCTCCCCTTGTATTTGTAACAGCCTCAGTGCGCCACACTCCGCGCGGGAGTTTGATTCAAAGATGAACAAAGTTCAATGAAATATGGTTCCCCGCGCTTGTCGCGCACGCGAAAGTCGCATGTGAATCGACAGCGCTGCAGCATAGCTTTGCGGAAAAAAAAAACAGCTGCTCTACTGAAGCCTTCATCAACTTCTTGGTATCATTCAAGCAACTGTAATCGTCCAATCACTGACGCCGTTTCTTAGATTTTCGCCGCAAGATGTGCAGACAGAGGCGAGGGGAAGTTGGCCGTGTGGAGAGCACGCTGTAAGACTTTGGGTTGAAAAGTGGAATATTATCATTACATTGGGCTGGCGAGATCGAATTGAACCTTGCGTGTGCAAGTGGCTCGGCTATTGCCGTGATGAATGATGATCGCAATCGCAGGTTCGAGACGCGGTCACGCCAATGTCAGGTGATTAAAATTCACCCACACTCCGTCGTTCCTTATGCGCTTTGGTACCTTCTCGTTTCGCGTACATATAAACTGCCACTGCAAGCCGCTCAGCTATAGATGCAACCACCGGGAAGGCATTGGAGCGAAAATCCAAAGGGATTTGTCAAATTGTCACTTGCTTCAACTTGCTTGTGTAAGTATGCGACTCGCAGACTCAGTCCTGAGTGGTACTTATTAAACGCAGGCTCAAATAGTTCAGAAAGATACAGAACAGTACAGGCATTGTTCATTGGAATACTATCAGAGACGAAATCGGGATCTCTATCAGGGAATTAGGTGAACCAATCTCGAAGGTTAAGAGCGTAAACTCGGGCTGGAGTCCTAAAATTGCCAATCTCTCCTTGAACCCAAAATCCGTGCCGCCTTCTTCGACCCTGCTGTCGAATTAGGTCGAGCTACCAACGCTAGTCTGAATCTGCTGAAGCTGCGTGTTAAACCCTGCAAGAATGCTCTGAATAGCCGAATTAACGAGATCGATGATGGAGTGATTGGTTTCCCTGTTGAAGAATGAGATTTAGGAGAACATCTTGGCGGAATAGCTTACACCACGACTCTGGCCATGTTTGACATTTGATAGAGCTTCAGCCACATATTGGTGAACACCGCAATGAGGCGCTGGAACTGAAAGTCCGCAGTAGCAGGCGCGGCATTGGCATGGAGATAGGTCACATTGAGGTTGTCGAGGAAATCGACGAGGGGCTTCAACAACTTTATAACCGAAGATCATGGTTCAGCTGCGATATGAAGCATACAGTAAGGAAAACGCTGTACCTCGTCAACAGGTTGAATCGTCGGAGCCGCCTGCTCCACGAAACCAGTAACCTCCTCAGGTGTGGTCTTGAACGGGACGGGGAACGTATTCTCCATAATATCGAGCGTCTTGTTTGCGGTGACATTGGCGACATTCACGATAGGAGCGTATATCGGCAGAATGAAGGTCGTATAAATGTTGGAGTAGGTGGTGAGGACCGCGTTCGCAGTTTCGAAAGAAGACTCGGTGTAAATATTCGCTCCCAAGAATGTGGAGACCGTGGTCAAAGCCCAGTTGACGAGTGGTATCCCCGCAATGCGAAGGAGGAAGTTTCCCGAATCTGTGGCAGAAGAAGGATCACTGGCAGGGGCTGGGCTGTTCGAGGGAGGCGGCGGCTGGTCGGTCATGATATTGGTAGGCAAATAGCTGGAAGTCAGGGAAGCAGGACTTTGAAGATGGTCTCCTTGCTTTGTTGTCTCCGTATTTATTCTTTCAGCCCCAACATTCAATGCCAATCTTGACATTTTCACAAGCTTCTGCGCTGGTTATAATAGGTTCAGAACCTCTAGCGGTGAGCGATGTGGCTTCGAGAATTACACTCTGACAGACACAATTTCAACAATCTAACCCGTGGTGAGGAATCTAAATGAACGACGACCGAAACAAACACTCACCTGTCTTTGAGCCCAAAAACTCTTCAAGATGTACAGAACACAAAAGGATCTAGGCATAGCGACTGAAAAAGGACGGTGCCGAGTATAGGTTAGTAAATTCAAACCATGTCTGTTGACGCTCATATTTGGTTTGAATGTTCCGTCATTCTGGCATCGACGTCTTGAAGGTTTCGCAAAGGCTTGTGATTTTATCCATGTCAAGGTCCGAGAGAATGTCCAAAACGGTCTGTCTTCGCACACACAGTCCATTAAGAGCATAGAGTTCTCCCGCAGACCACCGAAACGATGACTAGAACACAGTTAAGGGGTGGAAGGTAAGCGGCATGTACTCCCAGAAACCACAATCTATTGTAGCAAAGGAGAATGAGACTACAATGGCAGGCTCCTTCTCTCGGGTTTGACATTCCGCCGACTGCCTGAACGTTGTTGGCTGGGATAATATTGTCTATACGTGGCGGGGCCACTGAGAAGTGAAGAGCCTGAGTTGTTTTCAGACACACACACGAGACCAAGATAGCGAGTAAGCTCAAACTGATGCAAACTTCATTGTTCAAGCTCCGAGTCTGGAACGGAAATGGTCGGGACTGAGGGAAATGGATTCGAAAACTTGGGAAATGGATTCGAAATCGAGCGATACGGAATTGGTTGGAGATTAATTCTACATCCCTTTGCAACTAATTGCGCAATAGAGCAGCAGGGCGCGCTGGCTGGAGCTCAACTGGAGGCAAAGAAAGTGCGAGGCACTTGGTTGTCGCATTCTGGGATGGCATCAACGGTGTCGCCTTCGAAACCAAGCCGTGACAAACAACCCCGCCGGAGCGACGCTCGACGAAAACGCGATTCGTAGCTCGTCAAAGACTTAGGGGAGTCGGGAGGAGCGAGATGAGAGCGAGCAGACGTCAGGGAGGGTACCGCGTGAGACGGAGGAAGGGTGGTGAGGGTCTGCAAGCAGGAGAATCCGAGAATGGGATGCTACTGCTGGCGGGTGGGCTACGCCGGATGCTGAGCGCGAGGGCGTGTGCGCGCGCGCTCGGACCGGCAAGATTGCAGCGAGCCTCGCAGAGACAGAGCCTGATCGGAGGAGAGAGTACGTGGAGGGTCGACAAAGCGGAGACAGATCCAGCACACAAACACGGATGTCGGATGCTTGATTCGGGCTCGGTCTGTATCGCGTTATTGCAGCGAGGGACAATGATGACGACCCTGATCCGCATCCCAAACGCCCCGCCTCATTCCTCCCATACCCGCATCCCGGCTACGAATGCCGCCCCTCCCCATCCATCCAGTCCTTTCCATCCTGGCTCCATGACAGGGCCCTCGGCAGAGGAAAACCAGGGCAGCTACCACCGCGAGGCACGGGTGGACAAGCCCCTCAGACGGAGAAAGCAGCATGCACCGTCACCCCATCAGGCGCGTGCGCTGAGGAGAGGGCAGAGGAAAAGGTCCTAGTCTGGGACAGAGGACGGAAGTAGGAGAAAGGAAGAACGAGAGAACGAAAAAGGAATGCAGAAGAATAAGCAAGCACATACATACCTCTTTATCCGAGATCAATCGACACACATATCGTCACCGCATCAGCAGCGCGTCCGCGCTCCTCCTCCTCCTCCTCCATAGCCTTCATCCCCAGCGTACACCATCCCGCCCCATCTAAGACACGCGGGTCATCCGCATTATGGGAAGCGCGCGCAGGCGCAGCTGTGGAGCATCGTAGATCACCTGCGGCGCCCATGAGATGCACGGGCACGGCGGGAAGGCGGTAGAAATCGGGATATCTAAAATCAAGTCAGCTGCGCCGAAGAAAGGTATAGTGAAGAAGGAACAGCCACGAATCTAGCACGAGTGGGGGGTAAAGGAGCGGAGGGATGCAGAAACGGAAGCGAGAGAAAGAGAGAAAGAAAGAAAGAAATGCAGAGCACGAATGCGACGACGAAGACGTACCTCACCGCCGACCTGGTGTCATCCCGCCCGCAAGGTCTTTCTCCTCCTCCTTTCCTCTACACCGTCATGCATGCCAGCACCCACTCGTCCTACACTGGCACGTCCGCCCTTCCTTTCCCGCATCAACACCCCACACCGAGGATCCATCCTCCTCGTCGTCCACCACCAGCCCCAGCCGCACGGGACCCACTCTGCCCGCTTTCCTCGACCTTCCACCCCACGCGTGCGCCCCTTGACCCAGTCGACCAGCGACCTCGTTCAGAGACCAGGAACGCACGCTTGAATATCCACGTCAGCGGTGGACCAATTCAATCTATGGAGACGACATACGCACTTCGATACGGGCGGTACGCGTCTCCCCGTGTACTCCTCCTCACTTCGTCCTTTCAAAGCAGCACCCATCTACCCATTCCTCGACGACCCTACACCCCAGCCTCCGCCCTCGATACGGCATGACGAGTCGCGACGAGTGCAGCGCATGGGGACGCGACATCCCGCGATGGTATACCGAAGCAAGGAAGCAGATTCATTCACGGACGCATCGAGCCCGATCTGCGAAACGGCAAGTCAGCGGGGAGTACTTACACGAAGAGAAGGAAAATGGGAAGAGAGGGAGAAGGACGTACCCCACCATCCGTGGACCCGTAGACGCCGCGGTGGCCCTCTCCGACCAGCTGATCCACACCTGCGCCAACCTCAGCGACGAGGTCAAGCCCGCCCTCGTCCGTCCTCACGCACGTCTGTGGCCGACATAGCGGATCGGGTGACGGCAAACCCAAGCGAGCTCTATCAATTTCCTGCGTCAGCGTTATCCCAACCGACGGAGACGACATGCATACCTGGACATGGGCGGTACGCGATACGGTCATCGACCTCATGCTGAGACGGCATCGTGGACCTCCCCAGCGGCGGCACATCCTCCAGCCTTGTCCATCAATCCCGCCGACTTAACCTTCACGACGACGCAGATGCCCCGCTGTGTGGACGGTGGCAGACGACAAGCCTAGATAGGGCAGATCATGGAGAGTGCTGCGGGCGAGGACAGCCGGGAGCGTGAAGAGAGATACAGTGCGGGTGTATTGTCGTGTGCTTCCTAGAAGCCCGTTAGCTCGAGATAAGATAGATGTCGGGAGAAGGAGGGACAAGTGGCAAGTGACTCGATGCAAAGGGTCGAGAGAGAAAGGCGAAAGGCGAAGGGGAGGGAGGAGAGGGGTTGGAGTGAATAACGTACCGTGTTGTCGGTTTGAATCATTTTGAGACTAGCCCGTACTCCCGAGCGTTTTCGCTGTCTTCGTAGATCGAGACTCAGGTATGTACATGCGTGGTAATGAGATGTCGTTCCACGAAACACCGCCGACGGCGACAAGCATGGGGGCAGGAAGAGCTAGTAGTGGAAAAAATACGGACCTCGTGCCCGGAGACAGTCGATAAGGGACGAGTAACGGGTGTACAAAATCCAGAGAGCTGGGGTGGGTGGGTATCGTGGTCAGTCAGAGGAGGGAGGTGACGAATGAAGAGCACGCACACTAGACGACTAGTACCGCAGGAATCCAAGATTCCATAGCAGTCTGGGTAGAAGCTGGTGTGATATCCACAGCTACAGAAGTGTAGTCGCTGAAGTATAGCATAACGGTCCGGCTAGCGAGCGAGTTGCAGCGGTTTGGAAAGAATCGGGGCAGCGTTGGCGGAGGGCTTCAAAATCATCGACGCCGTCGACATCCCGAGCTTCGGGGCGACTGTTTCGGAGGGTTGAGACGGAGAGCCTCAGCTGAATACCGGTCCAGAGCTATAGTTCAAGGTTCTTGCAAGTAGAGCGGTTGTCGGGGAGAACGACGTTGACGGCGGCGAGCAACTCGTTTGTTACGGTAGGTCACGTTGTCACGATCTTGTCACATCGCGGTATTTGCCGGCCGAACATTCCTTGTCTTTTCCCATCATGCACGAACTCCTGGACTTTTCTAATCTGAGGCGTCTCCCACTCTCCATTCGTGTACGCACTGTACACTATTGTTCCGCACACAAATTTCTCATAAGGCAACGAATCCACCGTCAGTTCATTGCCAATTCAGCTATCTCTGCGAATCGAAAATTGGAAGATTTGGAACGCTTGCAGACCTACTCCGCCACGGCATCGGAATCCCAATGTATCCTGCTTCTACCAGTAATCTATGTCAACCTCGATCCACTTCAGATCCCTGATCCAGGAGCCTTCAATGACGATCCTATGAGCATCGACGCTGTCGCACAAGCCCTCATTTCCTTGGACATTCTATACAACGTCCAGCTCCCCGAAAAATTAGAAGGCCTAGGTGCTGAGCTTTGGCCACGGGTCATGACCTGGGCTCAATGGATCGACAATAATGCTCACCATCTACCCGACACCGAGAAACTCGCGGGGCACAAGCCTTTCAGCTTATCAATTTTGGGACTTGCGGACACGACTGAAGTCAATGCGGAGATGACTCAGCTCATCGTCTCCGAGCCCTGGACATGGTCCATAATCGGCCGAGCATGGACTCAGCTTCCCAGTCTCACAAACACCCGTGATCGCCTCATTACAGTCCGCAGATTACAGCTCTTTTTCATCACCAAAGACGGAGCGTCCAGCCCACCGAATTTCTCGGAACTCCTGCATGCCGTCGGAGGCACGTTATCGGAATTGGGGCGCGCGCTTGACCGTTTACTTCTTCGACGAACTCGTTCCTGCAGCCCATCAGCCGATGGGCATGCCTTACCTCGGGTATCTCAACTCTGCCTTCCTGCTGGTCGTACACATCGAACAAGCCTTATGCGGTGGTGATGAAGACCCCCGGTCCTCGGGCTTCAAAAAATCGCTTCTCTCTCACGGAATTGTTCGGGTCTTGATAAGAGCGATGAACTCACTGAGCAAGACAACCTCCGAAACCACGCTATTCATGCTCCGCAAATGCTTCCGACTCACAAACTTCCTTCTCATGACACCCATTGGATTCTCCGACCTTCCCACCGCGCTCAATGATGGCCTTATTCGTACCCTAGTCGTATGTGCGCTCTCTCCATTTGCACACGACCTCCACCCGCAGTTCGAGAAATATCTCGTGCATTGGTTTCCCCCGTGCCTTTCCAATCACACCTCAAGTTGTGTCTGCGCTGGACCGTGGCTTGCACGGTGTTTCAGATCTGATAAATAGCGATCCTTTCAAATCGTCGGAACTTTGTGGTATCTGGGACACATTTTTTCGGCATCGCGCGGAACCCTTTAGAAGTTCTCCGCGCTTTCGATGCACGGCCAGCGTCATCAGTTCTGAAAGCTTGCGATAATCTCAAGGTTCCAATATTCTCTCTGTTCAAAGCCCTGGTTGATTGCCCGCAGTGTCTCAAAATCGATGCAAAGGCAGCATTCAAGCGTTGCTCTAGTTGTCGCAGTTGCTACTAATACTGTTCCCGCACCTGTCAAACATCGGACTGGCGTACAGGCCATCGTCTGGTCTGTGATTCCTACGGAACCCTCACTCTAGGTGAGCGCTCTATCTAACCCTGTTATACCCAAGTACCTCCTCATCTACACGCCGAACGAAATCCCAACGCGCTCACCACTCGCCAGAGGTCATTCTTACCTCGGAGCGCTGGTGGACGACTCCTACGCCCGCAATCGACGCGCAATATTCCTGCAGCACGCAGCCGGCTTGAAAAACAACCACCCCACATGTACATTTGTCGTGTACAATTTCGCAGCTGGTACCTCCAAGATCAGCTTCTTCAAGTCCCTCACTGGCTTCCCGCAACTCGACGGATGATTTTGATGTTGCGGTCGGTGGGCGCATGAACCTCGACGTTGTGGAGACACTCGATCCCAGTGGTGTGTTCTTCCGCTGCGCAGTGATTCCGGGATTGTACAGGACGAGTTGAGGCGATTTTCAGCTTACTAAGGAACATTGAGAGACGGAGAAGTTGGAACTCATGGGCAGGATTCGGCGACTGATCACGTTGACAGACAATCCCGATTTCCTTGAATTCCATTAGTGGCTCGGATTATATTCGATGAATTTCGCGGTAGCCAAATTTTCCACACGATCTATCTCGATGCTTGAGTATCATTCTCATAATAATTAAGTCAACGAAATCGTCCACGTCCAACCATTGAATTTGACCAACCTCCAAAAAGAATCAATCATGTAACAAATGTTTGACAAGCATTGAACTTGATCTCGATATTCTTGTGACAAAGGTGAGTAGAATTTACGGCTGAGTTCCCGGTTTCCACAAACAATTCAATCCCAACGATTTTCAGGCATCAGTGGACAATTCTCTTCACAAAACTACGCTGTAGGTAAAGTCGTGAATTGGCCGGAGATGCATAATACTCGTCTGTGCCGAGACCGCAAAAAGTAACTTGAGGGTGCTTACTTGTACTTTGATGGCCGGTTATTTTGGCTGGGCGTACGTTGCGTTACTTTACTTTACTTTGATGTACTTTTCCCACGCTTGGCGAAAGTTACTTCAACTTACTTGTACTTCTAGGCTTATAATATGAAGGCAAAAAAAGACTTTATATGTCACTTATAAGGTACTAGTAGGTCCTATGGATGAATATAACGCGTCTTCACGCCTTTGTGCTCACTCTTTATGGTTAATACTACCGCACTTATCGTCCTGTCCTACACTCCCTTGGCGGTGAGTATTTGACTTGATGTGAGAGATCAGAGCTGATAATCCACCTCTGAGAAGCTATCTAACTTGAACTTATCTTGTTTAATCGCTTCTTGTGTCGAATTGAACTCATACGGGTTCAACCAGTTGATTACCAAATCCGGAAATCTTTAACTTTCGACCCGCCAGTACTGTGTTTCAGGCACAAGATGACAACTTGCTGATTAGCAGCAGCAGCGACGGCTTTAATGGTGTCTGAAGTGCGTCTATCATTGAATAGCAAAGAACGGGGCTTTGGTGGACGAGGATTCCTTGGATCACTCGCGTTAAAGTGCCCGTCTATTTAACTTCATATGACTTTGGAATCAGCTAATAATTTGTTGAACACTGGCTAAGCAGTTGCCCGATTCTTTATTTACATCTCGCGAACATCATGCAAGTATAATATTTTGATCCCTGGAATAAGTTCTTGATCTTTTCATACTCCGCGATGCAAGAGGGAATGTTAATGTTCAATAGGGTTCGTCGTAGAGGGAATTTTTGCCGCAAGCTCCGAAAAAAACATCGCAGCAATAGGGCGGCGCTCTCACCATGAAAATCAGCTTTTAGTCTGCGGATACGTCCATTTAAGGTGTCGCATAACTTGATGGAATCGTTCTGATGTCACAAGTTTATGTTTCACGTGACCGCGGGGCGGCGGCGAGGCGAGTTTTCAAGCTAGTTTGCTCGTTGCACTTCCTGGGTAAAGAGAAAGAATTGTCAGCTTGAATTGAGGACAAACTACAGCTCTCTCTACGCGTGACAGCCGTCCTTTACAGCAGAATACACCTATTTCTTGCCTATTTCGTAGCCATTTCCGCCGCACGACCCGCAAATCCGACTAGATACGAAGCTACTTGGTGTTGCTTCAAGTAACTTTATGTAACTTGAAGTTGCTTAACGCTGCTTAAATTTACTTTACTTGTACTTTTACTTTCAAAGTTTACTTCCCCAGCCAAAAGTAACGTAACGTACATTTTGGCAGGACAAGTAAATTTAGCCAAGTTACTTTAGTAACCGTCGTCTGTGCCTCTCCTCGCAAAACGTGACGCGACGTAACCATCACTTCCATGGATCCACGTGTGCTGAGCCAAATCTAGCTTATCCTGGACGCTGGACGACCCCAGCTATAATCTTTCTCTTTGCACTATTGACCGCATTTCTTGTATGCATCAACAGTATGTGTTGAATCTACTCCACTATCCACCTGGCTTAGCTTATCTTTACTTCTGCCCATTCTCATAGTCCCTCTTTCCGCATACGAAACCCGTAACCGAGGGGACCTACCGCCCGAACGATACCGTACCCCCGCTCCTGCTCAGCGACTGGCTGCGGCCTTCATTATTTCAGCCCCCGACACAATCCTTCCAACCACAGCTTCTCTCCGTCGGCGATATGATCACCCTCAATAATTCAGACTTCAGTTGTAATATCACCGGCGCAAGGGATCGAGCGTCAGACCGAGAGGTCTCGATCTTTTCATATTTCAACAACCCGTTCTCTGATGGATGTGATGTCGTGCGTATTAAATGGGATTATGACATGTTCATGCGTTTAGTCTGACTACTTACTTGACAGGCAAATTTGTCCATTTCCTATACACAAATGTATACTGATAGGGATGGAGTAGCTGTATTTTTACCTGGAGTGGTTTGTCGTTTCTGCATAAGCATAACATCATGTCACTGACTGACTTGACCCGCCCATGCAGCTCTCCACCACCATATCTTGCGATTTCCCCACCACACAGGTCACATTCAACTGCCCGTGGCAGTCGCCCCACAATGAATTTCCCAAAAATGCTCTCGACGCCATTATGAGTAGCCTGGAATCAGCCACTGTATGTGTGCATCTTCTGTATTCAACTGTGATCACTGAATGTCGACTTTTAGCTTGCTGTGCTTTGGGACTACTATGCTGACGTTTATGACCTCTGGGGTCTCAATAACAAGTATGACGGCGAGCGATTCATAGTCGAACTGGACCTTGCCGTGGAGTGCCCTCCCCACGATTCAGAATGCTTGCAAGCACGCCCAATCAACTTCCGCAGTACTGCGCGCAGGGCTATCCTATTGTTCCCGAATGGCGACGAGACACAGATTGATAACAACTTCACCCAGCCGACCACTGGTTTACCTGATCAATATCCGTACTATCTCAATGCAGACCAGCCATATCCAGATCATCCATTGGTGATGCCCACTATCTTTCCGCCCAAACTCGCTCCGCAAAATTCGTCAGATGTGGTTCAAAACATGATGCAGGCCCTATTCCACCGTGTGCGCCTCGAAATGGGTGTGTTCTCTGCCAACCAGATCTACACCTCCGCAGACATGTTCAACCAAAGCATATCGCCAATAGGGAGTCTGAGCACGAGGATCCCGCTCGCCGGAGACGACTACGTCGATCCTCGCATGACGATGGCAAACGAAACGTTCTTCGCGGAACTCCAACAACTGATTCAGCCTTACACCACAACCGACCGAATTCCCGTGATGGAATACGCACGTACTGTCCCCAAACTCAAACCACTTGGATCGGCGATGACGAGCGTCTTTGTCTCCACTTTCGCGATGCTGTCGACGATATGGATGGTTTTTTCGCTCGTTGCGGGGGTGCTGGCGAAGATGTATGCAGGTATGTAATGTAATGTTCGTGAAGCCGTACTCGTTGCGTTGCTGATGCCTTGCATCGTCTCTCCAGACTCTCGCCGGAGTAAGAACGATGATTTGCCAGGGTCTCATGCGGACAGGGATCTTGAAAAGCAGTCAGTGGACGAAAATGCCAAGCTCATAACTGTACCCTACCTAGCTCGGCATCCCGACGAGACGCAGACAGCGGAAGAACGGATAAGGCATATTGAAAAGGCGATGAAGAGCATGCAACTTGCGTTGAGAAGGCGGGGAATCCTCGACGATGAATTGGAAATGGGGTGGGACGAGGAGATCTCTTAGGTTGAAAAAGGTTCACTGGCACATAGTTCAGAGCTGAAACTGGCAGAGTTTTTTTTATTCTCAACCTAATGCGCTCGTGTTACTTATTGCAGTCGGCAAATGAATCATTTAGTGATTGGCCCTCCGAATCTGCCGCGGGAGATTGGGGTTTGTAGTTGAGTTACTGTAACAGCACCAATTTTAGAGATTTAGTTGGGTCAATGGAAATGGTTGGGATCGAGGAAAATGGCCCGGGATTCGAAAACATGGGAAATGGATTCGAATCGATCGAGCGACTCGGATACGGAATTCATTGAAATTAATTCTACATCCATTTGCAACTAGTTTCGGAATTGGGGAGCAGGGGCTGTTTCAAGCCCAACTGGAGGCAAAGAAGAAAGTGCGAGGCACTTTGTTGTCGCGTTATTGGATAACACAAGGTTCACATTGGGTTCACATCAACGATGTCGCCTCCCGATCCAAGCTAGGACAAACAACAAAGCAGGGGCAACTTTTGACAAGAACGCGATTCTCGATGTGCCAAATGCTTGGGTGAGTCGGGATGAGCGAGAGGAGAGCGAGCAGATATCAGAGAGGGTACCGCGTGCGACGGAGGAAGGGTGGTGAAGGTCTGCAAGCAGGAGAATCTGAGAACGAGATGTCATGGGCTGGCCGCCGGGTGGTGAATGCTGAGCGCGAGGGAGTGTACGCGCTCGGACCGGGAGGAATGCAGTGAGCGTTGCAGAGGCAAGCCTAACCCCATCCTGTCCTCCCATACCCGCACTCCGGCTGGAACACCGCTCGACCCCATCCATCCAGCGTACAGGCCCTTCAATCCCGGCTCCATGACAGTATGCTCCGCACGAAAACACGCAGAGCCCCCGGCGCGGCGCGGCGCGGGCGGATACCCATTACATCGAAAACAGACGAGCAACCGTTACCTCGTCACCAAAGTAGCCGACATCTAGCAGCATATCAGCTTCGACGAAGGTATAATGGCAAGCCAGTGAAACGATGACAAAGACAAAGCAGCGAGGGCGTGCGCCGCGGGAGAGAGCACACACAAGGACAGAGAACGGAAGTGGGAGACTCCAAGACCGGAAGCACGAAGGGGTGGTACAGCGGCGAATCCGAGAAACAAGTGGCGAGTGACGGAGGAGCGGAGGGATGCAGCAACGGAAGCGAGAGAAAAAAGAAATGCAAAGCACGAAAATGCGACAGCGAAGACGTACCTCGCACGGGAAACTCGTCTTTATCCTCCTCCATCATCTACACCGTCATGCATGTCAACACCCGCTCGTCCTAGACGCCCGCATCAGCCCCGACGCCAGTGATGCTCCTCATCCTCCTCGTCGTCCAGCGCCCCAGCCTCGGCGGTTAATCCACGTACGACCGCTCTCCTCGACCTTCCACTCCACGCGCGCCCACCCCCGATTCAGCCGACGTGCCTCCCTCGAGCATCAAGATGACACCTCGTTCACGGCAGCTCGGCCAGAGCAGGAAAGCTCTATCAAGTATCCGTGTCAGCGGTGGACGAATCTCTGGAGACCACATACTCTACGCACTTCGACAGAGGCGGTACGAGTGAGAAGGAGGTCGGTGTCACAGCTCCACCTGGGAAACGGCGAGTCAGCGGGGAGTATACGTAGGTGCATGAAGAGAATGGAGTGAGGAGGGGAGGAGGAGAGGGACGCACCCCCCCATCCGTGCCACCCGCGGGTGCAGCGGTGGGCCTCGTCATCCGCACCGCATTAACCTCAAAGATGCGGGCAAACGACGAGCGAGCCCCGCGCTCGTCCATCCTCACGCCCGTCGGATGGTCGACAAAGCGGATCCGTTAGCGGCGTACGCAAACGAGTATTCGCGTCAGGGTTAACCAAATCGACGGGGACGACATGTACGGTACGCAATGGGGGCTCAGGGAGAGGGGGTATTGGGAATGAAGCCTTGTATGCTTCCTGAAACTGGGCGGTTAGCTCGATGAATTCTTGGAAAAGGTGACGCTCGAGAGAGAAAGGAGGAGGGACGAGGAGGAGGGGAGTGATAGAGTACATACCGTGTTGTCTGTTTGAATCGCTGTTAGCCGCCGAAGAACGATCTCAGACCAGCCCCACACCGGGGGAGTAGTGGACTCCGAGCTGTCTTACTAGATCGAGACTCGTGTAGGTGGAGGTGTAATGAGATGTCGTTTACCCAAGCATCGTCAGCGAGATTGAGAGCTAGTGGCACCTCCCGTCAACCATCGAGAAAGAGATATGAGCAGTGAAAACGGACCTCGACTTAAACATACCATAAGGGACGATAGCGGGAGCTATATGGGATGCAGAGAGCTGTGGTGCAAGTAGGTATCAGCCTCAATTGGAAGAGATCGTCGAGGAATGAAGATCGGCACGCACATTACTTGTGCGAATCAGCTGGCAGGAGTTGAGTCCAGTATCGAAAGAGGCGCAGTAGCTTGAGTGCAGCATGAGCGTCCAGCGTAGCGCGCGAGTAGCGGTTGTATTCCAAAAATCAGGGTGCCAGTGGCGTTGTCTGAGGGCTTCGAAAATCATGGACGTCGTCGACATCTTGAGCATTGAGGGGGCTGTTTCGGGGAATCCGGGAGTAGAGCCTCGGCGGGGTCCAGAGCCATAGTTCAAGCTTCAAGTTCTGGTGTGTAGACTGGGGCTGTCGGAGAGAACGACGAAGCCGGCCAAGAGATCGTGCTCGCTGTTGATGGCAACGAGCAAATTTGTCACTAAGTCACGATCTTGTCACACCGGTAATGCGTTGCCGGTTCCCGGATCTCTTCCTTCCCAACCACGACTTGACCACGACCACGACAATCCCTTTTCATTGCTCAATCGCCGTACCTGGGATGATGGTAACCCGCCGCGAAGAGGTAATCTTGTATCTTGAATTTTGACCTGTCTGATAGTGGGCAGGAAGCCGAATTCAACGAAATTCTGTTCTTTTATAAATTCGAGCCCGCTATTGGAATATGACGCGCCAGGAAGGATACTTACTTTTTGTAGATTTACATGGTCTGAGACTCGGAATTACCCGCCGAAGCGCTGGTGCCCCATTGTCCAGCTAACTATTGTCCGGGTCGGTGGCATCTCTGTATTGGTTTAATTGCATTTGTTTTCGGTGGCATATCTGGGCTTTAAAAGAGAAAGACGCTCTCTCTTCCTCACCACCACCATCTGCTTTGCCACCACCTTTATATCGTTCGTCGTTGCCCTCACCATCTAGCTCTCAATCAAACCACTAACCAACTTCACCAGTACCATGACCCTCGTCCACTCCTCTTCCGCCACCGCGCTAAACATCTCCGAACTCGTCGATCTCATCTGCGCATTCACCCACGACCCCGACGCACTCCACGACCTCCTCTCCCTATCCCTAGTCTGCCGGCGCTTCACCTCACCCGCCCAAACCCAACTCTTCCACACCCTCGACCTCGTAACCCCACTCATAAAAATATCCTTCCCAAAACTCCTCCAAACCCTCTCCTCCCACCCGCACTTCCTCCCGCACATCCGCTCCATCCACGCGTCCCTCCTCAGTGCGAGTGAACGCAAAATCGGCGTGATCGGGGACCGCAAACCCCTTGCCGGGAACATCCTCGACTTCCTGCGCACCACGCCCCTCCCCGGGCTCACACACCTCGAACTCTCCAACGGCGCGCACATCGGCATGCGTGCCCTCGACGGCGGCATCATCCTCGACGTCCGCAACCTCCTTGCCACCCTCCCCATTACGCATTTGACGCTCAAAACCGCGTTGGCCCATCCCGTCGACCTCGACGTCCTTTTCGGGCAGTGCACACCCACGCTGCGCACCCTCACTCTCGGTGTGAACATGCTGCAGGACCTCTGCGACGGCGCACCGTTCAAGCCCGCGGACTGTGTAATCCAGAATCCCAGCCGGCGTCCACAGCTTCAGACACTCACCCTCCACGACACCACCTTCCGCAACCCATTAGAGAACTGGCTCTCCCAGCCTCCGAGTCGATGCCCCCTCGACCTCCGCACGTTGCGCACGGCGAAGATCATGACGGCGTTCAACGCCGAGCCGAAGGAGTTCCTGGATAAAGGTAGCTTCACCCTCGAGGATCTCGAGATCAGCGCTAGTAAGTCTCCTATCTACCCCAGTATTCGCTGAATCGTTACTCACCCTTGAACTCCCCTTAGCGGACCTCCTCAACGGTCCCACGATCGCCAACCTCACGCGTCTCCGCCGTCTGGTGCTCACACAGGGCCACCTCCCCCAATTCATCGACATCCTCTCCGCCCTACCACACCAACTAAATCATCTCGAGACCCTCGCACTATATTGGTCCGACAGCGCTCCCGATTCGGCGCAATTGCGCATGATCGACAATATCGTCGCGGATCTCAGCGCTCTAAGACTCACCTCGTTCATCGTGCCGATCCCGTGGGAGTCTGAACTCTTCGTGGGCGGGGAGGAGATATTTGATTTTGGTATTAGGACGCAGTTGGATGGGGAGGAGTGGAAGAGGATTGCTGATGTGTTTCCGAGGATGAGTATGAGAGGCGTGCTTAGGGTGCAATGTGGGGATTGTTTTAGTGGATATGATTTCGATTGAATGTACACAAACAACGTATAGATAGAGACTTACAAGCGTTCTTAGATATAAGTCGATTTCTCTTGTTATGTTAGAAAACAGACCGCTTAGGCCCTAGGCTACTGGACAAGCCAATATGCAAGTCCCAAGAGTTCGTTGGGAAGCCGTAGAAACAAAGAGTGAAGTACCAAGCTGGTACTTACTTCCCGAGTTGAACAAGGCTGGTGACGCGTGGAAGGACGGGAGGAGGTGACGACGTCGGTGGTGGTGGTCAAGCACAAGCAGTGTTCGGCCGAAGATGACCGTTCCTAGCAGCACGTGAATTGTTCCCACGGTCGTTGCTCTCAAACCACCACCACCACTGGTCGGCGCGGAGTGAAGAGCAATTGAAATTTGACGCTTATCTGCTGCCTCTGATTATTCCCTGTGCGCGTAGAGAAGGTGAGTCAACCCTGAGATGTCATTCTGTGGCTAGTGACGACTCTGACGAGGAACTTTCCGAACTCATTCCGTCGCTTTCAAGAGCTTTTTCGGATTATTTGAATGGCATCTACTGAATTCAAGAACGAAACGAAATTATTTGCATCAAATGGCAAATGGTAAGAGTAATTCGAGCTCGCTCTTATTTTGATCCTAACTCAAGGTCAATTTCGTTCTGAAGATCGCGGTGGATAGAAAGCTCGGATATCCATCCGAAAGAACCCAACAAATGAATCAACGAGCTCTAACTTTACACTGCAGATATCATACATACTTCCGTGGAACCTCGGACACCTCCGTTGCGGATCGGACGCTCTTGCTCATGGACAATTGCTCACGCAAGAACTCTCAAGGGTATTTAAGGATGTGAGAGACTCACATCCCCAGCTCGTTCCCCCACTTCGTAGCTACATACCAACCGACGCCGATGACCCATCCACCTTTCCTGCCTTTAGCTCCCCAATCCCAGGCTCGTTCTTCCTTAAACACCTTCACGCCGGCCGCGCTCGACGGTACCCTCCACATTGCTCAAATCTACGACTGGCATTTCGAAAAGAGCGCTAACCACCGGCTTTTCGTGTATGCCTTGCCGGACGGTTCAGTCAAGACTATCTTCTGGCCGGAAGCCGTGCAAGCTATCTGGTCTGGAGCCAAGATTCTCAGAGACCGCTTCGACTGGGCTGCGGGACAGGCTCAAGAAACGCCTGTAGTCGGGATACTCGCGCCGTCAGGTAAGCAAGTTCCCTTCTCTCTATTTTTCCTGATTTGATAAATCATTCAGATAACATTTCCTATTTCACACTCCTCGTCAGCTGCCTCCGCGCCAATTACATCCCCTTCGCCATCTCCCCCCGAAACTCACCCGCCGCCATCGCGCATCTCATCGAGAAAACCGCCGTCCAGCATCTCCTCATTGGACATGAACCGTCTATGCTCGAGCTCGTGAACACGAGCCTCGATATCCTGCGCAATCGTTCTCCCACCTGTCGGCGCCCCGACGTGTCATACGCTCCGCTCTTCGAAGAGCTATTCTTACCTGAGGATCAAAGGATTTCTACGCCGAACGACATTCCGTATGAGTATAGCGGTCCGGATCATACCGCTCTAATCATGCATTCTTCCGGTTTGTCGTTTGCTCTATGGATTCCTGGGTAATATTTCTTGCTGAGTGTTTGAATACCCATCTCTAGGTTCGACGGCATTCCCGAAACCCATCTCCTGGTCCAACCGCCGGGTACTTCAAACGGCGCTTGTCCCCTGGTTCGGTGATCGCGACCTCACAAATAAAATCTTGTCCCTTCATGCTATTCCCATGTATCATGGTGCGTTTGTTGTGGGCCAGTCCAACCTTCCTGTAACATCTGAACCCAAAACTCGTAGGAATGGGTATCGTGCAGACTATGTGGGCGGTGAGAATTCAAGCGCCGGCTCAATAAAGAAACCGAGCTTATCGTCACAATTTTTATTCTATTTATATTCTTAGGCTTCATGCGGTCTCGTCCTTGCCGCCTGCCCGCCCACGCCGATACCACCCGTTCCCACCCCGCACAGTCTCATCGAGGGCGCCAAGGACACCAATAGCGATATTATATTTTGTGTCCCTTCGTTCATTGAGGTGCGTTATTCATTCAACTATATTCGAGGACTGTTTGAATTCTCACATTAATTGCCACAGACGTGGTCGAAAGAAGAAGAGACCGTTCGGTGGCTTGCTTCGCGAACTGGCTTGGTAAGCTGATTGGTTGAGTAGATTTGCACGCCACCTTTTCTAAATCTGAGCAGCTATTCGGCGGAGGTCCCTTGAACAAAGAGGCAGGCGACTGTATGGCTTCTCAAGGTGTTGGAATGTTCGTCATGTATGGCTTGTATGTCATTTTGTGCCCTCTATCTCTCCACTCCCATCACCTTATCATTGTTCCGTATGTAGAACTGAAAGTGGTGTCGCGAATCTCATCCTTCCAGGTTTGTTTGATAACTGAATCTCGACGAAATTTGCCCAGAGCTCACACTCTCTGTCTATACAGCGGATGCAGACGAATGGGAATACTTCAAATTCTCCAACATGATAGTGCACGAGATGTTGCCGTACGGGAACAATACCTTCGAACTCGTCCTACTTGTAAGCTGCTTTCATTTACACCAAAAATATTGATCCGCCTATCAAGGATACAATACAATGTATAGCCCAGCGAATTTAACACCCCCGCCGTTCTCAACACTCAGGTTCGCGGTATGAGCGGCTACGCAACTTCCGATTTACTGGTGCAACATCCCACGAAAAGGGGGTATTGGAAGATTTTTGGGAGGACAGATGATCAGATCATGCATAGTACTGGGGAAAAGGCTAGTTTTATTTCATGATTATGATTCGGTTGTAAGGACGAGGTACTCATTTGCTTCGCTTCAGGACGAATCCTGGACCTTTAGGTTCGAATTCATTCACTTTTCTACCGAACGAGGAGTTCACTGATTGCCGCAGAAACTATCTTGACGCAAGACCCACACGTTCAATCGGCGGTTATGTTCGGCCGCGGACGATTCCAAGCTGGCATCCTGGTTGAGCCAAAGGAGTCGTTCAAATTCGATCCTGCGGATGAAGTCAAACTCGCGGAGTACAGGAATCTCATTTGGTGCGTATCTATGAAGATGTACTCCACGTGGGATTATGGGATACCGATAATCGTCTCTACAGGCCAACTGTGGTCAGAATGAACGAATATGCTCCACAACACTCTCGATTGTTCAAAGAGGTTAGTGTCACGCAGATGCACCACCACCACACTGTCTAAAATAAACATCTCGCACAGATGATTCTTGTTGAGAAGCCCGATAAGCCGTGAGTTCCAGACATTATTTCAACACCCCAACGTCAGCACAAAACATTTATATAGATTCACGTATACCGCGAAGAGCACCGTGCGCCGCCAAGCCGTAATTGCTCAGTACGAATCGGAAATCGACGCTCTATATAACACAGTCGATTCCTCCGATGCCAATCTCAAAATCTCTCCCTTATCAGCATGGAACGCGGAATCCGTCCTCAATTTCGTGCGCGACGCGGTCAACAGCCTCCTCGTTACCCCAGTTGGGGACGAAGACGACATATTCCAGCACGGATGTGACAGTTTGCAGGCGACTTGGCTCCGGAACGCCTTCCTGCGCGTGTTGCGGGAGCATGGAGACGTAGAGACGCGTCGGGATACGAGGAACTTTGTCTATGATTATCCGACCATCTCGGCGCTCGGGGCCTATGTTTTCAGAGCGGGGAGCGACTCCTCCCAGGCCGAGACTGTTGACTCCGTCGAAGCACGAACCAAAGCGATGTTTTCTATGGCGGAGAAGTACGTGTGTTCCTTACCTACAAATCTCCCCATCCTATCGAGCGAATCCGAGCCCTATGACCAACAACACAAAGTTGTGCTTCTCACTGGGACGACGGGTGGCCTTGGGTGCAATCTCCTCGCGCATTTGCTTGCGGATTCTAGGGTTGATTTTGTATTCGCGCTGAATCGTGCGGCTTCGGGTAAGCTCGAGTCGGGCAGTCGCCAAAGGAAAGCGCTGGAGGAACGGGGCTTTGATCCCAGTATCGTAGGCTCACCGAAGCTTTCGCTTTGCGAGGGTGATCTTAGCAAGCCCCTTTTCGGCCTTACTGAGAGCCAATACCAGCAGGTATGTTGTTTGTTTATCTCTTATTTGAAATGAGTAATCTGGTTTTCCCCTAGATGTTCGCGCGTGTGACGCATATCATTCATTCTGGTGCGACACATTCAATGCTTGATTTATTATTTTATTCAAGTGTTTTTCAGCATGGCCGGTGCACTTCAGTATCGGTTTATCCTCTTTCGAGCCAAATATCCTCGGCCTCCGCAATCTCATCGAGTTCTCCTTGACTTCGCCCTTTGCTCAAGCACGAACCCTCCTCTTCACTAGCAGCATCGGCATTCTGCTTGATTTCCCTGGGGAAGTCCCTCCGCAAGGGCACCTGGAAGTCGCAGTTGATCCCAGTATGGCCGATACGGGGTATAAACAGTCCAAATGGGTGGGAGAGCACATGTTGTGCGAGGCGCAGCGGTTATTCACAGGTGCGAAGCTGATCATCGTCCGGGTTGGACAATTGGCCGGCGGTATCAACGGGGCTTGGAACGCGCACGAATGGTTCCCGGGTATCGTTCAAAGTGCCAACTATGTTAATTGTTTGCCAGACGACCATAGGGCAAGGTTGATTCTTCGACTGATATACTTGGTCTGATTCATAGTTCCAGGTTGTCTCCTGGATTCCCGTGCACATAGCGGCCGGTGCTCTCGCCGACTTCATCGAATGTCCGTCCATCCAGTTCATGCACCTAGTCAATCCGAAAGCCGTATCCTGGCGAACGCTTGCAAATGTTTTCGCATCCGAGCTGAAGGTGCCGTTGGTGTCGTACGCGGAATGGCTTTCTCGCCTCGACGCTGTCGTTACAAAGTCGAGCCATCCTGACACGTTCCGTGCTTCCCACTTGTTGGAATTCTACCACATGGAGCAACATGCTGGAGATGAAACACGCGAAGCCTTTGGATTTCCGAAATTCGATACAGCAAACGCCCTCAGAGCGTCAGCTTTCTTGCGTGAAGAGAGCTATCAGTTGACTGCAAGCGACGTTCAGGACTGGATGCAATATTGGCGAAGCGTTGGGCTGTTTGAAATTTGACGAGTAGGATATCTTAGTCGAATTTTCTGCATTTATAGAAGACACGTTTCAAATTTCACGGAACGATCTTGGGACGGCAAGAAACCCTGAAATATAACCACTTGATATTCAAAAACTATTCGCACTCACAGCAAATTTGGAAGCTTGACTGTCAATGCCGACTTGTGCCGATGAATCAACGCCAGAGAGGAAATGTTGTCGGGGATTCAGCACATTCGGTGAGGGCGCAATAGTTCAGCTTTGGGTGGTCAGATGCTATCTCTGCTGCTTGTCAAAATTTAAGGATAGGTAGTGTATTATGATTGCTAGTCAAATGAAGGGGGAGTTCTGCCCTCGACCCTCGAACCGTTTCGGCATTGCACCTTCTCCGTGATCAACAAGATGCCGAGGTACCGGCTTCCTCAATAAATCAGACAGCCCCGTACTTGTGTTCTTCGTCCTCGGGACCTACTGAGTCCGATATATAGCACAGTCCGCAGCAACCACACACCATTCAATGTCAACCAAACGGTGCCGCTCCCCTCCCGAAATCACTGACTGAAAAATCACGGGAATGCAACCATCTTTGATTATTCTCACTGAAAGGATTCTGCCTTGACTCTGAATTCATTTTCGCTCTTCTTGTTCGCAGGAATAATAGTAAATGATCTCCGCAGCTGAGTTCGGGCTGACACTCAATACTGAATATATGTACTTCTTCAACCCATCCATCACTTTACGAATCCCGTCTGTGCCTCAGTTAGGTGGATCAGCCTATATGTATCTAATTCGAGCACGAGCTCGAGATCATGGTGATTCTCGGATTCCCTTCCCACAAGTCTTGGTAACCTTCATCTACGTCGTCGATGAGATGGAAATTGAATCATGTTGATCACCAGTTTGCTACAAGAGAATAAACTGCCGAGAATAAATATAGCGTTTAAATGGCGATAGAGCCATGAGATCGAAGCCCCCGCATCTTTTCTTGCCGCCCCGCCACACGCTTTTCGATTCTCCTCCTTCCTCGGTGGCCGGTCCCATCCCTGTTAAATTATCAGCATGCATATGTGTGCTATCCGATCGCTGGTGCTGCTGGTATCGTCGCTCGTCTTCCACCACGCGCAATGCGCGGACTCGCATCCCCTGGAAAATAACAGCAAAAACAATCTCAACGGCGGCGGGACTAGCCGCGGATTCCGAGAGATGTTAAACCACACCACCTATCGCGGCCTCGACATGTCGATTTTCCATCGTGCGAGTGGGTGTACTAATCAGATTGAGAATATCAATGGAAATGCTCTGGGCGGTGCCAACGATACTCTCTGCGTCTACTCGTTCCCGGTGAGTCGTTACTCGTTCAAAACGACAACTATCTGCTTACCATTGACAACCTTGATTGCATTTCTGAACAGCATCAATTCTTGCTTTCAGGCAATGAGGAATGCCCGTTGAGCATTATCGAGGGCCGCACTGTTCAGGGATTGGAGGAACGGTCAGAAATTGAATAAAATCATCCTCGATCATCCAAACTCAAAATCTGAAATAGGAGACCCTTATCAGAGGGTGCAATTGCGGGAATCGCAGTCGCCGTTGCTGTACCGTGGCTTTTGCTCGCAGCCGGGGTGACTTTCCTCTGCAGGCGGCGCCGACGAGGAGAGCTCCCGAAGCCAGAGAAAACTTCCAACACCATCTCGCCATTCTCCTTGGTCGACGTCGCGAGCGCGAGTGACGCGGGGTGGAAGCAACGCCGCGCAAGACCAGCTGGGATTCCGCAGCGATTCCAGAGCCATGTCTTGCGAACGGGAGATTCGGTGGGGTCTGGTAGTCTTCCTGTGTCGAGAACGGCGCGGTCGACGGAGGACGCAGGACAGAGAGCGCTCGAGGTGATTTCCGATTCGGAAAGCATCAAATCTTCGCCGCCCGAATATGCGTAACGAAGGCGAGACTCTGCGTCCGTGCAGTGAAACAGGAAAGGAAAGGACGAGACATTGGACAGTACATTTTGCTTGAACTGTGCCTTGCGGTAGCCGGATGTAGAGTTTTGAATAGAATTGAGTAGAAAAGGAGCGCCTGCGCTCAGATTGAGAGATACGCCGGGCCCGACAAGATAGATGCTTCGTTCGACAACAACGTTGGGCGGTGAAGGCAGGATATCGAGCCCATCGATTAAGACAAGATGTAGCCCAGAATTACAGTGCAGCAGTTAGCGGGGAATCAGTTTCAATCAACGTGCAGAGTTAGAAGTATCGCTCGAGAGCTCAGCTAAGAACCTGATTTGGAACGTCAAAGTACGTTCGAGAATCATAGAAAACTGTGCAGACCTTATATCATACATTTTACTCGTCCCCTTGCGACATCTCCCCGCTTTGCTCGTCTTTCTTATTCTTATTCTCATTCTTATCCTCCTTCTCATCCTCATCACCCTTCCACGACGCCACAAACCTCGTCATCTTCAACCTCTCATCCCCCCTCCCATCCCTCTTCCCCCGCCTCTTCGTCCGCACCGCGACATACGCATCCAGATACATCTCCGCATACAGATACATATACTCCGTCATCTTCTCCACGCTCGCGCTCTGCGCGCGTTTGGCGAGGGTCATGAGCTTTTTGTACGGGGTGGCTCGATGGGCGGTGACGCGGAGTTCTTCGGCGAGGACGCGCGCGATGGTCGGGCGCCATGGGGCGGTGAGGGTTAGTGTGGGCCAGTCGATGGACAGTCCGGGGATCTTTGAAACGGGAATGGGTTATTTCGTTGATTCTGGTTAAAGGGATGCTGCAACTCACAGGAACGTCGTGCACGAGCTCGTCGACTTGGACGTCTGGAACGCCTCGTGTACATGCAACGACCCGCGTGTCGAGATACTTGGTTTTGCAATTGTCTTTCGTTATCTTGAAAATCGCCATGTCGCCGTCGAGATGTGTGAATGTGAAGTCGGCATCCAAGCGTACTTCTCTTTCTTTTTCTGTGTCATACTGATCCAATGTTTGTCCATTCATTCTCGCAAGACGGAGGATAAAGAAGTGGGTCGACTTACAATCAAAGCTCCAGGGAAATAGAAACTCGTCTCCCGAATCCAGACCATTTTGGCCATGCGCTCGACTTCAAGCTTCCAGTCTTTACAAACTTCGGCTCCGTTAAGCATCACATCGATAGCCAAGCGGTTGAGCCAGCTGCATACCTAAACGATACGTTCCCCATAAATCCTCGTATCGGTCTGACAAGTGCAAGATGAGACGCTGGAGCTCGACAGGGAGTGTGAGAGCGGGAGGCATGGGCGCAAAAGCTTCCGGCTCGTCGCTCTGACTCCACGAGGAAACGCTGGAGGAGTCGTCCCATTCGTCGGGCGAGTCATCGCCGTCGTATTCGGGGTCAGGTTGAACGTGAGCGGCGTCTGGATCGCTGGCGTCGACGTCGGGCTCGTTGGAGGCCATGGTGGGGAGAAAGCAAAAGGAATTTGATGCCGGTGATGCCCGAGTTGTTTACATCAATAAATCTGTGCAATCCGAACCAAACAGACACGTCTTGCCCTTCTCCAGCACCCTCCCTTTCTCGACACTTTGCGCGGCCTGCGCTGTCTCCGCTCCAAATCAGCCTTGGCACTGCTGTACACTGCGATGCCGACTCGCATGCCATCATTCGAGTTCGCGGCGCAGCGGATCCGTCGGGACTCGGATGTCGAATCGGCGTCCCTTGGGCGTCCCTGTTCAAGTTCAAGGTTTAATTCGGCTCTGCACATTCGAAACCAATCTCTTCCGTGCCGACTGGGGACTCGGGAGAACATCACTTCGTCCTATAACCCAGACCCAGTATCAAATACAGTTACGTCGACTGTCGCCTGACACCCGAAACCTGCTGAATCTGACAACGAAAGCTGGCAGACACGGACAGTCCCGACTTCTCTTCGGATCTTGTGAAGCTCCAGCATGCTTCCGCTGTTCCTATTTACTTTCGGTGCGTCAACGACTATATCAGTGTCCTATCCGGTCGTCTGACGCTTTCCCCATCGTGCCCGACATCTCAGAAAGCAGGGTCAGCTATGAATGAACGTATTTCCTCGCTCGCCCGGAAACGACCACGCGCCCCACCAAGCAGTTCTAAGTATATCCGCGAACGTGCGGCGGCACCGCTCGGTTCCCCCGCCCCCCAGCCAATCGGAGTCCTGCCCTCGCGGTGTGTCCACTCGCTGGCATGATACGCATTTCTCGTAAGATCGGAATGAACGAAATGAATGAATGAATTCTTACTTATTACATAGTCGTGCCTAGCTACTCGGGCTACATATATAACCCTTCCTTCCTCCGAGTCGCCCTCGTCCTCCCTTTCCCCGTCCTCCGAAAGCGACTATGCCCTCCACCACGCCGCTCCTCCTCCTCGCCCTCTCCTCCTCCCTCCACTTCCACCTCGCCTACGCCGCCACCGCCCAAGTCTTCGCCCCGCCCTCCCGGGGCCCACTCGTCCAATCCGCAAACTACACGAGCTTCTCGAATAACACGCTCCGCGATAGCAGAGTCGTGAGGGGAAGGGTGTTTGATCGGGTTATTCAGGTGTGGTTAGAGAATACAGATTTTGAGGTGCGTTTCCTGTCCAGTTGCTCGTTTTCAATGTTAAGCCTGGAAGGGTATTGAATTTGATGTGATATAGACGGCCGCGTCGACGCCGATATTCGAGTCCCTTGCGGAACAAGGCGTCTTGTTGACGAACTACAACTCCGTCACGCATCCTTCCGAGCCGAATTGTCAGTCGTTCTTCACTTTCTATCCACCCGTCCTCCCTCGCTAATTCCAAATATCACTTTCACAGACATCGCCGCAGTCGGAGGCGACTTCTTCGGCGCTCACGACGATAATATGTGTGCGTCCTCTTTCTCCTTATTTTCTTATCATGTTCAATTGAACCTCTATTGACAACCACATACTCCATATAGACCACATCCCGTCGAACATCTCCACCGTCGTCGACCTCCTCGAGGATAAAGACATCTCATGGGCGACGTATCAGGAGAACATGGCCGAGGACGCGTATTATGGGTTCAAGTGCGTTTGCGTCTCCCTCCTTTTTACCCTCTTCTCATCTTTCTCCTCGATTTTTCATCCAACTTTGCTTGATTAATTTCACCTTTTCTTATTTATCCTCTACTTTAACAGCTACGCCGCCCCGAACTACGCCTCGCCCTCCTCGCCCTCCTACCCGTACTACGTCCGCAAACACAACCCCCTCGTAATCTTCGATGCGATCTCGCAGGATGCGCAAAGGAAGAACAGGATTAGGACGTTTAATGATTTCGCTAATGATGTGGTGGGTGTTTCTCGTTCTCCTCCATCCGTTCATTCTGTCTTGGTGCATGGAATGTTTCGCTTACTTATGCGTGCGTGCATGCAGGTCAACGGAACTCTCCCGCAGTGGATATTCGTCACGCCGAACATGGTATGTCTTCTCCTCCTCCCCCTCCTTCCCTCTCCTCCCCCATCCTTCCTCCTCCTTCCACCCCCTCCACCTTCCTCCTCCCCTCCTCTTCCGCTCCCCCCTTATTTCTCATTTATCTCATCAACCCCATTTTCACAGGTCAACGACGCACACGACACCACCATCGACTTCGCCGCCTCCTTCCTCGAATACTGGCTCCTCCCCCTCCTCACGGACCCCCGCGTCAACGGCCCGCGGACGCTCGTGTTGCTGACGTTCGACGAGAACGAGACGTTTGGGATTCAGAATCGGGTGTATTCGGTTTTGTTGGGTGCGTTGAGTTGCTTTTCCTTCTTATTATTCTTTTTTTCTCTTCCGATTGCGATGACCAAGCTTCCCTAATGTGAGAATGGGGGTGAAAGAGTGGATTCAAAGTACTAAAGTACAGGCTTGCTGTAGGTAGCTTAAATACTGTTCGGAATATGAAATGTATCTAAGGGAGAATAACACATGAATGTGCAGAGCACATTGTATCTAGACAACGTGTGCTCGTTGGATAGGCAATGAGTAAGATATGAAATATAACTGCGGATATTCAGGTGGATGCATAGCTACGGAATTTCAACACTCCCCCTCAAGTACGAATCATACCGAGTTGAGAAACAAGGTATTCGTGCTTGCCTTTGTCGAGAGGTTTGGTGAACAAGTCGGCGACGTTTTCAGCAGTTGGGCAGTAGGAAACTGATACTTCGTTTGAAGTAATCTTCTCCCGAATGAAGTGGTGACGAATGTCGATGTGTTTGGAACGAGCGTGAAATCCAGAGTTCTGAGCGAAGGAAATAGTACCCTGGTTATCGACGAAAATGCGAGTGGGATGAGTCGGGGTATAGTCGAGTTCGGTAAGGATAGAACGAAGCCAGGTGGCTTCTCGCGCTGTAGAACCTAGGGCCATATATTCGGCCTCCATGCTCGAGAGAGCAGTAGTGGGCTGTTTCTTGGAGTTCCAAGTAACGGCTCCCCCTGAAAGTGAGGAGAGGTAGCCAGTTACCGAGCGGCGGTCGTCCGGCGAGTTGGCCCAGTCGGCATCGGAGAAGAGCTCGATGTCGGCGGAAGTGTTGGGCGAATATTTAATTCCCAAGTCGATGGTTCCGCGCAGATAGCGGAAAACGCGCTTCACAGCGGTGAGATGAATAGGTCCAGGGTTCAGATTGAACTGGGAGAGGGTTTGGACGGCATAGCTGATGTCGGGGCGAGTAGAAATGGCGGCATACATGAGAGAACCGACCATGTGTTGGTAAACACGCTTGACTTCGGGGTGCTGTTCGCCGTCAGGAAGCTTCACAAGCTTAACGTGCGGATCCATTGGAGTAGCCACGGGGTTTGCCTGATCCATCTGGAAGCGTTCGAGAATTTTTGCAATGTACTGCGTCTGGGTAAGAGAGATTGAACCAGACGGGTCGTGTGTAATTTCCATGCCAAGAAGTTGGCGGATCTGACCGAGTTTCTTAACAGAAAACATTGAAGCAATTTCGCTTTCGGCAGATTCCATGAGTGCGGGGGTGGACGCGAGGACAGTCATGTCGTCGACATGTACAGCGACGATGGTAATGTTGTTGCCGTCACGTTTGATGTAGATGCATTGGTCGGAAAGAAGTCGAACATAGCCTTTGAGGATGAAGGCTTTGTTGAGTTCAAGATTCCAGACGCGGCCGGACTGTTTGAGTCCGTAGAGAGCCTTGAGTAGGCGGAAGACGTGCGTGGTGCCGTCGTGAAATCCTTCGGGTTGCTGCATATAAATTTCTTCTTCGAGTTTCCCGTTGAGGTAAGCGCCGATAACGTCAACGACGTGAATGTCGAGTTTGTAGCGGGCGGCGAGAGCGAGGAGAAGTCGGATGGTCTCCATGCGTACAACGGGTGCGAAAGTTTCGTCAAAATCAATGCCAGGGACTTGAGAAAATCCCTTTGCAACAAGGCGGGCTTTGTACCGAACGATGGTGCCGTGTTCATCGCGTTTGGTGCGGAAAACCCATTTGCAGGCAACAGCGGTGCGATCTTTGGGAAGAGGAGCGAGAATATAGGTGCCGAGGGCTCGGAGTTGGTCCATTTCTTCGTTCATGGCTTTCTTCCATTCAAGCCAGTCTGAACGGGATTGGGCTTCCGCAACAGTGAGCGGATCACTCGCGATGGGATCAGTAGCAAGCAAAACCGTGTCGGGTTTCGCGTATTTGCGGGTACGAGGGCCAAGAATGATGTTGTCCTCGGAAATTTTGCTAGTGATGTCCCGTGGAGCCTTGGGAGGTGGTGTAGGCGAGTTGTATTCGCTGGGAAGAGGCGTGAGAGTGCTCTGTGGAGAGAGAGGTTGTACCGGCGTTGATGCCGATTGAGGTTGGATTTCCGGAACCTCTGGCTCAGTTGTATCAAAACTGGATGTCTCCCCCTTGAGCTGAGGTGCAGGAATATCGGAGGAATTGAAGTCGTCGTCAATGAAAGTAATATTCCGAGAGGTAGCAATTTTTCTCGTCTTGGGGTTGTAATAGCGCCACGCGAGAGAGTCGTCAGTTAGTCCAGTGAAGATGCAAGATTTCGTTTTCACGGCAATCTTTGGGTTGGATTTATCCTGAATGAGGACTTCGCAGGGCTGTCCAAATTCCTGAAGCGCAGAAACATCGGGTTTCTTGCCCCAAAAAGCCTCGTCGGGAGTTGCCGATGTGCCGAGGGCACGGCTGGGAGACCGGTTTTTAAGGTAGACAGCGTAAGCGATGGCTTCAGGCCAGAGAAAAAGTGGGAGACCACGCGCGGCTAGCATGGCGCGTGCATGTTCAACAAGTGTGCGGTTGAGTCGTTCAGCAACACCGTTGGATTGAGGAGAATATGGAGCGGTGAGCTCCAGTTTGATTCCCTTGGAGTTAAGGAAACGGCGTGAATCCCCAGCAAAGTACTCGGGCGCGTTGTCAGAGTGAATGGTTTTCAAGAGTTTGCCGGTTTGAGTGAGAATAAAAGCTTCGTAATTCTGAATCTTTTCGAAAACTTGTGTCCGGGCTTTCATGAAGTTCACATGAGTTCGACGTTTGGCGCCGTCGGTAAAGGAGATGTAGTATCGTTCGCCGTTGATACCGGTGATGCGGCTGGGTCCCCAGACGTCGGTAAAAGTCATCTGTCCAATTTCCGTGTATTCGCGTTCAGCGGTGCCGGGAAATGGTTGGACATGGGATTTAGACTGGACGCAAGCCAAGCATTGTGTCGAGGTTTTACTGGAAGGGTCGACATTCATCCCTTCAACCATGTTGTGGTTCTTCAAGAGTTTGACTGAATTCGGCGAGATGTGGCCGAAAATTCGATGCCATTTGTCCCAGGAGTGCGCGGATGTGGCGGGAAGAGCTACCGGCGGGGTTTGGGATGGTAATTCAGACTGTGTAGGAACAGTGGGAGGCGCGGCAGGTGGCGCGGGCGGCGGTGTAGCCGGAAGAGCAATGTTAGCAGGTTTGACAGCAGGCTGGTGACGGCCGCGGGTAATTTTGACAACGTAGAGATTGCCGGATTTTGTTCCGCGCATGATCTCTCGGCCGTTCGGATCAAGGACCTGCATGATGCCTTGCTTAAAGTTGACGGTAAATCCAGCTTCGGTCATGCGACCGATGGAAATGAGGTTGTATGGTGAATCGGGGACGTGGAGAGAGTCCCGAAGAGTGATTTGGTAAGCAGAGTTCTTCACATGAGAGGCAATAACAGCGGAACCTGTTCCGGAGCAAGGTGCGCTGCCGAAACCAACAACAGATTTGTTTTCGGTAGTTGTGTAGGTGCTGAAAAAGTCCTGTGATTTTATGATGTGCTTACTGCAGCCAGAATCTGCGAGCCAACAACCGGGGGTGAGCGCGGGCTCGGAAGATGAGCGCGCCATGAACGCGTAATCCGAATTAGGTTGTTCCTCGGCAACGTTTGCCAAGTGATGATTCTTCTCGTAACGCTCGGCCGATTTGCGAGCATTCTTCTCTTTCTCAGCTTTCGTGAATGTTTTGCCGGCTTTCGTGTCACGACAGTCGCCAACAACATGCCCAACACGTCCACACCCATAGCAATTGACTTTGGAATTGAATTTGGTGCGGTAGTTGTGGTTATGGGTATGTGCTGCTAAGGCAACTTCGTCGGAAAGGGGCTTCGCCTTGCGACGGCGGTCCTGCTCAAGAATACGAGCAACAAGCTTCGAAGATTCGTCAAGGGAGTTGGTATCGACGCCCGAAATGAACGTGTCCCAAGAATCGGGTAAGGAAGTGAGAAGAGTGATGGAGAATTCGGGTTCGGAGAGAATAGATTGCTGA
Organism: Favolaschia claudopus; assembly: GCA_037176885.1. Classification (NCBI taxonomy): domain Eukaryota; kingdom Fungi; phylum Basidiomycota; class Agaricomycetes; order Agaricales; family Mycenaceae; genus Favolaschia; species Favolaschia claudopus. The sequence goes on along the minus strand of JAWWNJ010000149.1, from coordinate 370,132 downwards.
GAAGCAAGTTGGGTGCGCAAATTGGTGAGTTTGCGGATGTGTTCCTCGATGCTGGTGCCTTCTTCGCACTGGATACGGAAGAGTTGGCGGCGGAGGGAAACAACGGAGATTACGCCTTTCGGCTGGTAAGTGTCGGCAAGGGTCTTCCATGCTGCCGCAGAGGATTCCGCGTTGGTGATGTATACCAGCGGATCATCCGACACGCGTAGTCGGATCTGGGAGAGGGCCTGGCGGTCTTTCTTGACCCAGGCAGTGATACTCGCGGCGACGAGGCCGCGGGGGTCAACAATAACACCGTCATCGTTGTATGCATGAACGGGTTTGGGAGTCGTGCCATCGACGTACTCGATGAGACTCTGGTCAGTCAGAATGTCGACGATCTTGACGGCCCAAGTAGGGTAGTTCTCCTCCCCGAGGAGATGTTGGATACGGTACGCCGAAGATGTGGAGTCAGACATCGTGGTAGACGAGGTATAGCAAGCTTAGGTGCTGTGGTGCGAGAGGCAGAGTTGAGCGTCGCAAAAATGCGCAGTATAGGCAAGTAGAGTGGGAGAAGGACAGTTAAGGCGGGGGCCAATAACCTAATGTGAGAATGGGGGTGAAAGAGTGGATTCAAAGTACTAAAGTACAGGCTTGCTGTAGGTAGCTTAAATACTGTTCGGAATATGAAATGTATCTAAGGGAGAATAACACATGAATGTGCAGAGCACATTGTATCTAGACAACGTGTGCTCGTTGGATAGGCAATGAGTAAGATATGAAATATAACTGCGGATATTCAGGTGGATGCATAGCTACGGAATTTCAACATTCCCCTCGCTTGATTTCGTTTGGGATACTTTCCTCGATTCGGGAAGAACCTAACTGACGACGACTTACTAGGCCAAGCCGTCCCGCTCAACCTACGCGGGACGACGGACGACACGCTGTATACGCACTATTCGACTGTGAGTACTGTGCAGGCGAATTGGGGGTTGAAGAGTTTGGGGAGACAGGATACGAATGCGTGCGTTTCTTTCTCTGCTTCATCGCTTGTTCTTGCTTACCTTCAGTTTAATTATAAAAACTTCAATCACTGACGTTCATTTTTTTATCAGCACGGTCAGCAACGTCTTCTCCTTCGTCGCTGAAAAGACGGGATACAAGAACGTCGAAGTTCCCAGCCCGGCGATTCCGAGGGTACCGCAGTTCAATCTTACGGGTGTCGTTCCGGGTGCTCTCAGTGCGTTCACCTTCGCAGTCATCTCCATTTATCCTGCATGCTTATTTCTTTGTCTCAACTTTCCGACCTTCATTACAGCCTCGGCCCAATTCACCCCCTTCGCCGCACCGAACCTCAAAGCCAAAGGCGCCGGACACGGCGGCGTCTTCGTCCGCCCGGGGCTTAACGAGAAGTTGACGGTGGATAAGCTGCCGAAGCCTGTGAATATGCTGGCGTTGAATTCGACGACGCCGTGGCAGATGAGTCCGAGGACGACGAGTGGGAAGGTGCGTTTTTTATGTTGATTTCATTTTTGTTGATTTTATTCTGGGTGATTGAGTTTAATTTGGCTGATGACTGATGCGATGCAGAATATCATCCCGTGTGCCGATGCGAACTGTGCCTGAGCTTGGGCGCCTCAGGGCCTGAGAGAAGGCTGGAGTTTATGGTGATATTGATAATGCTGAGTCGAAAAATTTCTTGGAGTCGGTGGGGCGGTTGGTTGTGGGTGAATATTAGTACCGGTACCGTACATGTAAGTATCTTACACACTCGGTGAAATTTAGCGTTACTGTTCAAATTGATATTTTGGTGCTGTAACCCGCGTAGACCGTTAACGACTTGGAAGCAGATACGAGCTATAATTTGCGTGCCTTAGCTTTTCTACTTCCCTCACACATTGGGCCGCAACCTCGAGGTTTGCTGTCACGAGAAATATTCGGCTTATTCGGGTAAACAATAATGCACTGCCACTGGTCGCATTTTGGTCTTGTTTGGATTCCCGAAAACTTGATGGGTGGTTGCATTTGGAGCGGGCGGTGCGAGTGCCAATTCGAAGGTTTCGTTCGCGGGCAGTGGGAATGCTGTTGAGCCTCGAAAATGTGCTTTCCACTGCGACTTTGTTTCATGGCAGAGTCAAAATTTATCCGACTCTCTGAATCGTGCCAGAAAATCGAACGCCGAGATCGCCGAACTGACTTGAACAAGAGAAATATTGCGATAATTCCTAGAATTCGTGAAGATATAGACTGTCTCTCACGGTCGAATATGATACGGAAGCAAATCAACCACTCACCCATAATAGCCGAGCTTCGGATGATATAGACCATCGATGTGTTGGCACAATGCATCCAAAGTTGAACATTGATTGGATACGCACCGCCTTTCACAACTTCTTTGATTTTGAAGCGATGCCGCAGTAGATTGCGTTGAGTCACATCACGAGAATTGTCAGGACACAGGGTGCCCCGCTGAGCAACTCCCTTCTATCCAGTCGAGTCGAGTCCAGTTTCGGAAAAATTACGATGTAGGCATTCCGAAAGAGGGGGAACGGAGATCAGGATGGGTAGGTATTGACACAGTGGTTGTTGTTTCGCGCTGTGGAGACAGCTGGTTAGTAGGTACGTACCTTCCTCCTTTGATGTTTCTCCCTGATTGATGGGAATAGAGACGACAATCTGCGATTTTCTATTACGAGGATTTTGTGGCGGTGGAATCCTATCGATGGAGACTCGAGTTCAAATCTTTTATTTCCTTGAAAGCCAAAACGCTGTTACGCCAGGGCTCACTCTGAATATTAACAGCAGAGAACATGCTGGTGCGTGGAAGGAATTGTACGATCATTTCAGGCACTGCGCATGGAAAAGATCAGGATAATGGACGACAAGCGTTTGTCGCTGTCGTGATATCAAAATTTTCATGACACAGGCCTCATCAACTGCACTAACATCGTCGACTCTTTCAGTACTGTTTGAAACGCATGGGGAAGCAGTGCTCCCGCATGAGTATTCTGAGATGGCATTATAAAGTGGATCGTAAATCCAGTCCAAGGTCGACAATGTCTGACTTACCCACCCAAGATTCAGACCTTTTCAATCTCTTCACGAAACGTCGCAGAGCATTTATTGCTTGCAAAAATTGCCGACGGTATGTGACGCTTCTCCTCTCGAGTTCTCTTTTCCTGATCGAACCTAGGCGTAAAGTCAAAGTGAGAATTTCAAAAAATCAGAAGAAAGAAACACTGACCTGTTTTCCCTCAGTGTATTTCTTCGGATTACCACCCATGCAGACGATGCACCGTCAAGGGGCTGAAGTGCGAATATTATGCGACCGGGGAAGAACAGGCCCCGTCGTCTCCAAGCAGTCTCGTCCAGGAGATTGAGATCCCGGAACATCCGCCTTGGGCATCGCAGCCAATAACACCGCCTTCAGCTGGACTGAGCTTCAGCTCGGACGAAAGCACCTCACCTTCGGAGCCCTCGGCATCACCGCGGTTCCCCATGCCCCCAGCCTCCTCGAAGTACCGACGTCGAGAACGCGCACCGTCTACACCGGCGACTTCCGATGCGTGGAGATATCGAGCGCACTTGACCCCAGGGACTCCCATTCCCCGGCTTTCTCAGCCAATTGTGCCTCGCCAGGCGTATACAAGCGCCTCGTCACACAGTCATCATGATATTCCCCAGGCGAATTCATACTCGACACCGACCCCAGAGTATTCACACTCACAGAATCCATATTACACGAACCCCAATCCGGACAGCAGGTATGGCGGGGTCGCGCCGTCACAGCAGCACGCATCTAATGGGATGTGGTACCACAACACGTCAGCGGAGTTTTTCGTTTAGATGATTGGAATATCTACTCACGATCCCGCAGGTACTGCAGTTGCCCGCCTGGACCGTGCTACTGCGGAGCAAGTATGATTCGACGATGAGCGAGTTCGTTGTGTGCAGTGCCGAAATGCGGACCTGGGAAAGTAGTCTAGCTGCCAGGGAAGGAAAGTGGGACTCGCACCTAGGGAGTGTACCCGAACTGCTGCAAAAGCTATCCCAACTCTATTGTTGATACTGAGCCGAAATTGAAGTCCGCAAAAGCATAGTCACGCCCATGGACTGCGCTTTTGGTACCTAGCGCTAATTTCGGGCATCTCGGGTGCTTGATGAAGTCGTCGTAAACAGCGATAGCGGGACAATAAAAAGAGTTCGATCAGAGAGGCGGATGATTGTCACCTGCGGTTATCCTCCAACAGTCTTCCTGCTGGAATTTCTGGCCTGAATGACCCTGTTAAACCCCCCAAGATTAAGGCACCTGAACCTTGCCTTTATCGTCCCTAGTCGGATTCTCCCTCCAACCGACCAAATGAGATCAGAGATAGCCTTGTGGACCTACAAAAGACTAGAGTTGAGGCCCCAGTCGCCAACCATGAAATCCTTCACTCGCCTGAGCATTGCAGTGTCTTTGGCAGCGGGCGTCCACCGCGTCACCGCCAATTTCCAACCCGCGGCCGGCCCGCTGCTCATCATCTCTTCAATCGTCCCTCTGGGCGAACACAATCTCACCGTTTGGAGCGAGTCGTCCGCCCCTCCCGACCCTATCGCAGAGCCCGCCGCCGTGGCCTGCGGCACCAACGACGTCACCTGCTCGGGCGGCCACAAGGCGACTTCGAGCATCTGTAATCAGCTCATCAATCAGCTCAGCGCGAACGGCGGGACCGTCATCGGCAACTCACCGCGCTCGATTTGCCTTGGCCAAGGCGGAAACCAGTGCTGTGTTAGCTGGTCGGCGGCAGTGGGAAATATGCCGCAGGGAGACCTTTTTAATGCCGCAAACAAGGTGTTCCATTCGTGCTTTGGCACGACGATATCGGGGCTGGCGAGGAACGTCGAGCTCAATGGGGGATGTGTTACGCAGTGTCTTTCGAATCGCCCGACTGGATGTGAGTAGTAAGGTAGCGAAAAGAGCAGGCAGCAAGGAAAAGGGGACCTAGCATTTCCGGATTTTGTATGAATGAGAACGATAGATTATCCATGGCGATATTGTAGGCAGAGCAAGGAATTTGAGCGTTTTGTAGATAAGTATCGGAGGAAACCTTTCAAACAAAAGACTTTGCCACGTCGACCGTCGTTGGTGGTTGGAAAGCAACATGCGTGAGAACACGTGGCGGGATGTCACTGATGTGACGGATATCACGCCACCTCTCAAACTCGAACCACCATGAGCCAAAGGCTTCAGGCGCAGTTTGCAGGTTTCTGCGCTCTCGCTATGAGCTGAGATGCTTTCTGGTGCAAAAATGGTACGAGTTTTGCTCGAAGATGTCTTTCCTCCTGTGCTCCACTGACACAACGAGTCAAGCGGAAAAAAAATCGACAGCTTTGGAATCGCTTCATGTACGAATGTTGCCGCTCAATTTTGCGCCATTGAATAGTGGAGAAAGTCTCTTTCTCTTGATTCACGCCCTTCTTTGACAGCCAAGAAGCGGGCTTTGAATCGTCTTCTGATTTGGACCGCCGCAAGGACACTCAGGGTCCGATTCCAGTGGGTTTCAATTTATATTGTTCAGATAATGGTCTGAGAATCTGTGTTTGACAGGTCCCCTGCTGCGTTGGCAAGCACAGTGAGCTACAGTAAGCATGTCGACAAGGAAGAACAACACAATATCAACGCCGCGGTCGTCAAAAACCTGTTCTTCGGCTTCAAATGACCAAAACCAACGTTGCCGCCGGGACGAAAGCTTGCGCGGTCCCGAGAAAGGTAAGTGATTTCGTAAATTCGACGTGCATATCATAAAAGTGTCAGAGGTCGCAGAAAATCAACTACTACATATACGAGACGGAGAACTCGCAGATGACATCGCTAAGACGCCACTCATTCTCCCAGCATAATACATAAAACCTCCACTGGCTTACCCTCGCCGCCACCAATGCCCCTTGCTGCATCCTCTCAAAATGACGCGTATGTCCCCGGGATTCAGCTGGGTGCGTCTCCCTCTTTTACCTATCCTTCTTTGTTCATCATCCAAACACCAAACTGACTACCAATTTAAATAAAAGGATCTCAGCGTCGCCATCGACTTCCTCCTCCAAGGCATCCTATTCGCGCAAATCACCTCCTACTTCACTACTTCGTACCACCGTGACGCACTCGTGCTGAGATGTTTTGTTTGTGGGCTGGCGGTGTTTACGACGGTGAAGAGTGGGATGAATTTGTAGGTCCATCTGATTCAACTCACCTTGGCGATTTTCTCTCTTCCCTGCTTTCTCTCTCTCTCTCTCTTCATTGCTCCACTAATTCCTCGGCATTCAAGGTATTGCATGTATGCTCTCAGCCGAACAGTCTTCGTCGAGGACAACCGCAACAACAACAACGTGCTGGTCGCACAAATGAAATCATACGGCGACAATCCGGTTTTGAGATACAACGTCTCTATCGGCGCGCTTCTAGTGTTTTACGTTCAGATTTATTTCTGTATACGGTTGTATGTGAGTTTTTTCCTGTCTCTTCTAATTTATTTCCTCCCACGTTTGTGGTTTGCGGCGTGGATTGAGCGGACTTGGCCGACCGCGCTTACTCTTGCTGATACATTGATAGGTCATATCAAAGAAGATTTACGTTGTTGTAGTGGTTGCAACTGCCATGACGGCGGCGTTGGTCTCCGCTTTTGTCGCGGTAAATTTCCCCTTTAATTCACACAACTTGAACATCTAACGTTCAGTGTTTCTTTTTTCCGCTTATTTGCAGGGAGCGATTGCGTCGGCCGACTATCATAAACATTGGCATGCGTGTCTCCCACTCGATTCACATGGCTGACAATCAAAGTGGATTGACCCTCAAACCCAGTCCTCACCTTCCATCTCGCGTGTCTCGCATCGGGAGACTTCCTCCTGACCGGCACCATTGTATTCTTTTTGCTAGTGAGTTGCATTCAATCATTGTTTCCTTTCTTTCCCATGACACCAGCCTGACTTGTTTGATATCCAGCGTGAATCCAAAGACGTGCATCCCCGAATGTCCGGCATCCTCAACGCGCTCATCAGACTCACATTTCAGGTACGTTCTAGTTCTTATCTCGCCCGTTCCTCATTCCTCTAACTTCCATCCTTGCAAATGAACGAAAGTCTGCAGCCCCCGGCGCAATATTCGCCATAATCAACCTCATATTCAACATCGTCTCCGGCAGAAAACATGCCCCACTCACCAGCGGGTGGAAATTTGGCGCCATCGTCGTCAACCAGATTCTCCCAAAGTTATACGCTGTGTCGGCGATGTGGACGCTCAACTGGAGGGCGCAGGCGAAGCTGTGGAACGACGATGATGTGGACTTGAGCTTGAGTTTGCCCGTGAGCGCGATGAGCGCTGGTGGTTTGGGTGGTTATGAGGCTCCGAGAGCGAAGGGTGATGATGCGGATGGGTATGGTGTTGAGACATCTAGAGCGAGTGCAGATACGTTGCGTTTTGCGACCCCGGGTCGGAAGAGTTTGAGAATGAACGGAGGACTGGCGGGAGAGGAGTAAAAAGTGCTCTTTTACTTGTTGATGCTCTGTGTTGTCTTGCCGTGTGTTCACTGTTGTAGAAAATTGAAATTTTAATTGAGGTTAATGTGCCCCGAGTTCGGAGCGCGAAACGATCATACTTATAAATGAACCTTGAGAGTTGAGACCGCTCCGTATGACGACTAACATGAACAGGGCACTAACAGGGCACACGCATGACGAGTCACATCATCTATCATAAACATTGCCGAAGTGCCGAGGCTTCGTGGCCTTTCCCCATCATGCATGAAGCCTTGGACTGCAAAAATCTGAAGCGTCTCCCACTCTCTATTCGTGTAAGTGTTCAATCTGCTTTAAGCTTCCTGTATCTAACTCATTCTACCTATCCCACCAATCACAAATCCATGGTCAGTTCACCGCCAATTCGGCCGTCTCTGCAAATCGAAAAATAGAGGATCTGGAACGCTTACAAGCTTACTCGGTCACAGCGTCGGCGACCCAATGCCTGTTGCTTCTGCCCGTTGTCTACATCAATCTTGACACGGCAGATATTCCGGATCCTGGAGTCTTTGATGCTGAGCCTACTCATGCGCTCGTGGCTGCCATCTACGCCAGCGCCACCGGCCGCGCAGTCGTCGCCTTGGATATTCTTTGCACCATCCAGCTTCCACCCGAAGCAGAAGGACTGGGCGCCGACCTCTGGCCGCGAGTGTTAGCTTGGGCTCAATGGATCGACAATAATGGGCATTATCTGGCTGACACTCCTTTCTGCTTATCGATCCTTAGTTTCGCGGATGTCGCGGACCAGAATCTAGAGATGTCAAAGCTCATCACATCTGAACCTTGGATTTGGTCCATGGTCGGTCGAGCCTGGGCGCACCTTCCGGGCCTCACGAATACTCACGATCGGCTCGCCACAGTTGGCAGATTACAGTACTTTCTCTCCCACGACGGACTTGGGGAACCGCAGAGTTTTGCGGAGGTGCTGGATGGGCTTGGCGGCACATTATCCGAATTGGGACGGTTGACCGTTCACCTATTCGACGAACTGGTCCCTGCGGCACATCAGCCAATGGATATGCCGTATCTGGGGTATCTTAACTCTGCATTTCTACTGGTCGGAAACGTCGAACTAGCTCTTTCCGATGGCGGGTCGAAGGATCGGGAGGAATCGTGTTCTGGATTCAGAAAATCCCTTCTCTCTCATCAATTTGTTCGTGTCCTGCTGAGGGCGATGTGCTCATTGAGCAATACGAGATCCGAAGCTACATTGTTCTTGCTTCGCCGATGCTTCAAGCGCATGAATATCCTTCTCATGACTCCTGTTGGATTCACCTCCCTTCCTGCCGCTCTCGACGATGGTCTTCTTCGCGTCGTCGTCCTATGCGCGTTGTCTCCTTTCGCGCACGACCTCCAGGAACAGTTCGAGAAATATCTCGTTCACTGGTTTCCTCCTTGCCTTCACAACTATAGCTTTGTGTCTGCGCTGGACGCTGCCTTGCACGGGACTGCCGATCTGGTCAATACCGATGCTTTCAAATCGTCGGAAATTCGTCGAGCATGGGACACATTTCTCAATATCGCTCGCAGCTCTCTTGAAATTCTTCGAGTTTTCGATGCACGGCCGGCTTCATCAGTGTTGAAAGCCTGCGATAATCTGGAGGTTCTTTTAATCCTTTACATTGTGGAACGGTTGCTGATTTGGTGTAGTGTCTGAAGATCGACGCTAAGATAACATTCAAACGTTGCTCTGGATGTCGAAGTTGCTATTATTGCTCGCGCGCCTGTCAGACATCTGATTGGCAAAATGGTCATCGCCTGGTTTGTGATTCCTACGGAACCCTTACGCTGAGTAAGTCATCGTCTCGTTATGTTTCTAACTCCATTTTTATACCCGCGTGCGTGCAGGCGAAAGAAACGTCAACTCGTTCACCACCCGACAGAGGTCGTTTTTACGAACTTTGGTGGACACTGCGTACGCTCGAAACAGACGCGCAATATTTATGCAACATGCAACCAGCATAAAGAACGAACACACGACATTCGTCGTGTATGACTACTCCGCAGGTGCCGTGAAAATTAGGTTCAAGTCGACCATTGGGCTTCCGCAACTCGATGGACCGGAGTGGGAAGATTTGATGTTACGTGCATCGATGAGTCAGGGGAAGATAAAGCTGGATGTCGTGGAAACCCTGGATCCAAGTGGTGTACATTATACTGTGCTTCCGCTGCGCAGTGCCAGCGGGATCGTAGAGGAGGAGTTGAGGCGAATTGCTGGTGAATTTCGGCTCACCAAGCAGCATTCGGAGACTGAGAAGTCAAAACTCGTGAACAGGATTCAAAAACTGATCACATTGACAGACGATCCAGATCATCTGGAATTTCACTAGCACTACAGAATGAATATGCGTTGTATGTACTTCACGTATGTATTTGGCCTGACTCGGAACACGCAGATCCAACGGCGATCAAGGTTTTCATCAAACGATCATAACACGTGCCAGTGCTGACGCCACGCCCTTTGTTTCCCCCCATCTTCCTCTCAAAGTCTTTCATTGCGTCGCTTTCTCTCCGGACGAACCTATTGCCTGTACTACGTGCATAGAGACTACTAATCCCCTGCATCTACCCGCCGCCATGGCCACCACGCTACTGACTAAGAAACTGCCGCTCGACGTCATCTGGGAGATTCTCTCGCATCTCGCAGCACCCAAAGCACGGACGGGAACAGACATCGAACCGTACAGTACGCATCCTCACCCCGTCCCCTGGGAGCTCGCCCTTATTGATCGTGCGTGGCGCGAATGCGCCGTCCACTCCGGGGATCTGTGGACCAGAATCCATGTTGGGTACTACCAATACCCTGCGGATGCGCTGGTTCAGCTCGAGGTTCAGCTGCGGAGATGCGGGACGAAACTGCTTGACGTCACTCTCGCTAATGATGACCCGTTCAGTGTTCTGCAGGATTCCCCCGCCCTTCTTGCGTCCTGTCCTCGATGGGAGACGCTTCGGTTGCTGCTCGATGATCCATTTTTTACCGTGGAGTTTGATTCCACAGAAGGCGACTTCGAGGCCTTGCGCAGGTTGGAAATTCTCTGCACATTTGCATGCGAGAGCACGGAAGACGTTCCCGAAATCCCCGACGTCTCGAACACACCCAACCTATCAGAACTCATCCTCACCGACTCGGAGTTCGAATGCATCTCGCCCAACGTGACGCTTGATTGGGAGCAAATTACCCATCTCCGCGTATTCTGCGATTCCCCGGGTACCTTATATGACACGGCGCGCGCGGCAAGCAATCTAGTCGAATTGGGGCTTCGCATTCAACTCCCCGACGCCGACAACGCCACCGCCCCTGCCATAGCGGTATTCCCACGCCTGAAACGTCTCTACGTCCACGCCGCAGACTGGCTCAACTTCCTCCGTGCACCAGCTCTCCGCGATCTCACCTGCCGCGCTTCACGCCTCCGCCCACTTATCAACTTCACCTTTCGCAGCAAAATATCGAATTCGCTTCGAACGCTGATCTTGACGGGATTCAGCGACTCGCGTGAAGGGCTGGCGAAATTGATGGATGTGTTTAGCGGACTTACAAAGCTTGCGGTTCAGGACGCCAGGTTACCTGGCTTGGGGCCGGCGTGGGAGACACCATTTTATTTGTTCAGCGGGCTTAAAGCCGTCCCCAATAACATCGGAGTGCTCCCTTGCCCGCAGTTGGAGGCATTCATATATTCCTGCTTGGTGGCACCGAGCGAAGATATGGAGGCATTTTTCGATATGGTGAAGACGAGGATTGGTTCTGCTGACAGAAAGGAGGGGGAGGAGGGGGAGAGGTGTCTCCGCTATGTGAGGTATTTTTGGGGGATTAATCCGTACCCGGAACGGAGTTCGTATGAGGAGGACGTGAGAAATCTTCGTTCGGGTGGGTTGGATATCGAGCTGACACAGAGTGGGCTGAATGCGTTTGATGAGATTACGCGGGGGTGGTTGGAGGATCGGGAGGAAGAGGAGGGCGCGGACGAGGACGAGGAGGAGGAGGAAGGGTACGATGAAGAGGAAGATGTCGACTCGGAGGAGGAGGAGGAGGAGGAAGAAAGGTGCGTCGATCCAATGATTTCGATGAGTTTGCCCCTGACAAATGCCCTTGTTGAAGTGATTAAACAAATTTCTGCATGTGGAAGTCAACATGAAGTCGGAAATTGTGATCTCTTTGATAATTTCATCGATACAACTACTTTGGGTGCCGTCGTTGATATTCTATACTGGACACTGCGTTCCAATGTTGACAATTTGAGTCCCCAATGTCAACACACAACTTGCAAACGACCCGCCTGGAGAACAGTGTAATACATTGAAAGTGACACCGAGACTATTTTCAACAAGGCTTGAAGTCCGCATTACAAAATCAAAGTTCAAACACACCCCTCCAACATCTCGCATTTTCAACCTTTACCTCCAGGAAGCCCGACCATCAACCGTGCCACTGCCGCCTGTATATCGCTGGGCGGGACTATCTTCCAGTTCGCAACAATTTCCGGCGAGGTATACGGCAGAGGCTGGTTCCAATTCAATGAAAACACCTCATACATACCGAAAGAACAACGTACGGGGAACGGCACATCGCTGGGGAATCCCGCAGGTCGTATATTTGGGTTGAATCTGTCATCAACGTTGATACATTCTGCCTGGAAATTGGGGGCAAGGGGAGGTTGAACGAGGAGTTGATTGATCTCGCTTGACAGCGGTCCGACTCGAATTTCGGTTCCTGGATCAAGCGTTGCTTGGAGAGAGATGTAGGCTTGTCTTGCTTGATCGAGTTGTTGTGCTACACCACAGTCTCGGGAGTCGCCTCGGAGTAATTCTGGGATGACCAACTACGCTCACGGTGTCAGTATTATTGAATTTTCCACAGCAACAAGAACGGGATGGTAAGCTCACCTTGGGACTTTCTCGCCATTTGTCAGAGTCGACGGCGAATATTGCACATATTGCAGCTGTTGTGCCGGGGTTGAATAATTTGTTGTTGTTCGCAAAGCCGAATGCTCTAGGAGAATTATCGACACTTGTTAGAAGAAGCTAGAATGAAAAAAGGAACAAAACGTACAGCGTAAGATCGTCTGTGATGTACAAACCCGCGCCCAACTCAGCGTCCGCCCCGGAAGAGCCATCGTTATTCTTTCGAGATGAGAAAAAGTTGAAGAGAACGGTGAGGCCGGGGAAGTCGTATGTCGAGGTGGTTGGTGGTGGTTTCAGAACCGCGCCTTTGTCTTTCCAGAATTGAGCTGTTCGCTGAATTGGATAAATAAATACAATGATATTGGAGTTGGCGAGAAGAGAAAAACCAGAACTTACGTTGTTAGTTCCGTGGAACCCGACGAATTCGCGAACGGGGGCTCGTTGGAAGAACTTGGTGACATATCGTTTGAATTGAGACCATCTCCGCTTGAGTGCGCTTCTTTGGGTTCCTCCTTGAACTTCGCCACCGTTTGTAGGTTCCGATCCTCCGCTTTGATTTCCGCCTGAACTTGGAGTGAGAGATGGGAGTAGTGAACTTGAGGATCTCGAGGGGAGAATGACGGTGGAGCTCAGAGAACCTGAGCTGCTTGAGCTGAGGCTGCTCGTTAGGGAATCTGATCTCGAAACAGAGCTACTGGTGAACCCAGATGCCGAGGAGGAGAAGAATGAGGAGATCGTTGTGCGTGATTCCAACGAAGAGGTCGACACTCTTGTGGATGCGCTGATGCTCGTGGAGCGGGAGATGGAATCACTGATGCTGGCTGACTTTGAGAAAGAATTACTGCCACTGCTGGCGCTGGCTGAGGCAGATATGGATGTAATAATACTGCGGGAGGAAGATATCGAGGCCGATACTGACGTCGATGGACTCGCTTTTGCACTACCCGATGTCGACGCCGAAGCCGACACGCTCGAGGATGCGGAGTTGCTGACGATGGGGGAACGGGACAAAGATTCGCTGGTGGGAGCGGAATTCGAGGCGCTGGTCGAGGTAGATCTGGATGTAGATGTACTGATACTGCCCGTGGAAGATATCGATGCGGATGCTGATATCGAGAGTGAAGCAGATGTACTCGCACTACTGGATCTTGATGTCGATGAGGAAGAAGAAGTCTTCGACGCCGATACGGGCGGAACGAAGGGGCGGATGGGACACTGTTGGATGGGTGGTGTTAGTGGACGACCCGGTGTGTCGAGAATAAATGGGTGTGGGGACTTACTGCGTCGTCTCGGACGGGCAGTGGTGGAGGTGGTGGTGGAGGCGGCGGGGGGCGGAGGGGGGTGGGGGAGGAGGAGGAGGCGGAGGAGGAGGAGGTGGAGGAGGCGGAGGTGCTGGGGTCGGAGAAGGTGGATTAGGTGGCGGCGGTGGAGGTGGAGGGTGGCGGAGGGGGAGGAGGAGGAGGCGGTAATGGAGGTAGTGGGGGAGGAGAAGGTGGATCAGATGGTGGAGGGGGAGGCGATGGAGGAGGAGGAGGAGGCGGTCCGACGACTGGAGCAGAAGATGAAGACGCACTCGCCGAAGACGTAATAGTTCTCGAACTCGACGAGGAAGTGATGGAACTGGAGGTAATCGGAGGAGGAGGTGGTGGGCGAGGGGTCGGCGGCACTCCCACTGGGACAGAGGATGAAGACACACTCGCTGAAGACGTGGTCGTTCTCGAATTCGACGACGAGATGATGGAATGGGAGGTGATCGGTATGCTTGACGACGACGAGATATTTTCTCTGCTCCTTGTAGTCGTCGAACTCGAGGAAGTAATGGTTACAGATGACCGACCCTGCGCCGAGGTGTTCGAGGTGATTGACGACGACGACGGAATATTCCCTCTGCTGCTTGCGGTCGTCGAAATCGAGGAAGTACTCGTTATCGGGGACCGACCTTGCCCCGACGTGTTGGATTGTCCTGGGGGCCCTGTCGTCCTTGAAGTTGAGGTGGGGGGAAAACACGAGTCGGGAATCGGGATGACGACTAGGCTTGTCAGGTTTGGTGTTGGGTTGCAGGGATCTTCGGTTTGGGATGTGGTGGAAGCTGGAAGTCCGTCTGTTTTGGATGTCGTCGATGTCGTGTTTGGAGGAGGAGATGGAGTGGTTGTTGGGGGGAGGAATACGACGCTGGGAACCCCGGCCGTGATCGGGGTGGTTTGGGCACGAGCGGAAAGCGCATTTGAGCTTCGGTGAATGACTAGGATTGGGAAGGAGATAGTCTAAAATCAAAGGTTAGTAAGCTATAGTATTATCTGGAAGGTTGCGGGACGCACCGTAGGGAGAGTGGAAAGGAGGACAAGGACGGCCGTCAACATATTGGGCATATTGCAACGAGGTGACCGAAGCACGACGCACAGGTGAGCCAAGACAACCTAATGATCAAGAAAGAGCGAGAACGAAGAGCTCGAAGAATGAAGGAAAGAAATTCAAACCCAAAGAAGGGAATCCTGCCCCGCAGGAGGGATGAAAGACTCGTCAAGAGTTGCTGGGTGTGAAGCAAAACCCAAGGCGAAAGTTTCATGGTATATAAATTATAGTGAAGCGGATGTAGATTATCCGTGAAGGAAGATCTGCCAAGTATGGCGGTCCAAATGCACTTTAATTAATTCCCGCAACATATGTCAAGTTTCGGCCGATCCGCAACGTAAACAGCGATTCTGACCGAAATGCCGCAACATTGACGAGAGATAATCACCTCGTTTATCTTGCGGCATTTCGGTCGAAATCCCGCAACACAAACTTGCGGACTCGAAAATCCCGCAAGATATAAAGTTCAAAAAAAAATTGCCGCAACTTTTTTCCGGTCCGTTCTCAACTTCCCGCAAGTTTCCAAAACCAAAGAGTAGGTACGATCCTATCGCCTCTGCACCGTAGTGTGATGGTATCATATACAGTAGGTACGAGGGTATTCTTAATTCACCTGTCCTCTTCCGTGGGTCACAGCCTCTCAGACAGATTCCAAGCTTGCAGCTTTGGACACCCAAGAGAATAATAGTTATCTAACTGCGTCGGCCGATTGATCGCTCTCTGTTTACTCTACTCCCATGGTCCAATCCCTTTCAGTTGATTCTATTGAAGCACATGCAGGGAGTGCACACTGCCTACTGCTCGATTCAAACAATCACATATGGCAGATTTACCTGCCTCTCTGAAAGGCAGTTCCGAAATGTTGGCTGTTCAAACCAACGAGGACTCACTGCTACATGGTCAAAGCTCATCGCCTATTGCGGAAACTGACTGGGTACAAGACTGAGCTCACCCTATGGTCTTTGTAATGCCCAAGCTAATTTTTTCTCACCCAGGATGGAAGCAGGCCAACGAAATCGGCTTCACGTGGAACATCAAGCCTTTGTGCAACGAGGAGTCCCTGGAATTGGCTGGAGTAGCCGGATGAAGCAATTTTAATCATATGAACGAGGATTATACCGGATTTTGATACGCTCGCGGTCATAGCAGCCAGAAACGAATCGTCGAAGATTGAATTGGCTTACGATGATGCGATCATAGACGATTCCCACGGTTGAACTCGTTCGTGCCGACCACACCGGTAAAGCCAAATGGATGAAACTTAGAGAGGGAAGATTTGGAGGTATTCAGATTATATTGATGAGAGTGAACAGAGAGGTTGGTATTAGTTCTGATCACCAGCAAGTGAGCCAAGCTGTTGAAGGTCAGCAAGTTGCAAGGCTGGCTTATTTGGAGAGAGATAGAGGATTCTTGAAGGTCGCAGGGAATTGAATTCACCGGGTAGGACTACTGGACTGGGACTATATTCTTCTAGGCTTTGAATATGTTAAGTAATGTTTCAAAAGTAGATTCAAATCCGAACTCGGTACCCGGGTTGAAACGAGGGGTTGGGGAAAGGGTGAATCATTCAATTCAAGATCAGAGTGAGTTGTGCGTCGCTTGAAGTCGGAAGAGCGGTGAATTTCAGCTGGGTTCGGAGGTCGGATTTGAAGCTTTGATCCCCATTCTGACCCGTTTAATCAGAGGCTGTTTAGAATCAACCAAATCAAACGGCCAAGTACAGGAGGATCAGGGTCACACCTGAATGCGATTATGGCAAAATTGAACTCGGAAATCTGCTGACTATGTGCCGTATTACTATATGTTCTTCGATGAACGTACAAACCGTGGCTTGAGGAAGGCAGGGCTGTCGGCCCCACAGATTCGATCAGCATTAAGACGGACATCCAGAACACCCGGCGTTCGGACTCAAAGACTCGGAATAACGATGAGAGAGCTTGAATAGATTGGTTGACATTGGCGAGCTGGAATGGGAGCCACAGTCACTGAGTCTTGAGATAGACGAAGCTATAGCCGGAGGCAGACTACAAGCCTGAGGACGGACAGCTTCGATCAAGAGAAGTGCCGGCCTGGGATTCCTGGTCTGGGAACCACGCAAGCGACGGTCACCAGAAGGGCGCAACAAGACGAGCTCGAGAAGCCAGAGGCCCGAGAACAAGCGAGGCGGCGAGGCTGGACGAGGAAGATGGTGGTAACAAAGAAAGAGATGGGCGTAAGATAACAAGAACATCGGCTTGAAACTTGCGGGAATTTGAAAATGGAACGGAAAAAAAGTTGCGGGAAATTTTGTTCGAACTATATATGTTGCGGGATTTGAGACTTCCCAAGTTTATGTTGCGGGATTTTGACCGAAATGCCGCAAGATGAACACGGGGATTATCACCGACATATCTTGCGGCATTTCGGTCAGAATCGCTGTTTACGTTGCGGATCGGCCGAAACTTGACATATGTTGCGGGAATTAATTAAAGTGCATTTGGACCGCCATAGCCAAGGGGCTAAATTTGTAGAGAATTGCAACGATGAGAAAAGAATACACGTACGTACTAGGTTTTAGCGCTGTTCAGGGTTTCATATATATTCTTCGAGGAGGTTTGAGTGAGAAGGAGAACGGCCTGAATAAAATGGATAGGCACACTGTTTGAACGTAAATCTTGTCGTCCTTGCAACAATGGTAGTCCAAGTCGTCAAGCACTGTACATGAATTTTCGGTAAATCGGCGCAAGAGGCGCCCATCTCGTTATTCTAGAAATCTTGCAAGTTTGGCATGTGGTGCTGAATCTACGACTCAATAGCCCGTGTACTCGGCGCTCGAAACAACTCTGACAGCACGAATGAACGAGGGTGACCGGTCAGAATAAGTTACGTTTGGAAGCTTGACAACGCACCGCATTTGTTGATAAATAACGAGCAAATCGAAAGGTTCAAGAAAGTATGTACTATGAAAGGTATTGGTGATACGGTGTCGACGGAGTAGTACAGTGCAGCGTCTTTGATACGTCGCGCGCTGTGGGCGCCAGAGCTCAGTGAATGCGAGCCGTAATGAGCTTGCTTTTGGCTTGCTTGAAGAAAAAAAGTTGAAGCGGGCGCCGTTGGCACTGTGGACATAGGCGGTGTTTGGCATTGTTGGCAGGTAGCAGAGAGATGGTGAGGCAGTTCGATTTCAGCGTAGGGGAGCGATGGAAGAGGGTTCGGACTTTGGAGAACGTGGTGGTGGAGGCGGAAGAGTGGGGCTTCGTCACTGGCACGATCACGTGAGGGTGGTGGTTACGATCAAACACGTCGCGTCCGGCGCGGGACCTGTGCACGGCGAATGCGCAGATGAGATCGACGAGCTCGGAGATGTTCAACGCGGCGGGAGGAAAGAATTGTACGACGCTCATGGTACTGATGAAAAGCTACAGTGGTGGTCTGGAAGAGAGAAGGTCTTTTAAGTCCAGATGTGCCACCAAAAACAAACGATTTAGACAGACAATAGGGCGGCAACACGGACGCTTTGGCAGTTCATTCCGTCCATCCCAATCTACAATTTGACTTTTTCCTGATGTGCCTCGTCCAACCTCGATATATGCATACGGTTGAATAGGAGTCTATGCTATGCTTGGAGAGCGAACATAAATTAATATTCGGCCTGAGGTAATGCATATGGGCCAGACGGTAGCTAGTGAAATTCAATGAAACCAGGAGATTCTGTTAATGATGCCAAACTCTGAATCCTCTTGATGAGTTCCACCTTCTCGGCGAGAAAATGGTCCTGAGTCAGTTGAAACTCATTGACCATCCTTCGGAACTCGGCATCAACTATGGCCGTGTCAGTGCGCAGCGGAAGCACTGTATAATTTACGCCCATTATATCGAGAGTTTCGACGATATCGATCCTCATGCGACCCCCACTCATCCTGGCCCGGAGTAACAAATCGTCCCACTCCGGTCCGTCCAGTTTCGTAAATGTATCGGTTGTCTTGACCCTGATCTGCGCTTCGCCTTTGGCGTAGTTGTAGATCGTGATTGGTTGTTTACCCTGGTGCATGGCTATCGCATGTCGTAAAAATATGTGCTCTTTGTTTTTCCTGTAATCGTAGTCCACGAGAGCTCGCAAAAATGACCTTTGTCGATGCGTCGTTGGGGGAGAATTCCTCTCGCCTAAGAGAATAAATATAATTATATGAGACACCGTCGATAGGTCACTTACTGAGGATGAGTCTTCCGTATGAGGCACAAACTAGGCGGTGATTTTGTCGCCAGGCCGAGATTTGACACGCTCGTGAGCAGTAGTAGCAGCTACGGCAGGCAGAACACCGACGGAAGTTGGCCTCTTCTTTGATTTTCAAGCACTAGATAAACCTGTAGTCAACAGGGCAAGAGAACAGCGGAGACCGTACAAACCTCGACATTGTCGCAAGCCTTCAACACTGGCGATGAAGACGCCCGGGCAATGATTCGGTCACTGAGAATTTCGAGGACGGTCGAAGGGATGTGCGTGAGAGCCAGGAATACATCCCAAATCGGACGAACTTCCGACGACTTGAAACGATCGCCAGTGACAACATCCACGAGCCCGTTCAACGCGCGGACCAACGAAGATAAAAAGCCGTAATCGTGAAGACGTGGCGGGAACGAAATCACAAGATATTTCTCCAGCTGCGGTTGGAGATCTTGAGCGAAGGGAGAGAGCGTGCAAGCCACAAGGGATCGTATCAAACCGTCATCAATGGCAGCGGGAAGATCGGTGAATCCGAAAGAAGTGAGGAGAGTAGTGTTAATGAGTTTGAAACAGTCACGAAGTAAGAGCAGCGTGTGTTGGAAAGTCGTGATGCACAATGAGCAGATGGCTCTGAGCAGTACGCGAACGATTTTATGGCAGTAAAGCGATCTTCTCCACTCGGAACACGATTCGGCTCGAGTGACAATGCCATCGGAAAGAGCTTGATCTGCGTGTAAGACTAGATTGAACCCTGATTTCAGATACCGGAGATATGGCATCCCTATTGGTTGATCGGCTGCGGGAACCACTTCGTCGAAGAAATAGACCGTCAACTGCCCCAATTCCGATAATTTGCCACCAAGACCATCCACCAGTTCGGCAAAATTCTGTGGAGCAGAGAGCCCATTTTGGTGGAAGAAGAAGCGCCCTAATCGGCGAACTGTGGCCAACCGTTGGCGGGCATCCGTGAGGCTCGGAAGACGTGTCCAAGCTTGACCGATGATGCCCCAAACCCACGGCTCAGATATAACGAGCTGGAAAATCTCTGAATTCTGAGCTATGGTATCGGAGATCCCGAGAAACGATAAGCAGAATGTCTGTCCTACCAGCGCCGGCGAATTGGTGATATAATGACTGTAGGTGTCAATCCACTGTGCCCAAGCTATGACTCGCGGCCAGAGATCGGCGCCCAACCCGTCCGCCTTTTTCGGAAGTTGAATATTGTATAGAATTTCGAATGCAACGAGCGCTTTGGAGATGGCGTCGTCGATGGTAACCACGAGCTCTCGCTCATCCAAGATTCCAGGATCGGGAATTTCTCCAGGGTCGAGACTGAGAAAGACGATTGGGAGAAGCAAGATGCGCTGCGCCGCTGGTGCTGTCTCAGAGTATTCCTGCAAGCGCTCCAAATCGTCCAGTTTTCGATTTGGGGAGATCACCGAAGTGGCGATAACCTAAATTTGGTGAACAGAGATACAGCGATCAGTTATCTGGAATCTGGAGTCTCGGAAAGGGAGCGCGTACACGAATGGCAAGAGGCAAATGTCGCAAATTCGAGGAGTGCAGAATTTTGTGTACCATGGTGAAAGACAAGGAACGTTCGGCGGATCCGCATGCTGATGGGTAGATGCGACATGTGATTTTCTGGAACAAAACTCCTTTTGCATGTTCAAATTCAAATTGAACGCTTTGATCACTAGGCAACATTTCTTGCATGTCCCTCCACTGCACCTTTCATATCCCGAACGTCCAAGGTTTGATCAGGAAACAATCATTTGTCTTCTTCTGAGTCGCCGTTATCCGTGTCGACTGCGTCGTTTTCTGAATCCTCCCCTGACGAACCCAACATCCGTGCCTGTTTCAACGTGACAGGTTCTCTGCGCCTATCTCAACCCTACCGAATGTGACATAAGTAGCCATAGGGTTGGTGACGCGGCTGTTAGGCCAGTGGGGGTAGCTGATCCTCAGTAGCTGCACTGGAAAACTTGAACAGATCTTCAGCTTCAAGATGAGGAGAATTTGAGGATTCAGACAAGTAGGGGAAGGTATTGCAAGTTCGAGAAATCATTAGTAGCGCTGAAGGGACGGAGCTCGGAAAGAGATCATCGTGGTTGGGAAGGAAGAGAGGTCCGGGAACCGGCAACACATCACCGGCGTGACCGAATTGTGACACCGTGACAATAAACTTGCTCGCTGCCATCAACAGCGAGCACGATGTATGACTCGTCGTCGTCGTAGTTCCCTCCAGAAAACCTCACTCTATCCGAAGCTCAAACCATAGCTCTCGGCCCCGCTTCTTTGCCTCACCCCTCGGAAACAGCCCCCTCAAAGCTCGGTATGTCGACGTCGATGATTTTTGACCCTTCAGACAACGCCGCCCTCAGTTTCTGGAAACCACCGCGACTCCCCGCTACTTAGGATGGACGCTCGTGCTGCACACAAGCTACTACGCCTCTCTTGCTGTGGAATTGATGCTACCGGATTCCACTCGTACTGCTGGCTGCGATTTCTGCGGTGCTAGTCGTATAGTGTGCGTATCACCTTCATTCGTCATCTCTTTCCTAAAACTGACGATGATACTGCAGCTCTCTGCGTCTGTAGCGCCTGGCATTCGTCCGTTATCGTATTCTTCAGAACTGGAGGTCCGTCTTCACTTCTCGTATCGCTTTCTCGATGGTGACGGAACGTACCACTAGCTCTTCCTGTCTACATATCTTCATTGACTCGTCGCCGTTTGTCTCGCCGTCGTTTCTGGAAACAACATCTCGGTGTCATACTATACGAGTCTCCATCTAAGAAGATAGCAAAGACGGCTCGCGGTACCCTACTCTCTGGGGCGAGACTGTCTTGACATCGTCCTAACGCCGTATGTGGTCCACTACTCCCCTCGTCCCTCCTCTCTCTCTTGACCTTTCGCATCACGCCGCTTTCTCAGTTTTCTGACTCCCGAGCCAACGCCCTTGTTGCAGGAACCAGATAGGACTTCATCCCCAATGCTCCGCGCTTCGTCTGAGATACGTTGACGGCACCTTGCCGCTTCCGCCTCTCCCCCGCACACAGGTCGCTCGACACCTCTGACACGATCTACCCTCTTCCTCCCACGGAAACGGAAAAATCGGCGAGATACGTGGGCCATTGCTTTGGCACTGCGGTGTGGCTTCCAGTGGATGCGCCGGGATGAGGAAGTAGAGCCATGGCCGGATCCGATGCGCGCTCGTCGCGTACCTCATCTCTCCAGGTACTGTACGTATGTCGTCTTCGTCGATTCGGTCAACGCTAATGCGGATCCTCAATAGCTCGCTTGGGTCCGCCGGCACCCGATTCGCTCTGTCGGCCACAGAGGAGACGTCCGACCGGCGTGAGGACGGACGAGCACGGGCTCGATCTCGTCTCTCGGGTGTGGATAAGCTGGTCGAAGAGGACCATCACTGCGTCTACGGGTGGCACGGATGGTGGGGGTACGTCCCTCTCCTCTTCCCCTCCTCTCCCGTTCTCTTCGTGTATGTACTCCCTGCTGACTTGCCGTTTCTTAGGTGGAGCTGTGACACCGACCTCCGTCTCACCCGTACTGCCATACTGAAGTGCGTATGTCGTCTCCAGAGATTCACCTAGCGCTGACGCGGATAATGACTAGAGCGTGACCGTTCACCGTGGACAATGTCGCTCACTGTGTCGGCTGAACCGAGGGGCGGGCGCCAGTGGGAGACGTGGAATGGGGAGTCCAGGAAAGTGGGCAGAGTGGGCCGCGTACATGGATTGGCGGCGGCTGAGGATGCGGTGGACGAGGAAGAGGAGGAGGAAGATCGTTGGCGTCGGTGTTGATGCGGGAAAGGAAGGGCGAACGTGCAGGATGAGCGGGTGCAGGCACGGATGACGGTCTTGGAGAAGTTCGGTGCTAATGAAATCCTTCAGTGTGTTTTCCTATTCGTGCTTTGCATTTCTTTCTCTCGCGTCCGTTTCCGCATCCCTTCGCTTCTCCTTCCTCCTCCTTCCTGTTTCCTCTGCCACTGGCCCACTGCCCCTTGCCGTTCTCGCACCCGCCGCTGTACAACCCCTTCGTGCTACATTCGTCGCTTGCCCTTCTTTACAATACCTTTCTTCGTTCTTCGGCGTAACTGACTTCAAATTCCAGATTCGTCGCGTCGCCTTCCCGCCGAGCGTCTCGTAGGCCCCGCGGGTGATCCTCGTCTGGGAACGATACTTCACAGCGGCCTGCACCTGCGCAACGCGGTTGACGCTGTGTTTTGTGCGGTGCGGGATGGTGTACGGCGGGTTGGAGGCGGGGTGGCATTCAAGTCGAGGGAGGACGAGGAGGGACGCGGGTTGTTGCTAACGATATGCGCGTCGACTGATATTGGACGGAGAGATCAGGTACGCGCTTGCCTTTTTGTTCTTCGTTATCCGTTTCTCCGCCTTCCGCCCCTTGTTTTGAACTCGAGCCTTTTCGTCTTCCCCCGCACGCCCCCCGCTACTTTGCCCTTGGCATCGTTTCACGGGCTTGCTGTCATTGCTCGTCGTTATGCTTTCGTCGAAGCTGATATGTGGATGTCGGCTGCTGTATCTATACTCCACCGTCGTTTGGGGACGGGTGACGGTGCATGGTGCTCGTCTGTTTTCGATCTAATGCGCGTGTCCACCCGCGCCTCACGGTCGGAGCTGGCTGAGCGTTTCTCTGCGGAGCGCTGTCATAAACCTGGGATTGAAGAGCCTGCAAGCTGGATGGCGGGACGGGGCGGCGTTCCAGTCAGAGTGCGGATGCGGGAGGGACGAGCTGGGGCGGATGTTAGCGCGGATACGGTTCAATTGACAACTTGAATGAGCCGTTCTTGAAAAATAGCTCCGGTCAAGCTCCGGTAAAGTCGAGAGTCCCTTATTGATATGCTTCTATGGAGTATGCGGTTGTTGATAGTCCCTCCATGCGTGCACTTTTCATGTATATATGTGTATGGCATGAAATCCAGAGTAAAGCTGACGGAGGTTGACGGGGTCACAAGGATTCAACATGTGCTCGTGGGAACGGGACTCTTCGGCCGAACGCTCCTTGCGCCAAACCACCACAGCTACCGCCGTCTCCCGTCCTTCCACGCGTCAGAGATGCCCACCTCCGGGAATCCGAGCTTAGCTCCTCACTCAATGCTTCTTCAACTCCCCAACGAACTCCTGGGCCTCGTTATGCGGTCCTCATCGACGCCAGATCTCTTGTCTTTGTGTCTGACGTCGCGCTTGATGTACGGTATCGCCTCCCGCGCTCTGTACCGCATCGTGTGCATATCCAACGAAGGGCAACTGGGACTATTCATTGAGAGTGTCAAATCTGGCCTAACTTACTCCCAATTATCGCCTTTTCCGCTCTATTTGAAGGCGTTTATCATCCAAAAACACCACCTGTGAGTCACAAGTCTGCATTCATCCCCTTCGGCGTGCTTAAGATACGTTAATCTAACCAACAACACTTGTTAGGAAACTTTCGGAGAAACTTTCCCCCGCTTTAGACTCCTTGCTTCCGGAATTCCACAATCTCCAGCATTTAGACCTTGTTCTAAGCGACGGCGGCGCACACTTCACTCACATGCTCGCACACGCCAACTTCCCTCGTCTAGAGGTGTTTCGGTATTGCCCCCAAAGCGAGAACGCGTCCTTCCTTGCGCCCTTTCTCAATCGCCACCCAACTATCGCCCACATTTTCCTCTCGGATATTCATCGGGACTCGCTAAGGCACCTTGATCCAGTATGCCTCCCGAATCTTCGAACCTATACGGGATGCAGGAACTACATCTCTGCGTTAGTTGGCGGATGTGAGTCAGTCCGGCAGTTAGCAGTATACGATATCAGCGTATATGCGATACCTGCGCTCGGCGCACTGCCTGCACTGCACACGGTCGTCCTGCTTTCATTGCTGGGCGTGGATGTACCTCCCATCGTGGAAGCGATCGCCACCCACGCACCTCATATTCGAAATCTTTCATTCCAGCGGATCAAAGAGTCGGCGCCGTACGCTGGGTTCAGTCAAGTTTGTTTCCTTTTCATTTTCTGGCGCTTTTTGCGAAATTTATACACATCTGCAGGATGACGTCGAGCAGATTGCACGCAGCCTTGAGAGGTTCCCGGATCTGGCGGAGCTCGAATTCCCCGCGCCAGAAGAAGACGAGAGTGTCGAGATCGATACAACCCAAGATCCTGAAACAGTCAAGTCATGGAGTCAGGCGTGCCGAAGTCTTCGCTCGATTTCGCTGAGTAAGTATATCCTTTCGATTGTTATGGACGCGATTCATTCGCCTGTTCTTATAGACGGGAAATGTTGGCTCATCAAGTAGACTCCGTTCAGTCAGTGTAAAATACTGGTGAGTGATTATTTGAGTTCAAGTATCTCCTTGGAACCGCACCGAATATTTTGTCGTATAGTGCTTCACCGAGGAACCTGATCGGTTGATCCTCTCTTGAGGAGTGATAATATATAATATGATTTCCGGATGCCAGATTAGATCCAAATATTTCATTGGAAGTCTGCGAGCGATGAAACGACATCTCAATCCATTCTATTATAAATCCGCCAAGTTCAGAAACATCCATTCGTTTCTCCCCGATTTCAAAATCCCTCGATCGCATGCTTCAAATATTTGATCACTTCATCCTCCAACTCCTTGTCACCTGCTGCTCCTTTGACAGCCTTCTCAACCGCCACAGGTTCGAAATACTACGAAGCGTCGACATCGTTCAACTTGTCTCTCGTCAACACACAAACACACCTTGCCGTTCATATCCTGAGCTGTTGCAGTCGTTCCCGCCCAAAGCTGCGTATATGCACCAACAGCCGGGGAAGTGAACATCAAGGACGCAGCAGCGCGCACGATGGCGGGCATGTTGCTGCATTTCAGGTCAGTCACATTGATATAAAGAAATAAAAGGCTTGGACTCACCGTTGCAGCCCAGTCTGAACGATTCCAGGATGAAGCGCACAAGAGACGAGTACGCCAGGGTATGCCTTTGCGTAGTGGTTTGCAACGAAAATGTTGCCGGCTTTGCTCGCACCGTAGAGTGTCCTGTGGAAGTGTTGCGCATGAGACACATGAGAGCGTTGTTAACAATAACGATTGGATAAGCTCACCACGGCGCGCGTCGGCCCCACTTCTTTAACCGCGCGTCGCGTTCGGTACCGTCTTTCAGCGCCTCGAAGAAAATGTCGCGTTTGGGGGCAGAGGTGTATAGATCGGAGGAGGTGTTGATGATGCGGGCGGGGAGAGAGGTGTGGGCGTGGGAGGCACTCAAGGCCGGTAGCTAATTTGTGATGGGGTAGAAGGTGAGAGACAATAAGTTTTCTGAGGATATCTAGGCGAACACACCAAGAGTTCGGTCAGAAAGAAATGTCCAAGAACGTTGGTTCCGAACTCTGTTCGAGAGGACTCTTTAGCATGGACGGCTTTCAAAATCGACAATACAACCTACGCAAGTCATACCCCTGTCTAGTGAGCTGGTCCGTAGGCGGTACCATCACTCCTCTGATATCAAGCAAGTATCAGCCCCAACCAAAACTCCAGCTCATTCAACGCACCCATTATTAAACAAAATATCCAACTTTTGCTCCTTCGAAAGAAACTCCTCCGCAGCCTCCCGTACGCTTTTCGAATCCGCCAAGTCCAGCGCAAGAAACTCGGCTCTCTTCCCGGTCTCGGTGTACAGCTGCTCGATGGCGGGGATGGCTTTGCTCTTTGAACGCGCGGCAAGGTAGACTTTGGCGTTCTTGGAAAGGAGGGCTTTGACGGTTTCATAGCCGATTCCGGAGTTGCCGCCGGTGACGATGATAACCTGTAGGGTGTCAGTTCAGTGAAATGAATATTGAGGTCGATTGCGGAATAAAATTTGGCCATGCGATCCATGCGGTACGTACCTTTCCAGAGAGATCGGGGATATCGCGAGCTGGGTTGAATTTGTCCGGCCGATGCATGAAGTAGGAATTTTTCGATGCGTTTCGGGGCAGAGAATATTGTAGCGCTAATGGAAAGGCGAGCAGTCGATTTTTATAGTCTGCTTGTACGGTAAGAGATATGCACAGCAAAATCCTTGGCGGTGGATCGACAGCTATCGACAGTCGTTTCGCCGACTTCCGAGGTTCCAAACGGACGCGTAGCCAGCGGCTTTGCACTGAGGATCTTACTTAGTACAAATAAACACAGCTTTTACATCCGTTTATTAACCGATATCCCCCACGTCCCGGAAGCATATTCAGTCATCCTCAAATATCGATTACGCTTCGTCCGACTGCCAGCCGTGAACTTTTTTGCCCTTATTTCTTGTCGAGTCGTTCACAGCATGCATCATTTACTGTAATTTACAGAATATCAATACGAGGCACTACCATCTGTCACGTCCCGTGCGGCCGTGCCACCGTGACCGGTCACCGTGGTTTGAAGTGACAGTGACGTGACACCCTCTCTTGCTCTTGACCACATCATGGCGCACCAGAACCCCCTCAAAATCGCAGAGATTGTCGACATCTGCTTTGAATTCCTCAGCGGATCTACGTCGGACCTTCTCCAATACAGCACAGTGGCTCATTCCTGGGTAGATGCCACCCAGTCGCGACTTTTCCGTGTGCCGCATGCCACCAACCCGCAGTTCCCGTTCTCCTTCAAAATACAAGTCAAGTTTCTCAAAGCATTGAATGATACCCCAAGGCTTGCCTGCTATGTCCGGGAGCTGAACATCCACGTTCGAGGGATGACAAACAGCTTATGCGAACTTCCGTTTACGCGTCTGGAAGGTCTATCCTTGTTTGCCGAGGGCCACTTTCCGATACGATATATTTTGGTGCCATCGGTGCGGTATCTAAACCTCAGCACATGCTATCAAGAAAAGTCCCTCGTATCGTTTTGGACGCGGTGCCCGCCGTCCATCGAACACCTTGAATATTGCCCGCGCAGCCTTCAGTTGGCAGATGATCTATCCGCTTGCGACACGGCTTCCCCGGTCCAACTAAAATCACTCCGACTCGACGTTCGAGAAAACGTTTCCGTTGCTTTCAGCCCACGGATCCTCTTCCCGTTCGATTTGTCGAAGCTTAAAGCGCTATCACTGCAGGCGGGGATGTCTCAAATTTGTGAGTCAATAGACACATTGTCCATTGAAATATTGGAAATCGATTTCCAGCATGTAAGTGTATACTTCGACCTTCCTTTCATCGTTTGCTCAGAATTACCAGGCTAGTGAGAGTTGGAATCTCGCATCATTCCCTTCCCTCACAACGCTTCGCATCAACACCGGCCAGGGTCTCTTGCGCATAGCGGCAAGGACGTTAGGTAGCATAACACCGCAGCAGAAAATACGCTCCATCTGCATCTCGGTGGATACAAAATGGATGCAAACCGCTGAGTTTGAGCAATTAGATGCCGTTCTGGCATTACTGCCTCTTGCGCCTTTTCCATCACTCGAGTTTGAAGCAATTGAGTTGGGCCCGACGTGGATGTTTCCGGCGTCGTTTGCGGATTCCAAGGTGCGTTATACAATTTGATTTGGCGTTTGCTAGTCGCTTATCGATGAAAAGCCTACGGCTTGCTCGAACTGGGATATGAGTAGCTTGAGGCTATTTTTTCCTCTCGTCTTTGAAAGTCATATCACTGTGAATCTCGAAATTTTCCCGATGCGAGAGAATTATTAATCCACCCGTGGCACACAGATGGGCTTGAATTCGGAAGTCGTTTTGCCTCGGCATGTGTGGTGGCGGGTAAGAGAATGATGGGACAACGTGTATCTTCACAATTCAGACCGTGATTGACAGACTGTAGTCGCTCTCAGTACGAATTTCTATTCAACTACAAATACATTGTTTTAATTCCCGAACAAGCTGAGCTCCTTTTTCTTCATCCGTGTTTTGTCTATGCATATCCAGGTGGCGACCCTCGCATACTCCGCTCCGAACGCGCTCCTGTCTCGAACGCACGGACACGTTCCAATAGAAAAGACACCTGTGCTCTTGCCACTCGAAGCTGCGCTTCCGCATCCGTATCCCCCGCCCCAATGCCACCCAAAACACCAAATAGCCGACTCGCACGCGGCGTTGACTCTACGGTTGGTCTGTCTGCGAAAGCTCGGCCTCGTGACTCCCCCTCTGCCTCTCTCGGCCGTTTATAATTCGTTGTCGCGGTGGCACCGTGAGCCTCGAGGGCAAATGGTGAGGACGCTGTTCGTTGCCTTCGATGCTGACGTCGGCGGATGAGAAGCAGTATAGTTCCTGTCAGCAGGAGTACTGGAACCAAAATGGCACCGAGTATGATCCCCGCAAGCGCACCAGAAGATAATTTGAGGCTAATTTGGATTGACTGCATTTGAGCCCATCTCCACCTTCAAGAGAATTTGAACTCACTGCTGCTCTGCTACCGCAGCGGTCGCATCCGGCATTTGTACGCCGCTCGGAGACGCTTTGGTCTGTGTTGAACTGTTCGGCTGGGATTCAGTAGACCAAGCAATTAAAGGCGTCAAGGACGTTGCTGAAGACATTGTAACGATGGTCGTCGTATTTATTGACGTCGTCAGCGCCGCGCTTGAAGTTGAACTAGAAACAATACTCCCAGAACTTGAAGCGTGCACGTTTCCTGCCAGCGCGAGCCGGTCTGGACAAAGTCCGTTGCCGTTCAAGAAGAGCCCACTCTGATAATACAGACTCTGAGCAAGTGCCTCTCAAAAACCGAACTCCGCTGGTATACACTCACCGAAATGTCATAGACGCATTCAGCGGACCTATAATGGCAACGCCGACGCACATCAGCCTCCGGATCCGTCGAAATTTCAATGGCTGTGCCCTGCAACCAATCTCCATCGAGATCAGTGTCGTTGCAGACGAATGTGCCATCCGCACTCGTCACACTCTCTCCGTCGACGTTCAATCCGCCCGCCCTCCCGCTATCTCCCCGGTCACTTTTGTTAGTGTCTGGTGAATGGTGAACCGGCCCACGCCCATCTGGCTTGAGATCTTCCTCCTCGTGCTTATGGTTATCATCGATGATAAAGATGCCGTTGCAATTCTTGTCTCGTGTACGAATATGCATGGCTTGCAGAGAAAGGGATAAGCGAGCCTTGCACGTCGACGGGCAGTAAGGTAGTAAAGGTGTAGTATTGTTTTTCGGCAGTATATAAAGTCGGAAGGAGAACTTGTTCATCCTGGTGTCGATTGAACATCCCTGTTGAAAAGCAGTCCCAGAATTCAGTCCTCTAAATATTCTGCATTTATAGCCGGTGATCAGAGCGACGGGCGTTGGAGAAGCAGTGAGGCATTGACATAGAGGGAACATATCGAGGCTGGATGGAACGGAGAGAGATTCCAACACCGGAAACCCCGTAGGTTGCAATGAGTCTATTCTACTTTCTGTGGCGCCGAGGGAATGAAAAGGACCAACTTGATTTCAAGCCTATGACGGAGACTACGAAGTGAGACCAACAATAGATGGTTCGGTGATCACCTTGATTCTTTGATCAATCTCCAAGCAGATATCCTTTGTTCAAGGCGGGCAAAATAGTGCGGTGTAGAGAACGTCAGGTCCGATACAGTTTGCGTCGGTAACGTGCGAAATCTGGTGGAATGCGCGCCGAACGGATTCGAGATTCGAGAATGGAGACGGTTGAGGAAACTGATCATGAGAGGACATATACTACCTATGCATATGCAGCACATGTTCATGTTTTGTTACAATCCCGCTCGGAATATAATACAGCACGGCAGGGTCACTTCAAAATGGAAGTTTCAGCTCGACCTTGATGAAGAGAAATAAATATAGGGTATGGAGACTAGGTAGGGACTAGTACCTTACCCACTGCCGTTTGTATGTTCGAAGTAAGTGTGGTTTTTGCAAAGTCTTGGAGGGAACGAAACCCGCTGGAACGGCAAGTGGAACACTCAGCAAGGGCCTTGAACGCGTCTACCATCAGCTCCGAGTCATCCATTGCCGCAAGTGGCCGCCTTTTGAGTACTTTCCTAGCGGCTTTCAGATAGACTGCCATCCACTGCCGTGCGTTGATAAAACCACGGCCAGTCCGATACATTCTGAGCGTGCTGGGAGGGCAAGTTGAGCATGTACACCAAACCTTATCGATTTCAGAGCCTGAGCTCCATAGAGACAAAGAGCGTGTGAACTGCACAGAGACGGCGCTGCATGCTGCATGGTATTGGAGAAGAGCCTGATAGTGAAGAGTTGTCATGAGCTGAATGTCCGCCGCGGTCGGGTATGTGCTATCAAAATTAAAGGAGCGTATAGGGAATTTTAGCGACGCTCGAGCGGCCCGCAGAGCGAGTTCCTTCCATTCATGGGAGCAGGAGATGGCGAAAACCGCCACGGGATTGGAGTCAATGAAACCTTCCAGATAGCGCTGCGCTCTAGGGATGCAAAATTGCATATCATTTAGTGCAGATCTCGACGATCTGTCCCAGTTCATGCACGGTGCCGGGAGCACTACGCTCCGCCGCTGGATAGCAGAAACGCAGGGACACGATCGAGGACGATTGCGGATTCCGACATGGTAACACTGGGGATGGTGTCACCGCCAGGAGGCTGAAGGCGAAGCATGTCTTCGAAGACGGGTGAGAGCAAGGTGAGCACGCTGCGCCGAACGCGGAAGTCGATTCCATCACACGAGGTGAGAATCAAGTCCGCGTTTGCATCGTCGAAAGGTTTGTCGGGTACGAAAGGAGCGGGAGCGGTTTTCTCCGTGTTATCAGGCTCCGAAGACATTTGAAGGATACTCAATAATGAGACTTTTGAACACTTGTTCAGGGAAAGAGAGTGCTGCTCACAATGTAGTTATGCGTCGTCAATTTGCGCCAGTGGACCGCTGTAGCGGTGGAAGACAAGGGGAGCGCCGCGTGTATGCCTCGAGGACGAGTCAAAGACAGAAATATAACCTTCCCACGCAGAAAGTACAGTCTGAACAAGATTGAGGCCGTCGAATGATTCAATTTCCTCGTTAAGGAAGAGACTAGCGAAGAAAATTTGCACCGGCGAGAATGAAGCGGGAGGGCGGTAGATTCACGTCCCATGGAAACCCTACCCAAGCCTGTAGCTTCGGGTGGATGAGTCAACTGACGAAGTGGGAGGGGTACGGAATTTCCTGCGACGAGAGCAAAAGTCTGCGAGAGCAGTGCATTGTGAATCGTTCACATTTCCCAATTATTCCCGAGATGCTGACGTCGGTAGTGTCGAAAAGATTCAGAATGGAATTAATAAGCTCGAGATTTGTAGCACGACCAGTCGTCTCGCATTAAGTGGAGGATACATCGCGATAAGCAAGCAAGAAAGATCGGGAGAAATGTAGGGGTGCCCACCGACCGCCAAACTCTCTTCATCCCACCAAACCGCATCATGAGCGCCAGCCACCGAAGCGGCGGCGCCTCCGTCGATCCCAGGGCCCTCAGCGAAAGTCACAGCAGCAGCGGGGCACCCCCGACGTCCGTCGACGCCGGCCAACAATCTTGAGGACGGGAACGCGGACGAGGAGGCGGAAGAGCTTATACCAAGTCCGAACTTTTGTCTGCAAGGAGGGATTAGCGGAAAGTGAGGAGAAGGAGGGAGGCGACGTACGTCCTCGTGGTTGTTCGGAAGAAAAATTGCGTGGGAGATGGCTTTTTATAGTAATCAGTTGCTGACCAATAGATTCCCATGATCACGCAGTGTCACACGTGTTACCTTTTCAACTTTCCTCTTTCCTGCCATCGCCTTTGAAGTGCCAAGTCTGGACTATTGGAGCTCGACGATGCTAGAGATGGTTTGAAGTAGGTATCCTCCTCCATGTGACATGTAAGTATTCCAAACATTCTTCAACCATCCACACGGTGAAATGAGGAGTTGTAGAGCACAGGTCGAACAGTTACTTGACCCTGCATTTGATTAAAATGGGTCAATCCTTAATATTATGCCTCTGTCGGGCTTTGGCCCTGCGTAAAGGTCGAATCGTCGTCTCAGTAGCCGTCTAACCCAGATGATTTGTTTGCCCAATATCAACACCATTTATATGTATGAAAACGACTCTGCTCAGATTACTCAACTTTCAGCATTTTCTTCGTCACACAGGACTTTTCTATACATTGGAGAGGGTTGCCACTGAGAAAAGACAGCAGTGCGAGGCAGAATTCCCGATCGGCACGTGACCGCGTTTGATCCCTGATCCGTCACATCAATGACGATACCAACAGCCGGCAGCAATACCTCAAGCGATAGCTTGACTCCTCCCCTCATGTCCCAAAGCAAAGCCTCTGAAAACACGAGACTACTCTCAAACTCACCTCCTCCGCCCATCAACCAAGCAACACGGCCTTCGAGCTCGACGGACACGGGCATAACGGGCACGCTATGGTAAAGAATCGTCGCAAATTCACGACTGCCACTAATAGTAGTTGAATAGGACCGTATGTCAACTGGTTCATGGTAGATTTTGCATCGCTTTACTCGTTTTATAGCTAACCTTTACGGCAGGGGCTGGTGAGACCGTGCGCGGCACCCTCCTTGGCGCAATCGACGACGTAGCGAACAAGGGCGAGCAAAAGCACCATAATGTCGCTCGCGAGGGTCGGGCACAGCTCGATCAGGCCTTCCAAAAGCTGTGGGGAAGCACCAGCTCGAGCTCAGCAACGCCACAGTTGCCGCCGGTGGCCAGTGGTATGTTGTTAATCTTTACATTTATTTATTTTCCCTTTGAGATCGAATTAATAATATTTTGCGACGTTTCATTTTTAGCTGGGTACACGACGGGATACGACGCGGCGCCTCCGACGTATCAAGCTAGCCCATCGGGATATGGCTCTGATGGTATGCGGTCTGATTATAAGGCACCCGACGGCGCGTAGGTGGTCTAGGTCGGCCGCAGATTGACTTGGGAGATTTGGATTTGGGAGGTATTCTGAGTACTAGTATGTCTTCATTTGCTATGGTATCGTTTCAACTTCGAGGAGTGGGGTTCATTTTTTGCCGCGAATTCGCCACCTCGATATGTTCCCATTGAACCTCTCGCTCGTCGAAGCGTCAGGAATATTCGCGTTTCGACTTCCAGTTGCGTGGAACCGCCCGCTTTTGAATATTCCCAAAATTTCTCGTACTCGAAACGCCGGATCCCGAGGTGAGATTCCTTTGCCCTGGCATTTAATTCATTTATCCATTCACCATCTGCCCAACGCTCGCAGTATCAAGTTTTTTAAATTCAAATTCGTTGAACCTGATACTCTGCTGATTTAACCATAAGTTCAAAGCTGCACGAACCCCTCCGCCCCAATCATGTTTTCCTCTTTCTTCCTTCCTTAGCTGAGACTCACCGCGGGGTTGTATGCCCATCTACCGAAGACCTGCGTAGATGTCGCTTTGATCGCACTCTACGTACGGCTTTGGCTCCCCGGTGAGGGGTTATGTATGGGCCTCTGGACCACATCTTCGGCGAAACGACTCCGTTTCTGGCCTTCAAGAGATTCACCTGGCGATCACTGTTCAAAGTGGATCTTTCGGCTTGCTGTAACTTCAACGGCGATGAAAGTGTATAAAAGGCGTACTTGCTCGAGCTACAGACTCAGAACACATTCACTCACTCGCCCAACATGAAGTTCACTGGATTCGCCTCTCTCCTCGTCTTTGCTGTCGCTGCTCTAGCCAACACCGTCTCGTATGATCAGATATACGACTCCAAGTCAGAGTCTTTGAACGCTGTTGTGCGTATTCATTCCATCCTTAATTGCACCCAATCAAGGAGTCTCATCGCCATGTGTAGGCTTGCTCTAACGGCGTTAATGGGCTCGAGAGCAAATTCAAGACTTTCGGCTCCCTCCCCAACTTCCCCTTCATTGGCGGGGCCGGCGCCGTCGAGGCCTATGACTCCGTCAACTGCGGGACGTGCTGGCAATTGACCTACGCGGGCACCGGCAAGACCATCAACGTGCTCGCCATTGATCATGCTGCGCCGGGGACCTTCAATATTGCGCTTGAGGCTATGAATAAGCTGACGAATGGCCAGGTGCGTTTGATTTCCTGATCGTCAGTGTTTCTTGGAAGCTGAAGCACGTTGTATCAGGCCGTCCAGTTGGGCAGAGTTTCTGTGACCTCGAAACAAGTAGCAAAGTCTGCTTGCGGTCTGTAAGGGAATCCAAGGTTAGCTCGTTCGCCGAGTCGCACAAGCACTAGTGACGCGGCGCGGACATGAGTCATAACTTTCTTTTTGTTACGTTGGAGTACGGTTGGACACTCGTATCTGAATTCCCGACGAAACATTGTATATGGACTTTGTTGTTAAGTAATGAAATGTATCCATCCTTACCCGTGAAATTATTCTTCAAGTATTCCGGCCATCCACTAGTAAAAGGAAAATAAATCAAACCAGACTGTTGTCGAAGCGACAAAAAGGGCAACCGAAACGTACACACAAAACATCCTGATACCGAAAGTATCACACCATGACGACGTAGCACACAACGCCTCATGATGCTTCCTCAAATCCGCATAATCAGCACTGACGCTCTTCCCGTCGTTACACGCCACCGCGATTCCCGCATCCATAACCGGCGCAAATGGATCGTCCGCCGAAGGACATTCATACAACGGCGGCGAGCCCGAGTTGCCCATACTCATCGCGTAGAGAGCCGCCCCGTCCCCGTGCGAGATGAGGTCGTCCAACGCAGAGGCGAGTTTCTGGAAGGACTTGTACGGCGTGTACATCGCGTTCCACATTGTCAGGCGCAGGATCGAGTAGTCAATGATGGTGTGGTATTCAGGGATCGAGGAATTGACGACGGTTGGGACGGGGTGGATTAACAAACGACGTTCTAGGGCATCGATCTTTGCTTGGATGGCGGTGGCGTTTTGCTCGTGTAGTGCGCATGCGGTAGGACCCGCGGCGACGCAGCCATCGAGGAAGGTCTTCCATGTCTTGTCGATGTCCAAGAATGGGGTGCGATATTCAGCTGGGTGGCGAAGTCAGAATAATATACTAGAGAGGTATGTGAGGAGCCAGTGAACATACCTGAATAATAATCCTCTGCATCCAACACACCATCAATGACCATTCGTTCGATCTTATCCTGCAGGTCAGGTCAGCGGCTCCGAACTTGGTATCAATATACTTGACTTGGGATTCGACATACCGGGAACATCGCAGCAAAAGTCGAGCCGAGTATGGTGCCATACCTATAGTATAAAAGGGGGACAAAGTCAGCACTGAATATTCCCTTCCTCACCTCAAAAAACAAAAGACGCACGAGAACCCCCAATACTGCAACTTCTCCTGTCCATGCGCTTCAACGATCCTCAACATGTCCCGCGCAGTCGACTCCGTGTTAAGGAATCGCAAGCTCCCATCATCCCGTGCGCCCGCAAGGGCAGACCGCACAACGTCATTCGCGATGGACCGCCCAAAAGCATCTTGCGAGGCGTTCAACGAGATCTGAGGCGGGAATTGTGCGCGCTCGGCTTGACTGAGGAAGAATGATGCGCGAGGTAAAGATCGCGCGACGCCTATTATCGGAAACGCAGCCGTATCAGATAAACCCTCGTGAAGGAGGGGAAAGTAGCAATCAAAGGAAAAGGAAGAGAATTACCTCGAGGGTCAAATGAGACCAAATCGAACTGCGGTCCAATGATGGTACGGAATAAAGGTCCGAGGCCCAAGATCAAGCCCACGCCCGTCTGTCCTGGGCCCCCAGGATTGAATAAAATTGGCCCGCGGTAGTCAGAGGAATTACGGGGCACAAGTGCCGGGAGACGGATGAGTGCTATGCTGGTGCTGGCTGCGTCGGGATTTTTGTAATCCAACGGGGTCTATGGAAAGGAGAAGTAAGTTTTCGATGACCCGAAATACGGGCTCTGTGGACATACCTTGAAGCGCGCACATTCAAAATCAGTATTGCACGGCGTCCAGTCGAGGGTGTCGGAAGAATTGATCTGGTTTTAAATTATTTCGTTCAGAGGAACTAAATCGGCGCTTCAGTTTGTTTAAAGATTCGCACCTTAGCCCAATCGAAGGTATCTTGCGATAAAGCATGTTGAGTCAAGGCCAGAAGAAGAAGAGCTGAGAAGAATGGATTAAACATGAGAGTAGAAGAACTGTTGGAAGGATACGTTGTGGTTCGAGAACTTTATAGAGGTATCAAGCTGAGGTCCGATGATCGAGGAGGAATAAAATCGCAACATTTGATTCTTCGCTTGTTTTGGACCATGGTTGATTTGCGAATAAGAAGTGGAGCGCATCGTCTCCGCCGAGTCCCCGACCAACACTGCCTTGCGCGCGTTCCTACGGGTAGTGACTTCGAGTCCAGAGCCTTATGAATGAATAAGCAGGGTAGAGGAGTACACAGATTGGAGATGCATGCCGCAGGGTCTAGAGAGCGTAAATGCCGAAGGCCGATTGGTAGCACTCCATAGAGAAAGAGAGACCGTCGGCGACGAACTCCTGCCGGAGTCGTACGCTGGCAACTTACCGGAGTCCATAAAAATGAGTCAGTCGTTGCAGTGGTTGAATGAAGATCCTCTGGACGCGTAATCGACACGCCCAGCTAGCCGATTTGTGTTGCTTTTTGGTTGCTTTCGTAGCAAGACGACAGCGACGCGCAAGCGGGGACGGGTACTTAATATTGCTGTCAAATTTTGGTCAAATTGCTGTGGAGCAAAAACGGACTCCGGAGCTCGTGCGGGGATATAGACTCGTCAAGGGATCATTGCGCGGCTCGCAGCTTTCGTCTAATACGCCTAGCGATGCCCTTAGGCGCGGGGTAGGTGAACGTAGAGGGCAAGAGGGGTCCGGAAGTTGCCGTGCTTCGAGTGATCGGTGATCCGAAGCTGAAGCGAGAGACCCAAACACCCATCAATACAGAAAAGAATATTCAACAACAATTTGGAAAAGAAAAATAAAACATCTCAGCCAAGGGAAGTGTCATTCGTGCTCCAGCTGTATGGTAATAACGCATGATTTCCGGAGGCGACTGCGATAAAGGTTCTCTCTGGTCTTCCCAACACCTTTCCCCCTACAGGCCGCCTACCAAGTACTTACACTGTTCTCATTTGAACAGGCAATGGAACAAGGGAAGGACGATTGACCATCTCTCGGACAATTATCCGGATGATTTTTAGTAACAGAGATCAATCCTCGTCTCCAAATTCTTGTCAGTGAAGCGGAGAACTATTAGAAATTTGTCATTAAATTATATCCGTTTTTCTATCAAGCGAGAGTAAGATTTATGAATCAAAAGCGTCCATGCCCTTTAAACATCTTCGGCCCAGTTTGCGCAAGCTTTCTTACTGCCTCCGAGAGCTCCTCCTCCC
This sequence comes from Favolaschia claudopus, assembly GCA_037176885.1. Taxonomy (NCBI): domain Eukaryota; kingdom Fungi; phylum Basidiomycota; class Agaricomycetes; order Agaricales; family Mycenaceae; genus Favolaschia; species Favolaschia claudopus. Next base: position 331,873 of record JAWWNJ010000149.1, on the reverse strand, counting down.
GCGATCGGGACCGTCTGACGCCACGGGCGGCTATCGACTCCGTAGAGTTAGCCCTGGGGAAGAGTTCCGCGGTGGCATCCACCGAGCACACGGTGTCCTTCGCAGGAAGTGTGCCGTTGACGAAGTAGGCTGCAACATGGGACATGGTGCAGGAGGAGGGGGCGGAGAGAGAGGCATGCTATGATGGATCTATGTTATACATTATTTCTCCAGAGGAATAAAACACGGCGACGCACCCCGGGACTATCCTGGGTCAGAAGCACCGATCCAGCAAATCCAGATGACATTTTGACTCCGCTTTACAGAGTTGTTAGGATATCATGTAGTATTATATGACAATCAAGGAACGTACTCAGGACGAGGTGTGACGGGATCTATCGGTTGATGAGTTGAGAGGGAGGTTTGGGGAGAACAGGATTGAACGTACCGGCGGTATTGCTGATCACAAGCAAGGGGAAACTGGTGTTTGTCTTGAATGAAACTGTGTTGCGCAATTGAGATAATTAACTTGGCATCATCAAACGAAGTGGCAGAGAACATACTCGTGAAGTTATTCTTCAAATATTCCGGCCATCTACTAGAACGAAAGATAACATCAGCATTTCGCACACCGGATCGAGCGAAAGAAGCATTTCGAAAACTCACAGACAAGGCATCCTCATGCTAAAAACATCGCACCAGGACGAGGTAGCACACAGCGCCTCATAATTCTTCTTCACATCCTCATAATCCGCACCGATACTCTTGCCATCATTGCAAATCACAGCGATCCCCGCATCGATAACGCTGGCGAATTGATCCTCCACCGAACTATTACTATTCGCGGGACACGCATACAGCGGCGGCGACCCCGAGCCACCGACGCTCATCTTGTAGAGCGCCGACGCGTTGCCCGAGGAAATAAGGTCGTGTAACGCAGAGGCAAGTGGCTGGAATAATTTGTACGGTTTGTATAGAGCATCGAACATCGTGAGACGGAGGAGGGAGTAGTCGACGGCGTGATATGCTGGTGTCGAGGAAGAGGCATCAACGATTGCTGGGACGGGACGAGTGAGCAGTTGGCGTTCCAAAGCATCGATCTTGGCTTGAATCGCCGTGGTGTTTTGCTCGTAGAGTGCACATGCGTCGGGGCCGGCAGCAACGCAGCCGTCGAGGAAGGTCTGCCATGTTTTGTCAATGTCAAGGAACGGCGTAAGGTATTCGGCTGAGGCGTTAGATTGGATCAGAACTGAAAATCATCGAATTCAAGAGAGGTAGAACACACCAGAATAATAATCGTCTGCGTCCAACACGCCGTCTATTGCCATTCGGCCAATTTTATCCTATACGACGCGGGTTCAGATAATGGAATTTGACTAGTACCTGGAATTCGACATACCGGAAACATGGCAGCGAATGTCGCCCCAAGAACCGTCCCATACCTGGAGCGCAAGAACGAACCATCAACTACGAGTATAACCTTATTCCACAAATGAAGACACGCACGAAAATCCCCAATACTGCAACTTCTCCTCCCCATACGCCTCGACGATCTTCAACATATCACGTGCAGTCGCCTCCGTATTGATGAACCGCAAACTCCCGTCATCGCGCGCGCCCGCCAACTTGGCCTCAAGCATGCTATTCGCCATCGTCCGCCCAAAAGCATCTTGGGACGCATTCAACGAGATCTGCGGTGGGAACTGCGCGCGTTCGGCTTGCGTGGTGAAGAACGATGCGCGGGGGAGGGAACGCGCGATGCCTGTAGCGACATCGGTATCGTCGAAACAAAACAAAAAAAAACAAGGAGAAACGAAGTGAGAATGCATTATAGTATAGCACTCACCGCGAGGATCAAAGCCAACCAAATCAAATGAGGGACCGAGTATCGTACGGAATAGCGAACCAAGCTCGAGGATTGTGTCGACGCCGGATCCGCCTGGGCCGCCGGGGTTGAAGAGAATGGGCCCGCGGTAGTCGGAGGAGGTTCGTGGGACGGTTGCGGCGAGACGCACGAGTGCTATGCTTGTAGACGATGCGTTGGGGTTCTTGTAATCAAGTGGTGTCTGTGTGGATGAGTAGAACATTAATTTGGATATCACGGGTAAATGAAATGATACCTTGAGGCGGGCGCATTCGAACTCGGTATTGCATGGGGTCCAATCTAGGGTCTCGCTGGACTGAATCTGCGTTGATTTCGTCGCGTTAGTGCGAACTAAAATGAATGATTGATTTATACCCACCTGAGCCCAGTCGAAGGTATCCTGAGTCGAAACATGCTTGCTAAAGGTGAAAAGAATGAGAGCTGAGAAGAGTGGATTAAGCATGCATATGAGAGTGGGATGTTGGATGGCGAACGTTACAATGGTTTAAGTTCAGATTTATAGTTCTTGCGCTAGGACCAAGGTTGATTCGCGAAGATTGAGTGGAGTATCGTGTCCGATACTCAGCGGATTTGAAGCAGGGAGTCCGATTGTGTCAGAGAATCCCTGAAGTCACTGCCACGAATGGATTGGGTAGAGACGAGGCTCGCAAAGTTAAATCGCACAGAAAAAGAAAGGTTTTTGCGAAGGATAGTGGAGTCTGAGTTTTGCGTATAATTAGTTTACCTCGGTCTGCGAACTTCAAGTGCGAAACGAGTCAGCATTGAGTACCAGCAGTTTCAACAATCATAGAATAAAAGCTTACATACAAGCCAGGTATCTTCTCTCTCCAAACGAACACCCACAGCATAAGCATAAATTATTCAAACCAAGCACAACGTCAAATACGAAGCGATTCAAGCGAATAAGTACAACCGCAATTTTGATTTTGAGTCTTGACGAGAATGTGATGAAAGTTCGCTAGTGTTGACAGAGAGCCTCAAAAGCGTCAGGCCACGGTTTCGGATGCGCAAGAGTTCGGATTTTAAAACACCAAGCTTGGTAGATGGAGGTTGAGGACAAGGAGTGTTCGGAAGATGCCGTGATCCCACGAAACATAATGTGACCGTCACATCATTTCCTGCTCTTCCTCTCCTCTCGCGTTCTCCAGTTGCTCTCCAGCTTCAGAGACTCGGTGCCGGCTATACCGGGCTATCATTGACATCAGGATCTTCGATAACATATTCCTTTGCTATTCGACACTTCCAGCTCGAGATCTGACCGCAAAATGCCGTACGGGCGAATCGGCGCATTTATTTATTTAAAACTTGTTGGTACCTCCGACTTGTCACTGTCGGGAATGTGGCAACGAACCGGCGACGTCTCCCGTCTTGATACTTGTCTAGAAATTCAAGATTCCAATCATCATTCGCTGGAGCAGCGCCGTCCATCTCCTTCCACATCGATTTCCCCAAAAATCTCCGCTTTATACACCAACATCTGAGCGCCACAGGGTCCACCTCGTCCAACAAACAATGTTTTGGACTCTCGCTCACTTCTGAAGCTAAAATTAGCGGTCTTCGCTGATTGGCGGGATGAAAAACGCGGTTTGTACCTGGCTGATTGTCAGATTGATTGACAGCGCACACAGACTCGGACACGCCTCCCTCCCTCCCACCTCTCGGGCTTTCCGCCCTTTCCCTCCCTCCCCATGGCGTTTTCAAAGCGCTACGCGGCCCTCTTCACGCTAGCCCTCGCCTTCATAATCTATCTCACCAACACTTCCTCTTCCTCCCTCACCACCCCCATCTCCTTCCGCTTCCGGCAAAAACCCATCCACATCCAAGCACCTTACACCGCCGCGATAGTCTACCTTGTATCCGTCCTCCCTGGCCCTCGGAACCCTGAACAGCTGCTACAATCTCTCCCGCAAATGCAGAAGAATATCCCGTGGCGACATCAATGGCCGGTTTTACTTCTGCACGCGGGGATGTATGATACACCTGAAAGCAGGTTACAATTTCTTCATCGTCTTCGGCAGAGTGCGGAGGAACAAGAGTTGACGGCGGAAGCGACGGATATGCTAATCCAACGAATCGAATTCGTACCGACGTCGCACGAATTGCCGCCAGGAATTCCTGCGAACGGAGCCGCAGACGGTCCGATCTGGGAGGGCGAATGGCCGGGTACGTCTCTCTCCCCCTCCCCTCAACATCCAGCATTAATCCATCCATCCATCCCCCATCCCTTGCAGCATACCACCACGTCTGCGCCTTCTTCTCGCACAAAATCTTCTCCCACCCCCGCATCTCCAACCTCACCTACTTCCTCCGCCTCGACGACGACTCCCACATCACCCACCCAACCTGCATCGACCCGTTCGAATACATGCACACGCACAACCTCTCCTACGCATTCCGTCAAGAAGACCCCGACCTCGGGTGGGTCACCGAGGGGATGTGGCCGTTCGTCAGCAACTACGCGCAGCGCCACGCTGCGATCGAAGAAAGGCTCAAGAGGAATAATTGGGAGTGGCCGGAGGGCCGATTTTGGCCTGGCGGGGATAGGTTTGGGCTGGGGCAGAATTTTCGGTCATATGAGACGAATTTTGAGTTGGTTAAGGTGGAGAGGTTTACAAGTTTGGAGATGAGAGAGTTTTTGGAGGAGTTGGCGAGCGATCCGAAGAGGTTTTATTGGAGTCGATGGGGTGAGTTTTTAGTTCTGTTTCTTCGATTCGAGTCGGCCCTCTTTCCTTTATTCATTCATCTGACGTCGGCGTTGCTGATTCAAAAAATGAATGTGGATGTAGGAGACGCACCCGTACGCTTAGCTCAAGTCTACATGTTCCTCGACGTAGCCAAAGAGGTACACAAAATGTGCGAGATCCCATACGCACACAAGGACGAAGTCTTCAAGGGGTGTGAGTGCGTTCCGTTATGATCGAATCTACGGCGGGTTGGCCTCCGTTCTTTTTTCTGCTGTGGTTAATTGGGTGTTAGAGGGGTCATGTATCCTAGCAATATGTACTCAAATCAACCGAACAATGTAGTACTATCTCATCTCCAGAACTTATGATCTATTTCGTCAATTCCCTCCAGGAGCATTCAACCCTTTGAATCGATTCTCAACTGGCTTTGAATGAGTAGAGTTAACGCAGGATAGACGTCGCAACGTACCTTCACGAGGGGGCCGCGCAGGCCCGCCGCCTCCGATGCAGCGCGAAGATTCTGAATCATCACCGCGGGCGCAGGTGTTGACAGGATCGCGTTGGGCGACGTCTGCTTCCAACAAAGTATTCAGCAAGGGTTTGATTCATAGGGTATAAATTCGTTGACTCACAGACAGGCTGAGGCAAAGCTGAAGTCACTGCAGCGAAAGCGCAGGCGAGGAGCACAAGGAATCGCATGATCTAGTGGAAACTTGATCAATTGAGGCCTAGGTCGGGTGGCTGGTGGGATAGTTCTGTTGTTCTGTTTGAAGAGCAGGGTTTATATACTCGGTCTTCGACATTCAATCTCAACATCTACGGCCTAGACAAGGGGACCGAGGTAAAGTGGGACATGCAGTGACTGTTGATCATTCACAGATATTTTCAGTTCAATTCGAAGTGGGACGGCAACTTCCAAGCAACCACGAAGGCGAGTCGCGACTGCGTTCCGTTGCAAGATACATACGCCTTGTACGTCGGGTGGGTCTTCGGTTATATCCTCTTCCTTGGTTTTCGGGCATTACTTAGATTGTAGCGTTCATGTATCCAAAACGGACATTTCTAACCACCGCCCCAAATATAAATATGTACTTTCCACCATTCGGAACTTCCGCTCCCCTCAAGCATTCAACCCCTTGAACGCCTCAGGCTCCCCCACCTTAGCAGCTGGACTGCAGATTGAACAGCGACAATGATAGAGGACTCGTGGTGGACTTACCAGTTTTCACCCCTTGGAATCGATTCTCGACGGGCTCTGAATAAGTATAGTTGGGGCAGCATAGATAATGAACATTGCAACGTACGACTTGGAGAAGGACTTGCGGGCTGTCCGACGTCAATGCAGCGTACATTAATGTAGTGTTCGCCGCTGCGGATGCAGGTGTTGAGAGGCTCATGTTCGCGTTGAGCGATCTCTGTTTATAATATCCAGAATATAAGTCGTTTCAGTCCAAGTAGGTATTCAGCAACGAGTGGCAGCGGATGCCTTACCGGCTGGCAGAGCCGAAGCTGCAGCAGCGAAGACGACGAGTGAGAATAGGGCAGCAAAGCGCATATTGAAGTCGAGGGTGGATTGAATTGCACAGCTTGGTTTCATCGGAACGACATCGTTTAAATACTCTTCAGCACTTAATCTCAAATTCAGAGACTACCAACACGAGCACCGGGTACATGGGGACCTGCGTATAGCGGGAGATGAAGTGACCATTTTGCAGTCATAGATATCTTCGATTCAAGCTGTATTGGGCGGTAATCTCGGGAGATCTCGAGGCAGAGGAATCAGGAATGACAAAAACAAGGAGTGAATCGGAATGCTCGAACCTCTCGTAGATTGAGAACCCGCTTTGCACACTCACTAGCAAGATGGTGTACCGGGGGTTATACGGAAAGAGAGTCGGAGTAAGATCTGAGGCCGAACAGGAGAAATTCGATGAAAACTTGCTATACATCCTTTCAACAGTCAGTATCCATCGCCGAGCCTACACCGCCTACAAAACACATAAAATTGCCGCCGGCGCCCCACTACTCCCCACCCTCGTCGTAAACGCCACACCCCCAACATACTCCCCCGCCGCACAACTCCCCTTAAACTGCCTCACCGCGAAATCCCCACCAAGTGTATCCGCACGATTAAGTGTATCCGCACGATTATCCCCCTGATCAAACCACACCGTCCTCCCATTCGTCCCCAGCGACTTCGATGCCTTCGCACACATCACAGTGGACACCTTCACCCCGCGAATCGCCCACCCATTAACAAAGTAGTTCTGCGGGCACGTATACTTCGTATACCCACCCGCCCAATCGCTGCTCACATGCCTCTCGTCGAATACCACCTCAATAGCGCGATCCGCAGACCATAGACTGCTCCCGAGGCTGACGTCGGTACACAACCCCCTCGTCGACCCATGCGAGAGCCCAATCAGCCGAAGGTCATCCGGACACACCGCCTTCGTCGCCCCACTATCCCAGTCCCCGTTATCCCTCCTCACGCTCAACGACTGCGTGAAGTCCCCATCGTCCAACCTCAACATCTTCCACTCCGCCGCACTCGCCACCGGCCCCTCCACTCCCTTCGCGCCGATAAGCTGCTGCCAGATGGGTGCCCGCCAATCGTCCCCGTCGAACAGCCCCGTGCGCTTCCCACCCCCAACAGCCTTTTCCCAATTCATGAGCGCCCAGCCGTTGCCCGACCCGTCCGTGCTGTTGAGGTACCCCACGAGCGGCCAGAAGGCAAAATCCGCGTCGGTTTGGACGAGGTAGGTGATGAAGTTTTGGAACCATGTGTGATCGGAGGCGAGGGTGTTTGTGCGACCGGCGACGCCGAATTCGCTCATCCAGACCTGGGGGGAACGGAGGGAATGAGGAGGGAAGAACTATACAAAGGAATGGGGAGGATTGAGAGGACGTACGGGTGCGGTGTAGTGCATCTGCGAATTAAGCGCGACGTACGAGGCCGAGCTGGTCATGACGTTGAAAAGATCGGTTTGGCTGAGATCGCGGTAACGAGGGTCGGAGGTTTCTCCTAATCCAGTCGCTCCGCTGTGATTCGGACCAGTGTAGGAGTAGAAGTGTGCCGCGTAGACGAGCTGCGGTGTTCATGATTATCAGTCAACCCGACAATAAATTGAAAAGAAAAGATCAAACGTACCTTATGCGAGATCAGCAAAGTATGCGACAGCCCAGAGACGGGTGTGAGTGTAGGCCGGCCGTGAGGAAGCCCGTCAACGGGGAGCCCAGTCCAATTAATTCCCTCGACGATGATGAGGATGTCGGGATTCGCTTGCTGGATCTGGTCTCCCGCCAGCTGGGATGCGTTTTCCCAGTCTGAGCCGTCTCCGTTGCCCCAGTCTGGATCGGTTGTTACGTCGCGGCGAACCTTTATAATGCAAGGGTTAATTGAGATTGAGAGAAGAGGAGGGGGAGAAGAGGGTGAAGCTATGATGAGACGCACCTCGTTGTACAGATCAGCGCCAACGACGCGCTTGTTGGACTTGTACCGATTGACGACGAAGAGCCAATCGCTGACCCAAGTATCGAAGCTTTGAGATTCATTCCATCGTTCGTTGCCGTCGACGCCGCAGCACCAGATGCTTGTATTCGTATGCTGAAACAAAACGTCAGGTGGAGATTTACTTTCAATAGAATTTAGAATTTAGGAGACGCACGTTATTCACAATCACGGCGATTCCCCGAGCGGTGAGCGCCTCTATCACAGCATCGTACACCTGCAGCGGTGTCATCCCACGAAATTGCGGATTCGCAGCGACCCAAGCGTCCTGAATCGGAGTCGTATCGTGCAGCATTTGATTCGAAAACTGAAGGCGTATGGTGTTGATGCCCATTTCAAGGAAGCTGTCGATGATCTGGTCTATCGGAACGTACTGGAGACCCAAAGGCATGGTGTGGCTAGGGGAAATTCGAGGTGAATCGACCGATAAGATTCAAATACGCAGAAAACGCACGCATTCTCCCCAGCGTGATGGTTCGCGTCGTCATTGATATCCCCAGAGCCCGAGTAAGTACCGCTGGCGCCATGCCAGTTCCCTCCCTGCAGCCTGAAGCGATTTCCATCGGCGTCGACGACATAGCGGCCGCGCGTGCTGAGCGGAGGAGTCCAAGCGGGGACGTCGCGACTCGTCAGACGGGCAGCGCTCGCGACATTCACAGCTGCGCCGAGGCAAAAAACAAGGAATCCGAGAGCGAGTCTCATATCCTCGTCGTTACTGAGCAAAGAGGAAGAGGGAACGGAGAGAACCTCCGTGAAACGGTCAAAACGGCGAGCACGTTCTTATAGGTGGTGTTAAAAATAGGTGGACTCATAGCGGAGGCAGATGGACGAAGAGATGCGCTGCTGATGGTCGCTCTCGCGTGCGTGGGGGTCATGAGGAGGTGGAGGTCAGTGAGCGTTGCCGCGATCTTACGGCATCCGTGCCATGAGACGGTCACGGTGACGCGCACACGTGATGCAAACAGACGCGCGCGTCAGATTGAAGCCAAAGGTTAAGTTTCGTTGGTGAACAGGCCGACAGGAATAGTCGATTTCAGAGAAAATGGAAGGCCGAATCGGCCTGTATCGAGGGCAAAATAGCGATGTTGTGGGACTCAGGGGCTTGAAAAAAATAAATTCCCAAAAAGGAAAGAGGGAAGAGAGAAAAAGAGAGAGCTCTCGATTCACCCGCTTCTCAGCTTCAAAATTGAAGAAGTGACCTCCTGGATGTTGACTCGTCCCAGCGCCCTTGCAAGGGTTTGGTAAAATGCCGCTGAGCGGCCATGCTGGAGACGCCGCCTTGAGGGAAGAAAATGGTGGGAAATTGCCGTTTTTGAATAAATTTTGCGGAAAATGCCGCGCATCTCGTGCTGGGAACGATCGGAAGGCATAGCGGATGTTCTTAAAAAGGTTTATTCCGCGGCCCGAAGCAAGTTTCCGCCCGCATCAAACAAAGAACACGACACAGCCACGTGACATAACGCGTTTTTCGCGTCGCGTCCGAGCCGAAATCTTGACAAAATCACTCAATTTCTGGATTTCACCCACAAAATAACCCAGAGAAAAAGGTAACCAGAATTGATTGAATCCTCTCCGAAGATCTGCGACTCAGACTGTCCCAATTTCAAGATTCTCCCTGTTTCCAAATTCCGGCTCGTGTTTATGATACTGCCTGCGCGGATATAGAGTCAAGTAACATATTTTCTGGTGCCTAGATCTGGCTGGTAGCTGGTTGTTCCAGCTTTTGCTTTCTCCTTCACTCTCAGAGAAACTGGGTAGAGGTTGCAATTACAGTAAGCGGTACTTAGTTTGATGTTGATGTGATTTTTGAAAGTCCGGTAGTGTTCAATAGCTATACTACTACCTACAGCTTTCTTAGAGGAAGCTATGGTTCAAACATACCATATTTTATGTCGATTGAAACTGTGTCCTGAGCTACAAGAGGAAAACTTCTACATTTATCAGTAATTCTTGTGTAAATGGCCGAACAGAGGCTCAAATCTGAATAAAACTTGCCCAGATCTTCTCCTGTACTATCAAAAACAGTTTATGGCAGGATGATCTAAGAAGCAAACAGAATTGAGCAGCTATAAGCCAAAGGAAGGCCATGGCGGGATAAATCTCCCCGTGGGAATAGGTTGATGATGATCAACCATTTTGGGATACTATCAGCGAGGGGTTAGTCGGCCACCCCCCCTTAGCCGGCCATTTGTGTTTTGTGACGGCCACTGAGTGTTTTGGTGTATATTTCGGGTCCAGGGACACAATAGCGACTTAGACGAAGGTGCAGAACAAATTGTGGGAGAAACGAGCGATGCGATCAACAGTTATGACATCCGGCGTCGTCGTTCCGGGACGTGTGAACCCGGCTTTCTTGGCATTAGCCGACACTCACGCCTTGCGTCCCCCTTTGCTTCACACTCTCTGCGCCGATTGAGGTCATTCTGCGCTCATTTTGAAGCTAGAACTCGGTGTTGTTCCACCAGATAGGCTCACAATAGAATAAATCCGTATAACCGACACATAAACGCCGACGAGCGCCAGCCACAAATTTCAGTACCTTGTCCTTGACCACCCTCCTCGCGGTCGACCTGTCGCTGCTATCGGCCTAGGAGTTGGTTCTAGCATTCCTGTTAGGCTTTTCTGTGATATGTATGGTATGTCACAATTTATTTTCGCTTCCTTGGCTCGCGCTAAGATGCACAACCTGGAAACGATCGATATTGGTGACCCACTTTGAAGGAATTTTTTCGAGAGAAACATAGTACTACAATGGCTCCGTGAGTGTTCAGATCTCTTCCCACCTGTCCAAAGCTGAGACTACTGCATCATTTTGGGTCACTGAGAGTGCCCACCGGTAACGAATGGGCGAGATTCCTGTATCGGCCTATTTTTAGCGGTACGGACTGCATTATGAGTGAGGTTTTACACCACCATCATAGCTTGTATATTGGTTCCAAGTACGTAGGAACATTCGCTCAATGCTACTGCACCTCCTCCATACATTTCAAGTCCTGGAATCGGTCAACAACTGTGGAAAATAGCGGGTGGCCGACTAGGCCATCAATTGCTATTTTTGGCCACGTCGAAACAAAATATTCACTGTGTACTCAATTCCGCATGTATTTCAGTGGAAATGTGCTCAAGACATTCCCTAGATACCATTTCACTACTTTGGATGTCCCTAGCGGCCTCCTATGCCTATAAGACGCAGCAGGGCCACGCGATCACTTAAGTGGCCGAGTAAACCCTCGCTGATAGTATTCGCTATTACGGCGCTATTGTCCCATAACACCAGTAACCAGCCGTATCGTCGCGTATCGAGGGCGCACCATGTCTTGCACATCCAATTTGAATGGCCGAGAACCAGCATTCATATGCTCGCGGGAAGTGTTTCTACGCCTTTGTGCGACATTTTTGTTTCATTAAATCACAACCGGACCTCAACCCAAAACAAGGTATAAAACGAGCCACCAAGACCCTCCCCAATCCAACACCACCCTACATGCTGAACGTCCCACTCAAAGGCAACGACCTCGACGAGCCCCCGACATGCACGGTGAACGTTCCCCTCGGCACCACCCACTTCTGCTTCACCACATCCCAAACACTCACATCCTTTTGCCTCATCGAAATCGTCACAAACGACGTTAACCCACGCAGAACGTACGTCCGCGCGAATCCACGCAGGACTTTCGGCGGTTCGCCGGTGCCGGCGGGGAAGGTGAGGTAGAGTTGGGACACTTCGTTGCCTGAGAGAGATCCTGTGTTCTTGACGGCGAAGGAGACGGTGAGGACGTGGTTGTAGAGAGCGGCGGGACCGCCTTGTTGACCGACGGGCGACGAGCCGTGCGATGCGACGACAGAGTCAGCATCACGAGGGAAGAGGCTCTTGCTGATTCTGAGTCCGCTGTAGCTGAACGTCGTATAGCTCAAACCAAACCCAAACTCGAACCGCGGTTCAATGTTCTTCGCATCAAACCATCTAGAAAAAGAAAAAAAGAAACACAAATCAGCCTCCTCTCATCGCGAAAAACAAGAAGAAAAAATCAACTACGCACCTATAATCGATATTCAACCCCTCATCATAAGTAATCTGCGGCGTCCCCTCCCCACTGTTATACAAGATATCAGCCGGATAATCCTCCCTCCTCTTCGCCATCGTATACGGCAACTTCCCACTCGGATTTACCTCCCCAAACAACACATCCACCACCGCATTCCCGCTCTCCTGCCCAGGCAACCCCGCATTCAACACCGCCGTGACATTCGGGTGCCCCACCCATGCCTCCACCAGCACCGGGCCGACAACATGCATCACGACGACGGTGTTGGCGCAGACGGACGCAGTGGCGAGGATGAGATTGTCTCCGGCGTTCCAGAGCGTGAGGTTATTGCGGTCGCCTTGGTTGCCGGAGACGTTGATGTAGCCTTCGCCCGAGTCGGCGTTGACGAAGACGAGGCAGGCCTCGGCGCCGGAGGCGGCGGCGGCGACGGCATCGAGATCGAAGTCGGACGGGGCGGAGACGATGGTGGCGGCGGAGTTGTGGGATTTGAAGTGGGATTTAATAGCGGAGAGGGGGTCAACGAGGTAGGGGAAGTTGGCGGTGCCTGGAAGGGAATTGGATTGAATAACACGACGAGAAGAGATGAGTGAGAGGAAATGTACCAGATCCCCAACCCATCGCAAGAGTCCCCACATTACATCCACGACTGCAATAACAACATCATCAATCCAAACCTAAACCCAACAAAAATATCTCACTCACTCTCCGCACGCATTCGGCCCATTAGGATTCGGCACCGAATCAGACCCAATAACCGCAATCCCTGTAAAGGCAAACCACCATCAATCACCATGGCACGAGGAAAGAGGGAAAAAAAAAACGCACGCTTAATATTCTTAACATTAAGAGGCAGCGCCTTATTCGTGTTCTTCAGAAGCACAGTGCTCGCCGCACCAATCTGACGTATGAGCTGTGCGTGGTTGCCTTGTACACTGAAAGAAACAAACAACGAAGTTAGACAGTAACGAATAGCAAGAAGAGAGAAACGCACTTGACATTCACATCCGAGATACTAACCGGCGGATACCCGAAATCCTGCCCGAACTTGTAGTACGCAGCAAACGTACGCGTAACCTAGAACAGAAATCGAGTAAGTTTCAGCCGACGATAAAGTAAGCAATTGTTGGAAGACACACCATATCATCGACCCTCGACTCAGGCACACTCCCATTCTTCACCATCTCAATGAGATGCGAGCCCCACCACGTATTGACGGCGATGGCGGGATTAGCCTCATCTTGTGGCCCTCGGCCCTACGGCGGCTTAGTTAATTCATTGTCGCGGTTGAATCACGGAAGGACGAATAACACACATAAGCGAAGAACCCAGGCATGTTCATGTCAAGACCCGCGAGCGCAGGCTGGATGCCATCGATCATGGCTGCCCAGTCTGACATGATGAAGCCTGTCACAAAGTGAGCAAAATGGTCAGAAGATCGTTTGAATGAATGAAGAAGAAGAAGGAACAACGCACCCATGAACCCAAGCTCCTCCTTCAACACCCCGTTAATAATCTTGGAATTCTAGAAAGAAAAACCGCATTCATCAGTTCGGCCCAAAAACGCACGAGACCGGGACGTACCTGACAAGCCTGCGTCTGATTTATTTTGTTATAGGAACACATAGCAGCGCCCACGCCGACTTTCACGGCTTCGGCGAATGGCCAGAGGTACAATTCGTGAAATGTCTTGTCGTCGATATTTGCCGAGGAGATTTGCGAGGCCATGGAACCGCCGCGGAAGTGCTCTTGTTCATTGGCGATGCTACATATGCAGCAAAGGAATGAACAAAATGAATAAGGTGGAATGATGAGTAGGCGCACGCACAAATGTTTTACAGTTGCGATGACGCCGTTGCTTTGAATACCCGTGATCGTTTTCGCCGTCGCGACACCACTAGTACAAGGGAGGAAAATGGTCAGCGAGAATATCCCAGCGCTCAAGCGAACCTCACCCACCTAAGAAACGGATCCCCGCCAAATCCTTCCCAGTTCCGTCCAGCAGCGGCTTGGCGTCCTAAAAACAACTCGTCAACTCCTCGACGGCATGACATTCGAACACCGAAACTCACCCATGTTGGTCATGGGGCCGAGCGCAATATTGACGCCCTTGCCCCGGAACTCTGCACCCATAGCACGACCGCGCGCCTCGATCAGATTCGTATCCCACGTAGCGGCGGCGTTGATTGCGGCTGGGAAGGCGCTGACGGAGCCAGCCTTGGCGAGACGGACGCCGAGGGGGGAGTCTTGTAGGCAGAGACCTTTCCAGCCGAAGCGGGGGATGGTCTTTTATGTGCGTTAGAGAGTGGAAAGAATAAGAACAGACGCAGAAACGAGAGACGCGTGCCACGCACCCCGGTGTTACCAACGCAAGTTCCGACGATATCGACTCCGGTGGTGACGTTGATTTTCTCGGCGAGCGTGAGGCCGGCGACGAACTTCTTCGCTCTCGCGACGGCGAGCGTCCAGTCTCCGGTTCCGACCACGTTTGGAGAGGGAGTGATGACTGGAGAGACCCATTGCTCGTACCCTGGCGGTGCGGGGTCGGGAACACCGGTGACGACGTTGGCGATGGCGGGAACAGCCACGAGCGTCGCCGCGAGCAGAATGGCTTTGTGCATCATCCACAGGAAAAGACCAAACTGCCGCCGAAAAGTTCACGGGCGGAAAGTTTGCTGGCAAGAGCACACAACGGACGCCGGCTTTTGTACTCGAGTAGAGCGGCTTTGAGAGGTGTGGTAAGAGAGAACCAGCTGACCCATTCTCGCGTAGAATATGGCGCGGCCATGCAGAGAAGGATGTCGTTTGCGATTGAAAAAACGAAAGAGATCAAAATTCTCGAAAGTTTGATTGATGATCAATTCTTACCCCTGAATTCGGATGTTGCCGAATGCCGTTGATGGCCGCCGTTTTACCTGCCTCGTCAGTTGAAGTTCAGTTCCTCGTTTGCTTCAACGACAAAGATGCTTGATCAACGTACAGTCTCGGGTCGTGGAAACAAACGCTAAGACAAATCAATGATTTCTACTTATCTTGCTAAGTATCTTCGATTTTTTGTTATTTGAGTTCAACTTTCAAGTTGATGGTAAGTATGCAGGTTTGTCGAAACCTCGGACGGCAATTGTCGAGCCATGAATTATTCTACCATGATCAAGTTTCCACGACATCTACGCGAGTAATTCTGTGACTGTGAATTGGTGAGTTGCCTGTGAGACCTCTGGAGGGTTGATTATCACTCCTCAATTCCAATGCATCGAAAAGACGAGATAGTGGGGCCGGTGGTGACGTTAACGCACAAGAGACTTCCTGGGGATTATTTAAATGAATTTCGTGAGCTCAGTGTGGCTCGCACGCACAAACGCGGACCCTTCGATCAATAAATGAAACTCTAGACCCCATATTTTTACTGGAGTTGAGCCCGAGAATAACCAGATGACACAAGTATCAATCGATATATCGTAGTACTATCAATCCAACAACGTTCACCCCGCTCTCAAAACAACGGATGCGGATTAACCGACTGCGCGGGCATCTCCTGAATCACATCCCAATGCTCCTGCACACACGTCCCATTGAACCTCATTATATCTGCCACCGCAGACGGTCGCTCCGCCCCGTCAAATCCGTCGATGCGCGAATGTACCCATCCATATGGCGCAGAAAACGCCGTGCGCAGGACCTGTACCTTCACGGAGGGGTCGCCGATGAGACTGACGACAGCATTGAAGGAGGCGTTGAACCCGTCCACGGCGGAGGGGTTGTGTTGGATGTAGTCGACGGCGAAGTGGGTGTATGCCCGAGTAAAGTTTCTATTGAGAGCGAATTTAACACGAGTTTGGTTTGACGGCGAGGTAAAAATGTGCTATTTACCTGGTACGGTAGAGGTTCTCTACCAAATCCTCGAAGATCTTTTCCTGCTGGTGCGGCGAAGCCCAGTGCACGGCACAAGGATTGGGTTGGCGCTGGTCAATGACAGTAGCTTGGCTCGAAACTGATGCCACACAGGCGAGGAGGGCGGTGAAGAAGGTGTTGGTGAAGCGCATTGTCGGTGGTGAGTGGACTAGTGAACGAGAGGATTGACGCATTTATATTCACAGGACATGCCCTCCTGGCGCTTTGTAAAATCTGCGTAATCGACGTATGAATGCCGCCGAACTTGCTAAGTACGAACGACATACTTCTGCCAGTGCTGACCAAGGAAGCGGAATTAGACGGTTGGCTGGACAAATCATAATTTACTCCAACGACATTACCCAAACGCCGGCAGACCGCGGCCGACGATTGGTGTGCCGACATTCCGACGTTGCCGCGTTGACGTATCGCCCCACTGCATGCTGGACGAGCTTCGGATTCTGACTTTGATAAAATATATATGAACGAAGACGATCCGAGTCTGGGTCGGGCAACACCTTTCACTGGTCCCTTTCGGTACTGTTTCGTCTGTTAAAGGTGAAAAAACTGTCTAAAAGAAGAGTTGTCGAATTGCTGATAGGAGACATACTGTGTGGTCAAAACATCACTTACCGACGCATGGGTGACAGAGAGGAAATTAGACCCGTCATCGGCGTACACACATGTTTCAAGTGCTGGACCTTATACCCAAATCTCGCATCGTGTACAGTTCTAAACGTCGAACGAAAGTGAAGCAGTCCGATACCATGAGAACCGGATCAGAAAGCGCGTGAATCTTTGGAGCAAATCAGCATCCTCCACACACTTCATGATCGAAAGGCAGAATGACCGGCTTACTTTTCAGCACGGGACGGCGTCTCCCTCACCCGAGCCGCTACAGAGGGTCGCGGAAGTCCAAGCGCAGTAGGTCTAGGCGGTTCAGGCTTTTCCGCCACCCACGCAATACTTCGCTGCCATTCTATACACTCGTTGACGTGCTGTATCATAGTCAGATCGAATTCAGCACCGGTACACAAGGATGAAAGCGGAGGGGAAGCAACGAGGAGCAGAGGAGTGGACATACTCTATTGACCGCCGCTGTGCGAATTCGGCGGCGGCTGAGAAAATCTGCGCGTTCCTGGGAGGTTGACAGGGATAGATACTCGCGTGTGAAATCGGTTACTTCTTTCGAGAGGTAGAGCGGGGTGTCGCCAGTGTGAACTGGTAAACGCGATATGGATAAAAGAACATGATTACGATCATCGAGCCAACACTCACACACAATGTAAGGAAGGAGTTCACGCCACTCCTGGCGTTTTAGATGACGTTTGAGCTCGCGGGGCAGGCGTTTCTGAATCCTTTGAGACAATCAATGATGACCAGATATAAAGAAGCAAACGAAGACTCACTGCGACATTATACAGATGCTACACATGCGGGAGTTGAATGACCATTGCACGAACATTCCCGGTACGGGATTCGTGAATGTATAGAAACAGATCTTCCCCAAAATATGAGCTCGAGCAAACAAAGCCGAAGGCAAGTGAAACCTAGCCAAGACACGAACAGAACAGTAGTCGGAGAACACCAGTCGCGCCCATGCAAGCTCGTGATTTTCCAGATACGGCGGGAGCGGAGGCATTGTTCCTTCCGCTACTGCATCCTCCATGGCGCGATGCCAGATAAACCCCGCATTCGATCGACTCGTCAAAAACGCCCTTATAGAGCGATTGACTTGACTGAGATTATACAGTTCATGCGGGGGGAGATACAAGCATATCTGCAACGAAATGAATAACTAGTCCCTCTTGAAGTGGATAAAGGAAAGTCCGCGCCGAACCTCAGCAAGAATGTCCTGTGGAAGCCAGGGAAGAGCAGTAATCTGCTCTGGATACTCTATTGGGTTCTTCTTTCGCCATTCTAGGGGGAGAATACGAGGCATCGCTAGGGAAGGAAGAGCTGCGGTGGTGGCGAGGTGGTGGTTCTGGACAACCAGTCGGCCGTCACATCACGGGATGTGACTGCGATGCCGGAGCTTGCCGATACAGCTTTTCCTCTTCTCTCATCGTATCCAACTCGCGCCTTCGAGCTTCCGTCTCAACTCCCTGACTGGGGCTCCAAGCTATTGCACTGGCGTATTGTGTCACTCAGAGTATCTTGGGGCCACGCATCGACTGCTGTTGACGTGGCTGAAGCCTGAGGGTCACCTTACGAGTTTCGCACTATACTTAAAATGCAATTGAAATGCAAAGATATTCGTACAATAAAATGCAGATGGAGGCATACAAGCTACTCTACAGGGAGGCAATAATACAGATACGTTTCCTAATCTCTACATACGTGTCATGAATCATCTAAAAGAACACAAGATTGTTGACTACATCCTACCAACGCCGCCGGGACCCTCCGCCGGATAATACTGTAACGGTGGAATCACCGCAGATCTCTCTGCATTTTGGCGCCGTGCAGCAAGAATATCCACCCTGGGGCGCCAAACACTCGATTCCGATCCCATTGGACCCACACCCATAATATCCTCTTCTCGACGTCGGCGGTCCCGAGACGCTGTCATCACCGTCGACTCATACGGCTGATACTGAGGCCGCCCCACCGCACCATACGTACTCGCATGCGGACGAAGCACCCGCGTACGATACTGCGTCGCGAGATTCGGCATACTGATCTGGTGTGCGACGGGTACGGTGCGCGGGTAGTTGTGGAGAGGAAGACTGAGGCTTGAATCCGAATCTGCGTAGTTGATGTGATTGTCCTCTGGGATGGCGGAGGTGATGATAACGCGTGGGCGATGTCGATTTGGATCTGCCTGATTGTAAGGGGGAGTGTAGGTGAGGATCGGCGGTGCAGGGCCGCCTCGAGGTTGAGGCATGCGTGGCTCGTGTGCCGGTGTGCGTCGGCCGAAACACATCGAGATTGGAGAAGGGTGGAAGAAGGGTATTGGCGGGGTGGCGTAGAATTCGATTCGGAGGTGTCGCGTTTGGAAGGGGAGAGAATGGGGGTATGACGGTCGGGCCTCAATGCGACATCGACATCGGAGAGCTGGTGGATGAAGGTCAAGGTGCTGCGAGTGTGTGCGACCGAGTCACTCGGAGGCTTTTGCCTGGGAACGTGGTCCGCACATGGAGAGACTCAGCGAATGAACATGTACAGCCAGACACATCACGGGTGTGGGTGGATGGCTGGCAGCGGGAGGCGCTACAGTACCTCTTGTCAGGGCGTTCTTATTGTTTCTTCCTCGACGTCAAAAGCTGTGAACCGCTTCTGCTTCCTTTCGATCAGAATATCACGTTCAAAATAGATAGAACACGGGACGAAAAACCTAACTTCCCGCTCGACGTTGACGATAACCGGGTGAGGAAAAGCGTTGCGTTGGAGAATACGCGGAGAGTCGAGGGCAAAATCCGATATTGGGTTGAGTGGGACGAGATCCACGGGAGAACCTGATTTCTCGTATAAGATAGACCAGCTATATGGAACGCGCCTCACGACAGGCGTATGGTGGCAAACCTAAAATACGAAGCCGTGGATAAACAGTCTTCATTCGAAATGAATGAGCCTGATATTTTTTGATGTTAAACGAAGAATTCACGGCTCACTAAACGGAAACGATGCAAAAAATGTGGAATAAAACCAAGTTATTTCAACGTTCGTCCCAAAATATCTTCCAATCTTGGTGCAAATCCACCTCCTCGTCTATTTCCTTGTCATTAATTGCAATGTCACCATAAAACAAATCAAGCACTCACCATCGTGATCCATCGTCAACTCTTCTTCCTTACCATTTTTCAGTCTCCGCCATCGATATAGAAACCCGTCGCTCTCAATCCACATCGATTTAATTCCAGGGCTTCTATTCACCAATGTGCTTAATTTCACAAAAAGCTCGGATTTGTCGGAATCAAGGATCGGTTCGTCGTCTTCATTCGGCTCTCCATAGACATGCATCCATCGAATGGACATATGTTTGAGTGTAGACGGAAGGGAGGGTAGCTCTCCGAGGCTCTTGACGAAGGGTGCACTCTGCCGGTTTTGAGTCGAGTCAGTGAGTGTTCAAACCAGAGAAGGAAATCCATGTAAATGCATACCTTCCCACTTCGAATCCGAGCAAACTGCCGGTAAATAATCACGAAATTCACCTCCACAACGGCGGAAAATGTGCGAAATATGCGGTAAAGCGCTGAACTCGATTGGCAAGAATTGGATTTCGAGGGATACAACATTGTGCGTTGGCATGTCTTGCAAATTTTGGAGAATCGAAGGCTCAAGATAGGAGGTAATCCAGAGCCGCTGTAGATTCGACCGCGAGATGATGACCGGCAGCATCTCGGCTGGGCCGTGGTATTCCGTCAGAAGGGGAAACGCGTCGGGGACGTCGTCGACAGAGCTATATGCCTGCGCGAGCCAAAAGCAATAGACTTCGAGTTTCTCGATGTTGGGGAACTTTGGGAGGAGGGGGTAGATGTTGGATGTTTGGCGAGGTGCTGAAGTGGCTTCGTCGGGCGGCAGAAGGATACTGAAGCGTTTGACGGCGGGGAAGTATGGGAGGCTGTGTGCTATGTGTGCGATGTAGGCCGGACAAAATGTGAGGTGCATTTCGACTAGACGTTCCGGATGCAGGAGATTTATCCAGGGTGGGAGCGCATCGGTGGGCCGGAGATGTCGCAGAGCAAAGCAATCCACAGTCTCCAGTCGAAGCTGGGACGCTTCCAGATCGACCGAGTCCGCGACATGGCAGACTGTCAGCTCGAGATGCCGAAGCGCGGGTAGATGACACAGATTTTGCAACCCTATGTGCGTAAAGTGAACAGCGTAAACATCGAGGTGTTGCAAAGAGGTGAAGCATGGAAGCTTATTGAAGAAGACTTCCACCAATGAGGTTGGCGAGCGGTCCCCGGTGAGCATTTTTGTCTCGATTGGGATTGCTTTACAAGACCGAACAAATGGAGCGATTTCTGGAGAGGACCAGAACTCTAGCCGCTCCAATTCTCGTTCGTGAGCTCGATCTGAGAGGCATTTTGGGGAATAATCGTAGTCCCACCGGGTGTTACTCTTGTCTGGCCAATGCCCCAAAGAAAATGGAGCGAAAACCAAGCTGTCAAAGAGGAAGCCGCGAGAGGTACGGCGAAGAGTGCGGTGGGTAAGGGCGACATTCTGGAGACTTTTCCTAGGAACGAGTTGCAGGATTTCGAGCCATAGCTCATCCGGCACTTGATCTGGGAAGACCATGATGAGAGGTGAAGACAAGAAGTGTAGGTGGCAGTGCCGGCATGGCGGCATGCAAGCGACATCTGATGCGCGAAAAATAATATGATTTGGGGGAGTGAAACAGAATCACAGAAAGCGTTGAACTCTCAAACAAGGGAGAGAAATAGTTACATCCGGGCATAAAAATCATGCTGCCTTTCCGCCCCAATTCACACCTTCCTCCCGCTCCAGAACCATAAACTGCATATTTCCCTTCAACCACGCAGACATCTGCGAACCAAGAATCTTCGCTGTCTCGGCAGCATCCACAGGATCAATCAGCGTTGGCTTGTCGGCATCCTTAGCAGCGTCCACAAGGAGTTGAACTTGACAGGAGCGCTCGAGAGTGATGTAGAAGTGAACTGTCGCCTCGATTGACGATGTCGCCACGAGCAGTCCGTGATTTTGCAAGATTGCCGCCTTTTTGGAGCCGAGGGCTTCGGTGATGGCTTTCCCTTCCGCTTCGTCGAGGACGATGCCGTTGTATTGCTTGTAGACGACGTGATCCTGAACAAGAATGAAATTTACGGTAAGAAAGTGAATAGGTTTGACTCGGAAGTAACACATTCACGCACGTTGAAAAATGCGCATACATCCTGATTAATCGGATCCAACGCTTTACCAAACGCAGAGAACGCTTTCCCATAAATGGAATGCGAATGTGCAGCACACATGACATCCGGACGCGCTGCATGTATAGCAGAGTGGATCATGAATGCTGCGTTGTTCAGGATTCGGAACGGTCCGTCTTTCTGCCCGGATTCCTCGAGGATTTCGCCTCGATGGTCGACGAGGAGTAAATCGTCTGGTTGGATCAGTTTGAAGTGGAGGCCCTGAAGCGAATGACGTTCAATCTAATCAATTTGAAGTGAAGGCCCTGAAGCGAATGACGTTCAACAAAGATCCGAATGAGAACTGAAGGTAATGGTACATATGGGTTGACCCAGAAACAATCCTGCTTGATGGGATCCTACAATTCAGGACGGCGATCAATGAAATTTCAGATTGGTGGCTACGCATCATAGCGCACCCGGACGGTAATGTGTCCCGCAACCCCTTCATCGTATCCTCGATTGCCTGAAGTACAACACTTGACTCAGTTTCCGCCCATTTGCCCTGATGACCTGCACGCACCGAATATCCTGAACGCCTGAGCCAACCGAAACTTAATATATTCGCGCTCCTGGAGTTTGTCATCGAAAGACGGGGGGCCAGGTAAGCGGCCGCGAAATGTCTTCGACGCAGCGTCCACAGTTTGCGTGCCATTGGTCAGGGACATGCCAGTGTATGCGGGGGTGAGCCGTGAGCGGGAGTGTAGGACACCGATATCTCCCACATTCAGTATATATAGAAATGGCGTGGATAGATAGATTGAACATGAGGTATACCCCGTGAGCAATGAAGCATGAGCGGGTGACAGCAAGCGGAGTCCCGACGCAGAGAGAAACTCAATCTAAATAGGTCTCGTTGATTCAGTTGATTTTGGCTCAGAGCCTGCGGATCCTTGGTTCCGTTAAGCAGAGAAATTGATGTTATTTATGTTGTTTTTCGCAAACAATCCGACTGCGACCATGATCGGCGAGAAGAGTCTTGCATAAACAACCAGCAAAAAATCTATAGAACGAGAAACTCTTGCATTTTTCGGCTGCCAGTGCGCATTTGCGAAGAACGTACTTGATTGTCGACGATAGACTCGACAGGAGATGATAGGAATCATAGTCCAAGCACTTGTATGGCTGAAGGTGCCTGGAGAACGCCGCCTGGAATGAGATGGTGGTGGTTGAAAGAAAGGAGACTTCGGACAATTCCGATCAATCATCGATTGGCTCGTGTCTCGGCAACCTCCGTGCCGTTCAGTCGGCACATCTGTTCGAAAGGCATCTTGCAAGCTTTTTGCGATAAAAATGTACACATACAAGTAATTTACACAGCATTAGAAGCGGTAATTTTCGATTACCTCACGTCGACCCACTCTGCGCCCCCGCCTTCGGCGACAGACAGCTCGACACCAAACTCGTGTCGCTGGATCCATTAGGGACTTCCGAGAGAACGTAGGTCGAGTTGAAGTTGCCTGCAGACCAGCCGACGTAGCCAAGAATCACTGCAACATCGTTTCGATGAATATTGGATCTCCCCGGAAGAGGAAGAGAGGAGCGACGCACCATCACTGTTCTGCGCCTGGAAGGCAATCTGCTGGCACATAAACTGAACACAGCTGGCGGTGTTGCCTCCTCCGGTCTCGGTGTTCAAAGCTTGGCGTTTATTTGTGCGGAGCCATTGGACGAGGGGTGTCCAAGCAGAGTCGATGTTATTTGTCGTGCATTCGCTATTATCCAGACATCAGTGAGTATACTTCGGCAACAATGATACAGGAGAATACGTACGCATGGGTGCCCGAGTTGTCGGAGTCGAGGTATTTGTGCACGTCAAAGATGAGATTGGTAGTGCTTCCATCGGGGTTCTTGACCGTGCTGAGAGCTAGCAGCAACAGATCAGCAATCAATCCGAGGGGGAAAACGAGTGAGGTCGAAGGCTTACCAGCAGCAGAGCCATCAGAGACGAACGAACCCGCGCTAGTCCAGTCGTTTCCGGGAAGTAGAATCATTTGCGAGGTCGCACTGTTTGTTCGCGCATTCAATTCGAGCTCAAATCACCCAAAGACAGAAGAAAGGGCGACGCACCCAGCCTGACGAATCGCAGTAACAGCAGCTTGAACAGACGTAGCCCAAGTCGTGATGCTGGGCACATCGTGCGGCTCGTTCATCCTATATTCAAGATGTAAACTCTGCGCTTCGGGGGTTCAGATATCCAAGAGAAAGCTCACTCACACGCCGAAAAGGATCTTCGACTGACTAGCGTACTTCGAAGCAAGTGCGCTCCATACCGAGGCGAATTGAGCGTTCGTGGGACCGCCTTGGCCAATAATCTACGAACCAAGAGAAAATCGAGAAAGAATTTGTGAGTGATTCCAAGGCTTCGTATGAGCGAAAAGGATAACTCACAGCCCCATTCCACCTCGCATAATTGTGAATATCGATAATACAATACGCCCCCGTCCCAAGACACGCTTGGACAAGCGAATCATATTCCGCGACATTCGCTGAATTGAGCGCGCCGCCGAGCTGATTGTTGACAAGCCACTGCCAGCCTACAGGGACTGCCTCCCATATATTTGATTAACGATTTTTGAGTACAAGGTAGAAGGAAAAACAGACGCACGTCGGAACATGTTGAACCCGTCGTTCTGGACGAAGTGTTGCATTTGCGATTGGCCGTCGTTTCCTACGGTTAGACAACAATCAATACCGTGTCAAGCAAACGCAAATGAAGGGAGATTGACCTCCGTATTGAGCGAGGGGAGGCCAGGCTTGAGTAGTATTACAGGTTCCGTCGGTGCCGCAGCCAAAATCGAAGCCTGACATGGTTAGTTGAATATGGGGTCAATTCCCAATGAATTGATGAGGGAGGGAGAGCTTACCGGCGATATTCACACCACTGCGGAAGGATGAAAGTTTAATTTGGAACGAAAAGGTGATGTAGAGTGAGAGGGAAAAAAACGTACGTGAATTTCAAACTCCCGGCAGATCCCGTGGGAGAGGAGCCAGTTGCGCTAGTTGTTGTGGTGCCGACGGTGGTTGTGGCGGTCCCGGGGAGACATTGGGAATAGTCTGCGGTGATTCTGGGTTGAAACAGATGAATAATGGGGAGGGAGGGAGGCGCGTACAATCGTTAACGACGGTGCAAACAGCGCCTGAGAAGAGTCAGGTAATTTGAATCAAACCCAAAATAGACGATGGAGACTCAGAGATGAGCTTGAACGCACCTGAGACGCAAGTCGTTGCGCCACTCCATCCCTGTAATCATTTCGTAAGAGAGGAGTCTTGCTTTGGACGAAGGGAATCATAGCAAACCTGTCCACCACCTGTGTGCATTCAGTCAACTCAGAGATGGAACAACTGATCAAGAAGCGAACTTACATTGCGAATAGACAGCGCCTTGGGCGCATGCAGACGATATCGTTGCAGCGAGGACTGCGAGAGCGAAAGTTAGACTGTGAGACATTTTGATTGCAGAGCGAGGGTCGTTCAAGGAGGGCTTGCTTGCTGATTTTGCATCCTTCTTAGGTTGCTGGCTTTTATAACCGCAGCCGCTGATCGTATATAGATTGAGGAATACCGATGATATCCCGCACTACCATAACACGAAACGAAGCTTCCACCGTCGGTGGTGATGAATATGGAGTCGGGGCGGGTGAAGGTCGCTTGAACGTCGGGTGGGAAGTTTCGGGTGCCGAGGAAAGCGATGTGCGGCGGAGGAGTTTGAGATGGCGAGCTATTCTCTCGAAGGTAAGGTAAGGTAAGGAAGAACTTCGTGTCGTTTCAATTTCGCCCGAAGACGTATCTTGTAAGTATGGCCGTCACCTTATATTCCTCGGCGCCAGCTGACCAGATGATTCGGGTCTTCATCGGGCAGATTTTTCTCAGAGGGTCCACTGTATGGTATCCATAGGCAACAGTCAGATGTGGCTCGGGATTTATCAACTTGGACCTTTACAGTACGCTGTTTGAAGAGAAAGGTCCGCGTGTTGGCACTGTTGGCTGAACAAGGGAAAAACAGCGCTTCGAAGGAGTAAGAACCAGATACATATGTGGCAGCAATTCGCTAACCTTATCTCCTCATCCTAATATTTCCGCCCTTCGAAGGCACTGGCAGTTAACTCGGAAAGTCTGAGTGACGACCGTGACATGAAGCGGAGATTCCGCAGATTTCTAGCGCAGTTGCCGCGCGAGTCGAAGCCGGATATACAAACTTGTCGGTGGGCAATCTGTATACTGCAGCTCAGCCAAATAGATAGCCGTTCGTCTGTTTCAGGGAGAGGTCGACTACCTAGATGACAAGCAACGGCAAGGTGAAAATCGCGTGGGAAAAGACGTGACATCAAGAATGATGTGACGACAGTGTGACACAACGGGTTGACTTCCGACCATCACTGTGCTCAGTTGTTGCTGCCGTCCGCCGTCGTCCGCCAGGAACCGGGAGAAATCTCACCTGCTGGAGGCTAGTAGGGGTGGATGATGCATTCAAATCCGCCATCCTCGCGCGAGCCGAAGGCTTGACGAGTCCAAAATCGCGTCAACTCTATCAAATTTTTGCTTTTCGTTCCGAGCCTCTGCATGTGCTCTCGTGGAAACGCGCGTTCGTAGGCCGAGGCGGGGAGCTATAAATGCTTAGCACTCTACGCTACATTGGTTCATTGCTCTCCACCAAAGGATGATCTTCAAATTTTTCATTTCATTCCCTCTTTATTCAATCCTAGTAGTGTCTACCGCTAGTATCGTCGCCTCCGCAGACGTAGCCTCCGTGTCTCTCTCCTATGGTACCTTTCAGGGCTTTTTGTCCGGCAATTTAACGCAGTTTCTTGGAATCCCGTTTGGTCAAGCGTATGTTATGTTTATTCATCCTCCTCTTCCTCTTCAACGACGTCTGATTCATACTTGATCCCAACCGGCAGGCGGCGCTTCGCACTCCCTACGGACCCCACACCATTCGAAGGCGTACGCAACGCAACAGAATATGGATCTGCTTGTCCTCAGCAGAAATTGGTTCCTCCCCCGGCAGCAGCTGGGATCGTACCCAACCAGTATCCTTCCGTTTCTGAGGATTGTATGTCTGTCTGTCCCTCAGCTTCTTGATTTCATTCGAACGCTGACACTCTTCGAGGTCTCACTCTCGACATATTCAAACCCACTCTGCATCCGAGTCCTTCTGCTGATAAACTTCCGGTTTTCGTTGTAAGTACTCCTTTAAATTGCCCCTCGCATTGAATTGAGATGGGATTAATTCCTACAGTGGATCTATGGAGGTGGGTCGCAAGGTCGCATCTTTGTATTCACAACACTCATTTCTCTGTATAGGAGGCTTCGTCGTCGGAAATAGCCGCGATAATGACCTGACCCCCTTGGTCGAGCGATCTATTCACAACGATCAACCTATCATCGTCGTAACTATCAATTATCGCGTTAGCGGTAAGTACTACTACCCCTCTCAATTACAACGCAGTCTATTCTAATGTCGTTTGTCTAGCGTTGGGCTTCCTCCCCGGAAAAGAAGCAGCCGCGGCTGGTATAACGAACTTGGCACTACGAGACCGTACGTCTATCTGTCAACGTGACTGAATTTTCCCTCACCCGCGTAGAAACCTTCGCACTTCAATGGATTCAAAAGCACATTGCAGCATTTGGAGGGGATCTTACTCGAGTCGTCGTGTGCGTTCTCTTTCTTTCTTTCACTTTGATTCTCATTGAATGATTGATGATATCTCATGACCCGCAGCGGTGGCGTCAGCGCCGGCTCCATGTCCACCGCGTATCTCCTCCTCGACAATTCCCTCAACTCGAATCAACTGTTCCGCGGGGTATTCATGGTGCGTTCAACTCCACCCTCGAATACTCTCACACTTTCTCACTCATCCCTCCACCCCTTCTGCAGCAATCCGGCACAGTCGTCCCAACCCCCACGCTCTCCTCTGGCCAAGCAACCTACGACTCGCTCGTCTCTGCAACGGGCTGCCACGCAACCGACGATACCCTGCAATGCCTCCGCCACCTTCCCCTCGACACACTCATGGCCGCCGTCAACACCACCGCGAACTTCTTCTCGTATGAAGCGCTCAATTTGGTGTGGCGCCCACGGGTGGATGGGGTGGTTGTGAAGAGTGATCCATGGGTGGCCATTGCGAGGGGGGAGTACGGCAGCAAGATCCCGATTATGGCGGGGATGTGTGACGATGAGGGGACGTACGTCTTTTCTCTAATAGCGACGCTAGAGAGTGAATCAAGGATGAGAAGCACTGATCATTTTGCAGGTTGTTCGCGACGTCCAGTGTGAATGTCACGTATGCATCGTCTTTGTTTGATGAGAGGTTGATCTGATTGTCTATTACAGAACGAATACTGAATTTCTGGCATTCGCTCACAGGTTTGCCGTTATTCCGTATCCTTATTCGTTACTGAACGGGAGCACAGCTACTTCCTCAACATCTCGCCACTACAAATGTCTGAGCTTGCCCGCCTCTATCCGGATGATCCTACTAAGGTACGTACGCCTTCCCCTCTTACTTCCGACTCATCCGTATATGTCTCCATAGGGCTCGCCCTTTGACACCGGCACGGCTAACCAATTGAGGTACGCGTGTATTACTTATGAATTCTCATCGATTCGAGTAACGGACCAAATGCCTTCGCAGTCCGGAATACAAACGCATCTCCGCTCTATCCAGCGATTTCTTCTTCACCTCGCCTCGCAGGTTTCTGTCGGAGCATGCATCAAAGAGGCAGCCCGTCTGGGGGTGGCGTGAGTTCTCAGTCATTCCTTACAAAGAGAATAGCTATTTGATTTTTTTTTGCTTCCATATATCAAAGTGAACAAGGTTGGGAAAATCTCGAATGCCTATCTGGGTGCTCTCCACGCCAGCGATGCACAGATTTGGTTCACGGAGACATCTTCGTTGGGGATGGTTGGCATGGATGCGTTGAGTGAGTGTTTCCGTGTTTCCCGCATTTCCGTTCTTTCGATCTGCATGATTTAATTTACTTGCTCTCTGTTTGCTCGCAGTCAACTTTGTAAACGCGCTCGATCCCAATCATCCGAGTGCCGCAAATGATAATGCTGAGTTTGAATGGCCGAAGTGGAACTTTCACTCGAGAGATGGGAAATCGTCTTTGCTAACGTTCAATGACGACGGCGTGAATGTGACGGCGGATAATTTCCGAGAAGAGGCGGTAGAATTTTTGAATGGGGTGCGGTGCAGTTAGAGGAGGCAGCGAAGGAATAGATTTATTTTATTTTCATAATTCTTTTGGTTATTTTCTAAAAACTCTGTTTATTCTCGATGTGTTTGTCCCTGCTTTTCTTGTTGCGGTGATGAGATCACACGATCAATCGCAACTTGTCTCTCACCAATGACCATGATGTCCACCCCGTGTCCCCCTGTTTCCCTCCTGGATTCACCTTTCGTTCACATCCTACATCAGCAAATCAATCTACAATTTGATTGCCGTGTTGTGGCTGTTGTTACGCGTTGTCGCGTTGCGCACAACAGGCCCCGCCAAAACCTCCTGCTTTGTGCCCTCCCCCCCGTTCACTGTCGACCTCGATGATGTTTAGCAAGGTAGGAATATTCCAAATACATACCTAGCATTCACTCTCGTGGCATTACCAGCACTTTTTGGAGGAGTTTTGTGGTGCCAAGACTGCTTGTTGTCAAAAAGCTGATCCGTGTTGTCGACAAGGGCCTTCCGAGATAAGAAATTTCCCTATATAGATGTAGGGGAGGGGGGGTCCCCTCAGCCTGAAAAAAAACTTTCATACAAAATTTTGGAACTCGGTTCTAAGTGTTGTATACAGCAAATATATGCTATGTACGCTGTTCTACAGTCTTACTCTGGCATTTCAGTGCTTCAGGTCCAACTCTGGCCACTACTGTCACCGTCAGATCGGTTTGACCACTGTCGAGCCTCTCGGCAGCCTCGGCTATCAGTGTATATGCTGTTGTTTGGTCCAGAAGACAGGTTGCTGACATTCAGAAATATCAATTTTGCACAGTGCAGGTACATGGAAATGTGCAAAACAACAGGTTCTGTGCTTCAAATGCTGATGTTAAGTCCGAAAATACATAAACTTGATTAAGCTAACAAATTAGCCGGTGGGAAAAACTTACGTGAAGCTGCCGCATATGGGAATATTACGGCAACTATGAGGGGAGGGGTCTGCCGAAGTCGCTGAAAAAAAAAATTCGAGGTGATATCCGGATTTCGCGGATCGGAATACCCTTGGTTGTCGATGCAACGCATTGTCGTATTGTCAGCTGTTTTTTGCCGTTGTTAGGCGTTGTACAACAGCACAATAAAAATGTCAAAACACTGATGCTACATACAGAGCACACTCCATCCGACCCTCAAATCGACCAAATTCGCGCTCATCTAGCCACGTATGAGGCCGAATTGGTTCGCCTCGATGCTCTCATCGAGAGCCTCACACTTCAACGAACCCAAGTCGAAGAATATATCGCACCCCACAGAACCCTCATCTCTCTCGGACGCCGTCTTCCGCAGGACATTCTCGGCGAGATTTTCCTCGCTTGCCTTCCAAGCGAGAGAAACGCCGTCATGGATTCCAGGGAAGCACCGTTGCTTCTGGGACGTGTTTGCAGCTATTGGCGGTCCATAGTACTACTATTCCATGCCCCGATTATGGACTTCCCTGCATATTCCAGCCGATTTTATTGGCGACGACGGCACCAGAATCGCTGTAGTGCTGGACTGGCTGAAACGCTCTGCTCCACATCCACTGAGGCTGTCGGTGAATGCGCAGCAGACCAGTCCCGGCATGCTTATATACTTCCTGCGGCAATTCCGCTCGCGTTGGCTCACGTTCAATGTTTCTGGCATCACCCCCACCGATTTTGGAGAATTTGCGGACTGGGAGACACCCTTGTTGACGGAAGTCGGAGTCATATTCACCAAGTGCTCCGCTTCTCGGACGGCGGCTGGTGTACTGGCTTCTCAACTTTTCCGTCCGACGCAACATTGTCAACGAATCAGCATCACAGGTGATAATCTGAAATATCTTTTCCCTGCGGGTCCCTTTAGCTGGGATCATCTCACACATCTCACCCTGACCGAAGGCATCGAGCGAAGCCCCGACGGTATTTCTCTCGGGCAGCTGTCTGCCCATACTGTCTACCGCCTGCTGAAATACTGCCAAAATATCTTCTCCCTCACGATAGGTAGTCCACAGTGCTTCGCCATGGGATTCATCCCGCACGAACGCGTCCTTGCTTCCTCTCTACGACACCTCACTTTCCACTGTGAAGCGGCTTCCTCACAACCAATCGCAGACCTCATACGTCATCTGAGGATGCCCCAGTTATCTCTCTTCCACGCGCCATTGCTTAACATGCCGTTGTACAAGGCGGCTTCCATCGGAGATCTAGCCGCGCATTCACCGTTTCTATCCGATCTGGATCTCGGGGTAGCAGCTGAAGTCTTCCCCTCCCTTCTCTTCGAGGTCCATCGATTGTTCCCCGTCCTCAGTCGCCTAGCCCTACGATTTCCCCAAAATTCTCATCTTGATGAAAACCAAATCACCGCATGCCGCACGGCGTTCGAAAAACTCACCCCTGTCGCTGCGCGACGAAATCCTACGCCGGAATTACAGGTTCTGCAGATTTTCGGAGGGCTCGAGGTCGCGCAGAAAACGTGGCTTTCTTTCCTCGAAGGGCACGTTGAGTTCGAGACGAACTTGCGCTATTTCCGGCTCTCTGTTCTTGGTGATCCTCCGCAGGTGATTCCGGATGTGACATTCTTTCGTGCGTGTGGGGTAGAGGCCGAGATTGATTATATTCGGCCGCCGCCGAAGCCTTCCGCTTGGGAGGGAATTGATTATTCTCGATGATGGTGGTGCGTTGAGACCTTTTTAGTCAAGATTTGAACACTCACTTCTCAGTTACAGTATTGATTTCAACAAAATATTCACTATGCTCCGTTCCGTTCACGCTCCTGCCCTGAACCCGTGTATCCTGGTCCTCGTTTCGGCTTGCTACACCTGCGGGCTTAGAAGTAGCGCGAACCTGGTGCCTGTACCTGCCTTATCAAATGAATTATCTCTCCGCCGTCCATGAATCCGCGTCTTCTGCAACAGCTCAGTTTCCAGACGAAGAAAACTCGTGCCTTTGGAAGCGACGCATCTACCGCGCGGTACGGAGATGTGATCCCTATCTACCGCTCGTATTAACCGTTCTTTAACGAGATGGCGAGTCGGCGGTGCAGCATCATGATCCCCCTTTGGACATCCTGATTTTCCTCTGCTCTCTTCCAGTGCCCGTCTCACCAGCTCAAAACAATCGGCTGCATTGACTGTGCGGTGCAGCGTGACCTTTTCAACACTTCTGTCTCCTGAACCGGCCTTATCTGGAGTTCATTTCCGCTTCATTGCTGTAAACTGCGGGACTGTGGATTTACTGCGGTGAATCTTCTTATATATGGATCATCCCAACGACTGCTCGCCCTTATACCACTTCACGCTGCCTGCCTACTTCTGCCCCAATTGTTCTACGCTTGCCACTCTTCCTTCGAATGTTGCTACCTCAATTATTCTCCGTTGCCGAGTGGCAATTATTCTTTTCCGTCTTTCTGGGCCGCGCTCTAAAGGTTTCTCAACGCTCTTGCACCTCCGGGAACTGTGAATCCTACAATCAGTTCCCCTCATATTGGCGAAGTTGATTATAAGCTAATTTTGACAATGACACTTTGCTGAATACGATGAGCAATATTCTTTTATTTCGTGCTCGCCTTGATGTCATGCTTCAACGACTTCGATACACCTGCAACACATTCAACCTCACTGCAAATCCAGTTCATCAAACTTGCTGGCGCTTCAAACTAATCGGGTATGTCACAGGGAGGATTTCGCGGATGTCAAGCTTGATTTCGCTTTCGCGGGCGTCATTGAGTGTTTCGGCTGTGTACACTGGAATCAAGCGTTGGTGAGTATTTCTTCTTTCCACATCCCGTCCTTTTCAGTTCTTTCGTTGTATCCATGTTCTCGTTTTCAAAGCGTTTTTACTGTTCAATTTTCCCGTCTCCTTCGACGCCGCTGTGCGTACGCTTGAAAGCAAACATTCATCGCACATCAATGGAAGAGGACTAAGTATTTTCCCATATTCAACTGTCGAGCTTAATCAGCGGCCGGAGCGAAGCGGAGGCTCGACTTGTATGATTTTGCATCCTTGCTTCTCTGCTGATGCTTCTCGCCAACGTATTAACATTGAACCCCTCTCATCGCGGTATGCGTATAAAGTCTAGTCTCTCGTAGACAGACGCTACAACAATATGGTCCTCGTACCTGCGGTTGTTGTAGTCTGTTGAGAAGGTCGGTCGGCGGATCGGTCGCCCGCCTTATTACATAATCATAAATTCCTTGGGCTCCTTTTTACACCGTTAAGCGCGTTTTAAGCAAAAATTTGGCTGCACCGACCTTTCTTATTCCTGAATGAACAGACTGGTCAGTCAAACCCAGAGAAAATATGCAGGCAACGACGAGATTCAAAACCGGCTGACAAATCCTGTCAAACTGATGGATTGTTCAGTTTGGCTTATTCCGGTCAGAAGATTGTAAATCCTAGTATATAGACCTATTAATATATCCAATAGAAGGTACTTTACCAGCCATAGTTTGCTCATAGAAGATGCACGACGTTAAAAGCGAGGGAGCAAGTCGTGGGAATATATTCAAACTCCGACGATTGGTAATAACACGGGCGACCGTGCAAGCGATCGCGCTTAATAACAGACTATATAAAGTCCCAATCTAGTCTCTTATAAACAGACAATAGAAACAAAAGGTCCTCATACTTGCGGTTGTTATATATTAGTCTGTCGCTTCCCACGGTGCATTGACAGGACGGTCCACTTATTATGTAATCTCAAATTTCTCGGATCCATTTGCACTATTTTCGACGCGTCTTCGCGCGTATATCATAGACCACGTTTGCAGAATCTTCTAATAGAGTGTTTTGCCAGCTTAAACTGAGTCGAGAACTGTAAAAATGAGCAAGTTCTCGTTTGATGTGCTGGCCGCCGGCCAAAGGCGGCCAACTCCACTGTCTCTCGTATTTCAAGCACCTACCAGCATTTTAAAGCATATGACCTCCGGAGAGTATAAAGAGGTATCTTAAAACGCACTTTGCTACCAAAACTGGAGGAAAATGGGCAACGACGCAGCGGAAA
This sequence comes from Favolaschia claudopus, assembly GCA_037176885.1. Taxonomy (NCBI): domain Eukaryota; kingdom Fungi; phylum Basidiomycota; class Agaricomycetes; order Agaricales; family Mycenaceae; genus Favolaschia; species Favolaschia claudopus. The sequence continues at coordinate 297,830 of JAWWNJ010000149.1, read as the reverse complement.
GAGCAGGGAGGCGCCGTGGGAAGAATTCATGATTATATAATAAGGCGACCCTCCTAGGGCCGGTGGCGCGGTAAGTTACAGACTAGTCCCAATCTGGTCCGAGCCAATTCAGAGCAGAGTTCAACCTGCACCGCGGCCCAACATTACTACTCACTCCATATCTCAACCGCAATGCACTTTAAATTCTCCCCCCTCATCGCCTCCATGGCGCTCATCGCGTTTAAATTCACCAAAAATTCACCCACGCGGCTGCCCCCTTCCCACCGAATTTCTGCTGCATCTCCACGCCGAACAACCGACTCTGTCCAATTCCGAACGAGCTTGAAGCCATAGCCGCACTTGACCCGATTCCTCTGGCATCCCTGACCCCGGAGAATCATTGCTGCTGTTTTGCGCCGAGCGCAGCGGATTGTTTGGACGACTGCGGAAGAGCATGAATATTGCCAGTATTTCCAATTTGTGTCGTCGTTCGTGAATCTGATGTGCTTTTCATTTAGTTCCAATTCAGTTTCATGACGTGCATGGAGAAGTCGGAAGCTTTGGAGGAGAATCTGAGATGTTGAACGTTGGGATGTATCCGAGACCTCCATTGCACAGTCAGAGGCTGGGTTGATCAATATTCTTGCATGAGTTGCCTTTCTGTCGATAGTTATGCCTGGAATCTGTGCACAGTATCACTATGACGAAAACTCGGCCGAAAAATCGATAAGACACACAATCCCCTCAATTTATGAACTCGCCGAAAACTGCCGAATTGAGTAATGATGAGATCATTAAAAATCGGCGCATCAGCGGCAACACCACAGTCACACGCAAGGTCACACATCACTCTTTCTTGCCACTTTCATCTCATCTCATCGACGTCCCCAAGTGTTCTGGTCTCCTCCCTGCTTCACGCATATTCTCCTCTCGTCATCTGTTTGTCTTATGTACTTCCTGACATGGTTGACTCTGGCTGAAGCCTGAAACCGGCAGGACGAAGGCAGAACTCACTGACTCAGCACAAAACTCAGCAGCATTTCTGCAAAAAAAACGGTCGCCTGAGAAAAACTTGCTTGCAAGCTCTGATCAGCCAAAACAGTATGTCGCGGGCTTTCTTGTCTGTACGATAGAACATATCCGCCATCTTTGAGCAGATCGACGCTTTACTCGCCGCCTTCGTGCTTGAGAATGTCATCTAGCACATCGCTCCCACCTCCATTGATTCCCGATAAGCCATTCAACGACCCAAATGCCGACGTGATTCTTACTTCATCTGATGGCGCCGACTTTCGTGTTCAGAGGGCCTCACTCACTCTACTTTCTCCAGTTTTCGAGGACCTGTTTCGACTACCACAGCCGCCGAATGACCCTGCCGTTCCCAGTATTCCGATGGCCGAATCTGCGGATACTCTCGACCTTGTGCTCCGTTTCTGTTATCCAGGTGCAGAACGGAAGATACCTGACAATATAGACCAGCTGAGACAAGTACTGGAAGTCTCTCTGCTTAAATACGATATTCAATCGATAGTTCCTAAAGCGAAGAAATTCGTCTCGGACTATCTGGCCTCCAATCCTATCGCCGTATACGTCATCGCGTGCTGCTACGAGTGGAAGGAACTTGCTGTTAGCGCAGCAAGATGCTCTTTGGATCTCCCCCTCCGTTCATTCCCATCAAACCCGTTGTTCGAGCTGTCTGAGCTGGAATCGCTCTCAGCAACGCATTACCACAGACTCCTTCAATACCATGCCGCCTGTGCAGCAGCGTGCCTTGATTCGATTGAGACGAAACGCTGGATTACTGCGCCTCCGCAGGATGTTTGGTTCACCTGCAGAAACGCAGAATGTTCAACGAACCCGGATTGGATGTGGTATTTATCGGACGGTGGGCTCTGGCTCGTTCGAGATTGGTTTCTCGCGTACATGAAAGCCGTCAGGGATGTACTTGAAGCCAGACCTTCTGCCAGGGTCGACGATCCCCAGCTGATGGTCGAGGCGATGAAACAGATGGTCAAATGCTCTAATTGTCGACAAAATGGATTTGGACAATTGCAAAATTTCGCGACCAAGACTTTCGCTTCCAGGATTCGGGAGGTGGTCGACAAGGTTCGCGTTTTTTTGTTTGTTTATTACATGGCAAGCTGGATTTCATTCGTGCTCCGCAGGTGAAGCTGGATTTGCCTTTCGCATGACGGGTTCTAGGATTCGAGTGCCGTGCGCCAAAAATGGCCAGTGCTTTTTCGTCCGCTTTTCCATGTATACGTACGTAATGTCCCCCAAATTCGACATCCGTCAGTGTCATTCGGTGTTGCTTCCTCGAAGCTTCAAAGCTTCAAAACTCATGGTAGAGCATGCTTCCAAAGAGGTCGTTTCTTTTATTAAGAGCCAGAGACTCGGGCCCACACGCCGCATGCATGCCTGCAGAATTCAAAAGATATGTCATCTCCAGAAATAGTCTCACGTTTCGCAACTCCCCTCACCAGAAACGCATGGCGGCGCCTAAAGACTCTCTTAAATCAGTGCGGCTCACTCTGACTATCCAGCCCTCTCATGGACAGCCCATCTCCGGCAATTCCCGTGATTCCTCCCCTCACCCCGACCCTAAGCAGCCACTGTAAGCGAAGATCGAACATTTTATTCCTTTGGTTTGGCATCGTCGAAGCTAACTAAACTACAGTCAATTTTCCCAACGCAGATGTGACGTTCTCGTCCTCTGACGGCGTCCTTTTTCGCGTCCATCGCAAGAATCTCGAAGTGTGCGCCGATGGATTCGCACCTAGCGGCTTTGAGATTCCCGAGGGAGAGGTCGTCTCACTTAGCGAGACGGCGGAAACCCTCGAACTTCTCTTCCAGTTCATGTATCCCAAACGACATCCTGGCCTTGACACGACGCCATTCAACGTGTTAGAGCCACTTGCAGAGGCAGCGGAAAAGTATCAAGTTTTCCCCGCCATGAATATCTGTCATATTCGTCTGCGGTGCGGTAGTCTCGTGTTTGATTGAATCAATACTGACTTGAGAATTGGAATCTGCAGGGACATGGTGCATGAGCACCCTGTCGAGGTCGCCGTATATGCTGCGAAGCACGACTACCCATTGCTCCTCTCTGAAGTCGCGCCGATGATGATTAGCATGCCGCCCGTGGATGTTGTCCGTATCTTACCCGCAAATCTTGTGCTGCCTTGGGTGTGCAGTTGATTTACTTGTTTCATTCTGTTAAGCATGTATTCTGATCGCTCCCATACAGACTCGATACGTCCAAGAATGGGTTCGCGTTCATCAAGACGTCGCTCTGAAGCTTCCTTTCGGGGCCTCTCTTCACTATAGCGGAGGACTTTCACATGCAAATCATATGCCTGGTGCTCTACAAACTCAACGCACGTACAACGCATTCGAGCCTCCGTCACGGTGCTCGTGGGAGAATTGTGTGGCAATCGTGCTTCAACATCTCGGCGCGGGCATCCATACCCTCCGCAATTTAGACCAGGCATTTGATATGGGGATCACTCGAGAGGACGTTGAGAGATGTTGCGATTGGGAATTATCCGAGTGGCGGCGTATCATTGAAGAAGCTATAACCCAGATTCCGAAGTTTAGTACGTTCTTGTCATTCTCGTAGATTGTCTCCAGGCTGTACAGCTGTGTGAGTCCGGAAAGCGATGTGTTTGCGCTACCTAAGCTATTCTATCATCCCTATCCTCTGGCCGATAAGCAAGTGCTGCGACATCGGGAACGATATTCTTAGTAGTATGAAGATGCGAAACTCGTTCATTTATCTGAGTTAGATGCAACCTAAACCAAGCTAAGCGAATACCAGCCAGAATATCAAGAATGCTGTAAGAGCGGCACTGAATGTGTAGTGGGGTGTCCGAGTCTCAAACTTGCGGAGGTCAGAGAAAGTTCTCAGATCGGTCATTCGTGCGAACATGATTACATTAATTAACAACAAAGTCCATATGCAACGTAGGTATGTCCGCGATTTAGATACCAGTCGTCACCCGTGCGACTCGCACGAGCCGAACTTGTATTGGTTTAGAGCCCGCATACCGATTTCGCGACTTGCTTCGAGGTCACAGAAACTCTGCCCAACTCGACGGCCTGATGTGACTTACTTTAGCATCCACGCAATACCTATGTGGATAAAACCAAATGCACCTGGCCATTCGTCAGCTTATTCATGGCCTCGAGCGCAATGTTGAAGGTCCCCGGCGCCGCATGATCAATGGCGAGCACATTGATGGTCTTGTCGGTGCCCGCGTAGGTCAATTGCCAGCACGTCCCGCAGTTGACGGAGTCATAGCCCTCGACGGCGCCGGCCCCGCCAATGAAGGGGAAGTTGGGAAGGGAGCCGAAAGTCTTGAATTTGCTCTCGAGCCCGTGAGCGCCGTTAGAGCAAGCCTACATGCACATGGCGATGAGACAGACTCCTTGATTGGGGTGCAATTAAAAGGGTGGAATGGAATGAATACGCACAACAGCGTTCAAAGACTCCGACTTGGAGTCGTATATCTGATCATAAGAGACGGTGTTGGCCAGAGCAGCGACAGCAAAGACGAGGAGAGAGGCGAATCCATTGGTGAACTTCATGTTGTGCGAGTGACAGAGGTGTTCTGAGTCTGTAGCTCGAGCAAGTACATACGCCTTTTATACACTTTCATCACCGTTGAAGTTACAGCAAGCCGAATAATGATTCAAATCGAACAGTGATCGCCAGGTGAGTCTCTTGAAGGCCAGAAACGGAGTCGTTTCGCCGAAGGAGTGGTCCAGAGGCCCCAAATAAACCCTTACCGGGGAGCCAAAGCCGTACGTAGAGTGCGATCAAAGCGACATCTACGCAGGTCTTCGGTAGATGGGCATAAAACTCCGCGGTGAGTCTCAGGTGAGGAAGGAAGAGGAAAACATGATTGGGGCAGAGAGATTCGTGCAGTGGAATGCCGTTTTGAACTTATGGTTAAATTAGCATTGCATCAGGTTCGAAGAATTTGAATTTCAAGAAACTTGATACTGCGAGCGCAGAATTCGGTTGGGCAGATGGTCAATGAATGAATGAATGAATTAAGTGCCAGGGCAAAAGAATCTCACCTCGGGCTCCGGCGTTTCGAGTACGAGAAATTTGGGAATATTCGAAAAGCGGGCCGTTCCACGCAACTGGAAGTCGAAACGCGATTCCTGACGCTTCGACGAGCGAGAGGTTGAATGGGAACGTATGGAGGTGGCGAATTCGAGGCAAAAATGAACCCCATTCCTCGAAGTTGAAGCGATACTATATCAAATGAAACATACTACTACTTACTCAGAATACCTCCCAAACCCCAAGTCAATCTGTGGTCGATCTAGACCACCTACGCGCCGTCGGGTGCCTTATAATCAGGCCGCATACCATCAGAGCCATATCCCGATGGACTTGCTTGATACGTCGGAGGCGCCGCGTCGTATCCTGTCGTGTACCCAGCTAAAAATGAAACGTCGCAAAATAAATAATCGATCTCAAAGGGAAAATAAATAAATGTGGAGATTAACAACATACCACTGGCAACCGGGGGCGACTGTGGCGTTGCTGAGCTCGAGCTGGTGCTTCCCCACAGCTTTTGGTATGCCTGATCGAGCGCTGCCCGACCCTCGCGAGCGACATTATGGTGCTTTTGCTCGCCCTTGTTCGCTACGTCGTCGATTGCGCCAAGCAGGGTGCCGCGCACGGTCTCACCAGCCCCTGCAGTAAAGGTTAGCTATAAAACGAGTAAAGCGATGCAAAGTCTACCATGAACCAGTTGACATACGGTCCTAAGTACTATTAGTGGCAGTGGCGAATTTGCGACGATTCTTTACCATAACGTGCCCGTGATGCCCGTGTCCGTCGAGCTCGAAGGCCGGGTTGCTTGGTTGACGGGCGGAGGAGGTGAGTTTGAAAGTAGTCTCGTGTTTTCAGAGGCTTTGCTTTGGGACATGAGGGGAGGAGTCAAGTATCGCTTGGAGTATTGCTGCCGGCTGTTGGTATCGTCATTGATGTGACGGATCAGGAATCAAACGCGGTCACGTGGCAGTCGCGAATTCTTTCCCGTAAACGGCTGAATGAGTAACAGGGTGTGTTCTGGAACTGAGGTCAAAGAAAGCACTCAGAGTGGTCATTCGCGCGATACATTTCATTGCATTACCTACTTAACAACAAAAGTCCATATGCAATGTTTCATTGGAGATTCAGATACAAGTGACCAACGTAACAAGGAGAAATTAACGAATCATGTCCGCGTCACTTGTGCGACTCAGCGAATCAGCTAACCTTGTATTCTTTTACAGACCACAAACAGACTTCGCGACTTGTTTCGCGGTCACATCAACTCTGCCCACTTTGACAGCCTGATGTAACTTAATTTGTTTAGCTTACAAGCAATAAATATCACGATGAAAACAAACGCGCCTGGCCATTCGTCAACTTATTCATCGCCGCAAAAGTAATGTTGAAGGTCCCAGGCGCAGCATGGTCAACAGCGACCACGGTGACGCTCTTGCCGGTCCCCACGTAGGTCAATTGCCAACACGTGCCGCAATTGACAGAGTCATAGCCCGCGACGGCACCTGCCCCACCAATGAACGGGAAGTTGGGTAGTGAGCCGATGTCTTTGTACCCCAGGAGTTCAAGACCGTGGTGTCCGTTGGAGCAGGCCTACGCATAAAGAACGAGGCTCCTGGATTGGTGAGCAATTCATGATAGAATGAGTGCGCACGAGGGCATCCAAAGACGTGGAGGGAGAGTCGTATCTCTGATCGTACGTGACGGTGTCAGCCAGAGCAGTGACAGCCAAGACGAGCAGAGATGCGAATTCAGTGAACTTCATACTGTGTCGTGTGAGTAAATGAGGGCGAATTGAGCCTGTAGCTCGAGCGAGGGCGCCTTTTATACATATTCATTGCCATTGAAGTAGGCAGAAATATTGAACAGCAATCGCCAGGTGAGTCTTTCGAAGCTTAGAAACGGTATCGCTTCGCCGACGAGATCAATGATATCCTGTGGGCAGAAACCCCCGTACCGAGCTAAGCGAAGGAGAGGCAAGATTTAGAGGCCGGATATTGAAGCTTGAGATTGCTGTCAGCGGGGAAATTCGTGTAATCGGTCAGCCTTGACCGCTTCCGAGTCAGGATCCCTGCTTTCGGAGAGTTGTGTTTTGACTACTTATCCAGGCAGCTGCGAGAATTTGAACTTGAGTGAATCGGGGCAGAGGGTCCAGAGGGGGCGCCACAAGATAAGCGTAGAGTGAGACAGGTAGTTCTGTGACTTGCTCGAGAGGCTCGGGAATTGGCATCGGATTCATAACGTTACTTTGGCGTCCAGGAACGGCTACGAGAACTCAGCAAAGAGTGGAGACTCTCAGACTTGACTCTAAAGACGAGCGGCAAAGAGCCAACGGCACAGAGGCGACAGCTGTGGGGTGCATATTTTGAGGAGCTTATGTATCGAAGTTTGAGAATGTCCAATATATGCCGTCGACGAAAAAGCGGATGGTCGGAGGAGACAAGAAGCAAAGTGACAGGTGTGACACTGCGTGATCATGGGAATCTATTGGTCAGCAACTGATTACTATAAAGGGCCATCTCCCACGCAATTTTCTCTCCGAACAACCACGAGGACGTGCGTCGCCTCCCTTCTTCTCCTCGCTTTCCCGCTGATCCCTCCTCGCAGACAAAAGTTCGGACTTGGTATAAGCTCTTCCGCCTCCTCGTCCGCGTTCCCGTCCTCAAGACTGTTGGCCGGCGTCGACGGACGCCGGGGGTGCATCGCCGCTGCTGTGACTCTTGTCGAGGGCCCTGGGATCGACGGAGGCGCCGCCGCTTCGGTGGCTGGCGCTCATGATGTAGTCTGGTGGGATGGAGAGAGTCTGGTGGTCGGTGCGCACCCCTACATTTCTTTCCTAAAGTTTCTTGCGTCCTTACCCGCGATGTATCTTCTTCCACTTGATGCTATATGACTCGTCGTGTTACAAACTTCCTCCATATCGTTCTTGTTCTCAATACTTTCCGCTCGAACAACGCCAGCACCCCGCGAATACATGGAAATTGCCAGCGAGCTCTAGCTCTGCGCATGGCGCGTTTGAAACGTTTTACTGTAACCACTGCGCCGACTAGTGGACGTTTGAAGCTTCTCCACCTCTACGGTCCCTCAGCCACAGTCCTTTCTGAGCTAGCAGTTCCAAACAATGCGTGGGAACGCATGAGTCGAGGTATAAAATCAAGGAACCGGACGGACACGTCACGCATCCACTCTTCTCATTCACCATGCACGATACGCGATACGTCTTATACAGTGGATACTGGATTACTGCCGACTACTTCGTTGACCTTGTCAACGTTCTCCATCCTAAAAGGAGTGAACCGGAGGTGGTCCCAGATGGCTTTGAGCCACCAAAACCATTTTTCGGAAAATATCTCGTTCAATACGACAATTGGCGACGAGCCCTTTCCAAGGAAGATCGGGTCAACTCTCCGCTCGTCAAAGGCATGCCATCTTCTCCGTCCTTTTAATGACTCTTGTGAGTCGTGGCTGATGAGATGTCGCGCAGCAATCCGCTCCGAAGAGTGCGAACGCAACTACACCGGCGACGAGACGGAAACCAAGCTGTTTTTCCCCATTCGCTGGGTCGACATCCGCGAGGATATGGATCTCGAGCTCCAGCTGCAGAGTCCAGCCTTATCTAAACCCAATGAGAGCGACGAGGCGAAGCGGGATCAGTTTATTGACCTCGTCAAACGCACCAGTGGGTTTGTACTCGATAAGAAGCGGATGAAGTTTGAGTGCATCAAGGACACCGATCCGTTTCTATAAAGTACGTCTTCTCCGTCTCCGAGTCCTTGACCCCGCTGAATTTGTTAAGTAGCTTGTTTGACTGTGAACTCGTTCTCGCTCGAGTTTGTAATACTTTTGCCTCGCTTCCATATGTTTTGAAGTTGACATTGCATCATCATTCTTCACACCAATATTCGTGCTCTGAGCTTCGCATGTCATTATCCGCTCGCTGAGTTGGAGATGCTCCAGCTGTGGTACGACCGATTTCTCTTTGTTTTTTTTTTTCGCGCTATTTATTCTGTCCCGAAGCAATCGCGTCTTGTTTCGGTGCGCATACCTTGCCGTTCTCCTTCCATTTCTTTGCTTTCCTAACACTTGATAGAAAACACCGGTCAAAATCATGTATCCAAATGTCTAGCAAAGGTACGTATCTATGCTATGCCCTTCTCATGTACGCCTGCGTCGGAGTATTCAGAATCCCCACACCCGAATCAAAACTTGTCTTCGACTCGATCCTACGCTCCTCATCCATCTGCGACGAATCCTTCCTCCACGAAACTCCAGACGCCGAAGGGAACTGAACCCGACCACTGACCGAGGAAGCCTGTGAAGCCTCCTCCGTCCACCCCAAACCAATTCGCGCGTGAATCAATACCGTCGATATGCCGAACAGTGCAGGCGCGATACCAGTGGAGATGAATTCACCGGCAAGCAGCTTGTATTGAAAGGATACCAGCATGCCGATCGTTACAGCTCTTTGAATGGTTGACTGAGGGCGAACTAGATTTGTTGAGATCGGAAGTGACAGACGTACGTTTGTAGAAGTGCGCTTTCTACGAAGATTGAAAGGAGAGCCTGAGGTGAACTCTCAGTGAGACAGGCTATGGAAGAGCGAAACTACAACGCACCGTCAAACGCATATGCTCTGACTTCTTCTGCAGTGCACTCTGGATACGCCATATTCTCCGAGCAATGGCGACTAGGAATGGTTCAGTAATGATGGAGTTTGATCAATCTGGACGAGAAGAAACAGACCTGAAGCATAAGAGCTGATTCTACAGAAATAAAGAAAAAGGTATCAGCCAATTATATTCGGGATCCGCCCAGTGAAGTAAAACACTTACAAAATAGATGCGACAAGCTTAGTTGTGAGCCATCCATTCGATAAAGCAAGGTAATCATCGTTTGGACCGGCCCTGGCGGCGCGTACAATGAATCCGGTGCCGGACACTTTCAGGTGTAACCGCAACGCAAAAGCGTAGAATAAATGGAATCATACCAAGTTGAGCGAGGAAGCACAAGAGAGGGAATATCATAACACTTTTTTCGCGAGAGAAGATAACGTAAAGTCGATGAAGCTGAATATTCAAAGATATCAATTTCCAAATTCGCAATAAACAAACTAGAGCCGGGGTACTTACCACGAACGCGTCAGTGAGGTGATGCGTTAGAACCATCAAAACCAAATTCGCGATGAAGGTTGGTCTGGTCAGATTCGAATACCACTGTGCAGCGACTGTCCCTCCCCCGAGATGAACGGCCCATAACGCTTGATATGTCGTGTTCATTGTGTGCTGTGCAACGAAGAGTTTGGCAGCCATCAATTCAACATGCGGTATAATTCAATGCGGGTCCGGAACGTAAACGTACGCCGGTGACAAGCAAAAACTGCACGACAAGGCCCAGCAAAAGTAGCCCCGCCGCCTTCTTCTTCGGTGGAATCCCGTGCCGCCGACGAAAGAGGTAGATCACGGTGACGAGGAGAATGAAATAAGAGCCATAGAAAGCGAGCTCCAGCAGTGCTGCGATGAGCTCTGCAGTTGCGATCACGGACATGGCGAAGACGAAGAAAATACGGAAACCAGCGCGTGAAGAGTGAAAGAAAACGAAAAAAGAGAGTGGGCACGGCTGGCGTTTGTCAATGTGTGCCGTTCGCGAGGGCGTTGACCTTATAAACAGGATATAAACAGGATGATGGCAGATGATCACTCGGCAAACGAGTTTATCGGTGATCCACGTTTCAGCGATTGAATGGCGATCCAGTTCAATTCAGACTTGCCTTGGCCTACCTTGGCCTGCCCCCATTGTGCTTGTGGTTGACGACAGATCGACGGATGCGCGAGAATGCTTCCGGCCCTACCAAGCGCGGTGTCGCAGACTCGCAGTCGCAATTCGGCTGCATCTCGGTGCAGCCCCAACGTTCCCGGGAAGAGCAGCATTTCAGGTACCTGCCAGATGTTGAATGCTCGAGACGGAAGGTCGTGAGCCTGTTGTAGAATTGATTTGGAATTGATATCTACTTACTTGTGAACCAGAATGCGGCGAGCGCGACTAGCTTCAAGTTCAGACTGCAGTCGACAGGTTACACCGCAGTATGGTGCAAGCTGCATTGATTGTAGACAACTACCCTATATCGCGACTTTTTATCGTCGGCGTCGTTGTGGTGGTTGAGAAGCAAGAGAGACTCGATCCCGTGATCTTGACATGATGATCGTTGCGCAAGCACGTGCAAACAGACCGAATTAGCCTTGGAGCCACAAGCGTATAAGGATCTGTGGCAGCCAGCTTATTTGCAATATTCAAGTAGACAATTAAGGTTGTTTCAACGAATGATTGACATTGAAACTGGCGTATCATTTTAGTGTTTCTCATGCCAATGGCGCACGCTGCACGCTACAATGTAACAATACATCGCGATGGTGACATGGTCTCGAGCTCCTGAGGACATGTGATGGTAAATGGTGGGTTCTTAGGCGGCAATTGATTCATTGTCGCGGCCGGAAGCGTATATCTAGATCTGTAAATTTTGACCACGACGGGCAGTAGAAATGAGCGTCCATTCCTCTCCGATATATCCCCTTCCTCAGATGAATCCTCCGTCGACTCTGATGATGATGACCGGAGTTTTTGACGCGCTTCATTCTCAACTCAGCCCACTGCCCTGTCGCCCACTCTGTCCCAAACCGCTCCAAGAAATCGTCATGCGACTTGAACTTCCCTCGAAACCGCCTCAGACTCTCCACCAACTCACCCGGCGCGTGGAAATAATACAAATATCGTCCCCTCCTCCGGCTATAGACTGCGAAGAGAAATTTGACGGAATCGGCGTAATACGCCAGAGGCTCGACGCGCCCCTTAATTCCCCAGCCAAATTCTTCTTGCAAGTCCACTTCGAGGTTGCATAATTCGTAGCCCCAGATCCAGTTGCGCCAGTCGGACGACCAGCCTGCGGGAAGGTCGACTTTGCTTTCATGTAAAGGATGGTGAGACTCGGATGTTTGTCTAATGTGGAACCATTCCCATGCGTTTGGATGGATGTAGTGCTGGTGAGGATCCCCAATGAGTCCTTGAGCGGCGAGATTAGATATAAATTACGCACCTCCAACAGATATGGCAGATTGTCGGGAACATGCGCTTTTTGTTGCTTGGGAGCCGAGGTAATTGTTCGATGCGAGCATTGCGAGGCAGATGTGAGAAGTATCGGCCTTTGAGGAATGAGCGATGTAGACCGGTATCGAATACCGCTGAGAAAGGAGTGTCTCGCTGGCGTCTTGAGACTCCCCTGCAAAAACCACATGAGAATGTGGGTGGTCGTAGTGCATGGAAATTGACTGACTCGCTCGCTTTTAGGGTGGTATCAATGTTTCACTTTGAATTGATGGTAGTGATGCGCCACTCCGCGCGACGAGGGGAAGGGCTCAAATAATATAAGTGAATGTAGTGTCGCAGGGACGGGGTAGGTGCAACGGATCACCCATGGAAGTAGAAAGAGAGGGTCGATATTGGGATATGAGTTATGAAGAAACAAGAAAATGAGGTACGCAGGTATTGTAAGCAATGAAGAGATGAGGTGAAGGATTGGCACATAGGAGTACGAGCCAAGAATGTAAGTTATCGGAGGGGTGCACAAGACATTGATGTCAAGTCTTGCTCCACTGACCAGCTACGTCACTCCGAAGTCGAGCTCACGATTCGTGAACGAGACGGGGGAGGCGCAAGATTCGCTCGTGTATGCCAGCTTGCCAAGTATCACCAGTGTGGCGGTAGGATGAGAAAGGGGGAAAGGTGCGGCGAAACCAATACAGAGTGGTATGGCCATCAACCACTGCGAAGCACTGAGGCTGACGGGAATGGAGAAGGCGAAGGGCACTCTCGACGGCATCGAAAACGCGAAGGAGGGAGGCGGAGGCGAGGGTTGACAGGCCATGCAGGTGGAAATCGAATGGAATGGTGGAGAGAAATCGGCACCGCAAGTGGGAGAAGGGGTTCACAAATTCGGCGCCGAAATACAAAGTCGACGATCGGTCGGGAAATGTATCGGGACGCATTAGCCTGTCTTCGAGTCACCGTATATGACTGAGGCTATTCGTGCACGGGAATAGATGTACTGGATCCCCTAACTTGCCAGCCTGAAAATGCTGGGGACGTCGACGCCGCGTGGACGGAGAGTCAAGGAGGATTCACCATCCTTCGGAGCCACAGCATGCACGACCGCGGGGAAAACGACAACAGACGAAGGGGTTGGACGACGTATTCAGAGCGCCGTCGATGAGACCAGCAGACGGCTCGTAGCATTGCTTGAGCACTGAAATATCCGCATGCAGATTTCGGGTGCGTCTGCGCCGCAAAGGAGAAAGGGCAAGGGCGAGCGGCGACGGCGGCGACAAGCAAACCACCAACGGACAGGGACGCCTAGGGCAGTATACCGAGCACCGCTGGATGTCTTCGCCTTGACGAGAATCGACGTAGTGGGGCGACAGCGACACCAGCTTCTTCGACGATTTTTCGTGGTGAAAGTTCATGCCTGCATTGAATAGAGAGGTCAAAAGCGCTTCAGCGCCGCAAACAATGTCCAATGGGCGTGATACTCACCTGCTCACCCGCTCCCTTCGGGGCTCCAAGAACGACAATCTCACGAACCTCATTCTCGACCTCGCGACTTGAGAACGTCCAACGTAGCATAGCAGATTGATGAGAGCGTGGAGCTTGAGATAGGGTCAGCATAGACATCGGTTAGTACAACGGTGAGCGCACCAATCCTCCCAGCCTGAGAATCCTCCCGTGAATCAGGAATTCGAAGCCTTTGTCTGCCAACCTCGTCCTCGTATTCCGATATTTCGAGCAACGCAGGGAGTTGAGTTCGAATAGTAGGGACCAAAATGCTCCATATCTTCAGGATGCAGGCGCGAGCGAGGCGTTTTCATGGTGGTAGCGGGAAGAATGATGGTCGGGCTGAGTCATCGTAGAACGATCCCGTGATGTGACATCTGTGACGACACTGGATGATGAGTCGACGCGTTAGCAACGTGCTTTTACTGGCTGTACTGTGTCAGCTCCGATAAAAATGTGACAAATATTGCTCTATTATATTATCTTTTGCGTGCATCCACAGCAGGCATGGAAACTGAATTCAAATTTGAAGTCAGGACCGAGATTGACTGAACATTTGTCCAAATCATAACTTAGTACAATGCACAGCGTGGTAACTTTCCCTACTAGAGCCGCATTATGCTCAAAGACATTAAGAGGATATAGGATATCGCGAAATCAGAGGAACATAAAATATACTTCTCAATAAATAATGCTCATCTCCCTCTCCAGCTCCGGCATCACCTCCTCCAACATCCCTCTCACCTCAGGCAAAACCTGCCCCACAGTCATCCCCTCCGGAACCTTCCCCACCGCCCTCATTCTCGCCCTATTCAGCGTATCCGCCCTCGCGCGCATCGGAATCACCAACGGCTTCACCTCCGCCCCGAGATGTAGGTGCACCACATGCACCTCCATCCTCCCCGTGCTCTCCCGAGCGCGTGAAAAGTTGGCTTCCACCATGCGCGTGTAGCTATAGTTATCGTTGGAATTGGTGGTGACCATGCGCTGAGCGGAGACATCGATTTTGGGGTCGTGCGCGTCGCTGTACGTCCAAGACGTATAAAACGGCTCTTCTGGATACGTGTGCATGAATATGACTTGGCGGATGAATATGCTGGGGAGGAGGCGGAGGAATTCGGATGTGAGTAGGGCGTGGAGGAAGGATTTGTCGCGGACGGGGAACGGGTCGGGGGATTCTGTGTGTGCGTTCAATTGTACGTCAGAGGATTCAGTAAAATCGAGGGAACAGAACGACGAGAGGGCGTACCGAGTTTGTATTGTCGAAATATTCCACAGCTTTCTCGATGATTGGTATGCCAATCTGCAGACTGACAAACTGCGGAACAGTAGTTTGTGGTTCGGCAGAGGCCACAACAGCGGAATTCGCGTCGTGGGCGTATCGTTTGGCACTGGTACGACTGTAAACATTCTGAAACAGAATGGAGGAATCCCACACACACACCTTGAGATTATCGCATGCCAAGGGAGACGATCTAGCCCCCTTCCAAGTATCGTAGAATCGAAGACGAGTTTCCGCGAGCACGACAAAATCCTTCCACTCCGCTTTCAACAGGGACTTGTTGATCTTGAAAGCCGACGCGTATTGTTTAGCGTCGCCAACCTTCTCCCTGAGCGCACGCAGAACGGAATAATGCACCATCGCTCTCGGTAAGATCTCCGTCAAAATTTTAATCAAGCTCGGCGGCAAGTCGCCTCTGTTTCCCACCTTCGCCGAGTCAACAAATTTGACGATTACCCGCAACAAACCTGCTTTGATCGCTTGAGCAACGAACGGGTATCCGGGCGACCATTCCATCATGTCAGTTAGATGATTCAAGCAGAACGCAAGCTCTGCCTTGAATGCGGTATGGTCCACAGCGAGCATGGCGCACGTAAGAGAATAGGCGACGGAGTTTTCTCGAAACGCAACACGCATTGGTTGAGGATCCGCTGCGCCGCCGTAAAACGTCAAGCCCGCGATTAGGAATCGGCCTATATGATCAGAGCGAGGGTAGGCGGCAGCACGGGCGAAATGAATTGCGCAGGTTCCAGCAAGATCGTCCACGCTACCACCAACCCCGTCCACAATCTCGTCAAAAACAGCCGGGGTGCTTGGCCCAGGGGGGAGCATCAAAACGATGTCGCACACTTCAGCTACCTGTCTTTCTGGATATCCGTGTGTATTAGTGATTGTCGATATCCACGCCATGGCGAGGATACGTGGAACACCTGGTGTTGAGCGAATCATGTTCATGGTCGGCGGGTGCTCGCAAAGTTTCGCGATATTGAGGACTTGAAGACGGGAGAATTCCGTGGTTGTTGTGAAACCGCCGTTTACTACTCGATTCGCAGGAAGAAATTCCCAGTATTCGAATAAGAATTGCATCCACATCCAGAGGTGAGACCAAATCAGGGGACAGGCGTCAGCGGGGATCATGGAACTTTTCGCGAAATATGCTAGTGCTGTCGCCGCATGCAACCCCAGCTCCACGACGCTCAGGCGGGAACCGTCCAGGAGAGAGTCCAGCTCAGACACAGAGGGAATGCGACTGGAATCTAGATTCGCAAAAATGCACGGCAGGGTGTGGACGGCTTGGGACGGGGGAAGCACTGGAAGCATGGACCCGAGTTTACGAAAGGCGGGTATGGACTCGGAGCCTGCAAGCACGTTTTCCGCGATGGACTGGACAAGAAATGAGAAGTATGAGCGGATCAACCATCGTGGGTACCACGTACCCGCAATTGAGTGGGTAAATTGGCGACATTTGCTGGGTCCAAAGCTGGGTGCATCGAGGGGGCAATCAAGAGACGATTGGAAATTCGCATCAATGCCATCATTGATCGCCACACTTGGTCACGGGACAAAGTCGCTCTTCTTCCACAACCGCCATGACCTCCGACGCAGTTGAGTACACGCAGCCTAAGCTAGCGAACTCTCCTTTTCAGCACGCTCTAGGCACGAACTTCATCCCTTCGGAGCCAGAGGTTGACCAGATCCGCGCTCACCTGTCGCCTCATGAAGCAGAACTCACTCGCATCGGATCGCTCATTGCTTCTCTCGAAATTCAACGAAGTCGGATGGCATCTTACATCCTTCCTCACCGCGCACTCATCTCTAGCCCCCGTCGCATCCCCCCAGAAATTCTTGAACAAATATTCACCGCTTGCCTACCTACCGAACGAAATGCTGTTATGAATGCCGCAGAAGCACCGCTTCTCTTAGGTCGCATCTGCAGCTCTTGGCGAGCCACCGCTTTTGAAGCACCGAGACTATGGACATCACTTCACATCCCCGTCGAATTCGTCACCACCAGCCGCGCCAAAATGACAGCGATGTCAGAATGGCTTAATCGTTCCGATCCATACCCTCTCTATCTATCTATCGAAACGACAAAGGCCAACCCACGCAAAGTTCTAGACTCGTTGAGCCGATTATCCCCCCGCTTGTCTTTGCTCCACGTCTCCGGCATAAGCGCAACCAATTTCAGTCTCCTTGCAGACATGCAGGCGCCTCACCTAGCGGAAGTCTCGATTCACTTTGCTGGCGCATTCAACCCTTATGTGCGATCGACCCCGACATTGCTCTGTTCCCCGGTCTTCCAATCCACACCGAGTGGCCTTCAGCGCATCATAACGATTGCAGGACGCGACCTCGATGCGCTCTTCCCTCGTAACCGGTTTACCTGGGCTCATCTGACCCACCTCCGCCTCATCGACAATACACAGAGTCAGGGGGAGGAGACGTACGGGAGTAGATCTCTCTCATGCAATTCCCTCCACCGGCTCCTCTCCAACTGTCCACACCTCATCTCACTCGACGTAAACGCCACTCATTTGGAACCGCTATCGAGCCGGCGCGACAGAATCGTTGTCCCCACTCTTCAATCCCTGACGATTCGTCTTACGCATTACGCTCGCTCTTCCTCCGAAACGCTCGCCTACCTCCTCTGCCGCCTTGAACTCCCCCAACTAATCACGCTCCACCTGCCTTCCCTACACCTCGAGGCAGAGGGGTTGGGCTTCGAATTCCTCATGCACATATCGGAATTCTCGCCGCAGTTACAAGATTTCGAGCTCGGCACGCCCGCAGCAAGCTTCAAATCCACGCTGGAGGAGATTCAACGGCTCCTTCATCCCAATCTCAGGAGATTGAGTCTAGCTGTCTTCAGCGAGCACTCGAACGCGAATGAATTCGATCTCTTCTCCACACCCAACAACATACTCGAGGATATCACTCCGCATACAGAAGATCACGATCCCTTCCCCGGATTAGAAACGCTCGAGATACACGGTGGACTGAAGATCGCGGATTCGGCGTGGCAGGGATACGTTGAGGCTAATCTTCAATATGGGACTTCGTTACGACGATTTTCTTTGTCATCGTTTGCACCCCTTCAGATTAATCCTCATTGCTACTTGACGAAAGTTGAGGTTAATCTGTGTTGCTTGTTGGCAAATTATAAAGATTAATCTGTGTTGCTCGTTGGCGAATTATAATGTACGATGATCTCTAATACAAAATTTAATCTCCACCGATCTTCCCTTTGGTGGGATTAAATCCTACGACAAAAAAAATCTCCTGTCTGAACAATACCGCCAGTACACCTGTTGTAATTATTGATTAGAGATACAGCTTCGGCCTTCGGGCGCGCTTACTCAGTCTTGACTCACAATAGACATTGCAGGTATTCTGTAGATACTTGTAGAATATTCTAGATACTTTAGCCAGTAGTATATAAACCCCCTTGTACTTCCTGCTAGAGCATCTGATTGCTCTAAAGCAGCATTCCAACCAACATTGCTATTGCAATCATAATCTACCTCTACCTCTAAGTAATCTCGCCCTCCTCGCTTTATTCACAACACAATCAGATCTCGGTTAGCCTATCACCGATCCCCCGACAAGGCGGCACGATGGATTCACAACCCATTGCTGGCACCTCCCGTTCTGTCATCCAGGGAGAGACCACTGCCATCCAGGGAGAGTCTACCTCCATGCGCAGAGAGATTCCTCACCCCGTCCATCCCGTTCCTTCCGCCGTCCTTTCCCGCGGAACAAATCCCGTCATTCGGCATCTAAACTCGGACTATCATTACGATCATTCCGAAGCATCCCATTGCTTGCCGACGACATCATCCCCGGACTCGCTATTCATTCCCAGCGATTCCAACATCAAGGGAGAGCATCCCGAGGCAACACATCATTGCCGCTGTTGCCGATACGCAGCCGCAAGCTACCCTCGTCCCCCGGATCACGCAAACCATCACTCCGGACTTCCCCATCATGCTCACCCTATTTCCGCGCCGTCCACATCATCCCCAAAGTGGAAGAGCGCCATTTGCCGCAAATGCAAAGCCACGGGGCACATTGCTCGTGTCTGCCCATTATTTGCCGCAGAGCCCATTGCCTGTTAGGGCATACACATTATTTGATCGACATTGAACAGCCGTGATAATCTGCTGAGAAGAAGTTCGAGACGGATGTAACGCATGGGAGCAGGATCATCATCGTTCAAGCTTCAAACAGAGTTCTTTGGCAGAGTGACGCGGATGCCATGTGAGCATCATCATTCGAAACCATCGAGCACGGAACCAGGAATTTATTTGGAAACTTTGGAACTCGTTTCGAAGGACCTCGCTGAGGGAGAGTGTTGTAATTATTGATTAGAGATACAGCTTCGGCCTTCGGGCGCGCTTACTCAGTCTTGACTCACAATAGACATTGCAGGTATTCTGTAGATACTTGTAGAATATTCTAGATACTTTAGCCAGTAGTATATAAACCCCCTTGTACTTCCTGCTAGAGCATCTGATTGCTCTAAAGCAGCATTCCAACCAACATTGCTATTGCAATCATAATCTACCTCTACCTCTAAGTAATCTCGCCCTCCTCGCTTTATTCACAACAACACCCAACATAATCCTGCATCGAAATAATCCTACGCCTCGATATAATCCTGCGTCGAAATAATCCCGCGCCCCAATCTAATCCTCCCCCAACATAATCCTCCGTCGAAATAATCCCGCACCAGCGTCACCACATAGTCCTTGTGACATTATCCTAGCCCAAGATTAATCCTGTGCAGATTAATCTCAGCGAAAATCATTCAGGGTAAATATGATCTTACGCACTATTCTGTTACTTAGCCCGTGTTTCCTGTAGTTGTGTTAAATCAGAAGGTATCCTCAGCTCAAACACGCACCCGTCTAAGCGAAAGAAAGAACCCAAGAAATCGTCAAGTCGTTATAAGTAATTGTAAATACAAACAGAATATAACACACCAATGCACACAAGGTCGGAGGTTGTTGTCTTCTTCACCCATAGTTCCTGTGGCTGCGGGAGATTAAAGTCCAGAAGTTATCCTCAGCTGCAACACAGACTCATAGAGGTTAAAAGAGTCACCATACAACTGTGGACAGGAAGGAGTGGAGATGAACGTGTCAAGAAGCCTGGCAGCGGACTCACAGTTTTGTCTGGGAATAAATACGTCTAAACTCGACGTAATTCATTCTAGAAGTTGTAGAGATTGAGTCTTCTATTATTCAATCGTCACCAGCTTACCGTTACGGTGGCTGCCAGCCTGACTGGAAATTAAAACAGGCTGTAAATTTGGAGAAGGAATATACAGTACTTACTCGAATCTGCGGAGCAGTGTCAACCAACCCTTAGGAAGCCGCTACAGTCTACGGGAGAGCTTGAAGTGATCTTGAAGGTGATACAGGTGAGGGGTTGGGAAGGTGTGTCGAGAGAGTCTTGCGATCGAGGCGTCGTTGTGTGAGTAGATGGCTGGTGGAGCCGATTCGGAAACGGGCAGTGCAAGCAAGCGGCGGTGGAGAGCCGGCGTGGAATTGGGACCCCGAGGTTCACAAAGGGGTTCTTGAAGACACGGGTGCTGCGAGACGAGGCCGGGATTCTAAGCGCTTGGGGATTGCTTGAGAAATGCTGGACTCGAAGGAGGACTTGACAATGAAACGACGGGCTTGGATTCGTGTATGTTCGTGGGCGATTTGCGGAGCGCCGGGGCGCAGGCGGCGGGGTGGGGCCAGAGGTAGCATCAAAGGGTAAGATCGACTCGGTCAGTTTTGTGCGTGGTGGATTAGTCGTACAGCACTCGTACTTCGAGGATGTTCGTGGTGGGTGGCAAGCTTGATCGTCACGCGTGACTGAGCCACTGGCAGGCTTTCGGCCCGGCGGCATGGCATACTTTGGCTTGATTTACTGATTCCCTCTTTGTCTTCCCCCTGCACCGTCTAACTTTCGCCAAGTCGCACCACTGCAGCACCAGTCCATGGCTATGGCAGAAGGATACCTCCCGAAACTTTTCATGCATACTCTTCCGGTCGATGTCGTGGACTCCTCGTGAATCTCAATTGAAAGTTTCCTTCCCAGCCAACTCTTGAGTTGGCTCGGGGGGAAGGCTCCAAATCGGCTTTCAAGGGTGGCATGCCACCTATGTTTTATCTTCACTCGTTTCTACCTCTGGCAATGTTCAACATACTTCCACCTCGTTTAATGGACACAGATGGCGCGTTGACTTTACCTTTTCTCTCCTCTTCGTGGACCGTACTGACACGCCTCTCCTCAAGATAGGTATGTTCCAAGACCCGCTTTGTTTCTTTTCACTGCTGTGAATCCGCTACTCTACCTCTACCTCGTCACTCTACCTCCTGTGATGCTGCTGGTGTGTCTGAATCTCTATTGCTCCAAATTCGTACTAATGCTCAGATTTTCGACACAGAAATTTTTGATCCCGGTGATATCATTCTTTTCGGGAGATTCAACTGATTAATCCCCTCTCAGTTATCGCATCGGTGGCAGCAAGAACAAATTAAACAATGCCATGGTCGGATTCCAAGGTCGGATTTATAATCCCAAGCTCAGATTATTTTCGCTGCATGCTGTTTTCTTTGCCTTCAATTCCAGCGTTTAGAAAATCGGGCGGTACGACAGGATACAATCTCAATGGCATGGTACGATTTTCTCCTGCTTACCTCAGATTTAATCCAACGGTCAGATTAATCCGACAGGGATTAAAACGCGGGCTTAATCGTGGTGATCAATCTCGCCAGGATTATTTGGTGCGGGGAGCAGGATTAAATAACATACCTACGAGACAATCTTGCTGATTAATCTCACGGCTCGAGATCATTCACGGTTAGGATTATTTCTGTGGAGATTAAATTTTGTGTTGGAGATTATTGTGTACATTGTAATTTGCCAACGAGCAACAGAGATTAACCTCAACTTTTGTCAATCACCAAATTAGATTAATCCTATCCACTGATTTCACTGTCTTTGTCGATTCTCGGTGAAGCACCCAAGGTTATTTCGCCCTTGGACGGATTTCGCCAGCGCGGGCTGGATGTTGTGGTTGAGTATGTCGGACTAGGGCGGAAGCGCACTGCGTGGGATGGTCTCTGATATGTACGTGCTGGTGAGTTGTTTCAATTTATTTACATCTCCCCGGAAGTCGAGGAGTGAATACTGACGGTATGTTTCGTTTTCAGCTTCTGTTCCCTGTTCACCTAGCGCGAGCTTCGTGCCACTCTCGCTGACTTTCTTGTGACGTCTCCATATCAATCACTTTATCCGTTCAAAGTCCACTCCGCCTGTTACTTTGTTTCTCGTTGAGCGAATCGGCTACAGCTACGCGGATTCCTACATTTAATGTTGAGCGTGAATATATACGTTACGGTTCAACGTCGCGATTCGATTCGCAAATCTCTCCTGACCGTGTAATCACTGATCAGCGAATCCATTTCTCTCCAGTCAGTCGCCGACTGACTCACGTTTACTCCGACTGCGTTCAAATTCGAATGCAAGTTCACAAGAAACGGAACGGACACATCCGCGCCAGTCTGACTAAACTCGTACACGTACACACCTGTCAGAGAATTCCTTAAATCAGCTGATCCCGTTCCCTCCTTCTTTCTTTCCGCCCACAATCATGGCCCAATACACCCACCTCTCCACGCCCGACCCCGAGATCCCTCCCATCCCGAAATACCCTGGCGTGTTGAGCAAGGACGCGGTGCCCGCGATGCGTAAGCTGTTTACGACGCCGCTGGAGAGGAGGTTGGCGATGTATGAGGGGAGATTGCCTGATGGTGTGTGAGCGTTTCTTTTTTGGGTCCTTCTTTCTCTTTCGAAGAAGAAGGAACTCGTTTTGGTTCAAAAAAGAACAGAAGGGGATACTGACGCTTCGGGATTTACATCGCAGAGTCGAGCTATCAAGTCCAAGATCACACAGTGAAAGTGGAAGACGGGGAGATCACCGTTCGGGTCGTCACGCCCGTCCCGACTGCCAATGAAGGCGCCGAGTTTGAGTTTCCTGTGATGGTTTATTTCCATGGTGGAGGTGAGTCTTACATGGTTCGCATAGCATCAAATTTGAATTGAATTCAACCTTTTCAGGCTGGGTCGTCGGCGGGCTTCACCAGAAAGATTTCGATCTGCGCATCATCAGCGTCGAGATGAGGTTGATTACTGTGAACGTTGATTATAGGTGGGTACTTCGTTATTTTCATTGATTCCTGCCGCGGTTTCAACATCTTTTGCATATGTATAGATTAGCCCCCGAATATCCATTCCCGATCCCTGTCAACGATTCGTATGCTGCACTCAAGTGGGTCAGTATCGATTCTCCTTCACGGACCTCCCCATCTGCGGCTTCAATTAATATTAATGATTATTCTGTAGACGGTCGAAAACGCCCAAACAATCCACGCCTCCCCGTCGAAAGGTCTCATCGTCTGCGGAGCATCCGCCGGCGCGAATCTCGCCGCCGTTGTCGCTCATCGTTCGCTTAAAGATCCTTTCTTCTCACAGCACGAGGGAAGGAAGGTTACAGGTCAGATTCTGCAGATTCCCGTTCTGCTGCATCCGCAAGGCTATCCCGCTGAGTAAGTGATGATTCAGAAATTATGCTTTAGATGATGCGATTATTTGTGTGTCGAAATGTACTGATGCGATGTGCACAGATACGCTGGGGAATTATTGTCTTACGAGCAGAATCGCGATGCCCCCATCTTGCCTAGGGAGTTGATGGATTTGTTCTGGGGTGCGTCGTCGCTATTTAATGTTTTCATTCTCCTTTTTCGATGTTCTGGTCAATTTTGCTATATGCGCAATCCAATCTTCCAAGCTGATGAGCTGATATCTCTTTTTCGAACAGAATGCTATGCCGCCCCACCCACCTCTCCCGACCTCGCTCCCCTCCTCGCGGATCGTACCGGCTTGAAATTTCCATCCGTGCACTTTCAAATATGCGGACTCGACCCGCTGCGTGATGAAGGATTGTTGTACGAGCGATTGTTGAGAGAGGAGCGGGTGAAGACCAAATTGGATATGTGCGTTCCATTTTCGAATTTCCACCTACTGTACCACTTCACTGATATGTTGGTTGACGTTGCTCAGATATCCGGGGGCACCGCACGGGTTCTCCTCCATGTTTCCCGCCACGACGGCAGGGAAGAAGTGGGACGCGGATTGGCGAGAGGGAATTAGATGGTTGCTGGCTGGGAAGGGGATGCCGAACTAATAGAAACTCTGGAGCCATTGTGTAAGTCATGTATCTTTCATCAATGAAACGTAGACTGTTCTGAGTCTGACCATCGACAGAAAGCGTCAGGTTGCCCTCGTCATTCGACTCCAAACGCATTGTTGATCCCAGAAGATATCCAGAAAGCCAAGGGCTTGAGAATTTCCAAGAACATGATTATAGTTTTCGAATTCCTCTTCAATTTCAACGGTATGTTGAGTCCGCGTTGCGAGACGGACGAGGCTTGTGCCGGGTTCTTTCCCACCATCACCGAATCTCCGAACACTCCCACGCAGACCTCATCCTCGTCGCAACCTCGCGGCTTGTCCATGTACCTCCAGTGCTCTGAACTCGAAGACGCCATCTGTGAACGTTCCCTCGGAGCTGGGTCTTTCAAACGCTTCGAAGCCGTTCATCTTTCGCCAATCGATCTTCTCCTCGTCTTTTCCTCGCTCCCAGCAACCCGCACCGCGAAGACTGACAAGATCATCCCGTTTTCGATGCATCTGTCTATTCCAAACACCCGTACAAACATGCTACCCCGTATTAAGATACGCAGACTCACACCATTCGCCGCATGCCGCCATACCATTCGCTGCATCATCTCCGGCTCTATCAATCGGGATTTACCTCCTCGTTTCGTACGCAATATATTCTCTCACTATGCCAGCAAAACTTATGGTTCAAATCTCGCTCCATCCTGCACTGCTTCAGTGACTCCTCTCTCCTCCTCGCCAACACAACATCCCGAATATAAACTGCATGACACCCCGCCTTGACATCAGCCGCAGCTTTCTCCGGTGAGATATTTTCGAATCACACAGCTCATCAAGCATCTTTAAATCGTGTCTGTCTATCTATCATCGCCCATCATGAATTGCCTCACCCCCGCGCTTCCTCCTGCCAGTCACCTCGCACATACCCACGTAGTCTAAGACACACGCCGAGAAGACGAAGGACGACATGAGCATGGCGATGGGCATGGGCAGCAGCCATCCGTACAGTGGGTCCGCAGGGTATATCTATGCCAATGAGGTATGTTCCGTCTTTCGCAGGCTTTCCGCCACGCAGTTGAGCTGAAAATTGCGTCTGTTCGCTGAAAGTACTATCTATCACGCTACACGCCCATGGACACTCAACCTAAAGATCCATACAGCAAGCTACCCAGCTTCGTACCGGTGCGTGACCCGTCCCTCTCCTACTTTCCACTCGACTAAACCTTTCTTACTAAACGAGCAGAGTCCCTCGAGTATCGCGTCGACCCTAACCCCTCTCCCTCCCCGATCATCACACGATTCCACCTGGTCGAGGCAGGGCACATACACGCGCACGCAACGAACCGACTACGACTACGACTCATCCGGCGCCTCCACGTCGACCTACGGTGTCCCCACTCAAAGTACCGGACGCCCCACCTCACGATCCCAATCCCAATCCATCCCCCGCCGCCCACTGCGATCTCCGGTTTCACACGCATCGCAACAACGCACGAGGCGCCGGCGGGACACTCACGGCAGTAACGAATACGACGAGAAACACGATATTAGAGAGAAGAATTACGACGATGGCGTGCCTAGGCCTATGAGCGCTACAAATAGGACTCATTCTACAGCGACGAAGAAGACGAGTCGTACACGACGATCCACCGTCCAACTCCCCCTTCCCCTCCCCACACCCACGCCAAAAGCATCCTCAACCCTCCTCCGCCCATCAATGCGCACGTCCTCGTTGCCGGGACATACTCGGCCTCCATCTGTCGCACCCAGTCAGAGACCGTCTCAATTTTCCTCCGCATCACACCGGCATTCGCAATTGCAACTCCCCACACCAACCCAACCACAGCCCCAAACTCACAACAAGACCCTCCGAAAACCATTGACGCCGTACTCCCGCGATGGCGATCCACTCAGTCTCCGAAGATCTGCATTCACGCCCACGGTGCCGTACCCACAGCATGATCGATATTTAGATGGACATGGACATGGACGGACGGCGTTCGAGCGTGCCGCTGCGGAGGCGGAGGGTGGGGTTCCGTGGGGGGTTAGGATGAAGGTGCGTTTTTCATCTTCCTGTCCCTTTTTTTCATTCTACTCGAATTCCTCATATCTTCGCATTTCATGCTGTATTCGCTCTCCTTCACACCGCATTCTTCCTTCCTAAATCCTCTATTTTTTTCCGTTCGAATTCAATCGTTATGACTGACATCTCGCTTCTCCCTTCCTTCCGTCCCTCCTGTTTTAACTGCCATCCATTCAACAGACCCGCGTTCAACGCGCGATGAAACGATTGCGACGTTTTATGTGAGTCCTATTCTTCTTACGACTCGGAGCTATCTTGCTTATCAGTTATGTTTGTCTCACCGTCTCAGATTCCCTCAATCGTACCCCGATGACTCAAGATATCAACGCGGTGTTATTTCATAACATATTTGTATTTCTTATACCGCCCGAAGATATATATGACTCAGGCTTGCGCCCATGTCTAGATTCAGATCAGGGAGAGGCGGGATGCTGAGATAGAGGGAATGCCGCAGGTACAGCTAAAATGCAACCAAAATACCTGAAACGTGTGGGCCATCAGAAAAAGTTGAAATGACATACTTTACGAAAAAAAATATTGAAATGACATGGACCATTGAAGCAGTGACATGACTTCCACCGCTACCCGCTAGTGTTAGAGAGGCCTCACCTTAAGTAAACGGCAAAAGGTGGCAAAACGTTAAAATGAGTTGGAATTCACTTGAGGTTTGAGACTGTACGCATCACTGGATCAAGATTACGGATCAACTCGACACTGATTCAACCTCATGTTCGCTTCTCAACCCTGGATTCGGTGGTAGACAATACAGTATGCTATAGCTACGTAGACAAGTAGATTGTACAGTCCAAAGGTAGTATATATTTGTTAAGCAACTGATTGTTCGGAAGTTGTGACGATCAGGTATTGAGTGGAATCCATTGATAGCCTCACGCAGCAGCCTCTGCCGCGAGATACTGAATGTTGGTGGCAGTTAAAATGCTTTCACTCCAGCTAGTAGTATATATGCACTCGCCATTTCCGCCTGCACAAACCCTAGTCCGTGAAGCCGAGAGGTTCCCCGCATTTGAATCACAAATCACACACCCCTTGGATCTGATGCGCAGGCGCGGCATGTTAAAGCCGTGACTCCTGCCACAAGTTGAGTTTCACCTCCGTATGGCTTCACCGACTTGAACAATACTGGCTACATGTCGTTTCACTAGTTTTGGCACGCAGAGTGTCATTTCAATATTTTTACTTTGTCATTTCAATATTTTTGCTTCGATGACACGTCATTTCAATATCTTTTGTCCCGAAAACCGTCGTTTCAATATAGTTTTTGCGAGGCCGTGTCGTTTCAAAAAAATTGCTATTTATTAGACACTATATGTGCCATAGAAACGTCCGATTAAATTCTCGGACCGGGATCATGACGACTTGGAAACGGTCCATGCTCTCGCATATATTTCACTCCTGGGTCCCAGCGTATCCGCACCGAAGGAAGCTGCTTTATCTGTTTGTAAAACAAATGTAAAACGCTGTCCGATTTCCAACTCGATAAATCGAGAGTCAATCAACAATAATCAGGACATCCGAGTCTGCAGCGAGCGGTCCAGAAGCCTTGCCTATATCACGAGTATCGCTAGGTCGGAATTTTCAAGTTGGGGATCGAAGTCAAATCGAAGTAGCTATCGAAGTTGAGGACAAGGGTGTCACGCCGTCACGGCGTGATGTTACAGTACATCAATGTTACCCTCCCACGTGTAATGTTCCCACGCCCCACTCTCCTCTCTTGACCGCCACCGAATTTTTTCTATGGCTGCCCCATACCTCTCTGTGCCAGAGCTATGGCACGCTATCGTCGAAAACCTTGAAGAAACAGCCGACTTGATGGCTGCATCCCTTGTCTG
Source organism: Favolaschia claudopus (assembly GCA_037176885.1). Lineage (NCBI taxonomy): Eukaryota > Fungi > Basidiomycota > Agaricomycetes > Agaricales > Mycenaceae > Favolaschia > Favolaschia claudopus. The sequence goes on along the minus strand of JAWWNJ010000149.1, from coordinate 269,733 downwards.
CCACGTCTTCGTCCCAGCAGCTCAGAAAAAAATATTTCGCGAAATTTTCATCCCATATGATGAGGAGAAGTTTCAGGCATTATTAGCGGGACTGGAAGACAGCTCAGACTTGATGCTTCAATACGATCGCGTGACAGCATTGTCCGTGACAACTTGCTTCGTCCAACTTCTCGAAAGTTCCCCCCATCTCATACCCTATGTTCGTACATTGACGCTGCACATGCCGGACTCCGAATGTCTCCGCCTTCTGTCTCAGTTTGACTGGATTTGCCTTCGCTGCATCCAATTCAATTACATCCGGTCTGCTCTGGAATCGAGTTCAGAACACAAGGGAGACGAGGCGCAACGTGCGATGATTCAGTCGATTGAACGACTTGCTAGTAATCCCTCGCTTCGCATGGCGAGGATATTTGCACCGCCAAAAGATTGGACGGCGGCGGATTTTTATTCCATTTTTCAAGCCTTTCCCTCCAGCCTCGAGAACCTGGCGCTCGGTCGGTGCAACCCAACGGGGAACACTTTTCAACTCGAGGCATCACCAGTTCCTCGCCCCGCAATTCGTCATCTGGATTTACAGGGTTCTCCTGCGATCTCGGCTATCCTGGAACGAGCGTTCGATTTCACTGGTCTGCACGCGTTGTGTTTCGTCGACTCGTGGAGCCATGGTTCCGATTCATTCTTGCGTCGAATCGGCGACACTGTCGAAGTCATTTATATTCAGAAGACCTCCATAAGTGAGCATATGCTCTCGTACCTTCCATCACACAAACATTGACTTATGGCTCGCCTCACACTGTAGGCAATCGAGATCAACAATTCTTAGCACACTTCGATGTCGAACGGCACTTCCCCTCCCTCCGCGAAATCTCATATGATTCTTATCCTCCGCACGAAATTTCCCCCTTCGATACCGCTCTGTATCCCATCATCGCAAGCTTACACCCCACCAACAAAGTCGAGAAGCTTACCTTCAACTGGGACCGCTTCCCTATATTGATGTTGGATGATTCCGACGACGAAAGTATCATGCCTTTTGAGAAGTTTGTCCTGGAAAAGATGCCCTCTTTGCATTGTGTGGAGCTGCATACCGACGCGCAGGAGGCATCAACTAAGCGGGGCTGGACCAAATCGGCGAGGAGAATTGCCAGAAGAGTTCGCGGGATTTTCCCAAAACTCTGGCAAAGAAATATGGTTCATTTGTACGTTCGAACCGGCAGCAGTGGTGAAGTTAGGATGTACGTCTCATTTTGGTCTTTGTGAATGAACTACTAATGACTTTGTCTTTCTATTTTCACTGTTAGCACGGAATGCGATGAAGAGGATGAAGATTGGAAAGTTTGGTAGCAGTACTCAAGTATAAGTTGAACCAACAAATGTTGAATTAATATCACAGAATCATCCTGATAGTCCGAGAGACTGTACGACGACGCTTCTACTCCATTGCAGCTAAATCTGTATTAAAATCGAATTCCCGGTGGCCTCTTTCTTCGCGTTCAAGTTCATCTGAGCGTGACTAAGGTGTGACGAAGTCACCTTGCTGAATTCCGGCTGTCATTTACCCGAGCCGGATCATTGGACAATCACCTTGATTCTCTTCTTCTTCCCTTCCTCCATGTCGTTACACCGTTGTCTGTCCCTGTTTTCTGTCTCATTTCGGCGGTCATTGTTAGATGCTTTGCCTCTGCTCTTCACCGGCCCGGCCCCCCTAAGTACCTCTGGGAATCCATCTCGAAATCTCTCGTCGATCAGACTCGAGTAAGTCGAGTCTCGACGACGAGTTCTACTCGAAGATCTACTTACTTGGAATTGGATTCTCTGTGCCTTCAGATGGTTCAAATCCGCCTCAAGAGCAGCGGTCGGAAACTTCTGAATCTCCGCTTTTCTTGGTTCGATATCTCTCGGAGAAAGTCTACAGCGGCTTCTGAGCGTTCCATTGATCGTTCCGAAACCGGACTTCGAAGTCAACTCCTTGCAGACTGTTGTCAAATATCCCAAGTAACCATTACTTCACCATCAATCACGGTTGCCTCGCCCCCTCCAGCCACTTAACTCAAAGACATACTTTGTCGCTCGACAATTGTACCACTGGATGCATCCTTACTCACTGGTGCGCTGCTCTTCACGAAAGTCTGGCTTGAACTGAAGAGGCGAGCAGTAGAAGGAATGGGCGCGAAACTGAATCTGCGCCAAACCTGTGTTCTCGATTCTGGACTCATTTGTCAACAATCCGTTTGCATTCCGTCTGCCTGATTCGGCTCCGCAAACTTCAATTGAATCTCATCGCGCCGTGCTTCTTCGCCACTTTTCGCAGTTCTTTTATCATTCGCCAGCGTGGCTGAGCCGGGTTTTCCGCCGGGTAGGTCTTTCTTGGCATCCTGTGGTGCCCGCAGCCGCAGCGTAGGCCAAGATTTTCCTCCACTGGCACTTCAGTCGCAGCACAGGGATTGGTCCTATGTTTCCCTATCTGGGCCTTCTCTGGCACAGCCGCTAGCACCCTCCTTCTGCTCGACCCAAGATACGACTCGGCGTTCTAGCTCCTCGGCGATAGCCGTCCTCCGGAAATCTGGGTCTTCACTCTGCAGACGAAAATATTCGCGGTAATGAGCCTGGCCGAAACTCTTGAAGGGGCATAATTCACCTGTTCAACATATCTAGCAAAAATGCCCCCCAGAGCGTGCTTCTGTGAGCCTACTCTCGGCGTGACTGTGCGGAAACCAAATCAAATCCTCCAGCTTTGAGACCCACGTCATTTTCGAATCTCAACGCCATCTAGAACACAAACACTGTCACCGAAGATCGCCGATTCGATATCGCTTGGCTCGGGTTCTGGACTCCCCAACTTCGAGGCGATTGGTCCAAACCTTACTGCGGGACACTGTGCACCCACAGAAATCGCTCGACCGAGCCAAGACCGATGTTTGGAACGCTTGAATCCAAAACACGGATTGATTCCGTGATCCTATCTATTCTAGGAGGAAGATCATCCAACACAAATTCCCATGACGCGGAATCCCACGACGCGGGGGGAATATTAGGATTTGCATCCCAATTCGATAACGCTAGATTCCATTTTTATCGACTGTGCGTGCTTTATAACCACACTGCCCGAAAGCGGCGATTTTTTCGATTCATTCCACTCCTCTCTCCCTGACGGCGTACTTATGCGTTTTCACCCAGTTCATCTCGCGCTCGCATTCTCCGTATTCCATTCCTACGCAAAATCTTCAAGTGTTTCGACTGCCGACCATGCGTTGGAGCTCATAACACGCAGCGGAGGCGAACATGGCCACCATCACGGCGTGGCACCGCTCCTCGAACTGAACGAAACAGAACTCCTCCAACACGGCCATTCTCCCACCCCACCCTCGTACTACACCATCGACTGGGAAGACCCTGAACAAACACCCGGCTCCCGCCATCCTAGTCTGATTATCACGCACTCCGTCTTCATGTCTCTTGCATTCTTCGGTTTCTTGCCGACGGGTGAGCTTACCATCTCGTGGCTTTATCGCAGTCCGTTGAAACACGCCCCTCCACTTTGCAGCCATCACGCTGCGTACCCTAAACCACGCCTGGCGCGGAGTCGCCGTCTTCGGTTTCTACGCATCGTTTATTCTCGCGTGTGCGGCTAGTTCGGTGTATCGAAAGCTTACACCCGATATGTGCGTGTTCATCATCACCTCGATGGCTCCCAACATGTTGATATTAATTTTGCGCTAGGTATGCTGGCTCCTCGCATGCGCGATACGGGTACACCGTCTTGCTCGTTGCTCTCGTTTTGACCGGCATCGATACCTTCGATGCTTTCTGCCGTCTTGTTTTGTTTTTGCGCTCTGAGAAACATTACACGTTCAAAGGTATTGTCCGCGCCCTATTCGGTCGTGACCAAAACCACGAGGGTCAACCCTTGAACGTGGAATACATCGGCTTGATGGGAGACGAAGAGGATGCTCCCAAGGAGGGAAAACAAAGCCGGGATTCCTATGATGTGCCCGATTCTATTCATACCTCCAGGTCATCTTCACCCCATTCCGAAGCGACACTGCATGATGTTCACATTTCCTCCTCCCGGGGATTAATCTCGTGTGGAATTTCCCTCCTGCGGCGGGTTGGGCGAGGCGCATTCGCGGTCACGGAACGTGCCTTGGTTATTGCGGGTTTCGCGATGCTTTTGAGCGGAATCGTAATCTATACTGGTGAGTTATAAATGACTGTTTTCGATCACGAGTGTTTGTTGAATAATTTCGATGTATCTAGGTGGATGCAGAGAAAAGTATTTCACTGGATGTCTGGCGCATCTTATCAGTATGTTTCTCTTGTTTCTTTCCCCTCGTTTCCCTAACGTGAATTTCCTCATGCAGAGGGAGGAATTTTCTGGTGTTACGGCCTTATCTCGTTTGCACGATTCTTGGGCTGGTGCTCCGAGGTCGGCTGGGCATGGAACCGTGCCACACCGTCTCACGCGGGCTACCCTACAGCTGAGATGGTGGAATCGACCGTCATCTTCTTGTACGGTGCTACTAATACTTGGATGGAAAGGTTCGTTTTCTTCCCTTATTTTTGGCTGGATATTTCTATCGAATTTACTCACCGAGCTCAACCAGATTCGGAGCCGAGCCCGGTGATCCTTATACCACCAAGCAAATTCAACACATCGGAATCGCTGTACGCTCTCGTCTCAGTCAGCTTCATCGAGTGTTCTATTAAACTTGTGCATAGGTTATGTTTTGGTTTGCCGGCCTCGTCGGTAGGTTCTCGCTGTCTAGCTGAATATTCAGGGATGATAATATTTTTATTTTTATTCAGGCATGGCGATCGAATCCAAAACCATCCGTAGATGGCTTACCGTATATTCGGACAGACCAGAAAACATTCTGGAATCCCACACTCCCAGCTTCAACCCCTTCCCCGCGCTCGTCATCGGTGTTACCGGGTCTGTAATGGCCGCGCACTTCCAGGTTTACCTCTTCCAAGTGCAAATCCACGCTCTATGGGGGAACCTGCTAGTTGCGTTTGCCGTCTTGCGGTCCCTAACTTACTTCTTCCTCTGGGTCGCTCCCCCTCGGACGACGCTGCCGTCTCGCCCTCCCACGGAGGCGCTGGGATCCTTCTTCCTTGCTGCGGGAGGTTTGAGTTTTATGTTCTCCACTGAGGAAGTGACCATTATGGCGATGCGACGTGGTCGGGATGGTGTGTGCTTTTCTTCTTCTTCTTCCTTCCTGCTGTGCGAGTCGTTCATTTGATTCTTTTCACTTCAAGACATTATGATGTTCGCAGTTGTAGCAGTCGCCATCACTTGCCTTGCCTTCTCTTGGACCGTGTGGGTTGTTGGCTTTCATGGCTGGTTGAAAGGGCATATGAAACGCAACGGTCGCTCCATTTCGTATGATACTCATTCTGCATAATGTTCGTTATCCTCTGCAAATAGACATTCGCTTAGTCTTAGTAGTAAAGTTCGCTCTAAACAATGTCCCCCAACTCTTTGCAAATCTCCCCCTTTTCATGCCGCGAGTTCCTACTATTAAGTAGATGGCCACTACAGATTCTGCCAAGGAAACGTAACTCGATGTTGGTGAAATTCCCTGGAAATTGCCTCATGTACCCCGCACGTCGTAAGCATATCTCTCGATTTTTTTCCGTTTCTTTTCGAGAAATCTGTTGCTGTGGCAAAACGCGAGGCGTCAGGTCATGTGATATGTGACATGCCAATGACATGCTTTCAGGCATTTAACGATTTGCGTTCATTTTGTAAACACAGCGATTCACCTTGTCAGCCCAATCATGGGTGAGCGCTCGAAAGCTCGAACAATCAATCAATGAACTTCTAGCAAAAGGGCAGTATACTGTATGAAAATAATAGTAACATGTTGATAACATGTATGAAGAATTTCAATGGTTAACAATTGGAACTAGTGCATCGTTATCACAATTCGGATTGAAGCAAGGCGTGAACCCATTATAAGTGTTGTCCCATGACATCTGGATACTTCCCGTCGAAATCCAATTCCCTTGGGCCTGCTGGCAAACACAGGTGTCCCACGCCTGCCGCTCGACAATGTCCAAGGACATATCTACCATGGACTGCTCGAACCCATTCGATTTATCGAATTTCGTCCCTAAATCCGCTTGATATTCTTGGATTTCCGCCTTCGTACCGTACAGATCAAATCCGTAGTACATCGTCGCAGGGGCATTTGACGGGACGGAACCGCCCGGTCTGACGCACTCTTGGACTTGCCCGAGAGAGACCCAGTTTGTTGCCGTTGGGGGACCGCATCCAAGGATAGAAGTGACTTGGCGGTTTTCAAGATCGGGATCAGAGGAAGGGGTGGGAGGGTCTGCATATGGGAAGGAAACAGTAAAATGCAGCCGTGGTTTCCCCGAGTTGAGGTCAGGCATCGTCGACCACGCGTTGACCGCATGCGAGTGGTTCGCTTTGAAGGCTGGGTGGTCATGGAGCAGGGTGATGGGATGCGTTGAATTGGCGCGCGCAAGATCCCAAAGCGTCACCGTCTTCCCGCTAGAATGATGCCGCGCACCAGGAAGTGTGAGGTTTTGCAACATCGCATGATAATATGCAGCAAACTCTGGATTTTTCGAGCGTCGAAGGATCTCCGTCTGTGTCCCTGCCTCAGCCCAGACTTTGGCGGCGGTCTCGACGAGCTCAAAGTTCGCATGGATATTTGCGGAAGCGATTGAATCCGCCACCCTGGCCTTTGCAATATCTCCAATGCCCGTCAAAGTCGTGACTCCACCAAGTACGCACGCCGTGGCACCTAAAACACTTACTCCTTGGTTTACCCACTCCCAAACGCATTCGCCCAGCCCAAAGAGACCGATGGCGGTACTGGCATACGGAATCCATTTGAGCAGAGACTTGGCCCAGGAAAGGAAACCTCGTGGGAAGACGATGTTGGAGAGCTCTGTGCGCGTGTCGCGCAACTGAAGATCAGTGCGGGATGACGGTTCGCGCGGGAGCGAGCGGACGTGGCGGTCAGGGCAAGCGAGCGGGATCATGTTAAAGAGGCGCAGGTGGGGGTCGGCGCCGTGCCTTGAGGCGTCGTAAATTTCGACCGTCGAGGAATCGATCACAACATGGGTAACAGGAAGGCATGGATCTTGGGGAGTGGATGAGACCGCTGTGGGTGTAACCGCTGCAAGATTCCAGTCATACGTGCGCACATTACAATAGAATGGATATAACTCACAATCGGAGGACCTGATAAGGACTGTTGCGCAACAGAGAGTCGCGCTGAGCAAAACGGTTGCAAAAGCAAAGAGACCAGTATGCTTCATCAGAAGAAAATGAAGATAGAGTTCAAGTGGGCATCCCTTTCTCATTTATACCCAAAACGCCAACCAAGACCTGGACCGAATTGCGCCCGGATCGCTTACAGCCAAGTACGATATGAGGAGCTAGGCCCTATCCAGATGAACTGAACGCCGTGTCGCCAGCTTCGCATTTCCTTCGGATTATATGAAACGAAACCAGGCACGGCAAACGATTGATGATTGGCACACCAGACATCTGTCGAGTCGTAAGTAAGTCAGGATGACTTACGTGAAGAAAGGCTCTTGTTGAATGAACAGATTCATCGACGCCATTCACTACTTATTGACGACAAATTGAGTACCTTCTCGTCTGTGAGTCGCAGTTTAATCAGTCAAAACATGGTCATTACAGTGAGTGACATACTATTCGAGACGGAGTACCGGAAAAGAGCGAGCGCTCTTCGGATATTTCTAGATCCGGGAGACCGCCTGGGTGCCTCTTCGTGACTCAGTGGTTGTATTTTTTCACCGTGCGCCCGGAAAGCCGCGACACCGACCTGTCAGCAAATAAGTTTATATTTTATTCAGTTGATTTCCATGCTGCCTCAGGGTGGTATTCAACTCAGCTTATGCGGCCTCTCCCGTAGTTCCGAAAGACGTCTCTGAGCCTCCTTCTACTCCTGATTCAATAGAAGAGTCACATATGAGCTGTGGGGGTGAACGAACAACAGAGAAGTGAGAATTCTGGAGTCTCCGCTGGTTACGAGTAACTTACGACCAAGCTAAGTACGAGTCTACGACCGAGTCCGACCAACTTCTGGGTGCAAACTGGGTGGCATAGGTCCGGAGCAGAGAGACTTGGGGGTGGTACCTTTGTAGTCTCCAGTCTATCAAGTTAGCTGGACCGAGGACAAGAAGGTGCAAGACTGTGCAAGACTCAGAGACCAAGCCGACGTCGTCGGGAGCAAGAGTGACATCAGCCACCGTGACAGCGTGACTCGCTGAGTCACCGTCGATCAATTTTCTTTGCTTGCCGACGACGACCACAAAATGTGAAAACCACTGGAATTTTGGGTCGGCGCCGTCCTGATGCTATAACTCTAGATGGCGGAGATCCATGATCAGTTCGATACCATTCTTATCCTCGATTTCGGCTCCCAGGTCCGTCTTGAGGCGGAGAACAATTTTTCACGCTCATCCTCCCTGCAGTATAGCCATTTGATCACAAGACGATGTCGCGAGCATAACGTATATGCGGAACTTATGCCTTGTACAACTCAGTTGAAAGATGTGAAATTCAAACCGAAAGGTACGACGCCGTTCACGATTTTTTTGCTATGCTGAATTTTACAATCCGCCCTGCCGATCAGGGATTATTCTATCTGGCTCGCCGTATTCGGTGTACGACAAAGACTCCCCACATGCTGACCCAGGTATCTACGACCTCGGGGTCCCAATTCTCGGGATATGTTACGGCCTACAGGTCGGACCGATTTTCTCATGATTTGGGAGAGGATTCCTTATCGTGCGTAGGAAATGGCCTGGCAGCTGAAAGGCACAGTAGAAGAATGCGACCATCGTGAATACGGCTTCGCCCAGGTGAAAATCGGCAAGATCGGAGGGGAGAACGCCTCGGTGGACGCGCTGTTTGAAGGGCTTGGGGACGAGATGCCGGTATTTTTACCGTTCGGTCGACGCGTTTGCTTCCGTGACTAACTGACGATCCAGGTGTGGATGTCCCATGGCGATCAGCTATCCTCCCCTCCCCCCGATTTCCATGTCATCGGATATACGGGGACCGCACCCTACGCAGCTCTGGCTCACAATTCCAAGCCCTTCTATGGCATCCAATTTCATCCGGAGGTGACTCATTCCCCTCGCGGCAAAGAGGTCATCGGTCGATTCATACTGAATATCTGTGGGTGTCGAGCGCATTGGACGATGGTGAGCACTTCAATTGAAGTGCGCCTGCATGACTTACTGACAGTATCATAGGAAGAGTTCATCGGAAAAGAGATCGCGAGGATCCGTGAAATATGTGGGCCGACTGGCCGAGTGATTGGTGCAGTCAGTGGCGGCGTGGATAGCACCGTTGCCGCGAAACTTATGCACGAAGCTATCGGGGACAGGTTCGTCTCTATCCCTTCGCGCTGCTATTCTCTTATCATTATAGATTCCACGCGATAATGGTCGACAACGGCGTTCTCCGTCTAAACGAAGCGAAACAAGTCAACGAAATGCTCAACCAAAACCTCGGCGTCAACCTCACCGTCGTCGACGCTTCGGACCTCTTCCTATCTCGACTCGACGGCGTCGAAGACCCCGAGCAAAAACGCAAAATCATTGGTAATACTTTCATTAATGTATTCGAGGCCGAAGCAGCCAAGATCGAAGCGGAGCCGGCGAGGGAAGTGGAACAGGGTGGTGTGGAGAAGGGTCGCGTTGAGTGGCTTCTTCAAGGGACGTTGTATCCGGACGTGATTGAAAGCATCAGCTTCAAGGGACCAAGTGCGACCATCAAGACGCATCACAACGTCGGTGGTTTACTCAAAGACATGAAGCTGAAGCTCATTGAGCCGCTGCGCGAACTATTCAAAGGTGAACACCCTTTTGATTTCTCTTCTGGCGAGTCACTTCTTCATCCTGCCTTTCTCTCAGACGAGGTCCGCGCCCTCGGCCGCCTGCTCTCCATCCCCGCCCCACTGGTCCAACGACACCCCTTCCCAGGCCCTGGTCTCGCCATCCGCATCCTTGGCCCTGTCACACGCGAACAAGTCAAAATCCTGCAACAAGCGGATAACATCTACATCGAAGAGATCCGAAAGGCGGAGCTGTACGATCAGATCGCTCAGGCGTTTGCTGTTCTGCTGCCTGTCAAAGCGGTGGGGGTTATGGGTGATTCGCGGACGTATGAGCAGGTATTTTGTGGGCCGTCGTTTGCGGTTTCGTTGGCTCAATTTCCCGACCCAGGTTATCGCTCTTCGCGCGGTGCAGACGGAGGACTTCATGACTGCCGACTGGTGCGTTTCAAATAATATCATTGTGTTCCGTATTCACTCAAAACCGTTTGTAGGTATGTTTTCCCGCCCGAAATACTGCGTCGGATTTCCTCTCGCATTACGAACGAGGTTGCGGGAATCAATCGTGTTACATACGATATATCGTCGAAGCCACCTGCTGTAAGTCTTCATTCCGTCAGCAATCGCATTGAGGGATTGATGAATACGCCTCCAGACGGTTGAATGGCTTTGATTCGAAGCAAGGACTCATATCTCCACAACGTCGATAACAGTTACAAGGGGAAAAAATCAAAAACACAATTCAAACATATGCTCTCAACGTCTTGAATATCTCGATCCGTTTATTCAAAACAATGTCACTGCTAAGCGCTAATGTTCAGTCAAATCTCAATTCAATAGCACTGGACAAGAAACCCACGTACTTGGCACATTCAGCCACAGAGAATGGCCCCGACGGCCCCCCCAGTGTTGACGTGTGTACACGTCCCCGCTCCCAATATTCCGAGTTCGAGGGCCGGCCCTTTGCAGCCTTCGAACGAAAATGCCACCACGTTCGCGCTGCCTCCCAATATCTAATCAACCAAATGGCGAAGGCCGCAATAATGAGCACGAATATCGGAATGGTGCGAGAAACCAAAATCTTTACCGTAAACGAATGCCTGCCTGAGAAGCTGATACACTCGCCATTGCACCCGACCTCTTTGCCTTCGGCTCCGTCACAGGTTTCCCCGCTGAACGCGATGAGGTTGGCGGCTTGGGCATTCAGCGCCAACACGGCTGTGATCAGGGCGGTGAGGGTGAAGCGCATCTCAGCTAATCAGCAAAGGGGAAGACTTGGGATTCGAATCCTGTCCCTAGTCCATCGCTCATCCACGATTCTTATAGCATTTCTCAAGGACGCACGTTGGAGACGGGGCCAAAGGGGCAAGGTCGTAAGTACATCTAGAAGTTTACGAGGCAAATCGAGGGTAAACTTTGCCTTGTATGAATGAGGCAAAGGTATGGTTATCATTCTTCCCGAATCAGCCTTCTCAATATTCAAGTCCTGTCAAATCTCCGCTCCCAGACCGAATGTAGCTGACCTTACTATCGTTCGCACCTCATTACCGAAGACTGGCAAGGGCTAGTCCATTGCTCTTTCAGCGGAGAACATCTCGTATAGATATACTTAGTATTATGCTTTTGAATGGGATCCAACCCAGAGCCTATTTGAAACTAAGATGAGGAGTAACGGATTTGAAATTTGAACCCGAAGGGCAAAGAAATCAGTAGCCTGCGTCTGAATCTTCTGACCTTGTGTGGTACTAGCCTGAGGACTAGGTTGAGAATAAGAAATCTATCTGTGTCTGGCAATCGGACGCTAAACCACCCATCGAGTCCGTGGCTGTTATAGAGCAGGCTGAGCAGCTCCGACGATCTCGCGATTGAATGCTAGGAGAGCTATTAAGAGTGATGCACGTTGAGCTTCGGTAAAATAACGCGAGCGCCAACACTGGCACTTGTCGGTGTCAGCCGGGGCCTCATTGAACTTTGGAGTTGTCGGACGGGTCATTTCGCGGTCACGGGGTCTCGGAATGGGAGCTGGATCCTGTTCCTGCTGCGTCCGTCTTAGTAATCGTCCACGATTTTATACCGTTTTTTGAACAGCCTGCTGCATGGGAGGGCATTACGTTCAGTAAGTACTGTGTAGGATGGATCGATTGAGCTTCGAAGCGCCAAAGGTATGGAAGGTATGAATCTCGTACCTTCATCTCTTGCTCCACTCTCTGAGTCTGATATGCAGATATCGTACGGCGGCCTAGCCTAGCGCGGGTGAAGAAGGAGGGACGGGGAGTTGGAATTCTTTCAGCATCACATCGACTGTCCCGATACTCATTTCGGTCTTTCAACGGCGAACTTCGAGCGAACGGTGTAGTGTTAAACCGGTCGATATTGCTAAGGAATTCGTGCTTCGAAGAAGTGATTAGTTCGACTGGTCATAAGGAATGAGTCGTCATTGTTGTTGCCTGTCTCTGCCACTGGCAGCAGAGGCTTCAGATTTTATTTGGAGCTTCAATGTATATATACCCGCGAGAATCGGTTGGGTTGGGTATTTGAACGCATCCCGGGGGTTGTTGAAATGACTTTGATTTCAAATCTGAATTCGAGTGAGCGCGGGGCTGTAGATCTCGGTGTAGATTATACTTACTGACATACTGGACGGCCGGTTGAACTTAGCATTTGGATGTTGCTGCAAGAATTCTGAATCACAAGCTCCGAGTTGGGACTGGATTCGAATTCAGAGTCTTTCAGAAGCCAGGAAGGGCTCAGATTGCATTGATTTCAATTTTGACTCAGTCACTCGGATTCTTGAAGTGGCAAGCAGCCTCTTCGAGCCTGTCGTATAGCAGTTCGAATGCAGATTCAGAGATGGGAGTGTTGGCTTGAGAGATTGGTTGTAGCGTTCGAATGGCGATGCGTCGAGTTGACGAGAGTCGGAAGCAAAAGGAGAATCGTGGGAATTTGAAAACCGTGAAATTTGAAGCGATGCTCAGAGCTTGATCCGAGCAAACAAGCACGGCCCGATCCATCGATAACTCATGCCGAATCACTAAATTGATCGTCGATTAATCGGTTGTTCGGTTCCAGATCGGTTGTGCCCAAAAAAGAAGCTTTGAAGGATTCTCCGCGTTGAGAAACAACGAAAACCAGAGAAAAACTGAGGATATTTTTGCTAAGCGATAATGTTCTGATTCCCTACGGCTGACCTGAGAGCTCTTCTCATTTGGTTCCAACTTCCAATGCAATTCCAAAGAGCAAAGAGTCACGGAAATATGAACGCCGTTGTCTCGTATCATAGCTGCGCACGACACGCGCCGGTTGAAGCCAGAAGCAAGCCTGTCTGCTAATTCGAGACAACACGTTCAAAAACTCGCGCGGTGCCCAGATTATTTTCGATTTGCAAGACCAGTGTCAATATTGAAGAGACTGCACCAGCGAATAACAGATTCATCCTGATTTACCGGCTGATATATATGGGAGTGGATACATATGTGCCACGGGGGTGAAACGGAGTTTGCGCTCTATTGTACCAACCATGCCTTGATTCACAGCCCGAAAAGCGATCAATAAATCAAGTTATTGGTGCTAGATTAGAAAATCTGCACTTGAGAATGAATAACCCCAGAGCAGATCTCGTCAACGGTCAGCCTGCCACTGTAGGTTTGTATATCACTTTTTCTGATGAAATTCCACCAAAAGCTTGTTGGATTCTGAGCGTGTCCCTCCATCTGGTCCATCACCATGCTCGGGAATCTTATCCTCGGACAGCCGTCGCCTCTTGAGTGAAAGTTGAAGTCGCCTCATTTCCAACTCCAGAGAGTTAACACGCTGTCGTAGCGAACCAATCTCGTCACCACTTCCATGTGAGACAGACTCTTCAGTACGATACCAGAAAACCAAAGATCAGATTCTTTCCCAGATACGCATTTTGCAGGACATACCGTTTGAAACTGATCCATTTCCACTCAAGTCTTGCTTTTCTTTATCCGCATAAAGACCCGTGTTCTCTTCTTCAACTTGCAAATTATCTGCGGAGGAGCGGCATTGAATAGCATACTTCGTTTCAAATGGAAGAAAACGCCTACCGGCATACATCTTTGCTAACACTCCCGCTACAAGCGAAAACACAGTCCAGATGGTCGAGAGCATGGCAAATGTGGAAACAAAAACACTAGTGATAGCAGATCCCAGTGGTTTCAGCCTCGGTACGGTCCTGGAGTACTCCATAATAGGCACTCGGTCGGTGGTATTATAAAATCGGACTGTTTCTTGCATCCGACCAAAGAAAGCTTCATCCGCCATAGCAGCTCGAGATTCGTTGATGCTCGGAAATTGTGCCTCGGGTGTGCTTGGCAGGATGCTTTGATTGTACATCTCTGCTGAAGCGTATATCAAATTCGGATGGATGACCCCCAGTTCCAGCCGAATCAAGTGCAATCTACTTTGAAGGACATTGTGAATGATAGCGGAGACGTCGGTCATGTCGTTCATGTCGGCATAATTGGGGTCCCTAAAGTGGATCATGGGTACAGGGAAGGGTTCGTCAGCGCTAGTAGCGTTTCGCGAGAGTCGTTCGGGGTCTGTGTCGAAGTTAGGATCCCGAGTTGGGTGATTCGGGTCTTCGGACGTGTGGATGTAGAACAAGCGTCGTCTGCTGCGAAATGCGACGGGTTGGGTATATAGGCAGTCTGCATCCCACTGCTGAGCCTTCGGGCAGGCCGGAATGAGATCGTATTCGAGGATTACCTCATGTAAGACTGAGTGCAGCTCGACTTCAGCATACCAATCATAAACACCATATCTATAGAAATAATAAGTGTCGTCATGGGCAGACTATCGTAACGTCTGGGATGCCATGGTGAACGCACAGAGCTGAATATCCTGGAGACTTCAGAGAATCGACGAAGTCCACCTCCATAGGCAGGAAATCGCGGAGCACGTGGAATGGTAATTTGCTCCGTTGTATATCGTCCTCCCAAGTCAAAGTGAAGCGAGTTTCGGGAAGATCGCAGATAACTTGAGCGGAAAACTGTTCATACGGTGAGTGAACTAGATTGAGTTATCTGCCGCGGAAGGACGTACCCAAAATATTTCCTCAGGCCCCCCGTAATTTTTTATAGCCGAAGTGGATGAAGTGCTTTCATTATAATGAAATGATATGTTGCTCTATCGACGACTGTCAGAGATACTGTCCTCTTTTTTAGGGAGACACATACGACATCGCACGCATCGGACAATGGGTTGTTATAATACGAGAATGTGGATGCTGGGGTGTTTCCATTCCGAACGTCGAAGGCACTGGATATAGTAAAGTTGATGCCAGTGATCGAGTTGTTCAAAGTCACAGTGTCGCCAACAACGAGTACTTGCGGTTCGAAAGAAGATGCGGGAGGTTGAAGAACGGAAGGAAGCCACCGGCTGAGCGGTAGAACCGAGAGCGTGTCATTTGGCCGGTAAGTAGGTTCTTGTACAAATTCATAAGCGGAGAGGGGAACTATGAAAGATAGTTATCAAGTGCCGTCCGCACGAAGCTTAGCTTCTCTTACCATTGATGCATGCAAGAAAGGCTGTTAGAAGCGCGAATAGGCACAGAATGCTCGGTGTGGTCCATCTTCCGGGATATGCTGCGAGCAGGTGAGCAAACGAGCAGATGAATGCCGAAACCGAAACTTCAAGATGCATGCGACTCACGCTGCTGAGGCCATGGGGCGTAGCCTAACCGAAAGGACCAGATAGAGTGCAGTGTGGAGCGGGCTGAAAGCATCGCAAACAGTTTGATCAGAGTGGCCAGGTGCGCCGTTCATTATATACCTTGGGCGAATCATTGACAGCGAATGATCAACTTATTATAATGAGCGGTCTCGCTAGATCTGTAGAGCGTGATGCGCGGATCCACGAAGGCTATCAGAAGGGTTTCAAGCATCCAATACTGGAATGCAGTTCCTCGTAGTACTTACGATTCAGGGAACAAAAACGGAGCCGAGGATCCCTCCAGAACCCTGAGTCTCTGGCAATAAGTTCGGTAAAGAAAATTCACACTTACAGTCATGAGTTGGGGCATACACATCACCGTCTGAGTGACGCAGATCTATTCAGTACGAGGCTGCACAGTGTTGAGAAACGGTACATGGTGGGAGAGAACTTGGGAGAGAACAAGAGATGATTGGTGCTGCACGCATCAAAAAGCCCGAACAAACACGAAGCAGCCAAACATCCTCCTCATCGTCCACCACGATGACGGTCACAATCTTACGAGTTTAAATTCCATCGGCCCGCCCTTGGACGTCTTCCAACTCTGGCGGGACCCACTGCTCCGCCCGGGCTGGCTGCAGCTGCGTCACGGCTCGCTGCCCAGTGCCGTTATATCATTTTTCGCGCCTTTGGGGATTTCGGCAAGGATTTTCGTTGCTTTCAGCTAGATTTCTGCATACGAATTTATCGAAAATTTTACAATCTCAAGGGCCATTTTCTTGACTTGTTCACCGCACATCCTTCCCTAGTCTATGATATCACGAACTCGGCGATCTGATATTTGGACGCGCAAGCGCTGATCTTCCTGCGGCTGCCAGCTCTGTCTTGGCCCTTTTTTACGTTCACGATCATACGAACCTGCCTGGGGCCCTGGTCATGGTGCGTGTCAAACTCCCTGTCTTCCCCCGGGAATCCGTCAATTTATTCTCTAGAGCGTCACGCATATCCCCTGGTTCAACGTTCAGCTACGGGTGCGTTTTGATCTCGTTATTCATCACCACTGCAAAACTATTCTTTCAAACATGGAATTGCGATCGACCTTAAGTCCCTTCCATGCGGCTGTCGGGATAATGACCTCTCGCATGCTTATCTATCTGCGCAAGGCAACGTCGAAGAGCTTGATGATCTCTGCTGGCCGGTTGGGAGAAGATGGTATGGTGGTTCGCTTACTATTGTTGATACTGAAGGCGTTTATTTTTTACAGGCGAGACATTACGGTTCACATACTCCTCCACTATTTGATGAGCATAGATTGCGTCAGAAGTATAATAGCTGTATGTATCACTATGAAATGCGCGAAACAGGTTTGTTGGACAGGAAAGTGGAAGCTTGCCGCCGGCGTGATGGGATCAAATCTTGCTTCTTCCCTCCTTCCACCGGGCACCCCGTTAACGCCCACAACGACTCACTCGCCCACACTTTCCACGCCTGAACTCCTGCGTGAGCTTCCATGTCCAGTCTCGAGATAGTGCCACCGATTGTTCGGTGATGGACTCAGAGAGCTTGCAGATGCCAGCTCCCGGCTTACCTCTCCCCGAGCTATGGGACGCAATCATCAGCCATGTTTTGGATCCATACGAGATCGTTCCTCGAAAAGATCTGAAGGCCATCTCTCTCGTTTGCAGTTCTTTCTGCGCGCCGGCACAAAAGGCTTTGTTCGAAAACGTTCTGATACACGACTCCTGCCCCCGAGAAACGCTCGATAATGGTGAAGAACGGTACATCACGAAGGAGCTTGCAATAGTTAAAGCAATTCGCTTCACGGATCTTCTGAAGGAGTCACCACACCTCCTACGTTACATCCGCTATCTATCAATCGGCACTGACGACCCAGAATGCTTTCGCATCGTTGCGGCTATTCCGTGGTCGCAGCTCCGTAATCTCGAATTTCGCCATCTCAGTGTAGCGACTCTCGAACGATGTCCCGACGGTGTAGCGCGGCTGTTGGGAATCACCTCCATTCGGACCTTGACTATACAAGGGTGTGGCGACCGCGTTGACTTCGAAGCGGTGTTCTCGTATTGTTCCCCAAGCATTGAGCAGTTAGGTCTCATGGCCGTGCAACCAATACTGGCATCGGGAACTCTGCCGCCGTCCGCATGCGCGATCCGCGGCTCTCCCCGCCCGATTATCCGGGGGTTGACCGTGGGCTATTCACCTGATATTATGGATATTCTTGGGGAGGCTTTCGACTTCACCCGTTTGGAAACCCTGCATCTTGTTCTTAATCATGGTCCCCGTTTGGCGTCCTTCTTCAGCCGTTATTGCTCCACTGTGAAGTGTCTAACAATTATGGATAAAGGTAAATTTAGTACTCGAATCGGATTAATATTCATCTCAGCTCATTCTCTCGAACCTGTAGATCCAGGATGGACCGATTTCGACCCTATAATGCACCTTCCAAAGCTTATACAAATCGACGTCTCCGTCTCCGAGTTGAATCTGGATTCATTCATAAACTTCCTCACAAATATCACCACAAGCAATCGCATCGAACAGATCAAAATCCTGTTCTGTCTAAGTAGTGACGACACGAAGGACCTCCGCAAGGACATGACCGTCGACACGGCCCGTCGATTCGAAGATGTTGTCCTACAGCCTGGGCGGCTACCGGCGCTTCGTGTGGTGCAGATGCAAGTCCATCTATTCCCCATGCTGCACGGAATTCCTGTGGTTATCGTTCCGGAGTTCTTTCCGCGACTTCGGGAGAAAGGGATCTTGGAGTTGATCTGAGAGATGTGCGTGAGGTGGTGGCAAATCCGGGGTTTCTTCCGCGACTACGGGATCGTATCAGTATGACGAAGTCCTAACCTCTTTCTTTTTCTCTTACAAAAATTGCTGGACTGTGGTAGATTCGACCCATAACAAACCTGTCGGATGATCCTGCTTCGTTGACACGGGTTTGAGGAGGAATTGGACCAACTTTTCCAAGTTAAGGCACCAACCTTTTCGTTGCACTGCAGCCACCGACGATTTTTGGAGATGAATTCTGAGCAAAGGTGATACACCGATTACTTGGAAAGAAACGGTCTTGACCGTTGAAAAATAAACAGTTTTAAAAGGAAGCGGTCGGAGTCTTGGGACCATTCCTCCCAAAAAAAATGCCCGTCGTCCCAGCCCACCGGTACACCCTCCGACTCCCCTCCACTTACTCACGGTCTTCAAGCTATAAGCTTACTTATACACCGAACCACCGAAATTGAACCCTAACCCACCCAAAGCAACGGTACCGAGTCCGAATGAATGTGCAGAAATGCCTCAAGATGACGTGATCGGACCATCATGATGGATCGCATAAAAGCCTCGAGCGGGCACTGCCTTCTTGTCCTCCTCCTCCTCCCTTCCCCGCGAGGTGCTGCGCTCGTATTTCCCTCTGGATTTGTTGGACTGCGTTTCTAGGACTGCGTTTCTAGCCCCGTATGTTGCTCGACGGTGTCGACTCGGACGATACGTGCTCGTATTTCAAGACTCGGTTTCAGTTTGGGCAAGGAAACGCTGGATTTCTTGCGGTGAATTACTTACTTGGTCTGGTTACTTGTGGCTTGTGTTTTCCTCAAAGACTGGCTGGTACCTCGACTCGACCCTCGTTCTACCCGCAAACGGCGTGCTCTTGCTTAAGGAGCTCGCTCAACCCAGACTTGACGCGACAATGTGAAAGACGGGTGAACGCGAGAGCGTAGTCCTCACGAAGTCGGATCCCGTCTTTCCTCGACATCTCTCTCGTTCTCGCTGCTGTCCTCTCCGCCTCTTCCCTACCGTCTTGGCTCGAGCCCTTGTCTTGGCTAACGCTCTCACGCACGGATCCTCCGCCAAGTCTTCAAATTCTCACCGCGTCTCCGTGTTATTCGCTTTGGAATCGCGAGTCACGTCTTGATTTCCTCGGTGCGTCATCTCCTCCTTTCCCCTCCCTCTCCGACTGACCATGTTTATTCTCAAAGAACATTCAGCCGATTCACGCGCACCCTCAAAATATAACCTCCCATCCTTGTCTCCCGCGTTGCCCATGATACACCGACAACCCCGCATATCGATGCCGACCGCGTTAACCATCTCCCGCCACAGCTGACTCGGGGAATCGCCGTCGCTCATTGGTTGCGAGGGCGGGAGAACTCCGTTATCGCGGAGGTCCTTGATTCCGCGTTTCTCCCTTCTGCTTTTCTCGTCCGTTCTCTACCGCAGAGGCAGAGATGACACCGAGACATTTTACCGAGTCTCCCCCAGCTTGCTACAGCCCCGCAGGGATTTCAGCAACATTTTCACGATTTTTGTAGCCCTTGACGACGTCCATCAAAACTTTATTTACACCTGTATATTTCCCCTCCCATCGCCCTCCCGCGCATTTCGCTTCCTGCCTTCATCACCACTGGATACCTCCTCGTCCATCGCCGCCCCATCCACCTCACCAGCCATGAAATCTCTTCTCCTCCAACCACTATTCCCCTTCGCCAACCTCCCCGCACTCCTCACCCTCATCGTCCTCGCCCTCCCGCACACCACAAACGCAATGGAAAACGGCATGGACATGTCCATGGACGACGGCATGTCCCTCGCATCTGGCACCATGCTCACCTATCTCCACTTCTCCCCCATCTCCGACACCCTCCTCTTCAACGGCTGGGTGCCGCAGACGCGCGGGGCGGTCTTCGGCGCGTGCGTCGGGTTCTTCATTCTGGCGCTCGTGGAAAGGTGGTTGGGGGCGGTGAGGGCGATGATGGAGGCGGGGTGGGGGAGGGAGGCGGCGAGACGGGCGAAGACCGAGAAAGATGCCAAGGGCAAGGGGAGGAGAAGGTTTTTAGGGTTGAGCGCACCGCCGTTCGTGCCTGCGAATGATATCATGCGAGGGGTCATACACGCTGTACAGGCGGCGCTGGGGTTTGTCTTCATGTTGGTCGTCATGTACGTCTTGTTTCATTCGTTTTATCTGCGGTCTTTCTGACCGTTTTCTCGCCGCGCATCGCTGACTCGTCCCACAGGACCTTCCAAGCATCCTACATCATCACCCTCATCATCGGCCTCGGCGTAGGCGAAATGCTCTTCGGGCGATACGCTGCCGCCGCCGCCGCTTCCAAAGGTCATTGATACCGGCGTCTCGATGGAATGCTGATATTGGTTCCCTACTACCTGTCGTCGCTATCGGCCGGACCTCTGTTTTGTGTGGATGGATATATCATGCTTTGTACCTTGTATTCTACTTAGTTCGCTGTCCCTTACGCACGTATCCCCCGTCGTCTCGGTTTTACTTACGACTGATTTTTGTATGATATCTGCACGCAGTACGAAAACATAGACGTCGATTGCACTGTAAATCGTGAACGCGTGAACCCCTACCCAATATCGCAAGCGGACGTAGAACAAGGGTCTTTATGTCCTCCAGTTCACTGGAATCTTACATCCGTAAGCAATAGCAAGTACATCCAATCATACATCGATACCGTTCGTCAGTAACATACATCCAAATCGTACATCAACGTATCCATCATCTCATCTATGCAAGTAACGTCCATGAAACCTAAATCGTAAACACCTCCGCACAAAACCTCACGCCCCCTCCCCCTCCTCCCCTCAAATTTTCCGCGACGACCGCATTCCCCGCCTCCCGCACGAGACTCGCAGGTCCAGCAGCGAACACGGCCGTCGTCTCTCCTTCTCCTGCTCCTTCTCCCTCCTTACTTCCCATGGCGGCTTTCTCCCCTGTGGTTGCCATATCCTCCTCGGATACAGACGCGCTCCGTTTCTCCCCGCCCTCCTCCGCATCCCCACCATACTTCGCAGAACCAAACGACGAAGACGAGCCCCGAATTAAGGCCCCCAACACGCCCCTCACCTCCGGCCGCCCCTCCCCCTCCACGACGACGCAGTTCGGGATCGCCGGGACCGCGAGCGGGTCGCAGAGGCAGGTTACGTGGATTTGGATGTGCAGCTCCAGCGGTGAAGTCGGCGGCGAGTTAGAGTTTGCGGATTGGGAAGACGAAGAGGAAGACAAAGAGGCGTTCGCAGCCGCTACCGCCGCAGCGATCTGCTGCAGGTACGGCGCGAGGTGCGAGATGGCGCCTGTTTGGTGCGCGTCAATAACCCCCATAAACACAAGCAAGAGAAAGCTCACCAAACGACCGGACACACCAACACCACACGATCTTCCGCGTGCGCACCTCTCTCCTTCCTCCTTCTCCTGCATTGACATCCCTCACATACCTCCCCACAATCTCATCCAACACCCCCAGCGCCACCCCCGCGCCGCTCCCGCCCGCGACGAGCAGCACGCGTTCGTACTCCCACGCGCGGAGCGAGGGGCCGCCGTAGGGCCCCTCGAGGATGAGGTGCGCGTGTCTTGATGGTGTTGGGGTGGGAGCGGGCTTCGTGATGTTTTTCTCCTGAGCGGTGTCGTCGGGTTTCGAGGAAGAAGCTGCTTCCACGTCCGCGTCCGCGTCCCCGCAGTCCTCACATCTCTCTTCCTCCTCCTCGTCGAAATCAAGATCCTCACCAGCCGCGGCGTAATCCCACAACGCGCGGGTCCAGTCGCCGCACGCGCGCGCGACGAGGAGGAGGCCGAGGGGGCGCATGCCCGTGGGGTCGGAGGGGTCTGGGGAGAAACGCGAAGAGGGGTTAGTGAGTGAAAGGACAATGAGGGAGGACGAAGAAGAAGAGAAACGCGGCAAGAAAGAACTCGGGGCTGGCCCCTCGTCGACATACACCCGTGCGCTCCTCAACGCCGAAACGTCGAGATCGCGACACCTCATTGCCTCAAGCAACCAACCTCTCTCCCTCCAAACCCGACCAATCACCGCGCCCCCAATCGCACAAAACCACACATCCATCGCACGCGTATGACGTATCATACATACGATCGCCACAACGCACCACTCCCACCCCCACTTCTTCTTCTTTCACATTCGCACAGAAGAACACCCAGTCGCACAACAACACACACAAGCCCGCAGCACACGAAGGAGAGATGGGTGGTGGTTGGGGAAAACAAATGACTGAAAGAAGATCGAAGAGAAACGTACCTCTCAAAACACTCCTCCCTCCACCCGCCGAACACACGCTCAGGGGGTGGCTCTCCCAGGCCCGCGCGCCGACGAGGGCACGCAGGGCGACGTGCTGCCCGCCGTGGTGCGGGGTCGCGAGGGGCTGGGGGTGCTGGGCTTGGGGGATGGTTATCTGTCCGAGAGAGGGTAGTCAGTCAGTTGTCGTTTAGACGAGTAGACAGGAAAGGGAAAGATATGTGCGAGAAAGACGGGAAGTGCAAGACAGGCAAGCGAAAGATATGAGAGCGCGAGAGAAAAGATATGCGATATGTGTGGAAGAAAAGACAGGCAAGCGAAAGATATGTGAGACAGAATGACAGGAAAGATATGTATATACGAAAGAGATATACAGGAAACAGGGAGAAAGAGAGAACTCACCAAAACCCACCCCCCCTCCCTCCTCTCCCCGCGCGCCTCGAGGCGCCCGACGACGACGCGCCAGCGGACGAGGATGCGGAGGAGGAGGTCGGCGGCGTAGAACGCGAGCGGGGGGAAGATCCAGGGGGAGGCGTAGATGGTGTGGTAGCAGATGGTGATGAAGAAGGCGGGGAAGAGAAGGTAGCTGTGGGTGGGGTTAGTAGGTTTCCGGAAACACAAACTAGACGAAGAAAGAAAACACGAAGCAGAGAATGCACTCACTGCAACACCAAAAACCCACTCCACCACACCCTCCTCACCGGCGCCACGCTCGTCAGCGCAATCAAACACAGCGCCGCCAACGCCGCCACCCCGCTCCCCTCCTTCTGCTGCGTCAATATCGGCAGATCGAAGACGACGTGGTTGTTGATCCAGATACTCCCGTGCACGAGCGCGGCGAGGAGGAGGAGGCGCGCGGACCAGCGGTGCACGTAGTTCAGTTTGCTCCAGTCTGCGCCGGGGCCGAGGAGAAATAAGGTGAGAGGGTTGTTCTTGGTGGCGAAGAGGAAGACAGGCGGGAGCTGCGCGAGGGCGAGGAAGCCTGCGCGGTTCGGGTTTTCGAGGAGGGGGGCGCGGAGGATTATGCAGAGCAGCGCGAAGAGGGCGTAGATCAGGATTATGAATACTTCGATGGAATTATTATTCGAAAAGAGGGGAATGAAAGAAAAGCGGAAACGTACTCTGTCCGACATTCAACCCCAACCCAGGAGGCGTCCACATCCGCAGACTATCCACAGCTACCACCGTCCTCCCCAGTCTCCCTACTTTCGCTGCACCTCCCCGCCCCCGCCTCCTCGGCACCCACCCCCACACCCCCCACACACCAACACACACACCCAGCCCCACGACCCACATAATCGTAAACCGCGTCTGCCACTTCGGGTCTTCTTCGTACGATTGGTACGGCAGCAGTGACGCGGGGATGATCGGCGGCGCGCCGTGGTCGACGAGAACTTGAGACATCGTGGTTCGTTGGAGTTGTCGACGACGATCGTTTCGTTGATGTTATCGACAGCGAGAGCGTCTTCGTTGACGTTATCGAGACGAGAGCGTCTTCGGAAATGTTATCGACAACGAGAGCGTCGAGCGAGACTTCGTGAATGTCGAGGGCGACGGTGGACTTGGCGTCGAGTAAACCGAAGACAGCGACGAAGTGAACACGAAGATGAGGCGCTGATCCTAGCGCCGAATTAGGCAGGAAACAAAATATTTATTGATCGTATTGATCTGCTTGCTCCTGTTACTCCGTCGTCGCCAACTCGCCGCTTATGTATTTTTGAACCCTTCGCTATCGATGCGGTGGTTGCGAACCCGGTCATCTCAAGGTATGCAGGAAAGCTCCATCAGATTCTTAACAAGAGTCCCCGCCTACTGGTTGCCAGTGGTAGGAAGGCTTCGTCAATGGATGCCGCCGGAAACAAAACAACAACCAAAAAAGGTGTATGTTGGAAATTTATGACCACCGCAGGGGTCGAACCTGCAATCTCCTGATTGCGAAAGTGTTTACAGATATCGTAGTCAGACGCGATGCCATTTCGCCAGGCGGCCATTGATGGTGTTCCACAACAGAACATCTGGAGCGAAATCCTAATATTTACTCATGAGGCAACGAATAAAATTCATTTAACTTGCCAGTGCGCGGGTGCGCCGATACATACAAGAAAAATTGCCACCCAATATCCTCAAGTCTCGATCGAGCAATTGCGTTCGCAGGCAGAATCTTGGCTAAAAAACCTGGCTGATCATGAGCCTTACTCTGTTTGACAAATTGAACTCGATGCATTCAATGAACATTCAATATTCAGGCAGCAGCAACAATGGATCACTCCTTGAAGCTAACACTCTCACCTCCTCAAGAGTCAGAATTAATTCAATCTGAATCCTATTTTTTTCCACTCTCATCGCTCGATCCAAATCGCCTCTGAGTCTCTCAACAGTGAGCATATACTAATAGGAACTCAGAAAGTTTGGCACCCCACTATTGTCGCAATCCCTAATTTCAAACATCCCGGCTCTCGCCATCATTCTACTCGGTTTTTGACCTTCACTCCGAATTCCAATACCATCCATCCCTTATCCAAATCCAAACTAGCAACGGTCTTCAACACGGACTTGAAGTTGCCTCTTGATACTGTTTTCGTTTCGCCAAATGAAACCGAAAACGTTGGAGCCCAACATTGTCATGGTCCAATGGACGACTTCGGAAATGATTTTCCAAGGAGCTACTTACTCCTTCGGAAAGTTGGTCCAATTCCTCCTCGAACCCTTATGAGCGAAACGGTATTTTTCCGACAGGTTTGTTATGGGTCGAATCTGCCACAGTCCGATGATTGTCGAAAGTCTAAAGAAAAAAGATCATTGAGACTCCATCATACTGATACGATCCCGCAGTTGAGGAAGAAACGTCGGATTTGCCACTACCTCACGCACATCTTTCGGATTCCCACTCCCCGCCACCTCCAGGATCCCTTTCTCCCGAAGTCGCGGGAACAACTCCCGAATGATATCCACAGGAATTCCATGGAGCATATGGAATAGATGGACTTTCATCTGCACCACACGAAGCGCGGGTAGCCGCCCAGGGTGTAGGACGACATCTTCGAATCGACGTGCCGTGTCGACGGGTATATCCTTGCGGAGATTCTTCGTGTTGTCGCTGGTTACAGGGAACAGAATTTTGACGAGTTCGATGTGATTGTTTGTCGTGACATTTGCGAGGAAATTTATAAATGAATCCAGCGTCGAGATGACCACTTGGATTTGTGCAAGAGCTGGAAGGTGAATTACAGGATCGAATTCGGTCCATCCCGAATCTAATCCAGGTTTCAAAGAATGAATTAATGCGAATACTAGTTCGATGAGAGCGAATTTACCTCTATTCCTGATGAATAGACACTTCACGGTGGAACAATAACGGCTCAGGAAGGGCGCCAAACGCGCACCTTCATCCAAGCCAAGCTCCAGGGTTTCCAAACCACTGAAGTCGAAAGCCTCACCAAGGATATCCATGAATTGAGACGGATAGTCGGGGAGGCTCAACTCGCGAATAGCCGGTCGTGGAGTGCCCCGGATCGCGCGTCCAGAGAAAGTCACCGGGGACTCGGGAAGCGGCCAGTGCAGGAACGAGAGACGCAACGTTTCAATGCTCGACGAACAGTACGAGAACACCGCTTCGAAGTCGATGCAATCTCCATGCCCTTGCAAACTCAAATCCCGAATAGAGTTGATTCCCAAAAGCCGTGCTACACCGTCAGAACATCCTTCGAGAGTCGCCAGGCTGAGATTTCGAAATTCGAGACTGTGGAGTTGCTGCGACCAGGGAATCGCGGCAGCGATGCGAAAACACTCCGGGTCGTCGGTCCCAATTGATAGATCGCGGATGTAACGTAGGAGGTGAGGCGCATCCTCCAGGATGTCCGCGAGGCGAGCTGCTTTCACTGCTGCAAGCTCCTTCGCGATGTGCCGTTGTTCACCACTGATTATCGAGAGTTTCTCGGAGCCAGGAGTTGCGTATCAGAACGTACTCGAACAGAGCCCTTTGTGCCGGTGCGCAGAAGGAACTGCAGACGAGAGAGATGGCCTTCAGATCTTTTTCAGGATCAGTCTCATATGGGTCTCGAACATGGCTGATAATTGCGTCCCATAGCTCGGGGATTGGTAAGCCGGGAGCTGGCATCTGCAAGCGCTCTGAGTCCATCACCAAACAATCGGTGGCACAATCCACAAAGTAGGTATGGAAAACTCACGCGGGAGTCAAGGTCTGGAAAGTGTGGGCGAGTGAGTCGTTGTGGGCGTTAACAAGATGGGAGGGAAGAAGCAGAATTTGATCCCATCACGCGCTGCCGGCTCCCTTCCACGTTTTTGTCAAACACCTTGCCTCTCGCATTTCATAGTAATACATATACAGCTATTATACTTCTGATACACTCTATGCTCCTCAAAGAGTGGAGGAGTCTGTGAATCGTAACGTCTCGCCTGCAACAAAAAATGAACCGCTTTTAGTCCTTATTAACAACACACTGCAAGCTACTCAGCATACCATCTTCTCCCAACCGGCCAGCAGAGATCATCAAGCTCTTCGACGTAACCTTGCGCAGATTGATGAGCATGCGAGAGGTCATTATTCCGACGGCCGCGTGGAACGGGCTTAAGGTCGATCGCGATCCGATGTTTAAAAAATTAGTTTTGCAGTGGCGATAAATAACGAGATCAAAACGCACCCGTAGCTGAACCAGGGGATATGCGTGACGCTCTAGATAATAAATTGAGGAATTTCCGTGGGAAGACAGGAGGTTTGACAACTTGACACGCACCACGACCATGAGCTGAACGCGGTGCCTGTGAGGTGTACAGCTGAATGAGAGAGACGCAACGCACGTTATTGAATACAAGAAGCGCCGCGACTCTGCTCAAATTCTTCGTCAAGCGTTTTCCGGCGTCGATTCGATGGCACGCACCCAAAGAAATACAAGATATTATCCCTCAAAAGAATCCTATACAAACGCACTTTCCCCTCTTTCCTCAGCGCCGATACAGTCCTTTCGAATGTTTTGAATAGGGCAAATGAGAATAAGATCCCTTCGAATATCGTTGCTAAGATTGATATATCAATTTCATTGAAGGAAGAGGGAGGAACGTGTCAATAGACATACCAGGTACCCACTGCGCCCACTCAATACCCGAATGCACCGACGGACAACCGGGGAGCGGGAGGTCGATGACATCGGCGATGACCGAGGCACGGCGGGAGTGATTGTGGACGAGAATCCACATGAAGCCGGCGATTGAGCCAGCGAAGAGCGTGAGGTTGAGGAATGCTATCTGAACGAACAAATATAATCAGATGTCGAAATGGGGTGAACGGGCAGACTTGGCTGGACAACTTACGGGCTTGGAACATTCGAAGAGCGCGTAGATACGGAGCTGCATGATAATTTCGACGCTCCAGAGAGAGACAGCGCCGACGATGCGGATTATGGTGTCCATTGCTATGCATCTGGAATGAGTGTGTTTAGAAAGGTGATTGAATCATACGTCGGCGGAAGAAGAATAGATAAATGGATGAAAGATTGAATGAAGGAGAAACGCCACGTACACATTATCTGAAGTTATTCCAGGTCGTGCGAAGACGTGGATTTGAACGACATCGAATAAAAGCAGCGCGATGCTATAGTATGAGTTGGATCCACATACAAGTCAAGTCATCCACTATTCGATTTCGAGGATAATAGATCAACAGACAGACCTATAATATCGTATCTGGAGCATTATCATTGTTGAATACTTGCGCCAAAAGGAAATCGATCACTCACCCAGAAAAACATGAATTTGCTGAAACTTCGACGTTGCGGCTGTCCGATTGCGCCCATGTCAAGATAGAGAGATTGGAACAATCAGAGTAAACATCGCACCCAGATATATCGTATCTATAGTTGGAACGCCGCCCGAGTTGATCAGTGGCCGTAGGGATAAACAGGTAACTGACCTCGTCTTCCAAAGTGAGAACTGGATACCGAGCAGGTTGAGCCCAGGTAGATATGTTACAGCTTGGAGGAGACGTACAATAGTCGTGAAGAATCCATGTCAAACCCACGACTATTTGGCATATATTAACAATGATGGTTCCGGCGTTATGAGAACATGAAGTACTTACGAACGACATGGAGGGGGATGAGGCTCGCCTTTACCAGCGGTACCAGCTGATTTGTGTTCTGAGCAGGAGCGGTTGGATTAAGGGAACGGAAGAGGCGTAAACTCATGGTGAAAAGAAAGAGGAGGGAAGAAAGAAGAAGAGGGCAGAAGGGGCAGATACCCGGTAGGCCGAACGTAAAAAAGGGCCAAGACAGATCTGTCAGTGGCAGGAAGATCAGCGCTTGCGCGTCCAAATATCAGATCACCGAGTTCGTGAATTCATAGACTAGGGAAGGATGTGCGCGCGGCGAACAAGTCAGCAAGAGATTGTTAACGGGGCCCCAGAGAATCATGTCTTGAAGGATGCCGGAGTGCGCAGAGTGACTGATGCTAATGAGGTCCACTGCAGCGTCGCGTAAAGTCAAGCCGATTGCGGTTGGAGGTTCTTGTATTCGACTCGGATTTGCACTTTCCAAGTTTCCGCAGATTGAATCCTTCAGATTGTAAAATTTTCGATAAATTCGAAGTAGAAATTCAGCTGAAAGCAATGGGAGTCCTTGCCCAAATTCTTACAAGTTATTAAAGACCTTGGGCGGTGCAGTGGTTCCCGCTCGCAGACGTGCAGAACATAGACGCGACATCTAGATCTGTTCAGAGTTGAAAGGCGTCAAGGGCGTTGCCACGGAACTCGCATGATTGTGTCCGTCATCGAGGAGGGCGATGAGGAGGATATTTGGCTGCTTCGTGTTTGTTCAGGCTTTGTGATGCGTGCAGCACCAATCGTCCCTTGTCCTCTCCCACCATGTACCGTTCTCCAACACAAGGCAGCCTCGTACTGAATCGACTTGCGTCGCTCAAACGGTGATGTCTTATAGATCTTGGTATGCCCCAACTCATGACTGTAAGTGTGAATTTTCTGTACGGAACTTACTTCAAGTACCACTACAAGTCTTGCTACGGGTCCTCGGCCCCGTTCTTGCTCCCTGAATAAATTATCGTAGTAAGTGTATTCCAGTATTGGATGCTTGAAACCCTTCTAACAGTCTTCGTGGATCCGCACATCACGCTCTACAGATTTAAGTATGTAGTGAGACGGCTCATTGAGTTGATCATTCGCTGTCAACGATTCGCCCAAAGTATATATATACAACGGTGCATTTGGACTCCGATTGAATGCTTGCCATGATCTCAGCCCGCTCCGCACTGCACTTTATCTGGTCCTTTCGGCTAGGCTACGCCCCATGGCCTCAGAAGCGTGAGTCGATGCATTCATGTTTCGGTTTCGACATTTGTTTGCCCACATGCTCCAGCATATCCTGGAAGATGGACCACACCGACCATTCTCTGCCTTTTTGCACTTCTAACAGCCTTTCTTGCATGCATAAATAGCAGTAAGAGAAGCTAACTTTCGTGCGGACGACACTCGATGGCTATCTTTCACTGGCATAATTCCCCTCTCCGCTTATAAATCTGTACCAGAACCTTACTCACTTACCGGCCAAATGACACGCTCTCGGTTCTACCTCTCAGCCGGCTTCTTCGGACTTCCGTCCGTTCTTCAGCCTCCCGCATCTTCGTCTTCTTTCGAACCACAAGTACTCGTTGTTGGCGACACTTTGACTTTGACTTGAACTTGAACTCTCAACTTTACTATATGATATCCAGTGCCTTCGACGTTCGGAATGGAAAGTTGAAACTGCCCCGCATCCTCCAATTGACATAGAGACCCATCGTCCTTCGTCCTTCACTCAAATATGTCTCGCGCTGTATTTATTATTCGACGCCGTCTTGCGTGCCAATCGGGAAGAATATTTTGCTAACATTATTGCATTCATCAAGGAACAGATGCCAAATCTCGAGGCGCTTAATGTATTGTATTGATTTCCGAGACGTACATGCGAACCGCAGAAGTGGGAGGAGGG
The DNA here is from genome assembly GCA_037176885.1 of Favolaschia claudopus. Classification (NCBI taxonomy): domain Eukaryota; kingdom Fungi; phylum Basidiomycota; class Agaricomycetes; order Agaricales; family Mycenaceae; genus Favolaschia; species Favolaschia claudopus. The sequence goes on along the minus strand of JAWWNJ010000149.1, from coordinate 239,151 downwards.
ATGTCTGTGAACGGCGAGAAGGTGCGCTGGCAGCTATCACAATTATTTAAGTTTTGTTTGTACTTAGATCGTTGAGATGTTTACAGGAATATTAATGCAGGCAATCAGTTGCCAGACGCATTAATATCTCTGTTGCACTGTCAAAAGTGTCTGGAAAGTGAGTCGCCTGGTCTACCATTCACAATAAACTTGCTATCGTTTCAGGCTTGATGTTACTTAAGTGATCACCTTTGGAAAAGTTGACCCGTAGCAAGGAAATTGACCAAGAGGCGGTGGGCGGTGCGGCAACCTGACAACGTCAACCCATGCCACCAAGGTAGCGTTTTTCGGATAAAATAAGTATCGACTTTCTTCCCGTGGACCAGGACCCGAACAGCAGCCGCTCGGCGATTGGCATCAAAGAAAACTCGCGAATGCCGAATGCACCGGATTTCGTTGGATTTCTCAGTCAGCAGAATCTCAGACCCGGGCCTGTCAAGGTTGGAATCGTGCGTATGCATAGTGAATGGAATCCGTATTTACAATTAAAAGGATTCCCGTATAAAAATCAGCTCACGATTCAGAACTTCTCTCGAGCTTCACTTCAAGTTGAAGAAACAGCCTGCCCTACTCCCTCTGAATTCTCTATCAGCGTTGGCATTAAGATTCTGATATGGTACTCAAATTCTACGCATCTCAGTTCGTCGCCGCTGGGAATGGCATCGTCGCGTTGGCGTTGGCGGAGAAACAAGCGGCGTTTGAATTCGTGCCGATCGATATGGCGGCCGGAGAGCATAAGACGGAGGAGTATATAGCGATGAATCCGTTTGGGCAGGTTCCTGTTATTGTGAGTTGAATTTCATCTATCATCTCTTCATGATCAATCCACTGCCAGCCCGTGTCAATGCTCATCGTACTTACCTCCTAGAACGACGACGGCTTTGCGATATACGAGAGTCGTGCGATTTGTCGATACCTCGACGAGAGATTTGCGGGCAAGGGAGCTACGTTGGTTCCGAAAGGGATGAAGGAGCGTGCCGTGGTCGAGCAGGCTATCTCTGTAGAGTCGATGGCGTTTGCTCCGCCTCTGGCCAAGGTTGTGATGGAGTTGGTGTTCAAAGTGTCAGTCACTATCTTTAATTGCCTCGCAAATTATCTCATCAAAGACTGACCTGCTGAGACAATTTTATTTTTGAAGGCATCGTGGGTTGGCTCCGGACCAAGCCCTGGCCGACGAAGGGATGAAGGAGATTTCCGATATATTGGAGGTTTTCGAGGTCATCCTTGCGAAACACAGGTATTTGGCTGGAGATGTGAGTGTATTTCAAACGCCCTCTGTGAAGAATTCAGATTACTTAAAGAAGGATATACTTATATTGGATGCAATAGAACTTTACCCTGGCTGACTTGGTGCACTACGCCTATGCACCGATGTTAGCCGAGAACGGCGTAGACATTATGACTGTCAAGGAACGGCCCAACGTAGCGCGGTTAGTGAATCCTAGTTCTGCTTTGAAAGAAGTATTACAGACTGACCCGGCGACTTCATATTCTAAAGCTGGTGGAACGAGCTTATGTCGCGTCCGACCTGGGTCAAGCTGAAAGCCGGGGGGATGAAGAGCACCTTGTGAGAGGCTACGGCTTCGGGTGCGTCTGATAGGAGATTGAAGAGATATGGAAAGAGCGTATATTGTTTTTCTTAGAGCAACTCCGTGCATGTATCGTGAAGGAAATTGAATGGTACGGCCATTGTTCAACCGTATGAGACTCGGAGCGGTGCTGCTGCGAGCGGGATTTCAAGCAGGAAGGATGTGAGCCCAAAAGACGGGTCAAATCAAGATTCAATCTCTGCCTAAATATCCCACCGAGTCGCAATGTCTGAGTTCGATGGCGAAAGCGTGACCAACCAGACAGCCTGAGGCTGAGACAAGAATTCCCGAAAGACCGGCCTTCTCCATGATGAAATTTCAAGTTACGGAAATCGAAGTTAGCGGTCTTATGTGGTTTGAGCAGAAAGCAAGTTGATCTTACTATACTCGACCTACGTGGCTTCAACGGGAGTTTTACCAAAATTTCAACCAATCCATGATCCAACCGGGAAGAGCCGAGGCGTGTGAACATCAAGCTGGCACAAACAGCCACAGCTTGAATGCCGTAATCAATCCAATGTGTGTCCCCAGATGCTCGAGCGTGAATCCGGACCTTGGACCACAGAAAACCCTCAGTTCTAAATGTTCCGAACTCCTCTTTTCGAGCTGGTTCATCGTGAGTCCTCATGTCTATATTTTGAATTCAAGAATGGTCCAGTTCTCGTCGGCATCAGCGCGCGGGACAGCCAGGTACGACAATATTTGTACATTAGCGCTTTTGATTCCATTGTTCAAGGGATCGAAGGCCAGAAACAGTACACACAGACCTTCCGATCATCTTGGCCTCCGTGCTCGCCGACGATCCTCAGCAGCCTTTGTTTCTTGGCATTCTTTTTTTAGCCATCGCTGTGTAAACGGTAGGCTGTTTTGTTCATTTATTGTTCCTGATTTTCGTCGGCCGAGGTCTCGTACGATCGCTCACGAGTCGGCGAGGCGGCGTTGGGCAAGAATCCACATATCGCAGCTGGTTTGACCTTGGCGCCTTTCGACTCTGAATTGGCCTATAAATGGAGGGAGGGAGCGCAGTTTTAGTTCATCCTCACTTGCGGCAATGAAGCTGAGTGTTATCTTCGTCTCTCTCGGCGCGATTCTCGGCGCGACTATCTCTTCTGCGACAGTCGTCCCAGAGTTGGCTAGGTCTCATTGTGAGTATGATATTATCTTTGTCTTCATGGTGTCTTTCACATCCACTTACCATTCCAACTCTTTCAGCCGTCTCTAACGCCCCGGACTCCGCTTGTCTTCCTGTTGCCCATGTCGTGATCGACTCGTCGACGGTTGAGATATACGACGCTTCCATCCATGGCACCGACCCCCACCTGCGTCTGTTCAACATGATTCCCCTCGCTTGCCCCGAACGTCACATCCGCTCTCTCCCGCGCTCGCCCTCCTCTCGCACCGACCTCCAACTCCGCTCCACCGACACCTCGCTCTCCACCATCGTCTTCCGCCGCGGCTTCTTCTCCTGGGCGAAATCCCTGCTCAAATGGGTTCCCTACGCCAGTACCGCTATCGGTCTCTTCGGTTTGGGCGAATGCATCTGGGAATGGGTAACTGCCGGCGTCACCATCAGCGGAGCCACCTCATGCGTTCTTGGCGGAATAACGACGCTGTACGGAATCGGCGGAATTTACCAGGCGAATGTCGCTGCGTCGCTTGCGTCTGCCAACATCAATGCGAATTTTGAGCTGGTTGATGTTACGCGGACGTGGGCGCAGGCGGGGACGCAGACGGAGATCGTCAGGCGGTCGAGGAATCCGAAGTTCGCGGAGGAGTATCATGCGATGTTGAAGAACTGGACTCTTCCCGGGGCGAGGCATCATGCGAGTGGGGAGGCGGTGACGCTTTGGGACCTTGCGCAGGCGAACCACACGCATCCGCTCACCGTCCACCACGCTCACCGCGCCTTCAAAGCCAACCATTCGCATGCCGTCAACGTCTGGTCGTCCATGCACAACTTCGAGTCGGGGAGTCCACGGCTTCATTTCGCTGTTCCCATTCCCCACGCCCCGACCGACGACGACGACGCTTCCACTGCGTCAATGGCGGCTTCCAACATTGACAAGCTCCTTCCCCGCGCCACCACTTCCAAAAACGCAAACGCGGGCACCACCCAACTCCACGCCACGCGAGTCTCCACCCTCCAAGAAGCCCTCCCCACCGGGTGCGCCACCATCGGCGAAGCCCGCGAATGCGTCCACCCAGGCGGCTCCGTCCCCTCCAAAGCCCCCGCATCCATGTACTACGGCTTCGATCTCTACGGCACCAAAGCGGACATCGAGGAATATCAAGCGGATCTGGGCGACAAATTCGACAAGGAGAACGGGTTTGAGCCGGCATTGGTGGATATGGCGAAGGATATCGTTAAGAGACAGGCTTGGGATACTTGTGTTTGCGAGCAGGTGAAGGGGAACTTCATTTCGACGGGGAGTATTCAGATGTCGTGGGATAATACGTATAATGGGTTTTCGCCGTGTTGGAAGGAGAATTGCGATAATGACGCGATGGTGCCGGTGGTTAATTAATTAGTACATAGGTTTATTTTGTTGGCGTTATTTTGGATAGGGTACCTTCGCTCGGGATTGATCAAGTTCTCTGTACTGAAGAATTAATTTGCTACCTCAGTGAACTATTGAATTCCCACCATGATCCGACGAGCAAACCCAGGAGGCGAATCATACGCAAAATTTTCAGAGTGAGACCACAGATTGAGTTGGACTCTCGCATTTCCGATCCAGCATCATCTCCTGCGCTTCGAGATTCTCGTAAGCCCGCTGGTTCGTCAAGTACATAGGTCACTAATAGTAAAGGCGCTGCCTGCTGTACTACGCCTTCCATTTTCGGAACGATCCTCCGTTTCCATCACGGAGCTCTGTGCTCAAGCAATCTATTGAGGGAATTTGAGGCAGTTCATCCTGCTTAATATGTCCAATACATCCGCTTCTTAACCGTCGCGTCCGGAGGTCGTCAATGAGATCTTGGGCTTGGCTGGAGAATCCCGTTGATTTGGAACGCAAGACCATGATTTAAATGTGGTAACAATAAAATTCAAACAACTACTAATAGCAGCTCCCCAAGCTCGTTCCTCTCCTCCTTTCTTTCCTCGAGGCGTCAATTTCTTACCCCAGATACCTGTTTCTGCTCTTCAAGTACTATTCATATTCATGTCGTCGATATCATCCGCACTCCCCCCGTTGCCAACCGGCTGCGCCGGTATTGACACGCTAAAGGAAGTCAAAGTTAGCCCCACCTTCTCAGGTACGTATCGGAGTTCAATTTCATCTCGTCCATGCTGTGGCTCAGGCTGACTTTCTCTCTCTATCCCTCTCCTTCCTTCTGCCTCTCTTCGTTTCATCCCCCACGAATCGAAAGGCTGCGCCATAAGCAACTCCTCAATCCTGCAGACCTGCTGTCCCCGCGTAGGCAGCACTCCGACATTCGAAAATGGAACCTGCGGCTGTCCGTTCAACGGCGCATTTACATTCGGAGCGGAGAATCCTTTCAGTGACTGTGCGAGGGAGCTCAGTCAAAGCTTTAGCATCGCGTGTGGGCGAAATGGTGGTTCGAGCGGTTTCCGTTCGAGCTGGAAGTTGGTGGTGGTTGTTTTGGTTGGGTCGGTGATTCTTGGAGGAGTGGGGATGTGATTGAGTGGAATGGTTAGGTGAATGAGCTGGTTTTGAGCTGCGTAGTTTAAAGCCGTAATTTATATTGCGTCTCCTCACCGGCCACCGGGCAAGTGGTATCATGGATAAAAACCACTATGAAGATATTCTGCTGTGCCAAATCGGTAAAGGAACGCTCCTCTTCCATCCTTCATCCGACTGCGGGGCTGATTTTTACGTTGGTTGAACTTGTTTTGGGTGTTTCGTTGATTTTCGGATTCGGAGTTTGAGGAATTGGAGGCACTAGTATTTATCTGTTATTCTGGGCGAGATTTTTGCCTTATTACCATCTCTATTATGCAGCTATACAACCTGCGATAGAAAATCTTAAGTCAAGCACTCGAGCTGCGTCGAGCATCTTCAACGACGGGATCGGTGATTGCCGCCAAATGATCATGATGGTCACGCGTGACGCAATGACTTGCTCCCGACACCCATCACCATGCTCTTGGCACTACATTTGCACGACATAGGCAGTCTCCGAACTCGAGTCTCTGAAACAGTGCTTTGATTTTAGCTCTCGGCTGTCTGCTGATAATCTTTGGAACCTGCGCTCTGCTCGCGTAAAGCAATTGCACGCTGCGCGCGCACTCTTGACCCCTCATCAGTCACCACAGCGGTACCGGGAAGTCGCGACTCTGTGCTTTGACTCGCTGAATCTTCAAATGTCTCTGCTCAATTATAACCGTTTGCGAATAGACATATTCCGCTGATTTGCTGTTGTCAGAATTTCTGCCACTGCGTTCGAAGGTTGCATGCAAATCCGCGCTCTAACGCTCCCAGCCTCCCACTCTGTCGGGTTTTTCGTCATACGGTCGTTGGCCGTCGAATATCACTTACGTTGCTGCTTCCGTTGGGAACTCCTCCCACTGTGAAGATTGGGAAAAAATATTCTGCAACTCGGAGTCTCTCGGACCCATTCGCGCTTCGATGGTTCGGCGACGCGGTCAAAGATGGGTATCCATATTCACCTGTATATGTGTGTCAATGGGCCTCATATATACAAAGAGCGACTTTCCAGTACGCATCTCAAAGGCAACATGCCTCCACCTCGGTCACCGACACTGCGTGCCATCCACTCTTTTCGACTAGGTTACAATCCATGGGCACCACATCGTACGTACAATTTCCTCAATTTTTCTTCTTCGAGAATCTACTTACATCCTCCCAGCGTATCCCGGACTTTGGACTACGCCTCTAATTGTTTGCGTTTTTGCGTTTCTCGCAGTATTTCTCGTGTGCATAAACGGTGAGTCATGAAATTGGATTTGGTGCGGTCATTTACACTTGAAAACACACTCAGTTCCACTCTCCGCATACGAATTCATCCACCAAGTGACCTACCGTCCAAACGATACACTTCCTGCTCTTCCTCTCAGCGCCTGGGTTCCGTCCGTTATTCAGCCCCCGACTGGCGCTTTTGAACCCCAGGTGCTAACGGTCGGAGACACGTTGATGTTAAACAATTCGGCTATCAAGTTCACGATATCGAATGCATTCGATCGCACTAACAATAACACTCCGGTGTCGACGTTCACATACTATAATAATCCGTTCTCTGAAGGATGCGATGTTGTACGTGTCTTCCAAGTTTCAGGCTAGGGGAATAGCTAATAGTTTGGATCAGCGCAACATGTCATTCGCGTATTACAGTGCGGGATATCAATCTGAATTCGAACCAACAGTAACATTCTCCCAATAAATCAAAAGAAACACAACTAACTCTTTTGCAAGTAGTTTTCCGCTCAAGTCGTCTGCGATTTTCCTAAGACTCAGTTGACCTTGACTTGGGAAGATAGTCTACCCAACAGAAAATCGCCACAGCTCCCGTTTTCGGGCGATATCAACGACCTGCTGTATTCTATGGAAAGAGACCTGGTTCGCGTTCACAGTTATAAGATGATCGTTTCTGACGTTTCTTCTCAGGTATTCGTCCTGTACGTTCAAGTGAACTGCCTTCTATTCAACCCCTTCGTCTCAAAGTTCGACATTTGTATAGAAACGCGGCATACTCGAATGTGGGCTCAACTACCACCAACCTGGAGCTTCATTACGATGTGGCTCCGGTTTGTATGGACGCTCAGCAGTCGTCTGCTCCGGACGACGACGATTGCTTAAAAACGCAGCGGCTCGGCTTCCGCAGCATCGAACGCACATTTTCGATACTCAACTCAAACGGAACGGACGTCGCTGACGATGAGACATTTCCCGTTGGTCCGGGATATTCCGAAAACAACCGAACGAACGCCGTTGAGCCCTTTCCCGTGCCTGTCGTACCTGGTATGACACTCACGCCGGAGGACGTATCCGCCGTCATTCAAAATCGACTTCAAACCCGCTTCCATTTTCTGCGTCTGCAGCTAGGCGTGATTTATCCGAATCAAATTTTCAACTCGTCGGATATGTTTAATCAAAGTATACTCCCCGTGGTGGTTCCAGGCGGCTTCCGAGCGAACGAGTCTCGAGCTTCGATGGCGAACGAGACGTTTTTTGTTCAGGTTCAAGAGGCGGTTCAACGCTTCAATCTCACGGACCGCGTGCCTGTGATGGAATATTCACGGACTGTGCCCATGTTGAAACCGATTGGGTCTGCGGTTACTAGTGTTTTTGTCTCGACTTTCGCGATGCTTTCGACAATCTGGGCCATTTTTTCGCTCCTCGCGGGAGCATTGGCCAGAATGTATGTAGGTAGGCATCGATATCTTCTTTCTGTCTTCCTGGGCGGAGAACTCACAGGATATCCAGAACGCCGCCAGCAAGCGGGGGAAATCAAATCATCGGTAGTTCACCACGACATGGAGTTTGATGACGGTGAAGACCGAAAAATGGGTAAAAATCTTGAATATTCTTATGCTTATTCTTTGGACGACGGTGCGTTGGTCCAGTTTGGCGTTCAACGCCGTTAGTTATCCATGATACGGCAGATTCTGCGTCAGGCCAGAGTTCGTATGAGATGCGCTCGCTCTCTCAGCGATTCAAGTTGATGGAGTTGAAAATGCGAAAAATGCAAGACGTGTTGAGAAAGCGGGGGATGATGGAAGAAGAGGGGATGGGTGAGTGAAATTCAGATCTTTTTCACATCCGAGTGCTGATACAGTTGTATAGCGTGACCAACAAAAATGCGTGCTGGGGGTAGCAGAATACTCATTGCTTCCTCAACCCTCACGGAATTCACTGACCAACTCTTGTCGCTCGTTACCTTCAATCAAAATATCTTGGTATCTACACCCATGCCGAAATCTCCTTATGTTCGTTTCGTGAAGAGAAAAAAATTCGGGGAGAGATAGAATGTCACAGACCTTAGACTGATATTATACACTTATCTGAGGCGAAGCAATACCTTGCACCGCAATCTATTGGGCAGTGAGATCTGGTTCACCGGAAACTGCAACTTATTCTACAGTCGACCATGGTTTTTTATTTCAATTATGATTTCATTTGTAGCTCGAAGATAATCGAGTTTGGCGAGAACAATTATAACTTTCCGGTTGGATCTGAAGTCGAGGTGACAAGAACCTCCTCAGGAACTAGTAAAATTTTACGACCGTAGAGTACAGTAGCGCGTCGCTCCTAAGCGAGACCGTACCGTATGATCTACTTACCGCGAAATTCAACGACCAGTGTTCAACATCAGAATCGAGTCCGTAATGGACACCGAAACTTCAGCCTTCGGGAATCAGCTTCAACGACTGGCTTTGATTGAAAGCTTCTACTTTCATAGTTAGTCTCAGCTAAGGCATGTAGCAATTGTTTTTTCTTAGGCAAGAAATTCAAAAGTTCAACTTGAACTTACGGCACTGCGAGTGACCCTGTGAAAAAAAAAAAGTGACGTGTTATGTCACCGTCACGCACCACCCTCATCCAACATCGACCCCCACGACGAGCAGGTACCCGATCCCCAGCGCTCGACGAATACCACCCATTCAACATCGTCGACTACATCTGTTCTAACTCAGCTCTCCCTCTGCTATCCTCTACCCGCCTCCGTTTCTTGGGTATCACAGGGCCGATGTGTTTTCAAGCACTTTGTCTGCAGAACGCTACTGGGGGAGGAGAAGTTAACAGCGCAGCAACGTTGTCGGTTTCACGTTGCGTGAGAGATCGGAGTATGTGTAATTTTGGCTAGCCAAACACCTCTGCTAAAACAATTTTCGAATACAGCGTCAGCGGCGCTCAGCCAATAGCATATCCATATCCGTGGAAGCGGCGCTCCTCGCTGTCTCTGACACGACGAAACCTAGTCTCTCTAATACAAACGCTACAACTTGTAGCTCGTTCCTTGCACTAACTTCCTCTCTCATGGAGCGGCCATGCATTCTGCATCCGCGATATCGAAGACATAGGAAAGAGTTTCAATGGCTGTTCGGATATGGGACTCTTCGTACGTTTCCTTCTTCCTCGGTTTCGCGCCACTCGCTATTTCCATCCTCATCCGTATGCATACACTTCTGAACACCTTCTACCTCCCGTTCCTACTCGGTCTTCGCCGTCTACACCGACCCATGCTTACGTTTCTGTCTTTTCCGACCCCTCCTCTCTCATTCACACCTCCAATTCCTCTCTGTGCCTTACTGACGCTCATTTTGTAGGTGTCTACATCGCCTTGACCCACCTTCGGCTTGTATCGAAGCACCTATCGCTATGTCTATAGCACCGGTATCGCATGTGGGTGTGTCGCTCCCTGAGGCCCCATCCGCGGATACTCACCGAGAGCTTACATTCATTCAGGTCCGCGTCACTGAGCGCTCAGCATGGTGTATCTTGCGCAAGAACTCCACTCCAGAGCCTTCAGCAGATCATCGTTCTTTCTGCAGCGTCCTTTCATCGCACGGCGCACTCACGCGGAGTGGACGGTGACATGGTGACTACGGACTTCACGGTATGTACGTCTCGTTGCTCTTCTTCGAATCTTTCTCCCCATCGTCCCGCCCTTCAAGATGTCAGTCCATACGCACACCATCCCCAGAATTCCTTCGCTTCTTGTGCACGCCCTCAACCCACCCTCCTCCGTTCTCCCCGCTACGTCCATAGATACTAACGCCCTCCTTAGGCTTTCAAATCGACGCCTCCAGCGCTCTCGCGACCGAATCGCTCTCTCCCTGAATCCCTGCCAAAGTACGTGTCCCCCGTCTTCTATTCCGCATAGACGCGCTGCTCATTCTTGACGCGCAGGCTGTCGTTTTTGCCGTGATGTACATTTGCCGCCAGTGCCGCCATCGCCCGCTCACGCGTTGGTACCATCGCCGCCCTCCTCTTACACGGGCGAATCTGCTCCGCACAGGCGCTGCGTGAGGCCGACGCCACACTTTCCCGACCTCTATCAATATGCCGCCGTCGTCATCGGTCTGATTGGATGGATTCTCCGCTCTTGAAGGCCTCCAAGTCACAACGACGTCGAGTTGCGGATAGGGAGAGGGAACCAGGCGTGTCTAGCTTTCGATACACTCTCTGCTTCCCCGTCTTTCAATCTTTCCGTCCGCTCCCTCGTTCTCTCGTAACGCACGGACCCCTGTTACGCTGCTCTTCGATTGAATCTCATCGATCAATCCCCCGCCCTCCGAGCCTCCATCCGCGCCCCGATCCCCCCACTTCCTTCTCGCTCACCTGCCCCGTCACCACGTACATCCCGCGGGATCGTCCGTGTGCACAAGTAATCCTCCTAGGTCTTCATGCCGGCGTTTCTCAGCTTCCCTCGTCGTTCTTGGCTTTCGTCGAGGTGTGGGAGGATGAGTTTCGACTCCTTCCACACGCACCGTCGATGTGAGGTGTGTAGAGGATCCGCAGGTCGATGTATGCGTATCGGTCACGGGCGGCACGGAAGGGTCGTCGAGGGTGTCATACTTCTTCTTTTGGCGCGGGGGCAAATCCGTTCATCGTCGGGGACGAATTCCCCGCGTGTGCACACGAGCTGGATTGCTCTTCTTGGCAAGACGGAGGAAACGATGTGGATCCTGTCCACGATAACTCGGCGGCGACGGATGGACGCGTTAGAGGCCTTGTGTTGATCACCGTCGGTGTCCTCGCCACCAAGCGGTACCAACCCGCGTCATGACAATGAAGAATGGGGTCGGTTCCGTGCTGCACACCTTGAGCGGGATATTTGCTCGTGTGTGAATGCTCGCGGTAAACTGCAGAGGCTGGCGCCATCATTGTATGTGGTACGAGTCCTTAGCCACTGAGCCGCATACGCGACGTTCTATGCTCGCCATTCCTTCCCATTTCACTCGGTTTGCCTCCACGGTCGATTGTCAGATATACTGCAGCATGCTACTCCTACTAGTTCCAGGGTGCTGTACATCTCCCTATATGCTGTTTGGGCGGCTCAAACTATCTCTAGTCATGTGGATCGTGTTGGATGCGTGTTATCGCGATTTGCTCGAAGTTTGACGAGGAGAAGACCCGGATTAGGCAATTATATTGCCTTTTTGGGGTCCCTACGCCGTCTAGTAGCATGCGACCTGTGGCCTTGAACTGCTAAGCAATGCATAGTATCTCATCTGATCTCATCCATTGCTTGGCAAGGAACAATATGCAGCAAGTGCGAAATTTAGACCCGAATATTTCGATCAATGGTAAATCATTCTACCAGATTTTTGTGTGATATGAATTAAAGTACGAAGGCCCTCGTATCCGGGGTACCGGTAGACCTTACTGAAGATGCTGTGTGCATCGCCACTGTGGCGACTTTAGCAGTGTTGAGGATACTGTCCTTGTAGATCGGCATCCAATCAGTATGCGGGGAAATGATTGGGGAATCCATACATTCGAAATGATCCTTCATTGTCAAGAACCTCGGGTCCAGTTACGGGTATAGGTTTCTCACCTGTGGTGAACACTATTTAAAATTTAAAATTCTTATTCCTTGTCAAATTCCGAGGCTTCATGAGTAGTACTTAGTGTAGGCATGCAGCTAAACTCCAACGAAACCTCAAGAAGAGGGAAGTCCAATTGCGGTTTGGAGCGAATGGAGGCTCCGTACATTTATTTGAGCCCGAAGGAAAATAAAACAACGCTCTCTACAACAAACGCAACTGTTGACTCGCACTCCTGAGCCGCTCCAATTTTTTCTCCAGCTCAGTCCGCTTCCGTTCAACAACCGGGTTCTCTCTTGCAAAGTCCAGCGCAATTTGTGTGGCGTTCGGACCGTTGAGTCCGAGCCCCTTCATCAGCGTCGATAGCATTCCTTTCCCAACTGCTCGTACGAGTTCGTGGTCAATAGCAGCTGGAACATTGTCGACTACCCTCTTGTACGCAACTGGACCATACATCATCTGAGAACGGCTTCGCGTCGGCTGAGGGTGTTTACTCACCCTGGAAGTATGCCCGAACGTCGGCCATAATGTTCAGTGCCGGGTGCATGGAGTCTTGAGACATTAGTAACAGTAAATCGTTGCCGTCTATGTTTACTTCAAGCGCTGAAAAGTGTTTCAGAATGGCCGAAACATGAGCAGATGGGCTGCGTGGCGATGAATCATTGTCGGACATCTCCGAATCATCCGATACTGGCTTGTTGTTCTTTTCATGCGCTAGAACGCCTCTAATGAAGGTCAACTTGCTCTCCAATTGCCTGAATGTTGTGTAATGACGCAGAAACTTCGCCTTGTAGTTGGACAAATAATGAGCATTGAGCGTATGTGGGCCGTCTTCTTCGTAACTGATTTGCTTATTTATGGCGTCTTGTGCCACATTCGCCTGGTCTTGTATGAGACCTTGCGCAAGAACTCTAGAGGTCATATGTCAGAATAGAGCCTCTTGCCATCGAAAGACACAAACTGGACTCGATCCGCCAGACTCCCCTGCCCAAAGGACGAGAATGCGATAGTGATAAGAGCTTTCACTTGAATCGAAAATATTTCCTGAACTGCGGCGCAGAGTTCCTGGGCAGGGTCTGCCCATTTACAAGTGAATTCCTTAATATATGCTTGCTGGACAGTGAACGGAAAGTGACCGGGAAGTTCGCGTGAGCGAGCGCTGATGTCGAGTCAGTAATAACCAACACAGCGACGAAAGCTACCTTTCAGCCCTTGCAAGTACTTGAGTGGCATAGATAGCCCGATCATTCGCCTGTTCCTGATGTACCAGCAAACTTCTGGAGCTATCTGAGGACGATATTTGAGAGTCAGGTTGCTCCTGCCGCAAACATTCAGGGATGGGTTTCCAACGATGGTTTGTCTTGGCTTCCGAGTCGAATGGTCGAAATTCAGGGGCAGTCTCCCAAATGTTGAGCCTGAATGTGTCATGTGCGGGACGGATCGTCTGGATCAGTCCATCCGATTGTGATACACCGTCAATCAACTGGTCGAGCGAACGAACGAACAAGTGCACGAGGCTCGTTATCTCGAGAATAGCGTCGTCAGATGGGGGCTTTGGGAGCTGCCGAATGCTCGCCCGAGTTTGTTGGAGTGCAGCTTCCACGTCGGCTTGGATTTGGGGAAGCCTGAGATGAGTATGTTAGTTGCAATCGACGGCTGCGAGAGAGAGAGGAGAGGTACCGATTCGATATGAGATTGGACAACAAAGAGCTCAGGCGTTGGATCAAGTTTGGCGTTCCAAGAAACGGTTGGTAGACAGAGTCGACATCGCACCACGGTGCCTGGGCAGAGAAGAATTCGGTTTCGCGCGCACGAGCTGAGCTCCAAGTAACCCCATCTTTCAAATCGAGGGAGCTAGGCTGCTTGACGCAATACCAATTATTCTCCAACGCATCGCGCTCATTTCGGACAAGCGCAACCCAGCTGTCTTCCTCTCCGTTTGGAATCCTTCATGCCATCAGTTGGAGTCGTTAGACAAAAGGAGAAGTACACACCTATCTGGCTTTGTTAACACACCTATCGTTCGTTTGCCCTCAGGATCATATTTTTTGGTGAGATGTTGAGCACCCTGATTCTCGAAGTCGGCTGTTGATATGTAAGAATGGGCAATGGTATATAGGGATGAAATCAGACAGCAAACTCACTTTCGCATGCGACGGTCAACAGGATGATCGAGTTAGCTCTGGAGATATACGAGATGACGAGATTTTCAACCATTTTGATGTCTGCCTCGTTTCCGCCCCGGGTGCTCACGCTCGCGATCAGGCCTATAAATGTACGTCCGTGGTTATTCTCCACCGTCAAGAGATTGAAAGGCATTATATACCAGGCAAGTCCACAAACGAAAGGTCAGCAATTTCCGGCCCGCTGATCTGCAGAGAAATGTAGTTGGTCGAGAACGAAATCTCGGTATCTCCGACATCTTCCTCAGCGGCGAGGAAGGCAGCGATCGGCTTGCTCGGCGAAAGAATCGCGCGCTGTGCCCGACGGATTCTGTCCTCGACTTGTGATTTATCGAAAATTGGACCTCCAAAAACAATGCTCCGGGGTTGACCTAAGATTCGCCCCCCTTGATCGCTCATGCGAGACGGTGCACTTCCATGGACTGTCGGAGCGCGAGAGGCGACACTCAGTAGGGCATCTGGATGCAGATTGAATAGAAATTCCATCAGGGCGAGAAAGCGTACCGTGTACAAGTCCCCCCTGCCCGAGGGAGTGTGATCCCGGAAATCGACTCGATGAGGGATGATTTTCCAGCGCTTTGAGACCCGATGACGACGATGCGAGGGAGGTCGATGTCCGTTTGCATCCTGTATTGGGTCAGGATTCGAACGAGTAAGAAGCCTTGCTCAAAATCACCCGGTACTGTGAAGACGGTTGATCAAATCCAGCATTTTGCGGCGGTCGGCAGAGAGCTGGGGGTTGGATAGCCCGACGCCCTTGTGGTCATTGCTAGCAGAATCGACGGACACGGTAGCATCGTCTGAGGCAATCGACGGCGACTTGGAAAGGAGAGACATGTGGGCGTCTCGAAGGGGCTGACTGAGGCTCCATCGAAGCTTTTATGAAAACGGCAGTGTGACCCACGGCGATTCGTCGGCCAGTCTCGAAATACGCACCACTGGTACTTCAGATGCCATAGGACCAGATCGAGCAAGCGCCGAAGCAGAAAGAGGCGCTGAGCGTCGATATGAAGGATAACATGGGATAAAATCCTCCTGATTCGGCAAGGGCGGGAGATATAGACGCATAAGAGACACTGCAATCCCTCATGAAGGGCATCCTGTGATCAGAATAAGTTTTGCAGCATCGGCACAGTTATTTCTCTCCCTGAAGTGTCGAGACTAAATCTCCCTCCGTCTCGGAAATCAATGTAGTACTTCCTAAAGAGAGCCGCGCCGACAATCATATTTATATGGCAGACTCGGAAGGTAATAATTGGCGCTAAATCTGGAGCACTGAGCGGTGTCACACAGTGAAGGATCTGTGAAACATACTGGCAGTTATTGTGGCAAGTCGCAACATGTCTATATAGGTTGAACAAAGTGTTCTGGCGTTCTTAGACCATCTGTAGGTTGTAGAGCGAGTTCAGGCCGGCGTCCAAAACCTAAGGCTCCAACCATTTCCGTTTGTAAACGTTTACAAACGGTAATATCCGTTTTCGTTTCCATTTAATTTGCGAGGGGGTGAAAACAGTTTGTAAACAGTTTCCTGGTAGGTGCCGATCAGCAAGCTTCTAGTGCAGTATATGAGGTCAAGTAGGTTCAATCCCACCAAGAAATATTTACTAGCAATACTTCCCAGTCTCATGAGTGAGTTTCTACACCATGCTTCTCAGTATCGGGGTATGTTTGCAGTTTGCTTCAACGACTGAAGTGTGTTCCCAAAAAGGAAATCAAATCAAATGTGCAGTCGAACAAAGTCAACTCTGAATGCTTCGGAGAGGGTATTAGGGGCCGGAGATGAGCTCCTAGATTGAAGGGAAATAAGATGGATATGCGCAACAACTCACATTGACATGGAGGGAATGGGTTTGGCTGGTCCGAAATTTTGCGCTCCAAAAACGTTTATAAACGGTTTTAAACCCTTTCCGTTTGGTTTGCCTGATCTCACAAACGGAAACGAAATGGTTGGAGCCTTACCAAAACCAATTTGGGCCCGGCTGTAGTCTGTAGTTTACCGCGCGACAGCTGTCAGGAGGGTCCGGTTATTATGTAAACATTTCGAAATGGAAGGAGTTTCCCACACCCCATTTCCGCTATATTCCAGGGGCACCGTGGCCTCTACCCTCAGTTAATCACATAAACAGTCACAGGAGGCTGTATTAGCACGCTGGTGAGCTAAAATTAGCATTTTATGGCTGAGGAGAGACTCAACCTCGACATTTGTGCTGGTTTGCGGCCAACCGGCGTTAACCGAGCAAATTTTGATCTTCCCCATTTCTTCACCATTTTCCTCGTTTCAAGCGCGTAGACCAATGACTGGATGACCAAAAGTATGGTAAGAAGCTCAAAATCTCAATTGACGCGTGCTAAAAGCAGCATCGATGCACCATGATTTTATGATTATGTAATAAGTGGACCCTCCAACCGCGGATCAAAGGAAACTGACAGACCACAACACACCGCAGGTACGAGGACCTTTGTGTTGTTCCGTCTGTTTACAAGAGACTAGCCCGGCTGATGAACTTGCCGTGATGCTGTCAACGTTGCCGGTGGCGTGGGGGAAGGTGATGACGTGTTTTCTTATTTTCTCCCACCATGCTGGCTTGACAGACCGCCCCGTTCTCGACGACCACTGCATCGTTTCCCCACTTGAGTGGCTCATTTTCTTCTGCGCATCTCGGGCTACATCTCTACACCTTGGAATATCTACCCCCCTTTCTTTCCCTCTCACATAGACCCGCATCATTTCAAGAAAGCGGACAATTTTCTGCACCAAAGTGGGCGACAAGACCGCCATGTATCGACTCTCAGCCTTGCACTGCGGACTTGGAACTTGGGGTGGTGAATGGTACATATGAATGCTCTCGTTTGGCGCTATCGAATGAATTTTACTCTATATGATCTCTCGGTATTACGGTCGACGACGTCAAACCACGATTTTGGACAGGCCCGAAACTTCGGATTTTTTTTCGTGGAACGAAGGGCTTCAGGGCTGATCTGGGGACTCAGGTATATTGATACGCCTCGTATAATGTCTACGAGAGCTTGCCTTAGTGCGCTGTCGTGTCTGCACGTCACGCCAGCCCGCCGACTCTACCAGAGGCTGATTCGGCAAGGAGGGTTTTGACGAGGTGACCATCCCACTGCTCATACATCCTCCTATCCCTCTCATAGCCGTATTCCAACATTACCAGTGCTATACTACTTCATATCTAGTCTTCGTGGCACATAGGCACAGCTCGCTGTACTGTTTCAATACCGCTGGCCCGCCAATACGGCCAGAAATCATTATTACATTGTATATTCCGTTAAGAGTCAATAGAGCCCCTTGTGTATTGTATGAGTGTCTGAAGATGATCCAAAATGCCCTCCCCATGATATCACGGCCCTCCCGCGCGCTTGAGTCCGTTCAAATGGCCGAAACAGTGTCAAAAGGCGGGATATTCCCACGCTTGGCCGGCTTCCTTGTTTCGGCCGATTTCGGCCGATTTCGGACCTCCCGCACCAAAATATTTGCCGACTGATCAAAACATCATCAATCCTCATACTTTTGCTCGCAACTCACTCGTAGGATGCTAGCCTACGACTAGGGTTACAATGTGTCGCACGGAATCAATATTCAGCCTTCAGAATCAATGAAAACCCTTAAGGTGGCCGGAAGGCCGGTCACATATAGTACTGGCAGTTATTGTGGCAAGCTCCAAGCGCTCGCAGTCGCAACGACTCGCAACCTCGAATTTCCATATTGTCAAAAGTAGGATTCAAATCTTCAAGTTGTCGAGGCCTGGGAGTGTCAATGACGATGCCCAGTGAGGTATCCCGGTTTCGAGCGCCCAAAAGCACCACAAAGGAAGAACTAGCCGGCAAGCCACTCGGTGGTTGAGGCCAAACGTCGCGAGGCGCGCAATGTGGTTCGATGAGAAAAGGTTCGGCTGTTGCCGAGCCCGATTGGGTTGATGAGGCCGCAGCCAAGCCAGTACAATCAAACGTGCCTTTCTTCCGTAACCTTGTTCCTACCGCCATTGTCGAGGTCGAATTCCAACGGGTATCAATGTTCAGCTTCCCATGAACTCAACTCAATTGCTTGGTTGGCTTTTTTCCACTTCGGCGACGCGCCCCTCTGTCCAAAGCGTGCACTTGGCGTGCACTCGACTGCACCCCCGGTCCCCCGGCGACATGCGCAACGAATCACGATGGGACATGGTCGTTCGCTTCGCTTGGGTTCTGCAACCTCGAATCTGCATTTATTGCTCTGGGTCTGCGCAAATAATTTCTCATTCTTCCCTTTCAATCTCAGGACGACACAGTTATCACTGATCAGCGATATCAGGAATCCAGGATTTATATCTGGCTTCGCATGTGGACGATGAGGCCGTTTTGGACGAGCCACTTTCAGTTCACACTCGTCTCCCCACCCTATCCTTCTTGCCCTTCGTTAATTGCCATCTCCATGTCATTCGCGCGATAATGCAAGAGTCCAAGAGGCACGCGGGAATGTCCGATCACACACAGACCTCATTGACAGGGCCCCTCAATTAGGAAGGTGGTGCTGATGGACAACTTTTGACGGGGCGAAACAAAAACTTCTGTTCATCAGGCCTCTGTTACCCCGAATGTCTTCAATATTTCGCCTACCCTCCCATTTTTGTATGCTCTCTTTTGTTCTGTCTCTTCAGAATTATATGTTATGTTCTCAGACCAGCACAATGAATGGATTGATCTTTTGATGCATGAGGCAGTCATGATGACGAGACATGGCTTTTCTTCGGCCGAAACTTACGATTCCACCGAAAATGGCCTTACAGCCGATGGGACCGCCCTCCCGTAGCGGACCGGTGATCCGGACCCTCCTCCTCCTCATATGCACAGCATGTCAAAACTTTTTGAGGTTGATGTCGGAAACTTTTGTTCCGCGTGCCTCTTGCAAGAGTCAAGTATATCAGTAATACACGCGGAGCTGTCAAACGGCTGCTCGGCATTGGTCGGCAGTGTTGATCGGTATCAGCCGATGGTGTCCAGTGAGGCGTAAATGGCTTCTGTTGAGAGCCGTTGAGTTGCACTGGCTTCCATTGGATTAGGTTCCACCGTGCGCCATTGGACTCCAGTGGCTTCCAGTGGGATCCATTACATAATTATCATCATTTTTTTTCCTTCAATCCGCCGACAAGGATTGCGCTGTGTAAATTTATTCTGTTGAACATCTAAATTGAAAGGCCTTTCACGTCGAATTCAAAATCAATTTGTGTGCTGACCCTCAGTTAGTGTTGGGAAAGTTCGGTTCGGAAATCGGTCCGAACGCGAACCGAACCGAACTGGACGCTGCGTTCAGGTTCACGGTTCAGCCAGCGACTGAACCGAACACTACGTTCAAGTTCGGCGTCCTCCTCTCCCGTGAATTTCTTGAACGCGTTCGAACGCGTCCGAACGCCGAACGCCGAACGCCGGCCGATGGTTGCCAGGGAATTACAACTCACACCGGAAAGTGTGACGTGACAAGTGACTGTCGTCCCCCTGTCCGGTTCGGACGTATTCGGACATCGTCGGTTTTACCCCCCACAGCGTTTAAAGTCAACCAAGGAACCTCAAGGAGATGGCTCCGCGCAGCGGGCCACGCGGCGAGCGATAGCACCACGCACCCGCAACCCAATCTCGTTCAATAGTTCATATTTGTACAACTTGACCACAAAAAAAAACATAAGTAAAAACAAAAAAAGGCCCCGCGCCAGCGGAAAAGGCCAGCGCAGCGAAGAGGCCAGCGCCAGCGAAGAGGCAGCGCTAGCGAAAATGGAGGGGGGTCTGGGGGGAGCACCGTTGAAACGGTGCGTGTAGGTGTAGGCGTGAAATATACCGAAATATAAAATCACAAAATCTAATCCAATACGACGTGTGTGTGTGTGTGTGTTCGGGGTGGCGGGAGCACGTATCGTCCCTCAGAATACTTGTGCAAGCTTCAATCAATCAAGGTCGCTACGTTTGAGCGGGACGAACTACTAGATTGTCTAGCGAGAACGTAGCGGGCAAAACGATTCGCAGCGGGAGAAGCGAAGAGTCACTCTTTCTGAGACTTCGAAATGAGAAATTCTGAGTCTAGCGGGGAGGGTCTCCGTGCCAATAGAAAAGCGTCGCCCGGTAGTGGATCGTCAACCGGCAAGAAGCTTTCTGGATGACAACCGGCGGGCAGAAGGCGCGGCTCAGCGGGACGGGGTTCTTATACGACCGGCGCGGCTCTGGCGAGAAGCGGGGCTCTTATGTCGATGGCGCGGACACTAACAGTGACCCGGGCAGTTACACCACTACGCGGCGGCGAGCTCGAACGGGGGTCTTGGTTATACCGCGGAACGGCTGGCACACGGGGCGTCGACGGCGCGGAATCAAGCTCGAACGGGGGTCTTGGTTATACCGCGGAACAGCAAGAAACGGGGCTTCGTATTTCAGGAGGGCTCGGGCTCAAAGGCTGGCGGGGCTCTCAAAGTTCTGGCGGCTCGGTATGCCACAAGTCTTTCCGTATCACTCGAATCTCTCTCAGATATCAAGTCTAGTCTCTTTCAAAGTTCAATTCAAATTCTAGAGTCCGCTACAAACTGCCCTTGTCTACGGGTAGGTAATTGACTGAGTAACAAAAAGTACACCGGGAGATTAAATACATGCAGCGGGAGCAGAAACAACCAAATAAAATCATGATGAGAGAGTGTCCAAGTTTGATGCCGCGCCCGCTGGGAACCAATGGTATATTCAGGATTGCGAGTCGTGAGTTAAAAGACTGCCTCCCGGAGAAAGTCCATGCGGGCGGGTGGGTATTGCGCCTTATTGCAGTGCAATGGCGTGCTGGTTGCCATGTCCCCGGGAGGGGACACGAAATTCTTCCTTCAAATATGGTCTTGCCGCTGGTCGAGTTGAAGTCGAAAAGGCTTCCCGCTGAGTAGTTAGTCAACGGCTCGACAGCGGTCAAGTTCGTCTCGTCTTCCATCTTCAGAACAGTCTAGGTTCCAGGGAAAATAGGGAGAGCCGAGTCGCGTTAGCGGCTCGCCACTCGCCGTTCGGGTTGTCCGCGATCAGCGGGAAATGCCCCCGGCAACTCGCCATGTCCTTCTCATCATTCTGACAGAGCCGTTGGCTGGATAGCCGCTGGCTCCGAGGTGCTCCCGCTGGCAGTCGGTTAAGTCCCGGCTGTCCGTAATCAGCCGGCGTGCTCGGTTAAAGCCTGCCGGTGATTCCGTCCGTCGGTAGAGTGGTGGCCGTCCTGAGTTCGAAGTTGAACTCAGTATGGTCCCCCGCTAGATCTTCTTCATGTTGGTCGGCGGGTGAGCGCCTAACCTCAGGGAGGTTGGTAGTTCCTCTTGGTCGCCTCCAGCACCTTGAGATAGTAGTTTCCCACTAAGTCTCTTGGCCCGGCAGTTTAGAAATAGTCAGCGGCAGAGTCTCGCACCCATGTTTAGGGAAACGTCGCTAAGCCGCTGCTACCCGTTGGTGTCCCACCAGCTTGTCGGCTATCCACAGCAATAAGATACTGCCCGCGAGGACGGACATATCTTCTAGTATCCTAGCCTCACTTCTCCCGCTGATAGGTCTCGAAAATCGATAAATTCCGGGCATTTCATGCCTAGCCGCTGAGCGGCCCTATCATCTCCCCCTTTCTAGATTTCAACTCTCCCGAGTTGACGACTTGGGATCGCCCGCTAGAGATCTTATCCATCTTCCCGGGGAAGGGGACTTCAAGACAAACTTTGGTCTTGGAATAATCTTAGATAACGAACGGGCCGCCAGTGAGGCCCGGTTCCCGCTCGTCCCCTTTGGTATTCCATGAGAGAAAACCTTAACGAAGGACTCGTGGCGACCTAATTTTAGATCCCACTCTACCTCCGTTGACAGTTTCTGGACTCAACTTCTCGCCGCGGCCGGCGATGCCGTCATTTTCATTATGAGGCGTCATTCCTGCCTTTTTCGGAAGTACATCAAATTAGAGAAGCGCTTGAATCAAACTTTAACCCTGCGCTCTCTAAGGCCGTCCTATTCGTCCGCAGTTTGGAATGTTTTGGATCAAAGAAGCCGCGGGGACCCCCCGCTTCCTCATTCAAATGTTTTTCCATGAAATTTTCACGAGAATCCCATCAAACATTCAAACTCCGACTCCTCAGGGTATAAAGAGTCGAGAGGTTTCTGGGTGGATTCCCCACCGATTCCCCGATTGGGTACCCCCTTGCCCTCTCTTCCCCTTATTCCATCTTTCTGTCTTTCGCCCGCCGACCGGATTCCTGGCGCCTTGCACCGGGAAGCTCTTCTTTGATTATTTCGTCCCGCAATGGCTCCCAAACCCAGCGGCAGCTCGGCCTCTCGTCCAGAATCTCGCTCTTCCCATCGCGCCCCGGCCGCTTCTTCTCCCCCGCCGGCTCGTCGCAAACAGCTTTCCGGTCCTGGCCAACCGCCCGCCGCGTCTTCGTCAAAATCGGCCAAACTCCCTCCGCCGCCGCTGCAGCCTTCTAGCGTCGACTGGTTCGCGGTATGGCGTGACAAGCCGGAGGAGTGGAAGACGTTGCAGGAGCTGGTCGTCCCTTCAAAGCTCGCCGACTATTCTCAGGCAAAGATAGGCAAGATGCTACGCTCTATCCAGGAGCCGCTGGTGAGTCTCCACCGCTCATCTTATTCTTTCTGATTTAATTCCTCTCTAGAGGGAACACCGGGCGATCTTGGGTGTCGCCCAGAAAGGCCTCGAGCCGCCCGCTATGGCCCTAGCCATAAGTGTCCACCTTCAAAAGGCCATTCAAACGTTCGACCCGGACGAGCACTTGCCCGACATCCAGGCCCTTCGCTATCGCAAGACCGAGCTCAAGGAGAAAAAGGTATGTGCCGCCAGTATGGTCTCCCGGCTGCACGCCTTCTAACTTTCACTCAGCTTTTCCTGCCCCCGGCCCCTACTGAGGCTATGGAAGCTTTCCCTATGCCGCCGCCGCCGACGACTTCGCTTTTCATCGATCGCAAGGCTAAAGCCGCACAGGTGAGTTCTTTAACACCTCTTCTTTTCTCGAGCGATTCTGACTACTTTTTCCAGTCTACTTCGTCCGGCAAAGCTAGCGGCAAGCCCGCTGCGGCCCCCAGCGAGTCTGGGAAAGTCAGCGGAAAAGCCGCTACCGCGCCCGCTGAGGCTGGAAAAGTCAGCGGAAAAAGTGGCGGCCACCGCTGACCAAGTCCTTCTAACTTTTTCTTATAGGGAGAGGACACGCCCCGCCCCAAGAAGTTCCCGAATTTCAAGAAGACAGTGAGTCCTCTATTTCTGATTCATTCTCAACTTTCCCGGCTGATCGATACTGCTTAGGCCACATCCACCACCACCGACGACCCCAAGCCCGAGCGGGTTAAGGTTGTCACGAAGACCATCAAGGTCCCCGCCGACACCCCCAGTCGCCAGCGGCAGCGGCACCAAGCGCAAGGCCTCGGGCGGCGCCAAGTCGTCTCCCTCGAAGAAGGTAAAGGAGGATAAATCGGGCAAAAGCAAAGCGGCCAAGGCCCCTTCTCGTAGTCAGGTAGTCGTCGCCCGCTGTTGCCCTCAATGTAAGGCCGATATCGAGTTGACAATAAACTTTTCGTAGTCCGTCATCAGCGTCCCGAGCTCTAGCGATGAGCGCGTCCCCGATTTCGAAGTCCGTAAGTCAGTCCAACGCCGCCGGTTTTTCTGCGCTGAAATTCTTTCTTAGTGATAGAGACCAAGCCGCCCGCCGCTCGAAAGAGCAAGAAAAACAAGCCCGCCACCGTCGACACTGTGCCTTCCCTCAAGGGGCTGGGCACCCGCGCCGCTCAAATCGCTGCCTTGGAGGGCGTTGGTATTAAGCCAGCCAAGCCGGTGAGTTGTCATCAGCGGGGGAATTCATCCGCTAAATTTTCGCTCTAGCCCCCCGAGCAGCCCATCAGGTCAATGGAGCCGACCAAGAAGAAGAACAAGCCCCGCCCCGAGGGCGAGTTCAAGGTGCCGAACAAGGATGTCGTGAACAAGCTGTTCACCAACTATCCTCAAGCCGCCCGCCGCCAGGACCTCCCGTACGACGCCGAGAGGGAGCAGTTCGCTTTGGCCGCCCCAAGCCTCATCTGCAACCTCGAGTTGAACGTCGCTAATGTAAGGCGGCTTCTTTCTCTTTTTATCATCTTTCTCAATTTTTTCCATCTAGAACGGCCCCCGCTGCTTGCGGTGCATTGCATGCGGTAGCAAGTGCGAGTCCACCGGCGTCCCTGGCGAGTGCACGGCCTGCGCCAGCCGCAAGTCCACCAAGGACTGCACTTTCCTTCTCGACGGCGAAAAGCTCAGCTCCATGGGCTCCGGGCTGAAGCAGTGGGCCTCGATGACCCGGCCCGGTAAGTCAACCGCTACCTTCCTGTTTAGGCCCGCTGACCATTTCAACAGAGTGGTTCGACCTGAACGCCGATGTCAACGCCGCCGCCGCCACCTGCTTCGCCATCCAAGAAGCCCTCGAAAAGGCGCGCTGGAATTTGAACCAGAAGGCCTTCAAGATGCTTCTCTCGGTCTTGGTCACCCGCCGGGAGATCCAGCGGGAGGACTTCATCAAACGCTTCGCCGGCGAGACCCCCGAGGAGCAGGAGCAGAATATGGACCAGGTCTTGCGCATCGCCATGACCCAGGGGCTGACCGCCGCCTCGACGATCACGTCGAACCGCTGCTGGCAATACTACCCTTCTGAGGTCATCGACGAAGTCCCCATCCCCGGCTTCACGGACGCCTACGCCTTCTACGAAGCCAAGGACCGCCAGGACCAGAACGTCCCGCTCGCCTTCTACCTTGTCCCGGCCGAGCCTGAGCTCTCGATGCCGACACAGTGGGTCGAAAGTGCAGGTGAGTTTTCTTCCTTTACATTATTTTCTTTCTGGGCCGCTGACCCTCCTTATTCCCTAGCCGAGGACTGCGTGGACCTCTTCCACGACTTGAAGGGAGAGGACGCCGCTGAAGAAATCCCCGACGGCTCGAAGGTCCGTCAACGCCTTTTCACAGACGGCAAAGGCCCGGTCAATCTCGACCCGAACGACGAGGACGGCAACACCTTGCCTTACAGCTGGGAGCACAAGAGCGTCCCCGGCTTCTTCAAGATGTTGTACCGCAAGGGCACGTTCTTCGAGATCCCCGACCCGCCGCCACCAGAGCCGAAGCGCAAAGGCAAGTCCAGCGGGAAGGTGAAATCATCTTCCGTGGTTCACGACGACGCCGACGACGAGTTCAAGCCCGACCCCACTTCCCAAGAGGAAGACATGGGTGAGGCCCCGGACGACCGTACGTCAAAAATTTTTTATTTTCTCTTTCTGTATTCATTGCTAAAGTCAATCTTCCCCCGCTAGCCATGGACATCTCCCCGCCCGCCGACTCCTGAAAAGCGCCCGAAGGGCAATACAGCGGGCAGTCGACCCGCCCATCCCTTCGTCTAGCGACGAAGAGGAAGGAGAGTCCGGCGAGGTGGGTGCACCCGCATTCGACGACTTCCTAAGCTCAGTCGTTTGCACAGGACGAGTCCAGCGGCGAGGAGTCCAGCGAGGCCCGAGGTACGCGGCAGCGTCCAGGGTGAAGCCGACGAGGAAGACGACAGCGATCTCGAGGAAGTCCAAATCCCCGGGACTGCCGATTTCGCAGCCCAGCGGCGAGGAGGACCATGGGCCAGAAGACGATGCAGTGGGCGAGGAAGATGTGGATGTCCATCTTCCCGATCATCCTGCTCCTTCGGGCGACGACGCGGTCGAGAGCTGAGCCGGGTAAGCACACTCCCCTTTCTTGAGTCTTTTTATCTTCCCGCTGACCATCTTACAGCCTTTCCTCGTGGGTGGGGCGGGGCGGCAAGTAAGCAACTCGCCCGACCTCCCGCTGTCCTCGACTTCTCGCTGACTTCTTTCTAGAAATTTTTCTGTATTCATAATCGCGGGGGCCGAGCGGCCCCCAATATCATCAAAAGCTACGGGTACGGGTCCCATAATCCCGTTAGATGCGAACTGTCTGGCCTGGTGGAATTCCACCCGCCATGACCCCCAAATAAAAAATAAATTGCCCCATAGTAGTAGCATCGTGTACCGGCCCAAAAGAGCCGATGAAGCGCAAAAATAAAACTTTCACGATGCTCCTTTTCATGTGTGAATTAACCTCTAAGTTCTGAGTTCCCAAAGTCAGAGTCCCCGGCTAGATCTTCGTTTGTAAGAGAGTCCGAAGCGAGGGAATCTGGCTAAGTGCTGCGCCCGTCGGCCGAGTACGACTTAGAGAGCGAGCTGAACGTTGAACTTCTCGAGTTTTCAACATGCCGAGCGGCAACGGCGCTTATCACCGGGGTCATCAGTATACCGGGGATTGCCCGTGGTACTTCATCTGGCTGTCAGCGGCTGTCCTCGGACTCCACCGGGTGACTAGTCCCTCATTTCTCCGCTGGTCTCGTAAGAGTGATAACGTAGAGTAGAAAACTGGCCCGGCGGCCCGAGTTGCCCGCCTACCATACTTGTATAGTCGATAGGGGTAGATAGCCAATCAAACCATCCTTTACCTTCAATCGTCATGCCTCAGCCCATAGGTGAAGTCCTAATCGACTACCATTTCTTCCCGGTGGTCAGTCAAGACTTTGTGCGCAAGATCTATACCGTGGTAGGCTGTCCTCAACACATTTCTGCGCCAAGTCCAACCAGCCGCTAGCCGAATCTCGTCTGCACAGCCTTGTAGTGACGCCGGCGAAGATTGTGAATTTCTTCACTGGGGCTCGAAGTGCACTCGGGCCGGGAGGCGAAGGTCCCCAAATGCTTGTTCGCCGGGGTGGATTGGTTCAAGTATACCTATCCCTCTTCAACCTTTCCGACACTTTTCATCTATCGCAGCGGTAAGTCCTGCCGCTCTTCGAATTCTCATCTTTCTTATTCTATTCAGGCGGCACGTTGTACGACCTTAGCATTCCTCGACTCTGGTACCACTTGCGCCTCGGCGGCTTAAGCCCCGATATGTTTATAGGCTCGGTGGACGGTGAGCCCGCTGACTTCTTGCGTCGGCGGGAGAATTTGCTGGCGACCTTCGTGACTGGGACATTGCTCACGACCTAAACCACGCCGCTCACTTCCAGCCGGCGGCTGTATTTCTACAACATCCTATCTCGAGTTTTACGCGAGTGGCGTACCCAGGATCGCTCGATCCATGCCCAGTGCGACGTCGACGCCGCTATCCTGCTTCATGATATCAGGCGACGGGACTCTAATGTTCCGACCGTCGTGCCCTTGGCCCAAGGCACGCGCCGCCAGACCTTCGAGCGGTAACCCAGGCTAGTAGCTTTTCCCCCGTTAGGGTCAAATAAATCTCTTTGCCCGGTCGCAAGCCGTTATCGTGATGTCTGATTCCTTCGAGAGCTTTGGTCCGGCAGCCGGTGGTACTCACCCGTCGGCTATAGGTTTTACTTATAGCGGCCGGTGCCCAGTGAGTCCTTCGAGCGATGCCCGCCTTTTCTTTGGCAGCGACTTTTTACTCAGAACGCTTTAGGAGCTTCACCGGTCCCTCAGAGTACCAGCTCGTTCTTCAAGCTCAGTTTGTGGGTCTTTCGTTCTTTCTCAGTGTTCTCCCGCTGACGGGTGCCTCTTCTTAGCCGGAGTACGAATGCCAGTGCTGCCTCAAGAACTAACCGCCATTGCATCTGGATTCAGTGGGGTGAAGCCTGCCTCAGCTGCATGTTACATAGGCCGCGCCGCCTTGTGCTGCTACACTAAGAAGTCTGTCTGGCAGGCCGAGAACAGCCGTCGTCGCGATACTCTCCTAGCCTCTCGGCCAGGTAAGTCTGCTTTCTATCTTTATACCGCTCAGCGGGGGTCTTAGTGAATTTTAGCTCCGTCCGCCGGACGGATCGCTCAGTTTGACTGGTACGCCCCGGGCTGCCGGCGCCCGACTCGACGAGAAGAGGTACATCGACGTGCGTACTTGCACCATCCCTCGCCGCCAGATCCATGCTCGGCACCCTTGGGTTTGGCCAGCTTACGCTTCTTGTACGGACTGTGGTTTGACCGCGAAGGGGGCGGGCGTACGAAAGGAAATTGTAGATCTCCTCCGGGATAGGTTAGACGCTGGTAGCCTCCAGTCCGGCGCAAGGCTCCCGCCCGTCATGTTCATCGGGCCGTAAGCGTAATAGGAAATATATTCCCACTGTCAAACGAACTTGCATCTTTAAAACTCTGTTTCAAGCTGCCCGATTAGGAAGGCTTCTTAGAAACCAAAGCTTCCTCGTGTTTTTGCCCAGCGGGAGCTCAGCACCTCGTTGGATATTCCACATGTATTGCGGATCTTCCGGGAGCGTCGGGTGCAATGAGTCCCGCTGTCGATCTCTCTGTTTTTGGGTCTCCCGCCAGGTCTCAGAGAGATATTTAAGCTGGCGGGGGGGGGTCCCGTTTGCTTCAGTCGTCTACTCATGTCTTTGCTGGAACATCCACTCTTCCCGAATGACCCCGTCGGCCCGCTCAGGGAGTACTATGTACGTTCCTGAACATTTTGCCTCGGGTAATTCCTCATCATTCGGCAGCCTGGCCGGGTATGCTCTGCGTGCCTCAACGCCCGTTCTCATTGCGAGTTTACTGAGTGGGGAGCGCCGTGCACCCGCTGTTACTTGCTGAAGCACAACTGCTCGTACACCCAGACCGCTGAGCTGGCCGATGAAATTGCTGCCCGCCGGCACCGTTTCAAAGAGGGTCCCGATCGTAAGTGACGACTTCTTTCTTATCTGTTGCGCCACAACTGATTCCCCGCTCGCTTCTAGCGGCTACGAAGGAACAGCTAGCTGCTTGGGACGTCCTTCATGAGGGGACCCTGGCGCAGTTCCCGTTCTGGCAACAATACCATTCTGTAATCGTCGGGCGGAACGTCGCAGAGGCAGCCCAACGGCTGTCCTTTTACTTCGAGGCCCGCTTGGTTTTCCATCTTCTTCAGGAGGCCAAAACGGCTAATCTCCCGGCTGCGTATGTTGCTGTTATCCGCGAGCGGTTAGACGTTCTCGCCAATAATCTTTTCCTGGATCTTCCGGCTAGGATGCGGGCAGTGTAGATACAGGCATATGTACTTTCGGATAGTTCGTTCCGATAACACACGCTCCCGCCCCATGTGAGGCCTTGGAAACATTTATTTCTTGGTAAAGATGTGCCCGCTGCCCTCAAATGACGTGCTAGGTGACCCACCTCTCCCCCTTTCAGAAATCTCAACTGTCCCCAGTTGATCGATCAGAGGAAATTCAGGTTCCCCGGCAGCAAATTTTCGTGCCACGGAACGATCGGGTGCGTTTGAAATAATTTTCTGCGCCACCGGCGGGTGCATCTACCATAAATGGTAATCCAAGTTCGGCCGTTGACCAAATTTCATCCAAATTATCCTTACGGCGTTAATTACGGCCGCTCGAGTATAAGAAGCAGCGGGCGGACAGGTATACCCTCAGCCTCGTCTACTGTCTTTACTCTGCTTCCTCCAAAATGTCTCAAAACGATTACAACACCGTCAAAGCCGATTTCCTCAAGGCTATGGACGTTGCCGCCAACCTCGTCAAGTATTCGCCGCCCGAGTCTCGTAAAAACCAGCTCAAGGACGTCGCCGAGATTCTCGTAAGAGCCGCCGGCTACCTTGACCAGTCTCGTTTCGTTAACATTATTCTTTCGTTCGTAGGCGCGCCTTCCCCCGCTCATGCCTTTCATTTTGGAAGACAAGAGCGCGGTTCTTCGTGAGGCAATCTTCACCTCGCGTGAATATTACCACTCCTTGTACGACCCGGATGGTAAACGGGACGTGACCTTCCCCGCTGGGTACGATGCCCTGCGGCGGATCACCAAGGCCATTCACGAAGACCGTTCCAAGAAGGCGATCCCGCCCGTCTCCACCGTTTCTTCTTCCAAGGGGACCCGGGTCGGTTTCACTGACTTTTTATTGCCGTGCTCACCATTGACTCACAACCATCCCCCGCTAGAAGAGTACTCGCGGGCGGTCTCAGGGTGAACCTGAGTCTGAGGACGAGGACGAAGGCACCGTTCGTGCTCCATCGCCCGCTCTCACCACCATCGGTGCTGACGAGGTTCGTTCTTTCGTTTAACAGCTGGCCTGTGTAGAGCTGACGATCGACACTTCTATCATCGCCGTTGGGTGTTTGTTTACCCAGATGCTCGTTGACGATGAGCATGTCCCCGCTCCCAAGGCTCCCCCTACCGGTCCCAAGGCTAAATCAGCCATGGCGGGCAAGAAGGGTGCGCGCGCTGTAAGTCGCACGTTATTTCTGCTTTAGCTTCTGTCATTTATTTCAATCTTTCAGCATAGCCCGGCCCCCGTCAAGAAGGGCAAAGGCAACAAGCGCGCTCGCATCGACAACGTCCCGTTCCACGAGGACTCCTTCCTCACCAACGGTGAGTTTCCCGTCCATTGTTAGTGGTTTCCCGCTGAATGTTATTACAGCAACGGCTGAGTTTTACGCTTCGGCACCCGCTTCAGGTGCTGTTGTCGACGAGGCCGCTAGCGTCGTTGAGATGGGCACCGAGTTCATGAGCAACCACCTTGCCTTGCGCAAGCGGATGTATTTTATCATGGTCGAGCTGGCGGTCATCCACGAGAACCTTCGCAGCTCTCTGGCCCGGCGCGAGCAGCTCCTCGACGAAGGAGAGAAGATCTCGGCTCGCCTTCGCGACTTCCCCGAGTCCTCCTCTGCCGGCGTCGATGCTCATGTTCCCTGACTCGTTCCTAAAGAGCTCCCCCAGCGGGTCCCCCTTTCTTCAGAATCCTCGGTACTGGCTCAATCGTTTCGGACACCTCACGGCTCATCCTTCTGCTGGCCGCCACACACTCCCCGGGTGCGCAACCTGTTCGCAGCGCACTGGCGGGAGATGAAGGAAATCCAATTACTTCAAGACTTCGAATCTCGTTTCAGACTGTAACGTAGATATCGTAGCAGTAATTCATTCCCGCGCAGCGGCTTTCGTGGCAGAACGAGTCTTTCGTTTGAAAGGCAGCGGCTCATCCGTGTCAGGTCCCTCTTCCTCTTCTTCTTCCTCGGGCAAGGCCTCCTGCAGAGCCGGCTCTTCGTCAGCCGCCCCGCTGGGGGTTAACCTTACATTCCCGAATTGGAAGTCATCTCCAGAATAACCGTCTTCTTCCTGGACCATCTTTTCTAGCGTCTCTGCCGAGAGGTCGATTAAGTCGTGAATGTCAG
The DNA here is from genome assembly GCA_037176885.1 of Favolaschia claudopus. Lineage (NCBI taxonomy): Eukaryota > Fungi > Basidiomycota > Agaricomycetes > Agaricales > Mycenaceae > Favolaschia > Favolaschia claudopus. The sequence continues at coordinate 207,713 of JAWWNJ010000149.1, read as the reverse complement.
CGGGTAGCTTGATAGAGCGCCGCTGCTCGAAGGGGACTACCCTGAACTGAGCAATCTTTGATTGAAAGACAGAGCCGTCCATCTCCGCTACGATATAACTTCCACCTTTCGTACGCCGGATGATAATTACTGGTCCCAGGTATCTGGCGGCCATCTTCGTATTCAGCGACTTTTCAACGGTCGTATTCCTGATGAGCACCAAGTCTCCCGGCTCGAAATGGTAATCTTCGATAGTATGTTTATGTGCTATCTCATACCGGCGCAAATTCGCTCGTTTCTCGTCGGTGACCCGCTCCCTCATTTGTTCGACGTGAGTGGCGTGCTTAGCCAGAGCCTGGGCTCGATAGCCGATTAACTCAGCGGTCGTTAGAGTCCTGCCGGGCAGATGCACTAACCAAGTCGCTTCTTCTATATCCAGCGGGAGGATTGGATGTGCGCCCGTTACCATAAAGTAGGGTGAACAACCCGTTCCTCGCCGAATAGTGACCCGGTCAGCCCACAACATCTGCGGGAAGAACCAGTACCACTTGCTGGGATTCCCGCCAGTGGCTTTCCATAAGGATTGCCTCATCGAGAAGTGCCCATTTTCGACTTTCCCGTTGGCTTGAGAATTATACGGCGAAACTCTAATATTTCTTATGCCGTATTTAGACTCAAGGTAGGCTACGGCCGCTAGGAAGGCCGGCGCATTATCTGTCACCAGTTCCTCCGGGCAACCCCACCTACAAATCACATCTTCAAGTAAGAACAAGGCCAACGTTCTGGCATTCTCGTTCTTTATCGGCCGCGCTTCTATGTAGCTGCTGAGAGAGCAGCGGGCGTCGACAATTTTATTGAAGCCGTTGGAAGGAGTACCAACGACCATCACGTCGACGTGTACCACCTGGAAGAGCGAAGGGGTATGGGTGACAACGGGCGGGATCTTCAATAAAGTCCTTTGCCTTAATTGACACAATTCGCAAGTCTTAATGTACCAAGTGACATCCCGCTCCATTTCAGGCCACCAGAAACGCATTTCTATCAAGGATTTGGTAGCAAAGACGCCGCGATGAGCTAGGCTATCGTGAGCCGCCCGCATCATATACATTCGGTGTTCTTTGTCTACCACCAACTGATGTGCGCTCCCCGTTGTGGATTTATGATAGAGTTTTCCATCTGCATCCTCGAAGAAGCCGGTGGCGAATCGCAAGAAAGCTTTGTATTCTTTGTCGTTCATGCCATCCGGGCGAGCCAGGGTGTTTCGCCGCCATTCCTTCATGAGGAGCAGCCGCTCATCCGCTAGCTTCGCCGCTACAGATCGTTGGTCTTCAGAATACGGTTCCCGCTTCGTTGGGTCGTATTTCAATTCGAGGTCAGGGATCAGCGGCTCGCCTGCTGGCTTGTCGTCACCCTTTGACTGAGAGAAGACTTCGAAAACATATTCTCTACTGAGGCGGGTATAAGCCCAGGCCTGTTCGGCGTCATTTTCGAAGTCAGCGGCTGACCGAGCCTCATCTCCTGCCAATTCAGCTACCATATATCCACCTCGGGTGTCAATATCGTGCTTGAAATCCTCGAAATTCTTGAGAGGCGGCCAAGCACTACTTTCAGGATGAAGACCCGGCGGCTCGTTATTATCGAACTCGTCCTCTGGATGATCATACTCTGGATCCCCCGGCTGAATACGCCGGCGGGAGAGTCCATCTGGCCCGAAAGTCTTGCCCGGTACATGCTTCAGAGTGAAATGAAACATTAAGATCTCCTCGATCCAGCGGTTGATCGTAGCGTTGGGTCCCATTCCCGGGTGATCCAACATGCCTTTGAGGTACTGAGCGTCGGTCTCGACGACCAGCTTGCGGCAGCCCAACAGCCAATATTGCATGTGGTCTAGCGCCCTCTTCAAGCCAAACAATTCCCGCTTGGGCTGAGAATACCTCGACTCCCGTTCGTTCAAAGGTATGGAGCTGAAGCGGGCATAGTACCGCTTATTTAGGTCCAAAGGATCCCGCTGGTACACATGCACTCCAACTCCAAGGTACGACGTATCAACCGCCAGCACCACTTCGGTGTCCCATTCATATCTTATAGGTCTAAGCGCGGGACATTCTCGCAAAGCCTTCTTCAAAACTTTCATGCAGGCGTCTTGGGGCGGGCCCCACTCGAATATGACTTCTTTCCGGGTGAGCTTCTGAATTGGTTCAGCTTTGACCGTGTAGTCTTGGATGAACATCCTCATAACGCCCACAGTTCCCAGAAAGGCTTTCACATCGTGGAAATCCTTCAGCGGGCCCCAACGCTCAATGACGCCGATTCTATCTTCATCCGGGCGCATGCCCTCGTATGAGCAGACATGGCCGACCACCTTAAAGGTTCCCCGGCAAATCTGCAACTTCTTCCCGCTTACAGTCGCCCCAGAATAGGCTAGCCGGGTAAGTACCCGGTTGCAGTCTACCAAGTGTAACCACACAAAGACCCTTATCAGCGGGTTCTCAGGGATGGTCTCGTACGTCCCGTCAGGCTTTTCGTATCGAGTGAAGCCGCCGGCGACAGGCACGTCATCTATATACGGCCGGGTAACCGCAGGAATTTCGTCTCGCAGGATGTAGGTTACGTCTTCGTGGAAGATCGGCACAGAGTTGGTCCAACCCTGCGGCAATCTTACCAATCGAAGCGCCCCAAACGGAGTTTGGAAGGTCGTGTAATCTCGAGATTCCGGGTCAATCAGCCGGTGGTTGTACCCAGAATAAAGATCAAACGTGGACCCACAAGCCCTTCCTGCGAAATGTTCGGCTAGATCCGCGGCGCCGGGAGGCACCCCAGAGTGCGCAATGGTTACCGCGTTCAGCGGCTCCAACGAATGCACTAACCGAATTGACTTCTTATCACTCTTCAGAACTCCAAAGTACTTCGTGCGGTACGAGCCGTTGGATGGTTCGTAGATATTGGCGTCGATACTCGCCCTAAGCACCTTGCAGACTTCTTCCAGTTGTCCCGGCGGGATGGGAATATTTCTTTCCACCCAGACCTTATGGTCTGCTTTCACCGGGAACTTGACTGGCGGGAAGAAATCCGTCCTGAAAGTTCCTCGTTCACTGTCATCCCATGCTACTGTATTTTCGTGTATAGATAACATGTGATGAACCAGCTTCATCTCTTCATCATTCAGGAACCCATCATTATGCAGTTCGTCCACTACCGCTTTCCTTTCCGCTGTGTACCTCCCTACGGGAACGAACTCTGGCGGGTGAGGGTCTAGCGGGACGAGATTCTGCAGCGGATCCCCAATGATATTTCTTTCTATCCTGAACTCGGGAGGGAGCGGCTCGAGGACCGGCTTTACTTTCAGCGCTACCGGCTTATATTTCTTCGAGAACACCTCCTTCACCTCGACTTCAGGCGGGTGATCCTCGGGAACGATTTCCTCCATCAACACCACTTTCGTTTCGTTGTGTTCGAACCCGGGCACCACCCAGTCGGCGTAGTCACAGCACTGACAGCGCTCCCCCGCTGAATGCCGAGACCGCTCCTGTTTGAGCGACTCAACATCGGCACCGGCTGTCATGAACACAGCGGCTGGGTCCTTCAGTTTCTCTCTGACTTTATCCGTTATATTAGCTACGATGGCTACATAGGATTCGCCGACGTTCTTTCCTTCTGTCAGCTGCTCATTATATTCCTGAAATAGCTGAGCAGCGGGTTTGTCATCAACTTCTGGCATGGCAGCCGCTAGGTAGGCCATTTTCGTCTCGGCCATCGAAAACCCCTCTTCTCCAGATTTCATCAAAGCGCAAATTCTAGGAACATTATTCTCGTCCAGTTCTATCTGAACCGCTAACTCTCCTTGATGGTTAATCAACTCCTCGAATTCTGAAAATTTTGTTCCTCCTTCGCCGCTCGTCTGCGCAGCCGGTGGCGCATCGTTTTGTACGCGCCGCACCTGCCGCCGCTGACCCCTGGGGAAGGTAGGGACGACCACCCGCTTCGAAGTGGAGGGGTCGGTCAGAGTCAGGAACTGGTTCCCGTCAGAAGTATTTTTGATACCGCTGGCGGTCAGAATTTCGAAGGGCCGCCCCAGCAGCACTTTGTATGCCGGGTTCCGTATAACATGCACTTGTAGGTACACTGTCATATCGCCGAACCTGAAGGGGACGTTCCTCGCTAACCCGACTGACTTTTCGGTTTGCCCGTTGGCGCTCATCATGTGGATACAGTTATCGGGGTCCCAGCTGACTCCCAGCTCGGTGGCTACCGACAGGGCCATGGACACGATCTGTGATCCACCATCCAGAATGCATTCGACTTCGGCGGCTCCATGAATGAGCGGGAAGACCACTCTCAGGGCCGCTGATTCTCCAGCAGAAGCTTCGGAGATCGCGACGAAGATTTCTCTCACCGGCTCACCATCGGCTACCGACTGCCAATATTGCACTGCCGGGTCGACAGTGATGAGAGCTCCCGCTGGCATGAGTCCATCGGCCACAGTTGAGACCTGAACTAATGCTTCGTAAGGGAGGTCCTCCAAGGCTACGCTGGAGGACTCATCATCTTCGTCGGCTTCTTTCTCTGCGTGGCTAATCAATTGCTCGAGGGTGACTCGAACAGCGGGCGAGACTCTCTTCTTCGAGAGCAACGCCTTAGCCTGACGCAGCAACTTCGGGCTGAGGGCGAACAACCTCCCCAGCGGGAGCGCTATTTCCAGGCTTCCAAAGATCTCCTTTATCAAGGATTCGACCTCCTCATCTTCCTGGTCCTCTACGGGCGCCTTCAACTCGTAGTTCTTTTCGTTGGCCGCTGGCGGCGCATTTCCCGCCGGCCGAACTCTGGGTTCGTTGGGCCTTTTAGCTGGCTTGACCGGGGGAACGTTCCTATACGGAAGTTCCGGCGGCTGAGTGCCATTTTGTTCTTCTGTCTCCTCCCGCTCCTTTTCCTTGGTTTCCACGATCGCCGGCTGTGCTTCGACAGCGGGCTTTCGTATCGTCCTCGGTTTATAGGGCAACTTCGGCATCACAACTTCCATTTTCTTTCCTGCGGGCGGGCGTGCTTGTCGGTTCTCCGGGGGCTTATCCGCAGTGGGTTTCCCCTTGGCCCCCTTCCTCGAACTCTCTAAAAATGCTCACCTTCGACGCTGTTCCCCGTTCGGGAAGGACCAGCCCCGTTGGAAGAGCGAGAGTTCGCTGAGACAGCCGCCAGCAGAATCGCAACAGCGTTGGCGTCGAATTGCGGCGGGGGAGATTGGCTTTGATGAGCCACAAGGGGTGGTTGAACACCCCCTGAACCATGCGACTGGAGTTGCGTCACTTGCCGCTGGAGGTTTACTTGCTCAGCTCGCAAGGAAACCAATTCTTCTTCTCTCGGGTCATAGTAGAATTCCTCGTTCTGGCTGAACGCGGCTTGCGCGGCTTCCAGCTCCTGCTCGTCCATGTCAAGAACGGAGAGCTGAGCGAAGACAGACTGGTAGTTTTGCGCAGCGGCCGTGGGTTGGGCGGCCGGGCGGTACTCCTCTACCCTGCTGCTTCTTGGACTTGTGCCCGTCTTTCGGGATTGGTATCCCATCGGGGAAACAGTCTCTGAACCCTACGACCTTCATCTTTCCACTCCCTATGTGGGCTTGCCGAATGAGACACTTATCTCTAAAGTGCCCGAACTTGTCGCAATAAAGACACCCCTGATCCGCCAGGTTCCCTTTGAATTGCACGGTTGGCATTCGCGGGAAAGACTGGGAGTCAGCGGCGCCTGGGACTCTGCCCGGTAGGGACTTATAGAAGGACTCCAACTCGGCCATCCTCTTCTTGGTCGCGGCATCGATCTCTTTTAATTGGGAGGTCTGGTTATCCAGCCGCTCCATCATAGTGACGACCGACACCTTAATCGTCTCAAGAAGGGACTTGTTAGGGTCCTCCTCTTCTTTCTTTACCGTCACGTTTGGGTGAGGTAGTATGGATCGCCCGCTCGACGCCTTTCCAGACCCGCTGGAGGTCTTGGACTTGCTCGAGTAACCCCGGTCAGAGGCGCCAAAGAACTCAGAGTTAGCGGTCGAGCGTTTTGCGATCCTTTTGGCTTCAGTCATGACCTCGGCCAGCGTCCATGTGCGGACCTCTGGCTCGTCAGCATCATCCCCGGCAGCGGGAGGTTTCCGCTCGAGGTTCTCCAGAATCCGTTCCTTGAACTCAGGACTCAACTTGGAGAAGAACATCGGGAGAGCCTCCCGGTGCGAAATTAATTTCGAATCGAGAAGCTTGTTCGCCTCGACGTTCATGACGCGCATTAGGCGCATGAGTTCGTCTTCATCGTCCCGGTCGATCCCCTCTTCCGTGAACTTACGAAGCTGCCGGTGCAATTTCTGCACAGAGCCCTTCTTTTGGTCGACTACGGACGGGTAATTTTCCAGGATTTCTTTCTTAAAGTCGTCGAACTTCTTAGAATACGAGGCGAATTGCCGCCACTCCTCGGCGGTTGCCTGAGCAGTATAGCGGCAGACAAACTCGTTCTTCTTATCATCCGGCGTCTCATCTAATTCCATCATACGCTCCACATGGTCCAGGAAACGAACAAGCTCCTCCGGCTCTTCCTCTTTGAAGAGCGGGGTGTTCCTGTCCCATGGTTCCGGCGCGCGCTTCTTTCCTCGAACGACAGGGTTGTTGTTGCCGTCGTCAGCCATCGGATTATTTGAAGGGGTTGGTGAAGTGTTGAGTAGTGGTGAAGAGACAGACGAAAGAGTCGTTGACGACTGGGTAGCTGCACCGTCGGGCGTAACAGGTCTTGTGCCGGGCGGTTGAGTTGAGGTTTGTTGTTCCAGCGGAGCAGAGGGGCTCAACGACTGGGTTTGGCGGGTACGATAAGCGTGAGCTTGGGTTCGTCCGCGCAGAGAATAGAGTTCCCGGGCAAGAGCAACAGGCGGGCGGGAAGGATCGTCAGTCTCGAGATCGAGAGCAGCGGCAGCGGCACGTAGGCTAGTGTTGGTTGACCGAGGTTTTGGTGGTGGTGCTCTAGCGGATCGTCCTTCTGAAGCCACGTCTCTTCCGAAACTAAATGGCAAAATCTTCTATAGCGGGCCTGGAGCTATCGGCTCAACGGGCGGGTGTATATTCTATTCTCGAGTCAACCGGCGGATGGTTCGTGCTAGTTTAGAGCAGCGTCCACAAGTGATTTTCTTTCGACTTGACAAAAATAATCTGTCACCCCTCGCGGTGGGCTCCAGATGAAACGGTGCGTGTAGGTGTAGGCGTGAAATATACCGAAATATAAAATCACAAAATCTAATCCAATACGACGTGTGTGTGTGTGTGTGTTCGGGGTGGCGGGAGCACGTATCGTCCCTCAGAATACTTGTGCAAGCTTCAATCAATCAAGGTCGCTACGTTTGAGCGGGACGAACTACTAGATTGTCTAGCGAGAACGTAGCGGGCAAAACGATTCGCAGCGGGAGAAGCGAAGAGTCACTCTTTCTGAGACTTCGAAATGAGAAATTCTGAGTCTAGCGGGGAGGGTCTCCGTGCCAATAGAAAAGCGTCGCCCGGTAGTGGATCGTCAACCGGCAAGAAGCTTTCTGGATGACAACCGGCGGGCAGAAGGCGCGGCTCAGCGGGACGGGGTTCTTATACGACCGGCGCGGCTCTGGCGAGAAGCGGGGCTCTTATGTCGATGGCGCGGACACTAACAGTGACCCGGGCAGTTACACCACTACGCGGCGGCGAGCTCGAACGGGGGTCTTGGTTATACCGCGGAACGGCTGGCACACGGGGCGTCGACGGCGCGGAATCAAGCTCGAACGGGGGTCTTGGTTATACCGCGGAACAGCAAGAAACGGGGCTTCGTATTTCAGGAGGGCTCGGGCTCAAAGGCTGGCGGGGCTCTCAAAGTTCTGGCGGCTCGGTATGCCACAAGTCTTTCCGTATCACTCGAATCTCTCTCAGATATCAAGTCTAGTCTCTTTCAAAGTTCAATTCAAATTCTAGAGTCCGCTACAAACTGCCCTTGTCTACGGGTAGGTAATTGACTGAGTAACAAAAAGTACACCGGGAGATTAAATACATGCAGCGGGAGCAGAAACAACCAAATAAAATCATGATGAGAGAGTGTCCAAGTTTGATGCCGCGCCCGCTGGGAACCAATGGTATATTCAGGATTGCGAGTCGTGAGTTAAAAGACTGCCTCCCGGAGAAAGTCCATGCGGGCGGGTGGGTATTGCGCCTTATTGCAGTGCAATGGCGTGCTGGTTGCCATGTCCCCGGGAGGGGACACGAAATTCTTCCTTCAAATATGGTCTTGCCGCTGGTCGAGTTGAAGTCGAAAAGGCTTCCCGCTGAGTAGTTAGTCAACGGCTCGACAGCGGTCAAGTTCGTCTCGTCTTCCATCTTCAGAACAGTCTAGGTTCCAGGGAAAATAGGGAGAGCCGAGTCGCGTTAGCGGCTCGCCACTCGCCGTTCGGGTTGTCCGCGATCAGCGGGAAATGCCCCCGGCAACTCGCCATGTCCTTCTCATCATTCTGACAGAGCCGTTGGCTGGATAGCCGCTGGCTCCGAGGTGCTCCCGCTGGCAGTCGGTTAAGTCCCGGCTGTCCGTAATCAGCCGGCGTGCTCGGTTAAAGCCTGCCGGTGATTCCGTCCGTCGGTAGAGTGGTGGCCGTCCTGAGTTCGAAGTTGAACTCAGTATGGTCCCCCGCTAGATCTTCTTCATGTTGGTCGGCGGGTGAGCGCCTAACCTCAGGGAGGTTGGTAGTTCCTCTTGGTCGCCTCCAGCACCTTGAGATAGTAGTTTCCCACTAAGTCTCTTGGCCCGGCAGTTTAGAAATAGTCAGCGGCAGAGTCTCGCACCCATGTTTAGGGAAACGTCGCTAAGCCGCTGCTACCCGTTGGTGTCCCACCAGCTTGTCGGCTATCCACAGCAATAAGATACTGCCCGCGAGGACGGACATATCTTCTAGTATCCTAGCCTCACTTCTCCCGCTGATAGGTCTCGAAAATCGATAAATTCCGGGCATTTCATGCCTAGCCGCTGAGCGGCCCTATCACCGTTCCCCCCAGAAAAGCTCTGGTCAGTCGTGGGAGTGTGTGTGACTGTCACGTCACACTTTCCGGTGCCGGTTGCAAGTCCGGTTGCCAGGCATCAAGTCATCATTCAAATGCCTCCGGCATTGGCGCGGCATTATGTACGCACTCCTTTTTGCTTTCCACCATCTCCAGCGGTGCACTTCACGGCCAGTTCCTAAGTCATTTTACCCTCCATTCTCTACGCTATCTGAATTCAATCTGCTTCTGGTTCCATCTCTACAAGTTCTAGTTCTCCTGTCTCGTCCCTCTTCGCCTCTTCCTTCAGAGAAACTTGTGTGTGTTACATCCAAGTCGTGTTACTTCTCCTGTGCTTCTATGCTGTGAGATGTCCTGATACTACGAGATCTTGGTTCTACCTAATGTCTACACTAACTTGTCCCTGAAAATCCCTGAAGTTGTGATGCTCTGTCCGCCAATCATCCGCTGTTGCTCGGGTATCTCCCTTTTCTTCTCAATAATCTGCGTTGTCGTCGTTTAGGCCGCTCCACAGAACACTCCGTGAATTGGAGCGAGTCTAGAACCAGTTTTCTATGATCTGGATCGTCGCGTACAACCTGGAAAAAAAAAATTCAAAGGAAGGTTCGGTTCTCGGTTCGAACGTTGGTGAACGCCGAACCGAACACATTGAACCTGAACCTAGCGTTCAGGTTCGGCGTTCACCGTTTGGCTAAAATTGAGGTGCGGTTCAGGTTCGGCGTTCAGAGAAAACAGCCCCGAACGCGAACCGAACCGAACTTTCCCAACACTACCCTCAGTAGACCCTTCAACCGTTACAATTATAATGAATATATCACTCAAAGCCTTCAACCGGTATGTGTAAACGATATCAATTTGACAGAGTTCGCATTGTTGAACAGCACGGGAAACCGTACCAAAACGTTTGACCGAAGCCATTTAACGGAAGGTCATTAGCGTAGGTAATTACCCAAGTTATCATCAATTCTTCACAAGAACACTGCGAAACCATCCGTAATGGTTGAAATGTTTTGAATTGCTTGCTTTGGGGTTCACTAATGTGTATTGAATAATGTTAGATGTATTATCCAGAGCATAAACAGAGAACCAAGACTTACTGGCTCGATTCAAGCCTTTTTCATGGCTCGGAGCCCACCAATTTCCATTGTGTTGCACTGGAGTTTGCCGTATTGAATGCCGCTGATGATCACTGGAATTCGTTTGCAGGCACCGATTCACATCATCAATCAACGGCCGCCAACAGCCAACGGCGGCCACTGGTGGCCGCCAGTGACTTTCCTAGTGATGGGTGTATTACTCAAGTATATTCGGATCAAGATTTAAGCATTTGTATTTTGGGGGAACCAATATAATTCGCCTCTCTTTCGAGTCTCTCAGAGGTCGGGCATCAATCAAAGTGAGTCTTGTTGGCGAGATAAAGAAGCTTGCTCAATTGTGCCTCCCGCGATCTCACTTTAAAGTAGCGGGTGCAGTGGTGACCTCGAGTTCACAGTGCCGCAGCCGCAGCACGTACTTGCCGCTACGCAGATGCCGCGTTCAAATCCTTCAAAAGAGCGCTCCCTGGAGGGGGGTCTCAAAGCATCTGTCTTCAGTTTAATTCTAGAGCGACTGCGTCGTTCGTTCACCAGATCAAAGAAATATCCTATGTCTTGGTCTGCAACATCCTCGTCTTTTCCCCCGCTACCAACACAGTGCGCTGCTCTCTTGGGAGTTCAATCCATCAACGGGCTGTTTCAAGGTACGTCTCGACAGTCGTCCTTCGACTTTGTCTTCTCTTTCACCGCATCTTTGAATACTCACCTCCCCCTGCAATGTCTTAGGTTGCATCGTCGAGAACTCCACCGATGCCTCCATCCTTCAAACCTGCTGTAACACCGTAGGCAGCACCGCGACGTTCGAACACTGAAACGCGGGGAACGAGTGCGCGGGTGAAAGCTGAATCAAGAAACAACCCAACCAACCACCACACAACCGATCCAACACGCGCAAGTTCGGGGCTCGATGCGAAGTATACGCATAGTGCAATCCAGATGATTGACGGCGAAAGACGGAGAAGTAGTATTGATATTATTGTAGAAATAGAATGGCGGCGACAATGATGAGATGTGCTCGCCTGCGAGCTCGTAGTCGTTCCGGCCTGCGGAATCCCTTCCCACCACCGTACCGTCCAACATTGAATCCTCCTCGTCACTCTCAACCTCAACACAACCGATAGAACCCATAACCCTAAACCGAACCATACGTCTCCCTTCATCGTCCAGCAAAACAAACCGAATAAGTACAACAAATCCAACAATACCTCGAAGATCCACAGCGGTCCCATCTCGGGTTTGAGCGCAACGGCGGCGAACAAGCGATCCGTAGGTGAGTTGGGGTTGTGGGTGGTCAACGAGCGTTTGATTTACGGATGTTCAAATCAAGTTGAATATTTAGCGAACAATATCAAGAGCCGAAAGATAGATAGATAGATTATTTGTGGGTTTACATGGGGTGAAAGTTGTCTACTCTACGACGCAAAACCGCGCTCCTTATATACCCTACTGTGGCTGTGCTTCCGAGTCAGGCCGCAGCCGTTCCGTAGCCATGCCATAGCCTCCCGTAGTCAAGCCGCAGTCAATCCGTCAAAACTCCCATTCGAGTCACCTATCCAATGCCTCGAGGCCAGCCGAGTCATGCCGAGTCAAAATGAGTTCACAACGCGGTGTCGTGACTGTGTTTCTCTGATCGGCATCAAAAGATCATAAGTGCCGTGATTCCGAGGTTTTCAACAGTGAACCAAATCCCGGCTCATCAACACAACACTTGCGGCTGCCCATTCAACACCGTCTTTCCTCCAGCAAAGAATCAGGCATTCAGCGATTGTGCGAAACAGCAGTTTGGGCAGCGCAGCACGTGTATTTTCAATTCGGCGGTGGGGGTGCAGCCCGGGTGGAAGCTGTTGGCGGCGTACATGTTGGTTGTTTTGGGGGTTTCGGTGGCGGGGGTGTGACGAAGGGGAAGGGGAAGTGGGAGGGGAGGGGGTTGTCGGTTAGGTTTATATTCAGGAGATGTTCAATTAAAGTTGATTTGAAATCAGATCCTTAAATGGGTTCAAATTCAGCGATTAATTTCAAACAGTGTCCATGGGAGGAAGAACTCAGCACACGCACTGTGTTCAGAGACTGGACCATGCTGTGTATAATATATCACTATCACTATCACTAATTACTTACTTCAATTCTTGAACAAAATTACATATTTGAAAACTTAACTACAAAGTTCTTCTATCTTTTCCGCTGAAACCTTTCCAACCTCTTTAACAGGAACACTTTCTGCCTCCAATTTTATGAAACAACACAACAAATCCTCGATCTATCTTCTTCAAATCTTCTTCAGGTTTCAGTTGTCATCACATAGAAAATCTAACCAGGTGTCTCCGTTTCACCCTTGTCGTAGATCATATCAAATATATTACTTACTCGGCAGAATCCAAAGCTGATAACTCATTGTATGGATCGAAAGGATGTTCAGCTTTGATCATGGGTGTTCCATTGTCAAATTGCAATAACAACTTTGTGTCACCACCCACTGTGTGGTTGAGATTTTGGGGCAAGATATTATGTTCTTTTTCTTCAGCTGTAACCACCAGCGCGATATCGTTACCGCCCCGAGAGACTGCAACAATAATATTGGACAGGTCAGTATAATCAAACTCCTGAAGTCCACGCCATGCCCTTGTTCGTATGAGCTCTTCAACGTAGATCAGCATGATGAGGAAGTTCAGGGAGGCAGCCAAGATAATGTATCGCAATGTCCCGAGCCGCATAGCAGCCACGGTAACAAGGGTAGAAGTGCTGGTTGCTGCATTTGAAACTCCAGAGTCTCGCCAGGCAATTTCAAGCTGCGCGCTAGCAATTTGTACTAGGAGGTCATCAAGAATGGATTCCAGGGCAGTGGAGGTTCCCTTAAGAATAATTCTGGTGTCGTTTGCTGAAGCATTTTGTGCAAGCGCAACATTTTCCGTGTTGGAAAGGATTGCGTCAGCCAAAGCAGCGGTGTAGGGCCCACTGATTCCCCGGGACAGATATGTTGCCTGGAGGATTATCAATTGAGGCAAGAGTCCAAGTCCTGTACCATATGTCACGGAACTCGGATCTATTTCAACAGAAGAGTTGCCAATGGGTTCAACAGTGATGAGGGAGCTTGTCATGTTGACCAGGATCTGAAACCTTTGTGGTACAAAGGTAGCTTCACATTGTGTTTGATTCAATGTGGAATACTCTCCGTCACTTGTTGCAATGGCAAAAAAGTGATGAGAGAAACCGGATCTCCCTTGAAGTGCAAAGAGATTTTTGGCTGGGAATTCAATAGAAAGCAGTCCATACCAGTCTGCCTGAAACCCAAGGATAAGGTCTGGACATCCAGAGTCGGGAAAGAATTCTCCTGGATAGTATGGGGTGTTTGGTAGCACGCCACATGCAAGATATTCATCAGGGAATACTGTGCTGCTTCGCACAGCCCAGAAATGCACACCCCACCCAGCAGTTTCATTTTTTGTGCAGTCAACCTTTGTTAAGTAACCTGTTTCTTGGTAAATGTAATGCAGTGCTGAATATTCCCCTTCAGGCAGCACAACATTGTCAAGACCTGCACTTGCTCCGACTCCATATGAACGTCCAGCATAGAGCAGATGACTATTATCAATCTTTGCATGAACATGGGGAGACCCAATGCCAGCTACATTTGATGCTGAATTCAAAATTTGACCTTGGAAAATGGCTGCAGGAGTGAAAGCAAACACTCCATGTGCATTTCGTATAACTGAATTGGCTAAAAAGTGGCGGTCAAAGTCCTCCTTGGCTATATTGGTCTGATTCCAAAAGTCACCAGACAGGTCTTCAGGGTATGATGGAACATGGAATTGCCCTAAAATAGTACTCTGTGTGGGGATTGGGGCAAGTGCACCAGCCCAGAGTGATGCAGGCAGAAGGTGGATAAAGAGGTATCCAAACAAAATTCCTGCATGTATCATTGGTAGGTTCCATGTGACCTTGACGGATGAAAGGGAGCTCCACAGCTGCAACCGAGCTAATGAGACAGGATTGTGTTGGAAATAGAGGCGGGTGGATAGATTCATGATAGTGGAGAGTGCTAGTATATGGGTAAAACCCAAAACATGGATTATGAGCTGGAGTCCAATTTGGGTAGTTATGGGATGCCCTGAAACATAGGCGTACAAGGCTGGACTATCGTGGTTTGAGTATACCAAGAGGACAACTGCAATTGTTGATGAAAGTATGAGGCCAGGAAGTGGCATAAGCTTAGAGGCCAAAGAAGCCATTACAGTGTGATCTAGAAGACAAAAAAATGAGGACCGTTCATAACTTCGTGTGAAAAGAACAGTGCACCTTTGATGGGCATTGCGGGGATGTGCCACCACATTCCACAATTCATAGCTTAAGTAGCACCTGCAAAAGAGATTTCAACTGGCAGATTGACGTCAAGACATGTGAATATCAGAATCTCTTGCCTTGATACTGGACATTATCCCTTGATTCCCACTATTGTTGCTTGTCGGCCGCCCTACCACTGCCATAGACAGATAGATTTGTGGGGCAGTGGGAATCGGGGTGGGTTCTGCGACAGGGTGCATGATGGCTGGAACTTGGCAATGGAAGACAAGAGCTGCATTGTTTGCACGAGGTTCGGCAAAAGCCAAAGTGCCAGGTTTCTCCCACATATTCCAATTGCACCACTCACAAACAACTGCAGCCCGTTTCGCGAATTTGTTGCTTCAGAGTATGATATATTCGAATATGTTGGACCAGGTCGGACAGACAGCATGTGACATGGGGCAATCCAAGTGAATTCTGGCCTCAAAAGTAAGTCAATGAGGAAAATATGGTATCAAGGAAAATATGGTATCAAACAAAGACTGTCAACACACCTATGATATATGTATCCAAGATGCAGATAAGACAAGAAATGAACATGATGTGATTGTTGGGGCGGCGGAAGATGCAAGTGTCTATCTCTTGTCGAGTTGTATTTCCAGTATCCCCGATGCTGGGAACTGGTTGGGCATTTTTTTAGCAATCGCGCCGAAAACCGTTGAGAATAGAGATGGGACATCGGCGCTTGTAAGGTGACAGGGAGGATTTTGGAGGCGGTGGTCTGAGGGCGCCGAGGAAGTTTCACACCGGGCAAAGGAAGAGTCCTATCGCGCTGAAACGGAAATTAATAGCTGAGATTGAGATTGAGACAGTGACTGAAGCTATAATAATAACATTCTGAGCGACAGATCACTGAACTCATGTCCAGTGGCTCCGGAATCCAAAGTTCTCACAGCAACTTCAACCCAGGATTTGAACGATTCAGCTATGGCTATGGCGAGATTGACCACAACATCGTCCGATTGCGCCTGTAATCAAAATATTAACATAAGTTCCATGTCGCGGACCATAACAAATAAGTAAGTTAGTAACTGAGTAGTAAGTACATACCTGTCGGTTTGTTTGTGGCCCTAGCTACCCTCCGATTCGGGGACGGGACAAGGACGGGATGAATTCTAGCACTGCTGACGAACTGCCAGTGGGGAAGATTTGAATTCTGATCCCGAAGAACAGGAAGGATTGAGATTACTTAGGTCGAGCAAGATTCCACGCTCTAGGCGGCCACTGAGTCACGAGCGCTAAAATCCATGGTGGGAGTGAGAAGAAGAGACTACGCACCTAGATAGAAATCTGCGCCGACTGACTCGAACGACGCGCTGATTCGGTGTAGAGCCGCTCGTTAACGTTCAACCCAGCTTTCAAACGTTCTGCAGTGAGTCTGAGTGAAGGAACGAGCTGTCTTGACTCCGGATTTGCCGCGACTCGGAGGATGGTGTCATGTAAGTGGGGTGGGAGTTGTGGTTGAAGCCCAGTGAAAACGTCGGGCAGCCGGATCGAGCTGCCTCGAACTTCCTCGAACTTTTTCCCATGGTGTCACCTGGTTCGAGATTTGGCCGAGGGCATGATCTGGCTCGAGGGTTTTAGCATTGCATATCGAACTACCTCGAACTGTGTAGAGCGAGATGTATTCACTATGAGAATACATGCTATTTTTACTGCCTAGCCCGACCGCCACTGCTGCCCCACTGCCTCTGCCCCGCCCACCGCCACGCCGTTGAACTCATCGCGACTTCCGCCCCCCCTGCCTCACGCCAACGGTATTGTCGCTGTCGTTCTTCGCCACTGTGGTCAATCACAAAGATGGGTTAGACAAAGACAAACGGAGGAAGATAGAGAGACGAACCCGCAGTAAACGGTTCTTCAATCGAAAGACAAGTGGCCAAGAATATCTATATTGGGAGGAAATTAGTTTACGAAGGCACATGTTAGATGATTCAAGCTCACCCAGGTCGACCCGGGTTTTGGAGATGCCTTATCTGCAGCCAAGAAAGCCGTGAGACAAGTGAAGACGGAGCGCAGAACTAAACAAACCTACCTTGAAAGTCTGATCAACGTGAGGCGGCGATATATCGTATCTGCAAAGTGAGAATAAATCCAAAGGGGTACTAGCCGTTGAAACAATACATACCGGGATGCGCGCGGGAAATACCGCAGGCGAAGCGACAAGGGGGAAAAAAGAGATAGGGCCCAAACGAGTACTAAATTCTGCACGGCTACCGAGTTAACAATCTAGCCAAGTCTAGGCAGATAAAAAGAGAACTAACTGAGTTAGCGGTGAAGCGAGTTGACCCTGCAGGAGTTGACTGTAGTTTCGAATGAGCTCCGAGGCATACTACCGACTGCGCGCCTCAAATGAGCGAAAGAAAAGGCGATAAAGGCCGTACTCACTAACGGCGAGCGCCCCGCAATCAGCGGCTAATCAGCTAGCAAATGAAGTGAGTTAGCGGATGTGGGTGAACGTGGAACAAAAGGCTTACGGCGCCACATTCAAATCGGAGGGAGACGGTAGGCAGCCGAAGTATGCGTAGCCACAGCTTCGGCTCGAGAAACGACGCTGGGAGAGCTTGTATCGTAGACAGAGTCAGATAGGAACACAGCCCAGCCAGAGACAGACGACAGAAAAGAAGAGGGCAGCCAGCCGGTGACAAGAAGACTAATGTGATTATTTGAGGTAGACCGTAGACGTGGAGAGAACGGAGCGAAGTGGAAGATAGGATAATGAGCCAGATGGCGGCAGCGCGCGGCGATGACGACGGGGAGGACGGGGCCGACGACAAGAAGATTTTGGAATTCGGACAAAGCAAAGGGAGATGGTGGTGGTAAGAAAGAAAGAGGGATGCGTGGGATAAAACACAGAAACAAACAACTTTGTGTGTTTTCTCACGGGCTCTTTTGGGGAGTTTCAACGACGTGCAAGTCACTCTGCGGTGAGCGCGCAGTGTTTTGGCGCGAACTAATTCTAGAAATGTTGACAAAAATTCGAGGAGGTTCGATATAGTTCTATTTGTTCGAGCCCGTTCGATCCGGCTGCCCGACGTTTTCACTGGGGTTGAAGAGGTGTGACTGGTGTTACCATCAAATGTGACGCTGACCCTAACCTTTGGCCTCTCCTTTGTTGCCGTCAACCTCGACCGTTGGTGCACGGCGTAGGTGGTTGGCTACGTCTTCAGGCTACGGCTCGGCGATGACCACCTTCAAACGCTCCTCAACCGGTCTGAATTTTCATGGCTCCCAAATACTGGCTCCTGACCGCACTGCCGGCAATTAGCGGATTGTTAGCCACATCCGACTACGACGAGATGGCCTCAGCTCGCTCTGAACGCAGGAGCATAATGAGGGAGGGGAAAGGTACGACGTTCTCATACGATAGCAAGAAGGAATATTCATCTCATTCGTCCGACTCGTCAGCCCAACTCAGCCTCGTCCCTTGCATATCCAAGGACTCTGAAAGAGAAACACGCGTGTTTCCTGTATGCTCTGGGTCTCCGCCTTATCCTTCGCCTACCCACAATTCTCTTTGGCCGAGTGGCAAGTGCTAGGCTCTGTGACGAACCTATTTCGGACGGTACGCTATTGTCATTAAATTCGTTTTCGTTTGTTAATCTTTATTTGTGCCAGAAGCCGAGCTTCATGGCGCTCGTATCATTGGTGTCTAGTTCTCTCTGGAGGACGTTTCAATGGCTCCACTTTGAAGACCGAATCATAAGCAATCTGCACGGTACGCCTCCTCACCCGCCTGCCTCACCAAGACTAACTTCGTCGTATGTAGGCTGACATTCACCCAGACAAACCACGCTGGTAGCTGCATTGAATCCTGATGTGCGTGGATTTAAACAACGAGTGGTACGTCTCCTCCCCCTCTCGACCTTCGCCTCTCATGCTGAATCGGGGATTTCGAATAGACCAATGTATTTGCGCACACTTTCCCTCATCCAGCTCCCCGCGACGATGGATACAAAACGAGCACCGAATCTACATACACGCCGAACGACACGCTCGTGGCTGGCGCTCATGGCTGCATGATTCGGTGTGACAGCATAGGCAGAGGATGTCCTAAAAGCGCGTCGACGTTGACTTGGTACGTTACACCTTCCCTTCCTTCCCTCCTACCACATCCCCTTCTTTCCTTCATCTACCTGTCTCCTTTCCTCCCACCTTTTCTTCTTGTTATCATCATCGCGCAAACGTCCGTCATTCACCTCCTTCCCTCACCCAACCGTATCTCTCGCATCCCCGTCTTTCCTCACGTCTCTCTCTTCTCCTCTACATCCTTCCTCTCCTCCCCTGTTTCCTTACCCTCTCGCGCCTCTTCCCTTCTCGGCCTCCCTCACCCCTCGACTTACGCTGAACGCTTGACTTGGGACTGACCCGCTTATATCCAGGCCTTGCTCACCCTGAATCTCGCCATCAACCCACCAACCTGTCAACGCCAACATCGTTACACTCATCTCTTCTCTCTCGAACGGCTCGTGCAGCGCGCTTGTTCTCTCGTTACGGGTCGATTCCATTACACATCGACGAGGATATGGTTGTTGGGAGGATGCTGGGGTTATATACGCTGCCGGGAAGAGGCTGCGGGATGGGTGGACGAACCGCGGCAGACGATGGAAGAGGAGATGGAATGCGGATGAGGTGGCGGGCGAGGGAGAGGAAGATGGAGGTAAAGATGAGCGATTCGGTGAGTACCTGATCCTTCCTGCTCTTCTCTGAGCTGTCAAACGATACCCGTACCCCATTCTCTTGCCCTCCCCCTCTCATCCTTCCTTTCCCTCCTTCTCGTGCCCCTGCGCGTGTGTCTTTCTCTATCTCTTCTTACCTCGTCGATGCTTGGCTGACTCGTATTTTCAGGTCTACGCGGAACCGAGACAGCATCACTACTTGTCGGACAACATCGTTCCTCACCCCAGTCTCACCTCAATCCAATGCAGCCCGCCCGTCCTTGACTCGCGCGTCGCCACCGTTCATCAAGGATGGTCGTGGTTTCGTGTGCATTATCTCTCCGACGCTCCCGACATGGTATTTGAAGACGAAGACTCGGGGTCTCAGGCCGGTGTACTTCCCCATTGTCGAGGAGTGACGCTGCAGAATAACCGCCCGCAGCCCGCGCTGACCTCGCGGTTCGTGCTGCTGCTGGCACAGCGGCCTGGCGGTGCATGTACGAGGGTCGGGGACGATGATGGTGGTGCGAGCGAGATGCTGGCGGGTGTGGATCGGGCGAAAGCACCTGGTTCTCGCGCAGGCTATGTATGCCACTGCGCCGCGTCCCGATGATGGGTGTCTCGAGGTGACTCCGTCCGACCACGGGATCCTCAGGCTCTAATCAGCACGTATAGGTCGAGTCACACTATGTTGTGTGGGGGAAGCGGAGGAACAAGGTGTACGGGGCGGTGACGAGCATCGCGGATGTGCAGTGTAAGTAAGCGGTGGCGAAGGTGTCGTTGGAGGCGTAGACCTACCTGCGTACCGGTCGGAGTGGCTGGACCTGATTCTTGTGTGCGTTATGGAGGGGTAGTGCCGCGCCGCCATCACGCAGAGCGGCTCCTATGTCATCCTAAAACGAGGAGCGCGTTCTGGAAGCGCGTCGTAGCCAGCTGCGCATGCCTCCTTCGAGTATTTGGGGGCGAGAAACATGCGAGGGATAACGGATTCATTGTGCTTTTCGAGGCTTTCAGACGCCGCCGTCATACTCTGGCTGGTTTGTACCCGCAAAGGGTCGAGCTGCTTGGGTCGAGCTGCTTGGGGGGTCGTACGGGTGGGGCTGGGGACGTGCTTGTGGGTTGGTTTAGAGTGTGATTGAGACGAGGCGGAGATGTCTCGCGAGGCGTAGACCTGTGTACCGGTCGGAGTGTCTAGAACCGGCAGCAGGGCTACTCGAGGATGTTTCTTGTCCTCCTATACCCTACCATTGGAAGGGCGATGTGCCTGTGGTCTGGGGGGCGGGCCACTCGGTCATGCACGTCGGCCTTCGTGTCGCAAGTGTATGTATGGCTGTAGAGTTCTCCTCGAACGCGAAAAACCAGATGGATAACGCGTTCTACAAGGCTATGCGGGGCCCCGGGCCCCGATGTCGCGCCGTCGCTATCTTGCATCGTCGAAGGGAAGACCTCGATGAGGGCGAGGATGCTTTGGATAGTGGGGTGCATACTCAGGCTGCGCTAGGCTGCGACGCCGAACTCATTGTCTCTCCATCGTGTCGATCTCAACTTTCAAGAGCAGTCTCTTATCGTGTGGGGGATCTCCCTCGTCTGCTCTGACTGGTCGCCGCTGAACATGGCTTCAGTTTTAGACGTAGTGGTTCTTGCTCCTCTGGATTTCCTAGTCGGGGAAACGATTGATGTGTGCTGGGGCTGGTCAAAGCATGGTGTCGGGGGGTGGCATGTAAGGCGAATCTTCTCAGCAGCGATGCTGGCAGGTGGTAACGAGGCGGATGTGGATGCTAGTGGATGTCACTGTGACGGATGACTCCCCAACGTACAGACGACGAAACGCGATGAGGACGAGCGCCCATAATATCTTGTCAGTCGAGGACGTCGACATCCGCCGCGCCGCGCTTCATGGGAGAAGAATCCCGAGTGCTTGTGATTTGCAAGAGATTGTATAGGCTCGTACGCCTACCGTGCTCCTCACGAGCTATCTCATTGGGCTTCTGCCTCAATGACTCTCCATTCCGCTGCTCGTCATGCTTCTTCCGACCTGTGCTCTGCTTTGCTCCGGCATCTAGTGTGGTGCAAGTAGCTCTACGATTCGGACTCTATGTACCTACACTTTTCCCTAAGTATGGGTGGTCCCATGGTGGCAACGATCGCACTGGCAGTGCTACTAGTACCGCGCCAGTCATCTGAAGCGGCTATAGCATCACAATTCAGTACACACTTATATAACACCCTCCGTGACATCCGTCGACGCTGCACGAAGCAATGCCCACTCTTTCCACCTCCTCGAATTATAATGCGATGGCCACATCACCATTTCCATGGCCTCCTCTTCCGAGCGCCTGTGCCGGTCTCGAGGGACGGATGGAAGCTGGTGCCATGTTTCGAGGTACTCTCCGCAAACGATGCTGATTGTAATCTTAATCTTGGATCCTTTACAGGCTGCGTCGCCAGTGATTCCGACATCGTCCTTCAATTTTGCTGCCACGAGGTGGGCAGTACCGCGACGTTCGTGAACATGACTTGTGGCTGCCCTTTCAACGATGTGTTTGTCCCCGGCAACTACAAACTGTTCATGGACTGTACTACCGAAAACGAGAAAGGCAGTTTATGCCAATGGATTCCTCGGCCCGGGGATCCCTCTTCCGATCCGCGACCCAGTTGGGATCTGAAATTGATGTTGACTGGGATTCTTTGGGGCATTTGGTCGGTTTTGAGGATGATGATAGGAATGTGAAAGCGGTACGAGACTTACTCCGTCGAGTGCGTATGGATCATTCAACATGTACCCAGTTTCACTTCCTTAACAAATCGGCAACGCTCACTTAACGTGCGGCGCCGTCCACCTTACATTTGCTTCCATAGATCATATACTTCGATATCTTTTTCCCGATTCTCGAGAGAACGACGTCTTGACAGTCCAAATTTTAATTCTCATGAAAAATGTCATTCGCGCGACGAGACGAAATCAAGTGTACCTCATGATCAGTGGTACTGACTGAGTGTATTTGGGGGAAACCAATTTAATTCACCTTTCGAGCCTGCCGAATGGGTAGTATCAATCTCAATCAAAGGGAGTTTTGTTGACGAGATAAAGAACTTTGCTCAGTTACGCCTCCCGCGATGTTGAAATAAAGCATGCGGTGGCGATCTCAAGTTCACAGTGCCGCAGCCGCAGCACGCACTTGCCGCTATGCAGATGCCGCGTTCAAAACCTTCAAAAGAGCGCTCTCCAGCGTAAGTTTACAAAGCATCTGTGATACTTGAGTACTTATTCCAAAGCGACTGTGTCGTTCATTCACCAACGCAAACACCTTTTTCCCATGTCTTCCTCTGCGACATCCTCGTCTTTCCCCCCGCTCCCAACACAATGTGCTGCTCTCCTCGGAGTTCAACCCATCAATGCGCTGTTTCAAGGTGCGTCTCGTCCTCTGACTCTTCTCTTCTTTTTCACCACATCTTTGAATCATATACTCACCTCGTATCACAACTTGCCAGGTTGCATCGTCGAAAACTCCACCGACGCCTCCATCCTTCAAACCTGCTGTAACACCGTAGGCAGCACCGCGACGTTCGAACACAACACTTGCGGCTGCCCGTTCAACGCCGTGTTCCCTCCAGCAAAGAATCAGGCATTCAGCGATTGTGCGAAACAGCAGTTTGGGCAGCGCAGCACGTGTATTTTCAATTCAGCGGTGGGGGTGCAGCCGGGATGGAAGCTGTTGGCGGTGTACACGTTGCTAGTTTTGGGGGTTTCGGTGGCGGGGGTGTAATGGAAGTGTAGGGCAGGGGACGGGGTTGTTGGATGGGTTATATTGAGCGCCGTTTGCGTCCAGGAAGTCGACGCCGAGCGCGACGAATTTTGCTGCGCATCCAGTAAGTAGCTGTGTATCATCCTCATTGTTTTATTCGTGGAATTCATGGTACTTATTGAGATTTTTAGCCGAGTTCCCGCCCGCTCGCTTCTCGAAGTGACTTCGATCGTATATAGTATGTGCCTTCCTCACGCATGATGTGTGTTTGGGTTCCGGCTCGAAGTATTCTTGTATTGCCTCGGAGAGTAAAAAAATGAGCATTAGCAATGAGACTGGATAGCATTCAGATTTTGAGTTCAATGGGAATAATGCTCGTCAACTCAAGACACTGGAAGCGGGAATTTGAACTCACGCCGCGAACTGTCACAGTGACGGTGTGACGGTGTGATACGCCTATGATATATCTATCAAATAACACCTTGGTATCTCTTCATTCTTCTATGCGTAGCGTGTGTTGTTCGCTCAGCATTCTGTTTTGCGGGTGGTTGCAAGTTCGATCCTCACCTTTGTATTTTTATTTTGTGACCAAATAAATCTAGAGCCGCGCGGCGAGCGCTAGCTCCACGCAGTGGGCCTCCGCGGCGAGCGGAAAGCGCCGCGCAGCGGTCGGGGTCTGGGGTGGAAAACCCCAGCCGTCCGGGCCGGCGCCCGCAACACAATACCACTCACAAAAACAAAGAAATAAGTCTATTCAACGCGATAATACAGCCGCAAGTACTCCGAAATTTTGGAGCTGCTTCCGGTCGGTCAACAAGAAAATTGTCATACACGCCGCGCGGCAGCTCCACGCAGTGGTGCGCCGCAAATGTCGGCGGGGATGACAATTTTTGCGTTGACCGCCCGGAAGCAGTGGAAAAATTGAGGGAAAACAGGATTGGTATGGAAGAGAACAGATGTGCACCAGCGGAAGGGCAATGCCAGCAAAAAAGGCGGGCCTGGGGGAAGTCGAGGGAAATTGAGTTCGCGAATGTGACGGCGTGACAGTCACAGTTCGCGGCGTGGGTTTGGTCTTCCTGGAAGCGTACAGTGTCGAAGAGTTCAGATGTGCGGCGATGAGTCAGCCACGGGGGGAGCTGTATTCTACCATCCGTTAATAAATGTTATCGGTGGAATAAATAAGTAGTCGAGGCGTGTCCTCAGAGCTCATGGCATTCGCTTTGAAGTTTCTGTCGTTTGCCATAGAAAATTAGAAATGCCGCGGCAATTGCCACAAGATTTTGAAGAAAACGATTGAAAATTTTGGCGTGAAAACCAGAGGAAGTCAAAACAATAGGGCAGAGTGAGAGGCTGCGCCACTGAGCCCCAAGCTCGCCAGTTCGAGATTCGGTGGCGGTTCGAGGAGGCGTGACCGGTGTTACCATCAGTCACACGTGATGACAACCCTAACCTTACCACTGCTCCCTTTGCTTTCCATCTCATCGTCGTCGTCGGCGTCAACGCCAAGCAATGTGCCCGGCCGCCTCAACCAGATGGTCCCAGCTCGCCCTCAGAACAGCAGAATCCTGGAGAGAAAGGTAAGATTTGCGCTCCCGTATTTCGTCCGTGCGCTACGTCTTTACCTTCCGCTTCTTCTTTCAAGTTTGTTCTCAGTGGCGCGCTCTATGACGGACGTCGATCGACTCATATTGGACGGTACGTACTCTCGTTCAATTCGATACCGTTGCTTAACTTTCATTTTTTTTTGTCAGAATCGGAGCTTCATAGCGCTCGTACGACTCATACGAGTAGTCACTGCGAATAACGCAGGTGTTCTTGCTTCCTCATTTTTCGATATCTCCTCCTTCGAAATATGAATCACGCGCCGTCCCCACCGTACGTCTCCTCCTCCTCCTCTCCACACTTCCCTCACTACGATTAACTTCCTCGTATCCGCTGACATCGACCTATCTACAGCCACCAGCATTGCGCAGATTTAGACGATGAGCCACGTAGAATTCCGCCCCGCTGCACCGCGCCAAGCCATTCTTGGGTGCCTCACCCGTCTCTCGTCAAGCACACGGCAGGCCGACACTATTGGTGGTGCGGAATCGATTACACCCTGCGCTCCGCGTCCGCATGCAGGTCGGCGAGGGAATTCAAGGGTAAATGGAAGATGATGATGAGACGCAGGCGAGAAGCAGCGTAGCAAGGAGAATGAGACTGGGGCGAGGATGACGCCCACGTCGACGTTGGGTCCAAGGGTGAGTGTTAATTATGTTGCTGCTTCGTTTCTTTCGAGTCCCTCCTTTCCCCACCTTCCCTTCCCGATTCCGTCTAACATTGCCCTCCCGCTCCCCGTCCTGCCTGCCGAGCTATGTGCCGATTATGGTGCTGCATCATGTCGTATCGCTTCCTTAGTTATCTCTTTTTTCTTTCGCTATTCGCTACTTCGTCTCCGTGACGCTTTAACTGACTCGTTTCGCTACAGGCGTGCGTTATCATGCATAACACCTGGTCATCTCATCAAGAACGTCGTTCTCGACAGGGCGGTGTCCCGCAGTCCCGCAATCAATCCTGCCGCCCGTATCTGAATTGTCGGCGCGATTGTATGGTTTCCGGTCTCGACACTTCATGCTTCACCAACCCCGCTGCGGTAGGCTCTGTCTGTGCGGTATGTGTTCTCGACTGCATCCCTACGACGCGACTAACTGCGTCCCATGTATAGGTTTTCATCGATAGATTCCGATCCCTGCCACCCCGGACATCCAAAACTTTTTTTTTGAGTACGTATGTACCGATGACACTCGGTACGTCTCCTTCCCTTCTTTCTCCCTCATTCATCGATGTTGATGCTGAATTACGGATGTCTGATAGTCCGCAGGTAGTCGAATCGAGACCCGCTTCGCGCTTTCTCTCTACGTCGCACGTTGGCGGATGTGTGGACGCCGACGACTTCGCCCTGCGCCTGCTTGGGTTGTACAGTCTCTTCCTGCGCCAGCGCATAAGGGTTAGATAGGATCTATACCCGAAACCGTAGACACCGAACGACCTACCCGCGTGTCTGCTCAGTCGGCATGCCGTGTTTGCGAGTGAGGGATGTCGGGGTTGAGGGAGGGCTGACGCAGTTAAAGCGCGAACTGGAGGTGCAAGGGGTCTTAGGGAGGAGGGAGGCCGGAGAGACGATTGCTCGCCCAGCGTATATGGAGACGGGCGTCGGATGGGTGAGGTGAGCTACGTCCTGTTGCTTGACTTCCCTCTCTTCTCCCCTCCATTCCTCCATCTTTCTATCTCCTCCATATCCTTCTCGTGCATACTTCCATTACCCACCCACCTCCTGCTTCCTTCCTTCAGCCAACCTCATCTTCCGCATCCCCGTCTTCCCGACGTTCTTCTCCCCCCCTCTCCCCCTCCCTCCTCCTTTCCTCCTCATCCGTCTAGCTTTCTCCTTCTTCCCTGCCCCCCACGCTCTTCCTCGCCCCGTTCTCTTCCCCCCATCGCCGCTGCAACGCTTGCCTTCCTTAGCACTGACTTGCACATTTGCAGACCTACCTGACTCTCTCCCCCGACCCACCAACCCACCACTACCAACGCAAGCTCGCCTCGCCTTCCCAGCCGGCTCGTTTGATCGATTCGATTTGATTCCACCGTACGAAGGATCAGATAGGTGTGTAGGTGGACGCCGGTGACCGTAAGTATGCCGTCGCGGGGAGGGTGCTGCGGATCGGGGAGGAGGAGAGGAGATGGGAAGCGGATGATGAGAGGACAGGGCCAGAGGAGGAAGAAAACGGAAGGTGACGAGGGTGTCGTTGGTGAGCATTCCTAATCCTTTTTTCTTCCGTCGGCGTTCCTTCTCGCTCGGCTGCGTCGTGGTCCCGCAGTTGTTTCGTGTCGCGCCTTCCCCGCTCGTGCTTCGCCTCTTTGTCGTTCCTCTCGAACCTGAGGCTCTTTCTTTTGTTCTCGCCAAGACGCTTGACTGACTCGTATATTTCCAGTACCAAGTTACCGTCAAAAGTTACAAAAAAATCGCGGCGAGTACTTGTCGGGCAGTCGCACCCCCAATCCAATCCAGCCCACCATTCTTGACTCGCACTTCGCCGTCATACATCCGCTGAGGATGGTCGTTGTTGTTGGGTGTGCATGCTGTCTCTTCGGAGAGTGCTTGCGACGCGGTGTTCGGAGACCCGCCGAAGACGGCGTTCTTATATTCTCGTGCGGGTAGCCCCCTCTGATGTAGCCAGCGGGATGCGAGCGCAGGCGGGGATCGAGCAAAACGCTATGCCGCTGCGCCGCGTCTAGTATTCGTGCTGGTGGTGCTGTGGGAGCTCGGACGAAGGTATCGGCGGGGAGGCTTGTGCTTGTGCGCATTCACTCGTGTCAGGCCCTGCGCCTTCTCCGCTTTGATGATTCGACTCATCATCATGGACGCTTCGAGGGCGACTTCATCCGACGACGACGACGAAAGCGTGCAGGGCGGGGGCGGTGACGTGGAGTGGAGTGGGATGTGGTGAAGACAGGGTGGACCTGCGTACCAGTCGGAGTGGCTAGAAGTGCCAGCGGAGCTGTCCGATGCTAAGTGTCTGCGCTGTGGAGGGATAGTGATACCAGCGCTCGGGACGGACGTTTGGAATGCTGGAAGATCGCTGCGGTCGGTGACTGCGGGGAGGGGTAGTCGGTCGGTCGCTCATGCACTTGGGGATCTGCTGCCCTTGCCTTCGAGTGTGGCTGCTTGAGACGAGAAAGACTTGATGGCCAACGCGCTCCATGAGGCTATGCGGGGACCTGCAGGCGTCGCTGTCTCAGCGTCGCTACTTTGTATGTATCATCGAAGGCATGATCGACGTGCGGATGCTCCAGCTGAAGCTGCTTGGCACGACGCGGTCCTGAAGGATCCGGCCAGTCTCGTCTTCTGCGTCGATCATGCGCAGTCTTGTATACGTGTGGCGCAGGTCCACCTCGCTGTACTGTGTACATGAGATTTCTTGTCTGGGTAGCGGTGGGGATGGAGTATGCCGCGTGAGGCGAGATCTCTAGAGCGCATGCCTGTGTCAATGAGCAGCGAAGCGGATGTGAGAGGGCCAGTGGATGTTGTGTGACGGATGCTCCCTTGCCGTACGGACGACGGAAGACGAGGGTGAGGGCCCGGAATAAGCCTCATCCGGGTTTCACGGGAGAAGAATTCCGAGTGCTTGGTCTTAGCTCGCCTTGCCTACCGCCGTGAGCTATCTCAGCTGGCTCTCTCTCTCAATTCTCCTCCGCTGCCCTGCTCGCCATGCGTTTTTTCGATCTACTGAGCGGTGTTGGGTACTTTTTTCTAGTATTCTTTTGAATCGCATTCTTAGAATCACTTTAGCTTGATCATCCAGATCATTCGGATAGAAACCTCTGTGTAGTGCAGTATTCTCATAAGCACGGATCGAGACAAGCACAAAACGGCCGCGGTGTTCGTTAGCCGTAAGAATCGCGGAAATCTATTAAACTCGTCAGCAAGCCGCTGGAGAAATGACTCTTGAGACTCACTGAGACCGTCTTCCGTTATTGAGAGCGGTGAAGTCCGGGCCCGTGAGAGCGGCTCGTAGCGGATGACCACGTTTCCTTCCTGCTCCCATGTCGTCTCTATCTTCGAGTACAGGAAGCAGCTCTTCAATTCTATCCGCATCCTCATCGGTAACTGCAACATCCCCGGCATTCTCTCCGCTTCCTTCCGGGTGCGCTGCCCTCCAGATTGGGCTCAGCATTGAGAGAGGATTTCAAGGTGTGCCCAAGGGTTTTCACCATAACGAAATAGTACCAATGCTCAGAATTTATCTCAGGATGCGTCACATCTTCCAATGACACCGATTCCGCCCTGGCCATTTGCTGCAACGCCGTGGGCAGCACTGCGACAATTGCCAACAACACATGCGGCTGCCCGTGCCGTCCCAACGACTTTGAACGATTTATTACTTGTGCTACCCAACACAACCAGCAGTCCGCGTGCCTCGGTCCCAGTGGTTCACCCTCGCAGGGTCAGCGATCAAGGTGGTCTCAGTATCTGGCCGTGGCTACTTTGAGTATTTGGTTGGTGTCTTTGGGACTGGAGATGTGAACACACGAGACAGAAACGTGGAGATTCATAAATTAGACCTGGTCGGTGTATTTTTCCGTCAAGTTGCTATGCAAAATTATTGACTGTACAAACCAAGTACAAACCTCATAGCGGTGGGTTCCGAGACGACCAAGACATGTATGTATTTACACGAGCGAGGCAAATCGGACACTCTCACTGCACTCTCCTTGCCAAGAAGAAGGGGATTCAATATATTCAATGGAGATCAACGACGATGATTTGCGTTGATTAGCGGTTAAAACATTGACAGCTCAGACTCTCACAAAACCCGGGCCTTGTAACTTACGGTAGGTAGGTAGCTCAGCTCGAGTTCCTTTCTCCTTGCTGGATCCTTTCCCTTCTATGGTTAGTCAACTAAACTCAAGGGAAAATTTGAAAACAGACAATCTAAAAGCCTTCAGTCTGCAACTTGAAGAATCATCAAATTTCAAAACCATCCGAATCAGCGTGAACTGCATCAGTAACAGCCGTGGCCAACAAGACGGTAGGCAGGTGGAGTCTGTGGAGAACTTTGGGTTGCTGTCATTGAATCCGGAAGACCGCAAGGCCCTTTAAATTGGCGAGTCGGTGCCGGGCGGCATCACAGCTCTTCACGCTCTTCCCTCATGTCGTCGTCTCTGTCTGCTTCAGCTACGTCCTCATCGGCGAGCGCGACATCCTCGTCCTTCCCACCGTTTCCCTCAGGTTGCGCAGGTCGGCCTGGCTTCGTGACAGGCTCAGGCAACTTCTATGGTCAGTGATCCCGAGCCCTGAATCTCTCAGAGAAACTCAAATTCACAGGCTGCGTCGCCGAGGATCCAGATACCATCCTTCGAACCTGTTGCGACACCGTAGGCAGCACCGCGACATTCGCGAATACCACCTGTGGCTGCCCGTACAACAATGTCTTCACCGCCGACCGGTTCATGCAATTCGCCAACTGTGCCACCGAGCATAATAAAACCAGTTTATGCCTCAATGCCCCCAAAAATGATACCGATAAAGGCGCTGCGCTCGATTTGCGCCCGAGGTGGAACTCAGCGGTAATTGTTTTGGGCGTGGCGTTGGTGTGTGGGGCCGTAGGAATGTGAATGGACGAGACGGAAAACTGGCTGTGATTTTTTGATTTCAGTAAAATGAAAGCTGAATGTAATTCGAACCTGTTCAGGAGAATACAGATTATGAATTTTCACCCTGGTGAATGCGACAATGCATTCTATGTGTGAGCCAAACACAACGCAAATCATTCAATCAGAATCTACACAAAAGACGTTACAAAGCAAACAATTGCTGGCTAGCACTCTTCAAACGCTCCAGTTTCTTCTCCAGCTCCACCCTCTTCTTCGCCGTTGCAGGGTTCTCCCTGGCGAAATCTTTCGCGATTCTTATTGCCTCGGGACCATTCAGACCGAGCCCATTCATTAGTGTGGGGAGAATGTTTTTCCCAATACCACGAACGAGTTCGTCGTCAATGGTCGCTGGGATACTGTCAGCTACCCTCTTGTACGCGACTCGAGCGAACGTTAGATTGATGCTCCAAACGATGGACTGTGATTTTCCTACCTTGGAAATAAGCTCGTACATCGGCCATGATGTTGAATGCTGGCTCCATGGGGTCTCTTGGGCATAATTTCATCAGGTCCTCCGCACGAATTGAAAGATTGAGAGCCGATAAATTGCGCAGGACTTCAGATATGAGAACCGAAGGGCTTCGACTGACTTCGACTTCGACTGGGGATCGAGCTACTGGCTGTGGACGTGCCGCCGGTGCCGCTGCAAATGCAACGCTCGGGCGGTAGGCAGCATGCGCTGCTGAAGATGGTGAAATTGGATGATAAGACGAGGAGGCGGAACTCTCGTAGGGCGCCTCACATGGTGCGGGAGATGGCGCCCGTTCTTCGATCTGTGGATGAAGCGAAGGAATGGCCGCAGCCAAAGTAGGATTTCTGTCTTTCTGCCGAAGTTGCTTGTAATAAGTGATAAACTTCTCTTTGTAATCACTCAGATAGTGAGTATTGAGCGTGTGGGGACCATTCTCCTCATGCTGTATTTCTTTCAGGATGGCAGCTTGAGTAGCAGTGACGAGTTCTTGGATATATGCTTGAACCACAACTCTGAATGAGTTATCACAATGAGTGGGTCAAGTTAGAATGGAGCTGCGAGATAGGAACGCACTGTACGCGGTCTTCCAATGTCCCTTGCCCAAATGCTGAGAAGTGATTAGTGATTAACGTTGTCACTTGGGCGGAGAGCGTTTTGTGAACGGATGTGCACAACACTAGAGCCGGATCCGCCCAGCGGCGAGTGAAATCCGCAATGTAAGCTTTCTGAACAGCAAAAGGATAATGTCCCGGCAGTTCTCGAGAGCGCGCACTTCCCATTATATGAGTAAATCTCAACACCGTTAATTGCGTCAATCTTACTTTTCCGCCCTAGTTAGCACCTCATTGACGAAGATGGGCACTCGTGCCGGGGAAAGTGATTGATTGGGCCAATGTTCGCGCCCTTCCTCTTCACGCAAAAAATCTGGATCCGGAGGCATTAAACGGTTTGCTTGCGCGCTTTGGCCCGATTCGAAAGGTCGGAAGTCGGGTGCCGTACGCCGAATGTTACGTCTGAAATCCTCTTGTGCTGGACGGAGTGTTTGAATGAGTCCGTCGGCGTGAGGGACACCTTCGATCATTTGGTCCAGTTCTCGAGTGAATGAGTGAACTAGGGTTGTTATTTCGAGAACGGCGTCGTCAGATGGCGACGGTGGGAGTAGTTCAAGACTTGCGCGGGTCTGTTGAATGGCTAGCTCGAGCTCGACTTGAATCTGTGGAAGCCTAATTTCATAGTGTTGATTTGTTTGAATATCCATTATATTGTAAAGAAAGAACAAACGCACCGCTTTGAAATGAGATCAGATAGAATGGAACTGAGCCGTTGAACCAAGTTCGCCGTTCCCAAGTAAGGCTGGTATACAGGATCGAGCTCAGCCCAAGGCGATTTGGAAGAAAAGAACTCTTCTTCGCGCGCTCGGGCTGAGCTCCAGGTGATACCTTCTTTGAGGTCTTGCGAGCTGGGCTGTTTCACGCAGTACCAGTTGTTTTCCAACGCGTCTCGTTCGTTACGGATGAGAGCGAGCCAGCTGTCTTCGTCGCCGATTGGAATTCTTCATTGCGCTCATCAGCAGGTATGTATCATCGATAGAGAGATAAGTTACCTATCAGGCTTAGTTAAGACGCCTTAAAAGCAAGGGAGCGATTCAGCCAAGAACTTAACGGATCATGAGGAAGCAACACGAACCTATCGTACGCTTTCCCTGCGGATCATGTCTCTTCGTCAAGTGGTGAGAGCCTTGGTTCTCGAAGTCCGCTATTTTGATTATTAGAGAGATCATGAGCAGCCTTCAATTTCTTCTCGGGGAGGCTTACTTTCACAAGCGACAGTGAGCAAAATGATACAATTCGGTTTTGAAATGTAGGACGTAACAAGATTTTCCACCATCGCAATGTCAGCTTCGTTTCCGCTCTTGGTACTGACACTCGCGATCAGACCTGTACAAATGGTGTGAGCGAACATTATATGGGAACAAAGATTGGAAAATTAATCGTTACCTGGCAGATCGACGAAAGACAAATCGGCCTCTTTCGGCCCACTGATTTGAAGAGAGATATAGTTGGTGGAAAATGAAAGCTCGGTCGGCGAGGTTGCGTCGTCAGTTAAAAAACCATGGGGGGTTTTGTTAGGAGATAGAATCGCCCGCTGTGCTCGACGGATTCTATCCTCGACTTGTGCTTTGACGAAGATGGGGTCGCCGAAGACGATGGTGCGGGCGTGTCCGAGAGCAGAGCCTGTTTGGTCTTTGAGGTAGTGCAGCTCGACGGTACATGTCCAGGGGCCGTCGGAGCGGGATAGTCGACATTCGGTTGGGCATCTGAATATTGAATTAAATTTAGAAGAAAGGATAGAAATAGAAACGAAGACGGCACAGAATGCAACGCACCGGGTGCACGTTCCCGCCGCACGGGGGAGGGTTATCCCGGAGATGGATTCGATGAGGGAGGATTTGCCGGCGCTTTGGCCGCCGATGACGACGATGCCAGGTAGGTCGATGTCTGCTTGAACACTTGTAGGACATTCGCGTAAATGGCGCATACGGAATGTCCGAAGCAAGAGCGCATTATTTGCTTACCCAGTATTGCGAAGCCGATTTATTGAATCCAGTAGTTTGCGACGTTCCAAGGAAAGCTGTGGGTCGGAGAGTCCGACGCCGCTGGCCTCGTCGTTGACGCTGCTGCTGTCGGGGTCGGAGACGCCTGAATCGGATGCGGACATGGTTGGATGCGGGGTATGAGTGGTAAGAGGAAGAAAGACTCTGTGGGCGCGCTTTCGGCCTCGAGGTTTATGGGTGTGGGCAGCCAGAACCATGTGCTACCCACGGGGACTTCGCATCGGTACGTAGCTGCCGTTGGTTAAAATAGAGATTATCAATCGATGCAAGAAACCTTCAGACGCGTAATTTGAGGTTGAACTCTTGCGGGGACTCAGTGGTGTCGTTCCAGCGGTGTCGGCAAGGAGAGACAAGGATACTACGACATCAGTTCGTAGGGTGGCGGGATAAGTCAGATCACTCACTAGAATACTGTAATTCGAATTTTTCTTCTAGAATCTGAGCTGTGAGAGTCAAGGTTGTAACAATAGGGCGGGGATCAGAAAATAAGAGGGTCGTAATCCAAATTGGCAGCTTTGAACCAACTGACTGAATATCATGCAATGGTATATCCCCAAGAATTTTTTCTCGCCGCAACTTCAGACCTGCAGATGAAGCTTGCCGTAGCCCCTGATTCATATTCTCCCCAGAACTTCCTAGTGATGCATCTTGAAGCTTGATTCTTGGCAAGAGAAAGACATCTCGAGAGATTTGAGTCGAGGAGTCGGCCAACGTCGTCGGACTCGACGACGGACGTTCCTTGCCTCACGGATTCAAGTTTTTTGCAGGTAAAAAAAGGGCAATGGCCAAGACAGGTTTATCTTCAATTCGATACCGAAGGTCGGTATTCCAAAGTCAGAAGAGCGTGACTCTTAAGCGTTTGAGCAATGAACAGAGCAATCCGAACAAGGTAGCTGGTCCTGGACTCTTGGTAGCAATTCCGAAGAAGAGAAGTCGTGGCGGTGTCACGATGTCACGTTGTGACCTTTTCCTCATCGCCCACTACGACGCCGAGAGCGTCTTCAAGCACACCAGCACCTACGGCAGACTCGAACTCGGGTGTCACCCCCTACTCTCGCTCTATCGCCTGAGCTCTACTTCAGATTCTGCCTTGCTCGTTATGGTGGACTGCATAGCAACTGCGTACTCAATTCCGCCAATTTTTCTCGGAATCGAAAGTCGACGCGATGTCGCCCGATATTGGCTAGGACGTTTATTGCACTATACTCCTGCTCTCCGTCTTCCCGGGGTATTTGAACCCGCCAGCCATTGGTCTTGGTCTACCGCACTTTTTGTCCGTCATTGGGTGAGAGCAGACTGCTTTACTTTTTGTTTTTTTATTCTTGTCCTCACGGATATCGATGCCTAGACGCCTTTTATACCTACCTTGGCCCATAGAATTTTCGCTCCTGTGCGTGGGCGCCGGCACTGTTTAGTCTCGGGCGCGTGATGACGTGGCAAAGCGCGCTGGCCTCGACGAACTGCTTCCGCTAGCAAAGTGGCGGGTTAACTGAAGATCGAGGGCGAGTGGAAAGCATTGGTATGTCAGCTCAGCTTTGGCGTCGACCTTCGTTCGCCGATATGTACTGACTCGTTCTCAGCTATATT
Organism: Favolaschia claudopus; assembly: GCA_037176885.1. Classification (NCBI taxonomy): domain Eukaryota; kingdom Fungi; phylum Basidiomycota; class Agaricomycetes; order Agaricales; family Mycenaceae; genus Favolaschia; species Favolaschia claudopus. The sequence goes on along the minus strand of JAWWNJ010000149.1, from coordinate 173,002 downwards.
GTGCTCGATACCTTTGATCCTATCGACTCCATTGCTCACAGAAGCCCGAGACCTCTTTTTCATCAGTAAGTATCCCCCGTCCTTCATCGTTCGCTGCTGACGCAGTATCCTATTAGTTCGAATCCACCTGCTTTCACTCATGTCCTTCGTGCGAAGATATGCATGCGACGTCGCTTGAATCCAGCGGTATCTCCCACGTTACCATCGATATCTAAATGCCGAACACGTCTGCCTACAGTAGCCTATATCTACCTGTTGACGGCTTCAAATTAGCCAGCAGCATACAAGCATGATGTCAAGAGCCACGCGTATAGCCTCGCTGTAACGCTGTCTGTGCAGCCCGTCGCTCCAGACACCCTCACCTCGTTATCCCCCTGTCGAGCGCAACCACAAACTCGCTTGTAGGCGGAGGAATTTCACACGATTTGTGGGATCACCTCCCGACGCATCCCATAGCTCGAGCTGGTGGGCGGAGGTGACATCCTTCCTTCCAGCGAACCCCCGCTGAAGCAAGGGTGTCGGTGCATGACGCGAACGTGCACCTGCAGCTGGGCCGGACGTCCACCGCCTTGTCGGTGGTGCTGAGTTATGCCTACCGATTGCGCGCCTGGTCGTCGGGGGAAGACTGGTCGTAATGGAGGTTTGAAGGATGGGATCCAGCCGTTTGCGGTAATTCGTATGTGGTGATCGCATCGAATGTGGAGGACCTTCTTTCACCCTCCTTCTCGAGCTCGGCGTGTCTTTTCTCGCTGCTATCAACATCTAGCCCCTTTTAACCGTCGGATTCGACGTCGTGCGTAAGCCACACGGGCGACGGAGAGAATACGATATGAGGCGGCGGAGATGGGTGTGTCAAGTAGGCGCGAATGCCGCTCAGCGTTGGGATGGTCGACTCTCCCCTTCCTCGCAGTACAAGGGTGACTGAAAAGCATTCGCACCGCCCACCCCTTTTGCTCCTACCTCGTTTTCGATACCGTCACCTTGATGGACGTCGAGATTGAAAATCGCCGCTGTTTGACGCCGTAGCTCGCGGTCATTTCCTTCTACGATCAACGAGCGATGCGGGCCATATTATCTTCCAATAGAAGTGAGCATGTGACTCCCCCCCGGATTGACTTGCCTCTGTCGACACAATCTGCGGCATACGCGACCTATACCTATACAAGTACCATTGGATGATTTTTGCTATGTACCTTTCTGAGATGCTTCATACGCCTCAATACTCCTCTGTGCATTCGTACTTGCTACTCTGCCTGCATCCGTGTATTTCTCCTATTTATTTACGCACTTTCCGCGCTTTGATTCGAGGTGGACATGCGGGGAATGTCCCGATTTGGGCAAATGTTTGCCTTTTTAGGCAGGGACTAGTATTCTCCAATAATTTCCTCCTCTGGAACCCCGCGCCGTCTGAAAGTTAGTTGAATATGCCTTACGTATGACTCGAGCAGCTTCACCCGATGTTTCATTAACTCCATCTCGTCTTGTAACGTGTCCGACGCAGAATCTTAAAATAATTTAAAGTTCGTTAATTTCAATTCAAAAACTCGTGGACATGACGAACCGTTCAGAAATCGACTATGCTCGATCAAGGCTTGTTCTTCGACTCCAAATCTCGCCTCGGCATCATACTTCGACTCTTTCTCTCTCTTATTTTCCCGACGGTCTGATAAATAAGTGATATCAACTACCATATCGATGAATTAAAACCAGAACAGAAGCCTACCCGCGTACATCTTCGCAAGCACTCCTGCTATGAGGGAGAAGATGGCCCAGATCGTCGAGAGCATGGCAAACGTTGAGACAAAGACACTTGTCATTGCAGATCCAAGCGGCTTGAGCTTTGGTACCGTTCTTGAATATTCCATGACAGGTACTCGATCCGAGGTATTGTACAAGTGCACAATTTCTCGCATTTGCGCAAAATATGTTTCATTTGCCATTGCAGCCCGAGACCTGTTTACGCTTGCCAAGTAAGGGTCAAACATTACTAGAAGCGGGGCTACAGGCAATATGCTGTGATTGTACAACTCCGCTGAGGCGTAAATCAGGTTCGGATGAACCACGCCCATTTGCAGGCGAAGATAGTGAAACGCCATTTGGAACATATTTTGGATGATTGCTGATACATCTGCTGGGTCCCAAGCCACACCGGGAATCGAGGGAACGGGCAATATCAGGCTATCGTCAGATTGTGTCTGATCCTTGCTAGGATAATACACGGACTCGTTGCCTGAGACGAGCCGGAAATATGTCGCCCGAAACTCAGATGGTTGTAGCCTCAAGCATGTTGAGTTTGTATTGGGATTCGAATGGTCAGGACAAGCTGGGATGACAGAGTATTCGCTGACATCCAAGTACGTTATTCTGTGTTCATGGTCAGGTTCAAAGGAAGCGTTAACCGTTTCGACGGACGTACAACATTTTCAGCTGCATAAATGATTAGTTTAGTCGATCGAGAATGCGTGTATATGTTCCCACAGACCAGATCTAATGTGATAGAAGTGAAGAGATCATCCAGAATGTTGTTCCTGAGCTGGTTCCCGAGCTCGTTTGTCACAATGCCTTCCCAGGTCATCGTCAAGCGAGTCACAGGAAAGTCGCAGTTGATCTGGGCGGAGAGCTGAGTGCAGGATGAGCCACTGGCAAATGCGGCGCTAACCATCGTAGACGTACCTTTGCAGAGAACGGTGTCATGGTGATAATTACCATTGGCGAGAATTGGCCATCATAATAGATCGACATGTTACTCTATAGGACGGTTAGGTTGGCGGATAAGTTTGCAGGTAAACCAGCACATACGATGTCGCACCCATCAGAGAATGGATTGTTGAAATACGAGAAAGTTGAGACGGGAGTACCGCCGTTCATGCGATCGTATACACCAGTTAGGGTGAAATTAGCGAGAGAGTTGTTCAAATTGAAAGTATCGCCAACGGTGAGTACTTGAGGCTGAAAGGAAATAGTTGGGGGCTGGAATAGAGAAGGGAGCCAGCGACTGAAGGGAAGAGCAGGAAGTGTGTCGTTTGGTCGATAAGTCACATCCTGTACGAAGTCATATGCGGAGAGGGGAACTAGCGGAACTATTCGTCCAGGGCGCGATATTATGTAGAGAAAGCGACTCACCATTTATGCATGCAATCAAGGCTGTAAGAACTGCAAACAGAAAGATGATTATCGGTGTCGTCCAGCGGCCAGGATATGCTGAAACAGCATAAGCAAGTGTGTAGTGAGCAACAGGTGGGATATTGTACGGTGCTGCGGCCAGGGGTTATATCCTAATTGAAAGGGTTGAAAAGAGCGTAGCAGATGAAGGGGAGAAAGCATGCCAGTGCTGTTGTTGCTTCTGCCATGGGGTAAACCGCGTTATATTCAAAAATCCTGTGAAGCGAAGCGGATTCGGAACATCATTAGTATGTAACAGCCTGAAGTGGGATGTCAAAGAGCCGACAGATGAAAAGGTTCCGACCGTCACCATGATGCAGTTCCCGCTACCGCTTCCGTAAACAATTCCCGCCATTTGTAAGTAAAATATTTCCGCCGTCGTAAGCAATTCCCGCTACCGTAAGGTATTGAGTGTCTTGGGCGCCTCTGGTTGTCGTCGATGGTAAAAGTCACCCACAGGGCAAAGGAAATTCTTACTCTACGTGTAACGAAAACTGTATGATCCCGAGCTTTATTATGCGCTGAAAATTAAATTGAGATAGTGACGAAAACTAAGCGCCAACCTCACTTTTCTCCATTCGCACCACTCCACGGCCACCAGGCCACGGTGTGGAACTTGGATGTTTGTCCTCAGCTCGATGCTGCATGCTAGAAATCTCATAACGCGCAAAGTAGACTTCCTCCTCGACGCTGCGCTGGATTTGAAGCGGGATTGGTGTGTGCTGAAAATTGAGATTCAGATCAGTGAAACTGAAACGGACAGTACAGTCTGCACTTACGTTTGGATTTCGGTGGCACCGAAATCCAGGATTGTCGTGCGAATTTCAATTTTCAGCTTGTGTAGACTGTGATGCATTCAGCTACGCGCGTACAAGTTCAAGATTTGCAATTGCACCAGGGAGACTTTACCTTTCGCAGTGAGTCTGTGGCTAGGGCAAGATTGAGTACGATATCGTCAATAACATACCGTGGTCACGTACTATAACAAATGCCGTCGGGGGGGTTGAATTTGTTGGAGCACAGAGGCTCTTCGACTGCAGTTGGGGAAGGTTTAGGAGCAACCTGGAGGGTGGCTGCGCTACATCGCTAGCAATGGTGATAGTAAGAGAAACGCAAAGAGAAAACGGAGAAGAAGGAGAGACTACACAACTAGGTAGAAATCCGCGCGACCCACGACGGGCTTATTCGATGATGACAGCCCGAGTTTCAACTTTGAATTTTGGTTAGAGAATTGGTGTTGTTGTTGTTGAGTTGCGCGAGGGCGAGAGGAAGATGTTGAAGTGCGCGAATGTGTAGATTCATGCAATACGGTGACACCAAAGTTCCTATATTTGAGGCTGAGTGGCTGGCAACGGAGTACTAGTAGGTCCGGGAGTTACTCAGATTTTGTTGGTAGTAAGTACTATCAGTCCGTCCTCTCTGTAGACCGGAGTACAGCAGAAATAGTGGGGAGATCAAAGAAGTAAGACGAAGCTGAATTTTGGCGTCGAGTAAGACTCCGATTCGAAAAGCGCGAAAAGCTCAGGGATTTTGGTTTCGTTTCAATTTGAATTTTGTGTACTGATTCGACAAGTATTCGAAGAAAATCATTGGAAGGATTTCAGCTCAATTACGGAGGCAACAAGGATTCGGAGTAAGTTGAACAGAGTGAGGGGTTTAGGTGTCCTCAGAGCCCCAAGCGCTCCAGCTGGAGATTCGTTGGCGAGAGTTGTGGTTGAGGAGGTGTGACTAGCGTTACCATCAGCCCCCTTGCGTGCACTCGTCTTCTTTTGCTCTCATCATCCTCGTCGGTGGCCTCAATGCAAAGTGCCCAAGCTCTCTTCAGTATAATAAAATCGACCTTGGCACTCCACGACGAATCTTCCAACGCTCTCATTGGCGTACCTCGAGAGGTCAATGGCTTGCTACTCAGCAACTTGCGGCGAGAAGAGGCCACATACAGGGCAACTTGAAGATGATCTCGACTAGCTCTCCCCGATAATATAGTAAGTAGGAGAATCATGGGAGGAACGTAAGCTTCACTCATCTGTTTGCCCATTTCAGTATCTCGTCCAATGCAAGGCAAATGCAAGGACAATTCAAAACACACGCGTTTCGTCTCCGGAACGGGAGACACTCTGCCGGAAACCACAACCATTTGCGCACTCTCTCGATTCCGTTTCGTTTCACCAATCAAGCCCACCCTCCCGTGGCATTTGTGCCATTGCCCTCGCGATGTCAATTTCCTAAGTGGAATCTTTCGATGCTCTGATTGTCGATGAGTGAGGTAGCGCATGGTAGTACGCAGTCTATACGGTACGTACTACGCCTTCCCCTTGCCCCCAACTCGTTTTTGCTTTCACCTCCTTCCTCCTATACTCTTCCTTATTTCTACTCTTCGTCGCTTCCATACACGTGCCTCACCACAACTGACTTCGTCGATGTACAGTCTTGCATCGACGCATCGCCCTACCACCTGCACCACAAACCCATGCTCTTGTCTGAATCCGGATGACGAAACACTGTGCCACGGTGGTTGTTCATTTCTCTCTACCTTCGTCTCGTCAATACTAACTTACGAATAGACTAATGTATCCATCCGCGCGATTTGTGATGATGTAGCGTTGAGCTATCTATCTCAAATTCCGCCCCGCCATCCTACCTCACATGTTCTGGTGGCTGTCTCCACGCCGACGACCTCGCCGGCGCACAGGAGTCGAGACGAGAGTAGGGACGACCCCCGAATCCGCGGAGCAGTCGACAACCCACCTGCAGCTGGCATGGTCGATTTGCGTTCGGGTCTGCTCGATCAGAACGTGTTACTGCGGAAGGGGGAAGAATGAAGGGAGGAGGGTGAAGGCGAATGGAAGAGGATGACAGGACGTTGGAGTGAGGGAGGCGAGACGAGGCGAGGACATGGTACGTGGCCCTTTTCCTTTCTTTCTTCCTTCCTCGCCCCCTTCCTCCCCTTCATCCGTCCGTCTCTTTTCTTCGTACCTTTCCCTTTCGTGTTATCGTATTCACCCCCTTCTCCCCAACCTCGTTTTCCTCATCCCCATCTTCCTCATGTTCCTCTCCTCTCAATCTACCTCCACCCCCCTCCACATTCTTCCTTCCCTTCCTCTCCTCTACCCCGTCCTCGCCCCTGCCCCCTTCGTCCGGCATCTTCTTTTCTATTCACACTGCGACCGTGCTTGACTCAGGACTGACTGACTCCCTCACTAGCATCTGCAGACTTTGCCTATCCCGAAGCTCTCTGCGACCTACCAAACCCCAGCTTCGCCACGCTCTCGCCCTCTCCCCGCAGCTTTGTTGCTGCAGAGGAGGAGGTGATCGTACGCCGTCACGAAGACTAGAAGGGTGCGGGATGGATAGGGTGATCGTGATGAACGAGGGAGGAGGAGAGTCAGGAGACATGGGGAAACGGATGATGAGAGAAGGGGGTGGTGGGAGGGGATCGATGCGAAGACGGAGACGGAGATGACGAGGAAGATGACAAGCGCGCGCTTGGTGAGTAGCTGATGCTTTCCTGAATCTTCCTCGTCCTCCTCCTTCCTACCCTGACCTGTCTTCTCTGGCGTTTCTTTTCGCTGAGCTGCGTTATGCGGCTGTCGTTGACCTACAAGGCTTCATTGTATCGTGTCGCCATCTCCGCTTGCGCTACGCGCGTGTCTTTCTCACTTCCTCGCATGTCTTTCTCTCCTCCGCGATTCGTGGACGCTTGATTATACATAACTGACTCGTACATCCGCAGGTCTGCGCTGTCTAGAACGACATACTTGACAGCGACCCTTGTTGGGCGGCATCGCTCACCGCCTGGATCTCCGAATTCGTGTGGCGACTACGCCATTGTTGAGGATATGACCTTCGGGCTCATCTACCCGAAAGTCGTATTTACTTCACACCTCGCCGCTGCGGAGTTCTCCATCGTCGGGGAATGACGCCGCAGAATAACAGCTGGGTCTGACCTCGTCGTTCGCGCCGGTGCAGGCACGGCAGCCCGGCGATGCACCGTACGAGTGTCGGGCAAGGGGGAATATGATGGTGGCGCGAGCTATGCGAGCACGGGTGTAAATCGAGCGAAAGCAGTCTTTTCTCGAGGAGCGGAGCAGCAGAGCTATGCCGCTGCCAGTGCCCCGTGTCTGTGTTCGTGCCGGTGGCGCGCACTTTCTCTTCGTCGTACTCGTACAGGAGGCGACGCACAACGGATCCGTCACTCGTGTCCGGCGCCGCCTCCGCCTTGATCATTCGAGCCTTCATTTACCTGCTGACGCGTCATGATGTCGAGGTTTTCAGCTCGGCACCTACACACGACCTGCGGTATCACCTCCGCCGCGTCCCATTTCTAGAGTCAGTGAGAAGAAGCGGCATTTGAGGATGACGCCTCTCCTTCCACCGGACGCCCGCCCGTTGAGGTAAGGGCGTCTGATGCGAAGGTGCAGCTCGTCGATCTGTGGGTCGGGCGCTCATCGCCTTGTCGGTGATGCTGAGCTTCGAGTTTGGAGAAATATCTTCTTGCGACGCGATGATTCACGGAGGGGACATACATGTACCTACCGACTGCGCTCTTGGTCGTCGAGGAGGGACCGACCGTCAGGCAGGTCAAGCCGCTGTTCGGTAGCGGAAGGGTTTCAGCCATTCGTGTACATGGTCGTACGGATGTGGAAGTGGCTCCTGCCCATCACACCCCGCGCGCTGTCAATCGACCTACTTCCACCATCCTTTTCATTCTCGGCGTGTAGCCTCGGTCTTCACGCACCGCTTGTCTCTGTGCTATCACGTCGAGATCGAAATTCACCGTTGCCCACTTTGACATCGTAGCTCGCGGTCACTTTCTGTCCTCGGAGTCTCCGATTATCCAAACAAACTACGGATAACCACTCTTCCCCTGGGTTCATTTGCCTCTGTCGGCACAATCTGCAGCATACGCGACCTATACCTACCTATATACGAGTCCCATGGGACGATTTTTGCCATGTACCTTTCCGAAATACCTCATACGGCTCAATAACGCTCGTCTGTCCATTCGTACTTGCTACTCCGCGTGCATACTTCTGCCATTCATTCGCATACTTTCCGCGCTTTGGTTCGAGGTGGACATGCGGGAACTGTCCCGATTTGGGCAAATGTTTGCCTTTTTAGGCAGGAACTAGTACTCTCCAATGATTTCCTCCTCTGGGACTCCGCGCCGTCTGAAAGCTAGTTGCATTTGCCTTACATATGACTCCACCAGCTTCATGCGATGCTTCATCAACTCCATCTCGTCTTGTAATGTGTCCGACGCAGAATCTCAAAACACATTATAAGTTTTTTATTTTATTTTGAAGACGCATGGAGATGACGAACCATTCAGAAATCGACTATGCTCGCTCGAGGCTTGTTCATCGACTCCGAAGCCCGCTTCGGTATCGTCTTTCAACTCTTTGCCTCTCCTGGTTTCTTGACGGTCTGAGAGGTAGTAAGTGACATCAACTACCGTATCGATGAATTAAAACCAGAACAGAAGCTTACCGGCGTACATCTTCGCAAGCGCTCCCGCTATGAGGGAAAAGACGGCCCAGATCGTCGAGAGCATGGCAAACGTCGAGACAAAGACGCTTGTAATCGCAGATCCAAGCGGCTTGAGCTTTGGTACCGTTCTTGAATATTCCATGACCGGTACTCGGTCTGTCGTATTGTACAAGTGAACAATTTCTTGCATTTGCGCAAAATATGTTTCATTTGCCATGGCAGCCCGAGACCTGTTGAAGAGTGCGAAGGAGTTGAGGTGTAATGTTGCTGGAGACAGGCCTACAGGCAATATGCTGTGATTGTACATCTCTGCTGAGGAGTAAATCAGGTTCGGATAAACCACACCCATTTGCAGGCGAACATAGTGAAAAATCATTTGGAACATGTTTTGGATGGTTGTTGATACGTATGCTTGATCCAGAACCATATTGGAAAACGAGGGAACGGGCAATGGGTTATCGGCAGATTGTGCGACTTCACCGGGGTAAATCACTGACTCGTTGCCTGAGAAGAGCAGGATTGTTGTCGCCCACATTTTAGGTGGTCGTAGGTTCAAGCATGTTGAGTTCCCGTTATAATATGATATATTAGAAAGGTCGGGACACGCGGGGACGACAGAGTATTCGCTGTCCATGGTGCTGTCATTCAAGTACGTGCCCCTGTGTTAGTGGTCAGCTTCAACGGGGTGCGAAGTTTGTGATTGGATGGATGTACAGCATTTCCACCTGGATTCGATGAATGGTTAGTCGGTCGAGGACGTGCACACCACAGAGTCACAGACCAGAACTAGCAGGAAATTATAGAAGAGAGAATCGACAACGTTGTCGTCTTGAACGGATATGAGCTGTTCCCAACTCAATATCCGTTCCCAGCTCAACGTCAAGCTGTTCACGGGAAAGTCGCAGTTAATCTGGGCAGAAACCTGTGTGCACCATGAGCCAGATGCCGTCCTGACCATCGCAGACGCACCCCCAGGCCTCTGTCATAAGTGATCGACATGTTACTCTGCGGGACGGTCAGGTTGGCAGATAATTTTGCAAATAAACCACCACAGACCACGTCGCATCCATCAGAGAACGGGTTATTGAAATACGAGAAACTTGAGACGGGATTACCACCATTCATGCGATCATCTGCACTAATCAAGGTGAAAGAGTTTTCGAGCGAGTTATTCAGATTGAAAGTATCGCCAACGGTGAGTACTTGAGGCTGAAATGAGATAGTTGGGGGCTGGAGCAGAGAAGGAAGCCAGCGACTGAGGGGAAGAGCAGGAAGCGTGTCGTTTGGTCGGTAAGTCACCTCCTGGATGAACTCATAAGCGGAGAGGGGAACTATCGGAAATATTCGTCTAGGACGCGATATTATATAGAGAAAGCGACTCACCATTGATGCATGCGATGAAGGCTGTAAGAAGTGCAAATAGAAAGATAATTATCGGTGTTGTCCAGCGGCCAGGATATGCTGAAACAGCATGAGCAAGTATGTATTAGCAACAGGTGGGATACTGTACGGTGTTGCGGCCAAGGGTTATATCCTAGTTGAAAGGATTGGATAGAGCGTAGCAAATGACGGGGAGAAAGCATGTTGTCGTTGCTCCTGCCACGGGGTACATCGCGTTATATTCGAGAACCCTGAGAAGCAAAGCGGACCGGGAACATGATTTTGATATGAGTTGGGGCAGAGAAATCGTTCTATCAGTCGGGGTACTAAATTTTATCCAGCTTGAAAGGATAGCAAAAATAGAAGAGCTTGGAGAAACTGTTTGGTGGGAGTTGTTTTGCGATTGCACGTCATGCGTGAATGTTGCAAAAAGAGCGACAAGACAAGAGAATTTGGATTCGGATTCGGATTGAGCATCGTAGGAGTGTCGAGTCAACAGGAGTCCCAAATTTGTCTCGTCAGCATCGAAACTCGAAGCTACCAAGGATCTCAGAATCAAGATTCAATTGTCAGTGTCTTGACGAACAAGATGTTCAATGGGTGCCGCTGGGTGCCGGCGCCAGTAAGCAGTAGATACAACAGAAAATGATCTAGTATCCAAAAAGCAAATTGAAAGTGATGCAACAGACGGCCAAAGTCGCTTTCGATGGTGGTGGCTCAAAGTCAACCTTGAACCGGATCAACAGAGAAGAAGTAGCCGGTGTGACGCGTGACGTTGCGTACCTCCTCAACTCTCAGGCTCCTTAGCGCTGACGACGATGTCAAACAGGTCGAATCTAGAGCTCTAAGCCGTCCATTTCGGGATGAAAAAACGGACGGAATGGAACGGACTCGGAGCCCATACCGCCCAGGATTATCGCGACCGAAAAGACGGACGGAAAAGGACGACACGATGAAGATGAAGAGCAACCGCAGAGTTCAAGAAATACTGCTTGAAGACGTTGTATATGAGGGTGTTGTGTGCGCATCGATTGACGGTGTTGACTATTATAGTAGGTCTATTTTCTTCGACTTGGTTTTGCGCCAGCTCATGGAGGATGTATGTTTAGCAAGTTTTCGCTTTTGAATCTAAGTGTTGTGCGTACCTTCCCTTTGCCTCAATATACCCCGCTGATCTCATTTTAGCGGTAGGCTTTACTATTATATTCTCACCGCCGCCCTCAGTACATCTCGGACGCTGTACTGGACTGACTTGACACGGGATGGTGTCGTTCGCGTTCTGGTGCGTCTGCTGTCCCTTCCTTTCTAAGCTCATGTGCTGAATGCACTTTCTTCGTCCTTCAACTCTGCAGGTTGTCGTCGTGCTCATTGTACGAGCACGCTGATATCCTCCGTCGCGGCCGGCTCGTGCGATTCATCGCCTGCGCAGTTCTCGTTGCTACGTCACTCATTGCTCGACCTTTTAACTACGCCCTCGTCTACCTTTTTCGGCTCGGATCCCGCTTTCCTCTTCGACCGATGCTGCGCTTTTCGAGCTGCTTTTCGTCAACCTTGCACGCACCACCACATCGGGCGGCAGGTCACGCCCTTTGCCATCTTACCCGTTGAAAAGCCTGCAACGGCCTTGTTGGCACGACATTCGAAGGAGAAATACGTACCGACGACTTCATTCCATTATTTGGTGTTCCCGAGGCCCGTATTCAGTCCACGGGCAGAGTGCTTGTCCGGCAAGCGTGCAGGCAGTTGGAGGCTCCGTGTCGTCACTTGACACTTGGAGCGCTCATTCGTCCTCCCAGCGGAAGCGCGGCTCGGGTTCAAGACGACAACGCTCCGTAACGAGCGGCGGCTGAGCAACTCCGTCATTCTTTTCCCATCTCGTCCTCGTAGCTCTTCCTTCCTGATATGCGAGAGGGCTTTCCATCTTTTACTCGTACCGCCCCCCGTGCCATTCCTCAAACTGCCCTTTTCCTTTGCGATCTCCGCGTGTCACCTTGGACAGTGGACTTGCAGCCCTCATGCACCACCCTTTTCGTCGCTATTGAGCGCTTCTTCTTACCATCGGGGTGTGCGCATGAGTGTTGTTAAGATTGGCGTGTATCATTTCTCCCTCGGGGCCGTCACGTCTACACTGTGCATGGCGTATCCCTTCTTGAAATCCCGCTGTACGCTCGATTCTCTCTCCTTACATCCGCTCTTGCTATACTGCATAGTCCTCGCACCTCTGTGCATTCAAATCTCTATTCCGGGATTTCTCGGATCTCACTTCGAGGAGGACATGCGGGGATTGTCCCGATTTGGGCATATGCTTGCCTTTTGAAGGCATTTACTTTGACGACACAATACCGTTGCCGATGGACTCGCTCTTTCTCTGACCGCTACAAGCGAGATACGCATCCCTCCCTAACTTCATCCCGAGCTTGAATCAGCGATATCCATCGTCTGATATCACTTTGCCGTCGCCCTGGCCCAATCCTCATCGAGCCCTAGTGAAAAGTTTGGCCAGCGTTTGCACTTGCGGGCTCTCGTCTCCTGCGTTGGCGTTGGCGGGCGTGGGTCTCCTCCCATACCATCCATTCGTCTAACGTTAGGCGCTCGCTGCCATTGAACTCCGTCATACATGCCAATACAGCCTTTGCGGGCTGTAGTGAGCTGATAATGATTCCCTCGCTTGGCGATATGAATTCATATCACATATAAATTGAACGCAGGCGGCAGGTGTGCATTCCCGCCGAGCCCCCTCCTATCCTCTCTGTCGTCGTCAGCCATGTCCTCATCTGCGAGCGCGACATCCTCGTCCTTCCCCTCATTTCCTTCAGGATGTGCAGGCCAGCCTGGCACATTAAGAGCCTCAGACAATTTTTATGGTCAGTGAAGTTGCGAGGCCTGAATCTCGATAGTCTACTCACAGAATTTCAAATTCACATCTCGCCACAGGATGCGTTACCTCGGACCCAAATACCGTCACTCGAACCTGCTGCGACACCGTAGGCAGCACCGCGACATTCGTGAATAAGACCTGTGGTTGCCCATACAACGATGTCTTCACCGCCGACCGGTTCATGCAATTCGTCAACTGTTCCATGGCGCATGATGTAGTCAGTATGTGCCAAAATGGCTCTCATTCCGACCCCTCTTTCGACACGGGTGCTGCGCTCGATTCGCGGCTGAGGTGGAACTCAGCGGTAATTGTTTTGGCCGTGGCGTTGGTTTGTGGGGCCGTAGGAATGTGAATAGATGAGCCAGAAATGAGATTGTCAAGCAATTAATTCAGATCGAGCTGATTAAGATTCTGGCATGGACAAACCGGGCAAGCAAGAGCTTGCTCCGACAAAGACGATTGCATATTCTTCGTAGAAAGTAGTTCTCTACCAAGCTCACAGTACCGCAAGTGTGGCTCGGAACTCGAAGCGACACGCGCCGGCTGATCACCATCCATCCTTTTACCCTCTCCGATGGATCTTCGCATAGGCATGAGGATATGTTATTGAAGTGAAGAAAGCAGGGTACTGTTGGCTAGGCGGGGAAAACAATAATAGCTCGTAGGCCCAGCATATCTATCCGACTGGCTTCAGTTCCTGGTCGAGCTGAAACGAAGGCGAGATACATACCACGCAGCTTATCCAAGCATGCTTCTCTACATCCTCCATCTGCCCTTCACAAGCAAAAAAGCGCTTCCCATGGGTTTCATCCCTCGCCACCTCTATCGGGCCATGAGGCACTGAGCTCGTTTGGTGTTGGGGAGCGCAATCGCGTGCGGTCTTCGTTTCGAATCGACAGGAGTGCACTCGGCCTGCATCCCGCAGAAAATTGGCTTTCGGAGTCGTGATAACGGGACACAGGCTCCATGAGTGTCGGCGTCGGCGGCGCTGAGCGGCTCCAGCTTGCTCGGTCTCCGTGAGCTGATCATGAAAGCACGCCTCACACGCTACGAAATGCCTACGAGGCGCGTTAGACGGTCCAGAGTCGAACGGCGCTCAAGGATAGACTAGAGAGCAAGGATGATCTGAGAACGAGCCAGTCAGTAAATTTGCGCTGAAGAGCAGGAAGAGAGAGGGAGAAGAGGTATGTGAATGCAAAGCCACGAGTATCAAGACAGAGGTACCAACAGTGCATCTCGACGAACGGCGCTGCGAAGGACGCAGGCAGAGGACAAGAAAGGGGAAGAGGATATGAAGGACAAGGGCTCACCATCCACTGCTTGTACCTCGCTTGACGCCAAGCCACACCCGACACCTTCAGCACCGACATCTACTCGCCATCCCACCCCCGCTCCCATCGCCACCATCTTCGTGGTGATACCATTGTCTCAGGGCGCAGCCTCGACAGCGTCGGCATCGCAAACTGCGCCGTCGACCCGTCTTTCCTCCTCCGCGTGTCTCTTCGTCAAGCTGAGCCGATCCCCTTCCCATCCGTTCACCGCCAATGAGGTGCAAACGACGTCGACACGCCTCGGATGCGTACGCGGACGGCACGACCGGTCATTCCTATCCTTGAAAGCTCGTCTCAGGCGCTCAGCAAGAAAGATAAAGCAGGAAGACGACGCAAATACACCGCGACTGGCGACCCAAGAACCGCTGGGTAATCGAGGAGAGACGCGCAGCCGCGAGCGACAGCGAAAGAGTCCGGAGGTATAGGTAGGTACCGAAAGGTCGCGGGTAAAAGTAGGGTAGCGAACGAAAACACAGCGCGGCGGGAGATCATCCAAGGCGGAGGAATACGTAGATGTACTGTAGGTGGAGAACGATAGCAACAGCGAGACAAGAACGTATGGAAAGGGGATGATGGATGGATGTGTGAATGGGGTAGGTAGTGGGATATAGATGTCGAGACTCCGAATGTATGTAACGTAGGCGTGGCATAGAGAGGAGGGCTTGGAAGCGGTGAGGGAAACGGATGGGAGGTACTCAAGGTACGGAGCTCCTGGGATGTCAGTCGAGAGTGTATTCGTCTTGCATCTTCGTGCCTGGGACCTGGAGCGAGAGGGACGAGATATCCGCCCATGGAAGCCGCATAGGGTAGACACCGACACGACGAAGCGCTATCCAGCCATCCCAATAGACTTGTGCTCTGGGCCCGAGGGAAGAGAACGCCTCAAGAAGCCCCCGACCCAAAACAGCGCGAGATCCTCGTTATAGGTACGACAAACGAGAGCGCGGATTGCAGCGATGACGATGGTGATGGCGCTGGAATCCGGGAGAAGAGGGTCCCCCGTCGTTCCCAGACATGGAGACTGGAGTGCAGGCCCAGCAGCAAAACGCTCACTGCATCGAAAGTGAGCGATGGGCGAGAAGGATGAATATACGGACATACTGCCCAAGCGTCGGATTTAGACGCCATATCTCGGAACTACCAGTGAGCACGACAGACGAGAGCGCGGGGGTAGATGTATGGCGCTGGGGTCCCAGAAAAGGAAGAGGAGCATGTTGGCTACGAGAGACGGCGGAACAGATCCGTCGTGCCTACTAGTAGCAAGACAGACTAGCATCCGGCACGAGCAAGAGGTTGGCTTGACAGCAGGTGCAGGCCCGACATCGAGACGATCACTGAATCAAAGGCTCGTGGATGAGCGACGAACGGGAACCACAAACACAGAGACATACTTACCAATCGTCGAATTTAGTCACCGTTATCAGAACTGGCAGCTCATATCCAGATGAAGAAGGACGATGAATCGTCCGGCCTGTCGTTATCACAGTGACATGATAGTGGTGGATGGGTCCGCGAGCACGCGTGCGCCTGGGATGCGAGGATGGGGATGGCGGTGAGGGCTCTCGTTGTGAATGAGTAACGTAGAGGGGCAGTCGTCAAAACGCGAGAGGTTGGTGCTGGAGGATTCCGCTGCGTCGTCCGTGTCGTCCCGACGGCGAGAAAGGGCTGCGCTTCGATTGGTTCAAGCAGGACGGGTAGTGACGTGCCTGCTGGGCGGATCCAGCCATAACGACCTGGGTATGAGATCAGGCGATCGTAGCGTGCGAGAGGAGCAAAGGCATACCTCCAACCGCACTCGAAGCGTAGGAAAATACGCAAGGGGGTCTACGTGGAGAGTTTTGATGAGGTAAGCTTTCAGAGGTCTATGATCCGCACAAAGTACTCGCTGCAAGATCGTCCACATCATCGTCAGCGGGGGAACAGAACGCGGAAGAGAAATGTGCTCACCAGATACACTCAGATGGAAGCACAAACGATTTCTACAAGATTTCTGGGCCTCGTACTGGAAGACCTGCGCCCCGTCGATTATTGGATCGCGCCACCGAGAACATTGAGCTCCGTGGCGGAGAGGTTTCCCTTTTAAACCCCACAAAACGGTTCCTCTGACGTTGTGAGGTATTCGACGACATTCCTAGATCCCCAGTGAGTCTCGTTTCTCCGGAGGCTACTTCAAAAAGTGCTCACCGCACCGTATAGCACTGCGTGAGAGTTTCGCCGTCAAAGAAGCGTTTTTCCTGTGACCTTGCGGACGTCGTATGCAGTTCAGACCTAGTGAAAGCTTTGAGGAGCTCAAGCTCAAGCCTTGCTTCGGTCAAGCGGGAAAGTCGCTAAAATGAATGAAAAGACTATCAGCACCCGGACTAATAAGTTGAATAAAAGAGACAGAGGAAGCAAAAGCCCTGCGAGACTAGAGTACCATTGAGCCCATGACTTACTGTATACATTCTCTAGCTGCTCAGGCTTAGTAAAATTGGCCAGTGCCGGCGGCCACAAACTGCAGGAACCGTCGAGGACGGGGATCATCTTGGTCGGACTTGGGCTTATAGGTAAGCCCCATGTTGCTTGAATGTGGTAGATGTCCAATCAGACAAAGCTGACGCTCTTCGCTGGCAACGACGACAACAAGGGGAGAGTGGAGAGCATGAGAGTAACGCGTTACATGTCACAGCCACGGTCACGTGGTCAGTTTGTGCGCTGCGTTGCCGCAATTTTCACGCGTCTCCCAGCTCGGTTTTGTAGGATAGTATAGTCAAGCAAAGATGGGCAAGAAGGCATTTATCATGACACAGGATATTGAAGCTTGTTGACAACTGGTGAGAGAGTAAAATTTTCATTTTCAAGTACAAAGGTAAGCGACAATGGTGAAAAGGGAGAGCCCCGTACTGGTCCACACATGAAAATCGATCAACATGGAGTTAGGGTAATGACTAGTGTTCGCCGCTTGCACATAAGCTCGATTTAGATTATTCAGAAAGGCGAAAAATGGTACGGTCGTAAATTCAATGGTCCGTCAGGTTTCGGATCTGCCAGAAATTCCTTCAATATATACATCAATATATAACGAAAAGCAAACAAACCTAGATCGCCAACAGGATCCAGCTCTTCCGCATTCCAAGGATACTGATATCTCGGCGTTATGAGGCGGACATCCATTCCGCCATTCGCAAGTGCTTCCAACTCCGCCTCGATCTCTCGCGGCGGCTGAGGCATGCATCGACGTTCCTGCGCGTGTCGTGGCCATACGTGTAGAAGCGCATGACAAATGCCAGTACGGAATCGCAACAGCGCAAGCCATTGGTCGAAACGAGGGACAAGAGTGTACTCTTCCTGGAGTACCAAACTGCGCAAGCGGGGAACGAGCTCCGGGTCGAACAGGACTTGGCAGCGCTGTATGACAGAGTGATCGCTGACGCTAATCAACAGAGTTTCCAACTCTGGTAGGGCAGCGAGGCATGAAACCCAGGAATCTCGGGTCAGCCAATATAGGGATACACTGAGAGAGATGAGCCGGCATTGCGAATGTTCAATGAACGGGATCAAGTAAGCCGATGTTTCCAGAAATATGTGGAGATGCTGGAGGGTAGGGATACGCAGGAATTGCAGCAGACGGTCGCGACCTAGCCGCAGAGTAGTCATGGATGCGGGCAACCTTTTGGCTTCTCGGTGTAGACCGTGATGGATAACCGACACGTCTAGGTGCCCAAGGTGCGGTAGATTATCTATTATGTGGGAGAAGAAGCCACTAAGGTCGATAATCCGAAATCCATTCTGATTCGACGCGCATGACAGTTTCACTGCTCTCAGAGTACGGGGCAGTCGAGCCAGGGCATCAGCTGGCGCTCGATAATTGCCGCTATCGCTGATCTCGTACGAGGTCAACCTATTTGAGTTCTCCATTGCATTAACTGCGAGGCGGGACGACGACGGGAGGAAATCCGTCACCTCGATGCGCAAACTGGTCAGCGAGGAAAAGGGACCGGTGATTTCATTGAATGCAAGGAAGTCCGACGGACCAACCCGCAATTCAATGCGCCCCCATTGATCGCGATACTTGACCAAAACATCCAATACGCGCATTGACAACAAGTGATGGTTTGCGCAAGTCAGGGAAATCGAAATCGGATGGTTTGCAGTCCGAGTGAACCACAGATCCATGAGAGCAGCAGCTTGATCCTTCGAATCGATGGACTCCACGCAGCCAAAGAGGACGGGTATGCCATCGTACGCGTCTTGACCGCTGAAGGTCATGTAGATGGAAGTCCAGAGTTCCGGGATTGCAAGCGCACTGCACGCCATTGTGCACAGACACTGGCTAGATTCAAAGGCGTGCGATTCGGATGTGGTTTGACACGGCGACGGAGAGGGAGGCAAAGGATGAATATCGTGGACACCAGCTCAAACGGCAATAGCAAAGCTGGGATAGGATTCGAGTTAGGCGTCATTGTGGGAGAGAACAAGTTGTATCGGCAACCGCCGGCGGCCGAATCATTATGACCACATTAAAATATTTTACATAAACAATCGAACATTGGATCAACTAATACTATGGATCTCGCAATGAAACATCAACGTCTCATAAAATGACATGAAACAGACATCCAAGTTCGCGGGAAGTTGGATACGGATACTGCAGGACGGTGTGTCCATTGGTCATGTAATCGAACGCAATTTGCAATGTGAAAGGGAAGGTAGAATCGCTCGAGTAAGATTGCTCGAAGTCAGCTCAAAAATTCCAGGTCCACGTCGGCTGTGAAAAGAAATGTAGAGTTGTGTTTGCGGCACGGTTGTCCAACTATGAACCGTAGGCATTGAAGTTTCTGAACACAAAACGGATAAATACTCTCTGAAGAATCCAACATTGCAATCGTTTTGGACATAATTATAACAGTCGCGGATGTCAGAAAGGCGAGAAATAATACGGTTGTAGATCACGTTGCTCAGTGAACCCATTATCTGAGTTGCAAATCAGAGAAGAATGACTTTTGGATGAATAGTCGTACCTAAATCGCCTATTGGGTCCGCGTCCTTAACATCTGCAGGCCACGTGTAATTTCCTGCTATGATACGAGGTTGCGTACCACCCGCTGCGAGTACCGCCCAACGCGCTTGTATATCTTGCGAAGGCGGGACAAAGTGCAGCTGATCATGCTCGTCTCGGGATGGGGCAGGACGTAAATACAGCTCCCCATACACAAATGCTGCTCCCGCACGCAATTCCAAAAGCTCCGTCCAGCGGTCATAGGTAGATAATTCCCTCCGCTCTTCAACAATGAGGTTGCGCAGCTGCGGGACGAGATTGATATCGAAAAGCGGCTCGCAATGATGCAGCGCGGTATAGGGAAAGATGGGTCCCACTGCGACGATGAGTGTATGGAGCTCAGGAGCTGCAGAAAGAGCTGTCCCCAAACTAATCTCATCCACATAGTCTGACACCTCAATGCTCAGAGTAGTCAGGTGGCATTGTGAATGAGCTAGAAAGTCGCAAATCCTGGCGGGCGACATGAGTTTGACATGCAGGGACTGGAGAGTCGGAATGGAGAGAACGTCCAATACGTGATCGACATTGAGTCGAAGGGTTAGAAGGGACGCTTCCAGCCTTCTGTCAGGTGTACCAACCGAAGCGGCAACATCCAAGTGAAGGTGAACAATGTGGTGCAAGTGACGAAGCAGCGGTGCGAGCAAGCCAGCTGTTGGTGGCGTGGCATCAACGCCAGATAGATATACGAAACGTGCAGCAGTTAGATTGCGAGGCAATAAGGCGAGGCTCTCTGGCGTAAAACGATGGTAAAAAAGCTGTACAGTCTTCAAATTGGGGGAGCGCAGGATAGGAAGAATCTGGGCGCGATGAAGTGACGTAAAGCGATCCGTGATCTTGATAGTCAATGTCGATAGCAAGGGAAATGGACCAGCAATGCTATTAAAGAACAGAAAATCGTGCGTCCGGAGTGCGACCTCGATGCGGGCCCACTGTGCATGATAGAATGCGACAAGAGCCAAGAGACCATTGGGTAGAATGCCGTGCCTAGCACAAGCCAAAGAAATGGAGAGTGGATGTCCCAACGATCGCCGTGAAAACCATAGGTCCATGAGAGCAACAAAGTCATTTCCGTCACGGTGAACCGCGCGAGCTAGTGAAAGCGGCATGACGCCATGAAGGGAGTCGTTGGGAGAGAACTGCAAAGCGATCGAAGACCACAGCTCCGGAGTACGAAGCGCAACTCCACGCCAGTGCCCGCAAACGCTTGCCAAATTAAGCGGAGGTTTATCCGGATGAGGACAAACACGTCGACGAGCTGGTAGAGAGAGGATGAATATCAAAGAAATCAGTTCGAACGGTAGTTGAAGTGCGGGGACACCGTTGGCCTCCGACATGGTGGTCAGAGGTAGAAGATGTGACGTTACAAGCGGCAGTGACTGATTCAGAAAATTGCCTAAAAAGGCGACGATTTGCCCAAAACGGGACAACAACCCCGGTCAAGACTCAGAAAAGAAAGAAAAATGCATAGACTTTACGCTGGCAGATCGATATGACTGGTAGTGAAGACGAACATCAAGCATGCTATCCCGCCGTACAATCTGGGTCAAAGTTTGTAGGTAATCGTCCCAAACAGAAAATCTCCCTAGCTAACAGCTTCAAAATATCGGACATCGGGAAATGAGATGAACAACGGCTCGTACAACGAGTGTGTACTTTCCCGAAAGGGATCAGCGCCGCCACCCCCACGTCTCAAGGTGCACAGATGCAGGCCACAATTCAATCCCGGATGCCGGCGAGAAAGCACACTGAATGGATCGAGTCGGTCTAGACATTTGTAGCATAGCACAATGGCAGTTCCTATCTCTGTCATCAAAATCCCATCCCGGGCCAGCGCCGCAAGTTTCGACATTGTGGAAATAGAAGAACCAGCAAGCCTTGGTAGGTCATACTCAGCCTCTATGCATGGCATTTCCTCGACGACAGACGCAACGGTATGGAGTTCCATTACACGAAAAACGGGGAATGCTAGAGGACTCGGAACACGCGCGGCCCTTCAAAACTAGGAGGTCGTCGACTCGAGAATTATGTCTATAAGCTTCTCAGTTCCTCCATCCGAGCCGAAAACGAAAGTCGTACCCTGTAGACTTCGCATTCTTCTATCCACCCGAACCCGTCGCGCCCTCTGCATTCGCCCGCAAGAAATGCTTCCGGTGAACATCACTCGCCGCCTCGCTAGCTCCCAGACGACGAGATGGAGATCCCGTTTTTTTCGAGCCGTCGAGGATGCTTGAGTCCCAGGGTCGCAAAAGCCGGGCTTCGTCAATCGATCTCGGAGCTGGAGTAGCGCCGCATCTCTCCCCCTTGGCTGGCGTCATCTGGCCCAATTGCGTGAGGTGAAAACGCGCCTTCGAGCCTCTCTCGCAGCCGGGAGGTCAAAGAGCGATCAAAGAAGTCGATACGTGGACGACGCGAATACAAGGAATCTCAGCATGCCTAGGAACGAGTCA
The DNA here is from genome assembly GCA_037176885.1 of Favolaschia claudopus. NCBI lineage: Eukaryota > Fungi > Basidiomycota > Agaricomycetes > Agaricales > Mycenaceae > Favolaschia > Favolaschia claudopus. The sequence continues at coordinate 151,276 of JAWWNJ010000149.1, read as the reverse complement.
GCCACTGAAAATGTAGGGGCGCAGATGCATGAGAGGAAAGGAAACAAGATATACAGGCAAAGGACAAGGAGGGAGGAAGACAGAAGCTGCGGATGAGCAGGGAATGGAAAGAGAATGAAGGAGCGGGGGGGAGGTAGAGTATCGAAAGTGGAAGGACGAAGTACTCACCATTCCCCCCAATCGCTCCTTCCCACCTCTCTTCGCCGACCCATACATGCCCCGACCTCCGCATCTTCTCTTCTCCACCGTCTGCCGTCCTCAGGCTCTTCAGCAAGTCAGCACCGCCGCTTATCCCGGGATGTGAATCAGATACGCCGCCGCGCATTCGTCTCCCTCCCCCCACCTCTCGCCGCGTGTATTCTACCGAAACGACCTTCATATTTGGCGCTGTCGATGCGTTTATGCAGTATTCCTTCGACCTCTCCGGCAGGCGGAACGGGACCGGAAACACTACATGTGGCCACACATGTATGACACTCTGTCAGGACGGGACAATACCAGAAGAGGAAGAAGAAAAAGACCTACGCATGGGGTTTGCGGGCGCTGGTATACACCGAGTAGTCAACGTGCAGGGTGCAGCGGCGGACGACGACGGACGTTCGAAAGGTGGGGAGTAAAGGAAAGGTAAAGTAAGGGGCGGTGAAGGTAAGGTAAGGGTAAGGTATACAGTCGAGATGCGTGTGGAAAGGAGGAGAGGAGATCACGATGAACGATGGGGAGACGGTACTACGTCTTAACAAGTAGATTATGTATCGTGCCTAGACAATGTATACAAGTATGGTAGCAGCGAGATACGGGGACACATGAAAGGAGACAACGACGCTAAGATCGGGAAGAGGTGGTGGTCGAGGGACAGGCAATGCATGTGACATAGGGAGACGAGTCATAGAAGCGCGGAGGTGAATGGATTGTATGTGAGTACTGTGTCTGAAAGCAGTCGGCAACGGACCAGTCGAAGGAAGGTAGCGGAGATGGTCGAGACCAAAGGCGGGGTCGACCAGGACGTACACCAAGCAGACCTTGGGTTTCACCTTTCACCTTGACCCGCAGCGGTGAGGAGCTATATGCTCACCATTGCCGCATCCGGAGTAGATGAGCTCAGAGGCACATGCACGGCAACTCGCTCGCGCGCCATGTCAGGTTATTACATGGGCATAAGAACAAGAACGCCTCGACCGGAAGTGTGGCGAGGATGCGAATGACATTCTCGCTCTCGGCGTCACAACGGGGACGCCGCTGAAGATGGGCAGTAGGTCAAGGGTGGAGAATGCGGTGTAGGCAAGGTGTACGTCGTGTCATAGATAGACGGAGGGAAGTGATGAATGGACAAGTAGGTCTGTGTCTTGAAGCAGTGGACACCGCACCAGCAGAACGAAATGAGCTGAAGGTGCTTGAGGATGAAGTGCTCGACCACGACATACGCCTGATTTCCACCTTGCACTCTCTGAGCTCGAACCGTCGCCACAGCTGCCACACACGAACGGCGGCGAAACGCTCGCCCCTCAAGGTATCAGGAGCGAGAATCCCTTTCTAGATCTTCGGCGCGAGGTTGGGAGACCATCTCTCCCTCCTGTATATGCACGACCAATGAGTGCGCCGCGGAAGGATGAGAGAGAGCGTGGTGGGATCCCGCCGTCCTGCGCGGTGGCGGCCGGCCACAAGGAAGAAGACGACCACCCCAATCTCGAAGGACTGTCGCCGACAGTCTCGTCGTTCCCCGATGGAGGGGTTTAGCCCGGTGCGAGCAGGGGAAGAGCTTAAACACGCCCATAGCATAGAGAAGGTCTATGTATTGAGGGCCCACGGTCAGACAACGAACGGGCGAGAGATGGAGAAGCATACGGAAAAACGGCGCATCCCATACCGACCTGCTTCGTCACATACACCAACGGCGACGAAACTTGGGAGTCGGCTTCATTGGTATTGCGGTGGTTGGCAGTAGGAGCCAAGACCGTCCGCGGCAACATGCTGATGAAGTACTTGTTCCCAGTGCAGGTGGGCGCAGGTAAGGAAGGTCTGTCTTGATTCGTTAGCGAACAAAACGAGCGTGAGCTGGCGACGTACGAGTGAACAGGTTCCACAAAGAGATGTCCAAGATGGCGCAAGCGACCTGACTTGAATGCAGTGCACGAACGGGGTGCAGCATATGCGAATCTGAGGAATCCAGCCGGTGAGTAATAGCCTCGTCGGGATGCAGGTACGATGAAGCGCGCATACCTTTATGTACGTGAATACGCAGACTCTGCGTGGGGTATCCTTGATACCAGCATGCAACCTCTGTACACCCGTGAATGCCTGAAAACATCGTCGGCGAGGAAAGAAACGGGTAAGAGGAGTGTGCACCCCAGTGCACAAGCACCAGAGTAAAAGCATGAAGAGTTTGTGCGTACTTCGTATTCAGCAGGTAGGCTTTGTCAGGATCCATGAGTTGTGCCAACGAGGCAAATGGATATACTTACTCACTCCGCGCAAACGATTCTACTCCTCCTTCCCGCCATTGCACTGATCCGGACGACGCTTATTCTGAGGGTACTTGAGTGTGTCCTGCATCATCTCTCAGGGACCTGCATGTCGCTTCGAAAAGCACTCACCGAGATATCCTAATGCTCCACAGACAAGTCTGACCGACGTTTTTCAGAATACTCTCGAGATGTCAAGGACGCTTCGAGTCGAGCGCCGTGTGTGCCTGACATAGCTGGAGACCCGCCATCGGCGGTCAAATAAGAAGCCATTCACTGAAGAGACAAGTTGTCAGCACGCCGATTATTGATAAAACGGAACAAAAAAGAGACTGAGGTAACTCTGAGTAGGAGCGGAGGGCAGCGAGAAGATATGACTGAGATTGTGACTCGCCGTATCAACCTCCGCGACTCTTTTTGGCTACCAAAATCGTCCGAAAGATGTCGATTTCGGTCTGGGATTTGTAGACCATTTTCTTGATATTTATGAACGGCTATTGGAGTCATAACGACTGGTTCATTCTTCATCGTAAAGGAGAGGCGGAGAATGAGGACGGTGACAAAAATTTCAAGGTGCGAAGCGAAGAGTCATGAAAAAGTGACTCTCTGCTGAGCGCTGAGGGCCCAAAACGCAGACTCAACGCCCTAACCTCGAGTTTCACTACATCTCCGGCCCCCGTAGTTTGACGCGGTGAAGGAGGGGGAGACAAATTACGAATATCGTGGACACCAGCTCGAACGGCAATGACAGAGCTGGGATAGGATTCGAGTCAGGCATCATGGTGGGAAACGACAAGTCGTATCGGCAATTGCCGACCCATCAAGATCCCACTCTTTCCCTAACCACCACGATTCAGAACCTCTCCGGCGTCCGCTCTGCGGCTTTCTTCGAAACTGACCTTCTGCATATTCGTTCTGTTGACTTCGTGCTGTATCTGGCCTGTTGTTTCAGGTTGTCTCCTCGGAATCTAGCGCCGTCAAAATTTGGTCACATTTCACTCGTCGTCCCAGAGTTCTTGGCTCACTTAGATTTTTTTAACTCGCTCCCCGGATGATTATGGCCAATGGATCCGAACGGAACTCGTCGTACCAGCAGCAGATATTGTCTCTTTCAGATGAATCAACAACCTGAGCCTTCCGCTTGCTCCCCCGGGGCCTCCAAACCGCACTCGTCGATATCGCAAATAGACGTCTAAGTCATCCGAGTTCCAACATTCATTTTAAAATCTATTATTCGATAAACATGTTCAACAGGCACCAACATAACAACGCAAATGCTCCGTGGTCGCATCACGGGTCACCTCCGCGACTTGTTTACAACCATGAACCACTCGCATCACGGGCCACCTCCGCAATTCTCAATTTTCCATCTTCTTTTCGACCATGGACGACCACCGCGTCCCTGCACTCCGGCTACCATTTGAGCTGATTTCAGCGATATTTATCCTTTGCCTTCCACTTCATCGTCGCGTGCGCGCCCATCCTAACAAAGCCCCGTTAAATCTAGCCAGCATCTGCACCCAATGGCGCACCATTGCTCTCGGGACTCCAGAGCTATGGGCTTCGATATTTCTAGAGTTTTCCGACTCCTACGGTTATGATTCCTCTCAGACTGATTCTGTAGTAGCCGCACTCACGATGGCGCTCTGGTTTACGCGCGCATCTGATCACCCACTTTCCATATCCTTACTCTGTTCCCCTGAGACGAATCTCCCACACGACCTACTCACACAAATGGTCGCCTACAAACGCCAATGGGGGCGCCTCGAGCTCATCATCTCCGCCGCCGATTTCCTCGTCTTCAACGAAATCCCCGGTCCCTTCCCTCTCCTTTCGTCACTTCTCATCCAAGTCGCCGATGGCGCGCGTGCGGTTTCCAACACTCGCACCACCGCCGCCCAAAGCTCGGTGTCTCCCAATTTACGGGCGTTACAAGTCCCAAATTACACCTACTCCATCTCCTCGCCCGAAACTCTATCCCTATTCCCAACCAATCTAACCGCCCTACGTCTCGGATGCGTAGCGCTCCAATCAGAAATCACGACCGGCGGGATATTCGGTCCTCTCTTCCACTTCATGCCCCATCTTCTCCACCTCGACGTCACGGTGTACTTCGCCGCTCCCCGGCTGAACGACACCGCGAAGATATCCTCCACATCCCTCGTAACCCTTCGCCTCAACAACGATCTCCCGCTCGACTCCCTCATCGCACCCGCCCTCCAGCACTTGCATGTCCGTATACTCACGCGCACCCCCGTCCTCACCGACTTCATCCAGCAATCTCAATGCAGGCTCACCACCCTGAGCCTCGAGCTCAGCGACGACGTCCTCGAAGACATCTTGTCCGTCGTGCTCCCCTTGACACCAGCGCTGACGACCCTCATCTTCGCAGCGTTCGCTGCTTGTTCGGTGGACGCCCTCATGCGTTGCCAGATGGCGTTTCTTCCTGTCGATGTTGATAACGCCGCCGCCGCCTTCGTCCCACACCTCCGCAACCTCCTAATTTGCGAATGGCCATCGAACGGCGATCTCACATCTTTATACACACGCTGGGTCGATCTCCTCGAGTCGCGCGATAGCATCGCGTATGCGGAGCTCCGCATACATCCAGAATTCGAGTCCGATGCGGTAATTCAATACCCAGGGCAAGAGATCACCGCTCGACTCCAAACTCTTAACGAAAAGATGGAGGCGATCCGCATTGTGACCAAAACGTTTACTTGGCCGGAGGGTGTGGAAGAACCAGAATGTGTCGGAGATTTGGGTGAGTGAATCTTGAATGATGTGTAACCTTATTTTTCTTGCTTCATATTCACATAAATGATATCAGATAATGGACTCGCCGAACCTGGAGAATGTGAATACCGACCCTACCCTTTTTCATTTTGTTGAGCATTACTATTAGTCTATTCGCTTAGACTGTCATATTCTTCGGTCGTTGCATGTGTTGGAAATGATCACTGAACGTAGCCTGTGGTAAATTGAACATGAAAGGTTCGATGTAGTAAGTAGTCGCGGGTATGATTCAGCCCGTGAATGCATCTGTGATCTCACAGTACGATGAACAAACGATCTATCTTCGAAGTATCCAATCTAATCAAGTTCTAGTGCTTCACATCTTCTCTCCTTCAATTTGTCCCACGCGGGCAACGCAAACCTCCGCGGAAGGCTGTCCCAAAACTTCTCCAACGTTGCATTATATGCTGCGCGCATGGCTGAGAGACATGGGCCACACACAACACATCCCGCCCAATCATCGTCTGTCCAGAGATCGAAAGGCAACACAAAATGCCTCCTGACTTCAATGAACTTTCTCCTAGCCAGCCGACGGTCCTTGCATACATTCGGCGCCATACATCCATTGATCTTTTCGGGATTCCACAGAAAATCCATGAAGTTGGTGGAATCTGCTCCTCGCATTAAGACGCATTCCTTCAAACACGATTGTTTGTCGTTCAGCTCCAGTTCAAAGTGGAAGCTGTCCAGATCTATGCCGCATAAAATCTCGTCGGTGGAGCTGTACGCACAAACACGATATAATGCAATGGGAAGAGCCCAGTCCAGCTCCAGTTCTCGTGCTAGCAGTGCGGCGGGAATGCTGAGACCTGGTTGACGCCACGAACACAAGACTTTCTCCTTTGGAGATACTGGGAAGGCTGACGCAAAGTGGGAGAGAGCGCGTGTGTATAGCGTATTGACCTCGTATTTCTTGCTTAATCGCGCCACGCCGGCAATAATGGCAAACGTTGTCGGAGCTGGAAAGGGAAGAAAAAAGCTATAGAAATGGCCAGAGTCTCAACATCAATATGCTTCCGCCGGGCTAGCGGTATTGTGCGAGAACGTACCTGTGATCAAGTAGCGCCTTCAAAAAATACTCGACATCTCGACTGTCATCCACAAGATGAACTACAGGGCATTGTTCTATTGTCTTTGTTCCAGCCGGTTGACAGAGCTGTAGCATATCGCGGAATATGCATGACTCTTTCGCTAGGTGTCCACCATAGATTCGAAAGCAAGCGGCTTCAGTAGTGATGACCAAGGTCCCGTCATCGAACCAGAGGTCTTCAACAATATGGGAGGAATCGTGGGCCCATAGCGTTATGCTTTTGTCGAAGTTCGCATCGTTTGTACCGACCATGGTGGGCGGGAACGTGGGAAGAGTCAAAAGAGCCTTACCGGATCAGGACATAGATTTGCCTTTTCGGGAATTTCTCCCACCCTGCCACCAAACCTGATTCCCACCACCACCACCAGCTCAGAGTGCATCCCCGCTCTCCATCACCGATCTGGGCCAAGACCGCAGCTTTACTTCTCTCGTCGACGGTCTGGCGGTTAGCCCCCTCTCCACCGTGAGTGGACTCAGTGGAGCCACAGAAACTATGCCATTTCGGTGACTCGGAGTGCGTTGCGGCTCCCGCCGTTGTGTTGGAATGCCTCCACTCTTCAGTCTTCTACGCATCGTCTTGGGGTAGGTTTTGGCTACGGTCACCCACGCCTGACGAAAAATTCCCCGTCGCACAATCCAAAAACATCTGCACGTCATTTCTTCGCGAACGAGAACGAACTTCCTATCTAAGAAATCGCAATCTCCGCCGCCCTTATCCACGAACACCTCCACTGTAGACTATTCTCATAGCGTCTGAGGATACAATTCGGTCAGTGCCGCCCAAAGATTACCCCATCCCACCATCAGACTGACGAATATTCTTCGTCGCCAGAGGCCATATTGTCTATGCGTCATTTAACCCTTCACCTATCTGTGGAGATATCTAAAAACACAGATCGGAAGAAGTATAAAATGGGCTTCTCGGACGTTCAACGAGTTCTCAGTCCAAAACATGTCTTCTCAGGAAGGTAACCAAAACGAAACCGAACGTCAACTCGCTGAGCGCCTCTCCGGCATCATCGAGGACGCCAACAACCAATGCTCCCCTCTCTGCGCCTCCATGCGAAAGGTATGTTGTTCCCCATTGCCGTTACTAATTCTTCACTAATGCCAACTCGAATGCCACAGCACATCGAGGGTATGGAAGCTCGCAAGGAGGACGACAGGGACGAGGAAGAGCTCGTCAAATCCGTGCAGCCTTTGCTCCAGAAAGCCGAAAAAATCCTGAACGAGACGAACGGCGCCGTACGCGGTGCGGACCCAGATAACCGTCTCAGCAACAAGGCGAAGCGGAATATGCAAGACCACAAGGCGACGCCTGAAGAGCAACGCCTCGCGGAGGCGTTGAAAGTCGTGAGTTACTTCGCTTGTTATGGTTGTCGTTTAGAGAGCAAGATGTGCTGACGAGTTTGTGATTTTTTCTTCCTTAGATGGTGCAAGACGTTGGAGGGACGGTCGAATGGGCGAAGGACAAGCTCAACGCGTTCCCCAAGGCCAAGAAAGACCTTGGTCCGCTTCTCGACGCAGTCAGCCAGCCGCTCACGCAGGTTCGTACCATTCTTTTTGACTGATTCTCCTGAATATTGAGCTATTTGAATTTTTGCTCATAGATCGTCGGCGCCGTCTGCCTCCTCGTCGCAGGAGTCCTCAACCTCGTCGGCAAACTCCTCAGCGGCCTCGGTCTTGACGGGCTTCTCAAGGGCATTATCACCGCTACCGGCCTTGACAAGGTCTACAACGGGATCTGGGAGGGGCTTGGCCTGGATAAGATGTTCAAGATTACTTAGCCGCGCTTTCGTACCAGCGATCGGGATTTTGGGAAAGGTAGGAAAAGAAAAGAATGTAATGTACAGTATTTAGTACTATCCTGCCAAATAGGTCTGGATTTGCACAATGACTCTGGATTTTCGATTTATCTCTTCTCCCTTTTCGATTTGGACCTCCGGACTTTTCGGAATCTGTTTACATGCCTTTGGGCTACAGATCCTACAAGTTTCGTAGCGATACGGCCACAGGAAGGTAGTAAGAAAAACGGGCTTTCATCAAGGGATTTTGATGGATTGACAGCACAGATCAAAAACCTCGAGAAAACGGCGAATGTTTCCTGACATTGGACTTGCATGAAATCGTAAGATTTGTAGCTCTACCTGTAGGGAATTGGTACCAGAATAAATGCCGAAAGGTCCGGAGATTCAAAGTGCAAAGGGAGAGGAGAAAAATCGAAAATCCAGACCCATTGTGAAAATCCAGACCTATTTGGCACGATAGTAGTCAGTAGTACCGTATCGATATAGCGCCATAAACACGAGATTCTCGGTCATGCTATCACTTCGCATGAGAGCCTTGATGACTCTACCGTCCCAAATTGAGAGGATAAAACCCAAGATAAATTGAAAGCTATCATGCTTGCGGGTATACAGTACATTCAAGGGGAATATTCACGAATCATATTATATCGCTTTACATCTTTACTCCTCATCCTCCACCTCCTCCTCCTCTTCCAAATCCTCATCGAGCTCTTCCTCATCGAGACGCTCCTTCAACAGACGAGGAGCGAACTTGCCCTCCTTGAGAAGCTGGGTGCGCTCAACAAGGTCCTCTGTCAAACGCGTCAGAAAATCATCCTCTAAGAAATGCAGAAGAAAGAAAACTCACCCAACTCCCTCCTCGCCGGCGTGAACTTGATCCCATTAAGCTGCGCCGAGAACGCCGCCGCCTGCTGAATAACCGCCGTCTTCAAGTTATTGTTCTTCACACCAGCCGCACAGTTCGTGAACCCAAGCAACACCGAAACATCACAGTTCGGCGCCTTGCTTCCACGTCCGCATCCACCAGAGCCGTTAGTCTGCGCGACGGCGGGGCCGGCGCACTTGCCCGAGCTGAAGCCGCAGCAGCCCTGCTGGCACTGGCTGTCCGCGGAGCAGGCTTCGAATACGGTCTTCTTGCTGGTCTGCTTCGCGGCGAGCTGTGCGACGGTGAGCTTCTTCGCGGGGGCAGCGGCAGCGGGCTTCTTCGCGGGCGCGGGTTTGGGTTTCGCAGCGGCGGGTGCGGGGGCGGAGACCTTGGCGGGGGTGAAGGGGAGTTTGTTGAGCTGGGCGGAGAACGCGGTGGCTTGTTGGATGGCGGCGTTCTTGAGGTCGTTGTTCTTGAAGCCGGAGACGCAGTTGGCGGTGAAGCCGAGGAGGGTGGAGACGTCGCAGTTGGGGGCTTTGCTGCCGCGGCCGCATCTATCAATTATAATGACATGAGTCAATATCCTTGTGATCATGAGAGAGAGCGGAAAAAGAATGAAGACGCACCCGCCGGATCCGTTCGTCTGGGCTACAGCGGGACCAGCGCATTTGCCGGTGCTGAAGCCGCAGCAGCCTTGTTGGCATTGGCTGTCGGCGGTGCAGGCTTCGAAGACGGTTTTCTTGCTGTTCTGCTTGGCAGCGAGGGAGGCGACGGAGGGGGTGGTGGCGGCGAGGTTGGCGGGCTTAGCGGCGGGTTTGGCGGCTGGCTTAGCAGCGGGTTTAGCCGCAGGCTTAGCGGCAGGCTTGGCGGCGGGTTTAGCGGCAGGCTTAGCAACAGGTTTGGCGGCGGGTTTAGCGGCAGGCTTAGCAGCAGGTTTAGCGGCAGGTTTCGCAGCGGGTTTCGCAGCAGCGGCAGCAGCCTTCTGCGAAACGACCGTGCACGCGCCGAATCCCGCGCTCGTCTTGATGGACTAAAGATAAAGAATACACATGCTTAGGTTTCTCATATCAATGTAAACACAGAAGAAGGAAACGCACAACAAGACACAAATTCTTATTCTTCCCACCGGAGCACTTTGTTCCCGCAGGCAGCGTGAAAACGACTTTGTCGGATTCGACCTTGGAGGGGGCTTTGTTGCCGTTGGTCTTCACGTTCGCGTTGACGAATTTGGTGCCGGCGCCGGTTTGGTCGACTTGTGCGGTGACGAAGGTGGAGCCGTCGCCGCCGGCGTTGACTAGAGGTGATGTGTGTTAGCGGAAGAATGAAAGGGAAGAATGGATCAAGTAAACAGTGGAAGATAAAAGATCCATTAACGAAGAAAGGATGGAGGACTTACAGTTCTGCACCTGCAACGTAACCGACCCATCCGCTGCTGCAGCGATAGCGGTCGAGGTGTCGAGGGTGGCGCCGATGTTAACGTTACCGCAGGGTTTGGCATCGTTGGGGCGTTGGACGTCGCCGCGCTTGGGAGTGCCTTTGACGCCGAGGGCGGGGCTGGAGAGAGAGAGAGTAATTATCATGAGATCGATATTAAGAAGAGAGAAAGAGAAAGAGACGCACTTGGGGATAGCGTGTCCCGAAACCTGCGCGGTGCAGAGGATGAGGAGGGAGGCGTAGGTGATCAGGGATTTATTCATCGTGAGCATCCTTCGTGTCGTCTCGGTGAATGAATGTGTATGGGTGCGCGGAGCGTGAGGGTTTGAATATGTTCAAGAAGAAGTAGTGCGGGAGGAACCGGTCCAAGCGAAGAAAAGAGAAGAAAGAGGAGAACGCTAGGTTACTCCTTGAACGAAAGCGAAAGCGAAAAAAGAGGAGGGGAGGGATGAGGGAGGAAGCCCGGATCACCAGGGGTTGGGTTTATATGTGCATACTTGTCTCCGGACCATGCGATTACTATGAGATTAGACTGGAGACGCGGAAATCGAAAGAGGCGGTGACAGGTGAGCCTGAGACGCGGCAATTACGCGCAACGCGTCTGATGGCGATGCAGCCATCATCCCTCGCAATGCCCCTTTTGAGACGAAACGATTGATGATGATGCGCGGAAAATGAGGGGTGCCGTGTCGATGCGCGATGCGCGACGCATTGGTTGTTAGGAGGAAGTGAGGAAGATTGGCGTTTGGCGAGTAGGTTCATTTGTCGATCTCGGGGAGCGCAACTCGAGGATTGAGCTGGATTGAGGGATCGCGGATGTATGGAAGGAAGACACGGTTTTTTCGGCGTTTGTCAATATACCCATACCCGGTACGCCGCAATCTGTTGTGTATCGGCGTCACGGGCGATGCGGGAAACGGACTAATGAAGACGCACGCGGGGTTGGTTTCCAGATAGATACAGGACGGGAACGGGAAAAGATACATAGCTTTGGAAAATCGGCAGACGGTCGGCATTGAGTTCGAGGTAGATGCCAAGACAAGACGAGTATTGTATGCGTTTTCTGTGCGGGCGGGGAACGAAAGTGAATGCCGGGCGGTGTGTGAGTCTGAGTCATAGGAGTATACGGATTGTTGTTCCTGGTATTGGCAACGATTTATTTTTACGCAGGGGCTTGGCGTTGAGGCATTTGAGCACGGGGCGCGTCGACGCATGGACAGGGCGGGATCAGTGAGTTAATTGAGTCTGTGGCTCGCTTGACGACGCCGATCTTTTGGCGGATAGTCGCGGATCTTCCAAGATTTTGTCTTGGGTTTGTCGGAAGAGTTGAGCAGCATTGAACCAAGGCAGACGAGCATGGTCTGAGCAACATCGGCCGTAATTCGGATCGGCATAGCAGCCATAGTACGAAGTACAATAGTTGCAGGCAGAAAGGCATTAGACGAGGATAAATTTTATTTTGAATGCATTTCGGCCCGGAAGCTCTGTTTGGGTGGCAGAAAGAGACAAGAGGCGAGAAAGGGAACCGTTCGAATTAAACTTGGCGACTTGGAAAGGGTTTGGAGTTTCGTAGCAGGTTTCTTTGTTTGAAGTTGAGACTGTCCAAGTTAGCCTTCCAATCTCTTGAGTCGAGCCGTCGAGCGGGTCTAATCGTAGCGGCAGCTGGTCCGTTTCAACAAATGGCGTAGAGCATATAGTTTGCGCCTCCCTCTGCGCTGCTTGGTGGGTGTTGGTGTTGAAGTCGTGGAAGACGTGACCGTGATGTGATACTGATGTGATTATCGTGACGGTCACAGTCGCCTCTTGCTTTGCACCACCAGAATCTCTCTGGCTGAAATTTGGCGCCAATGGAAGCCCTTGTCGAGCTCGCTACCTTGGCCAACATCTGCTGCTATGCGCTCAGCGACTCTCGAAACTTTTCCCACTTCTCACCATCAATTGTCAAATTTCCTTCTCCCCCAACCCCGAGAAAGCTGCTCAGCGTGTACGCTGCTGAATGGAACTGAATTATGCGAACTCGGACTGGTCTTCAATGCCTAGCATGCCCTGGCTCAGGCAAAGATGATACAGGACGATTTCAGAGTTTTTGTGGGACGAATGTCGCCGATCCATCTGGAAATCTTCTCAAAGATATCATGGTGTGGGTGTCCTGAATATACGACTACAAGTGCTTGCTCCGTGAGTGGTATTCACTGTGTATTGCCTCTTTAATGATGCGCTATGTAGTGTTCATGCGTCGGCGCAGATTTCGCCAAGTGAAATAACCAGGACTGATGGAAAGTGAGTGTCATACGGTGCACTCCACAAGGCTCTACGTATGTTAACTCGTCGTCTGCGTGTAATTGTACTCACTCTCCGCTTTCTCCCTCTCAGAATCGGCATAGAGGTCGCAACGAACGGGAGCTAAGATGGAGGTCGTATTCCATCGGAGCGACCTTCATCACCCTTTCGCTTCTCGACCCTTCGCCAGGCTGCTCTCGATCTCCCTCTTTGACAGCGTTATTCTCTCCGCTGAGCTTCGGCCTCACCCTCGTCCGATACCGCCAGACGCACCGTGATGGTATGACAATGCTCGCCATCATCTCTCGACACCGCGTGTGTCGCGAACTTCTCCCTGGCAGCCCTGACAGCTGCGGAGTGGTCGGGTCGTCGTGTGGGGATCGCGCTGGGATTGAATATGGATCGTATTGGACTGTATACGCTCGGCGGAGAGAACATCTAAGGAAGGCATCTACAGCTTCACCACTATCCTTACCACGACCTCCTCCTCCCCCCTATCCAACATCTCCTCCTTCGTCGCCTTATCCACACCCCTAGCTCCTTCCTGACTTACGCCCTCACACCGCCACCGTCGAATTCGACGCTGTACGACCGGACGAGCTCTGCAAAATCTCTCATTTATTCCTCCGCCCACCAAACACGCATCCAGACACAACCGTTCCCCGTCCTTCGCTTTCGCAGGGTGCATGATGCCTTGCTCGATGAACCATACCGCGACGACGACAAATGCAAGACACCGAGAACGAATGGAGATGGGCATCCCCCTCCCCGCCCGTGTCGCGGCGTGTTCCAAGCCCCAGCACGGCTATGACTCTCTCATCCGCGCCCGCTGCCCCCATCTCGAATCAATCGACGGTCTGACCCTCCCACGCAATCGTAACCTTACTCCTGGCTGCCGTCTATACGGCGAGACGTATGTAGTCTGGATCGAGACGGAGCAATACCTTTCCGGGCCAAGCTTCATCATCATGCCCTGTCCACCTCCGCTGTCATCGCCGAAGGCAGCATACGCGGGATGGAATAGGATAGGCTCTGCGGAACGAGGCAGGACCTTTGAAGCTCCACTGCCACCCCGGTGTCCGACATCTTTTGCTTCGTCGCCTTACCCCGGCTTCCACGACACCCTCATGGCGCTTCACCGCCCTCCGAACGAGTGCACAGACGGGATTGACTCTACGCACGGGTTGATAGACTCGACACCGACGTCCCGCCTCCCTTAAGCGCGCAGGACCCGACGCATCTCGGTTTGACGGAGCCTTAGGACCGTCGTTATTCATATCGCCACTGCTTCTCTTCGCGCAGCCGATGGAGACCCCCATCGATCGATGCGTGTGCGTCGCGGGTTCGGTGCTGGCTGCCACGTCATCCCCAGCAGCGGCAACTCGCTCCTCCGGGACGGCCTTGCAGCGCGTGAATGCTCCTCCAATCCCACTCGAGACGCGTATGTAGGGTGCAGTATAGCCGAGGAGGATGATCGCAGCGATCGTCGATGCCCTTGGACTGATACGGGGAGAATTGGAGACGGGGACCGGGGAGCCGCAAGATGATGTCGCTCGGGCCTTCTCAGAAAACCAGTACAGCAAACTCGAGTCTCAGCACCATCCGCCGCATCCCAGCCGCTGGCGCCGCTGATTGATTCGTGCGCTGGGCGGATAAGAGGATCGTCGTGCAGGACTCCTGACATATTCGGCTATCCCTGTCAATGTCTGTCGCCTTGTGGTGACGCGGAAAGTGGGAACGCGGTGCGAGTCATTAGCGCTGCCGGCGCCCGACTGGCCGCCAAACCACCTTGTCTCCCCTATCCCGACCCGTGTCGGTCAAAGTACATCGAAATGTTCATGTAGTCATTCTCTTCTTGTGTTACGATGGTCTCCGTCTTCGCCCATCATAGTCGCAAATGCTCGTCCTCGAGCACTGGAGCTCGTCGATCATTCTCATGTGTACTCACTCATACCCGCTGGCGCTTTCTTCGTGCGCGGGGTTTGTGGGCTGAGCTGGGCTGCGGGCTGGAAGAACGGGACTAACGGTACGGGTGCGGATTCCCCACGCTCCGCCGCTTGTAAGATGGTGGTGGATCGCAGGCTGGGGTTGTCTGGGATGTCGCTGGTGATGGGAATGTAAGTGATGGTGTACAGTGGAGTGGTGTACAGTGGAGAAGGAGAAGGACGAGGATAGGTGGCCGGTAACATTATGCATATGTACGGTGCGCAGCTTTCCTCTCTTTTGTCTTTTCTTTTCTTCTCTTCCCCTCGTTTCCTTCTTCGCTTCGCCTCTCGTCCACCTCTCTTGACACGTATATTCATCTTTCCTTCGTTACCACCGTACCATCTCCTTTGCCCCCGTCCCTTCCCCTTCACTATTCTCGTTTCTGTACTTGGTGGAGAGCAAAACTGATCGATTGCCATAGTGAAGGTCCTGTCTCGGATACAGGCGGTACGGCGGGAGTGGGGCGAGGAGCGCGTCTGGAGAAGAGGGTGCCACGACCGGGGATGGAGGGAGGAGGATCAATGGTTGGGCGAGGGGTAGGACGGAGGAAGAGGAGAGGAGACGCGTTTTGAGCGGGGAATGCTGCATGTGGTACGCATCTCTTCTGTTTCTCGTTTCTCCCTTGAGCTACCCCCAGTGCATACACACTACCATGGACACGTTGTCCCGACAATTCCTCGACTCCTCTTCACTTCACTTCTTTCTGTATTGTGCTTATACCAGTGGTATAGTGCTTTCTTTTCGCCTCTGTGATACGAAGCATGACCCCCTGTTTCCTGCTTCGTACCTTTCTTTACCTACCGTCCATGTACAGCTCCGCGTTATTCTCTGCCTGCTTTACTACCCACTGTCTCTATACCTCGTGTATTGACTTCACCGATCCTAGGACTTCGTTTCTACTTGCTGGCCTCTCACACTGCGAAGACAGTCGAAGCGGCGCTCTGAACTACGATGCATCTTATACGATCCTTGTGATCCCTTCACGTCGTGCACACCTCCGTCGGGAAGTCCCGTCGACCATAACAGTCGTTTGCCTTTTTAGGAAGGTGATCCTGGTGTGAGTCTACGAGACATGCGACCAACATGCGGCCAGTGTGCGGCTCTCCTCGTTTGCTACTCGCATGTCTGCTAGCATCGATAGCGACGATACTGCCTCGCATTCGTCTCCGATACTCGTACCACACCGCATCGACGACCTCTGGTTTGAAGATGGGAACCTGGTTCTTGCAACCCAAATTTCACTTTTCCGAGTCTACCGTGGGCTCTTGGCAAAGGAGTCCCCTGTGTTCCGCGACATGCTGCGGATACCACAACCAACGGATGCGGAAACCCTAGATAACTGCCCAGTCGTCCATCTTCCGGATGACGATGAAGACGTCGAGTTCTTCTTGAAGGCTTTATTCGACTACAAGTATGTGCTGCATAGTATACTCCTTTACTTATGACCCAATGTTTGACCATCGTTCTGCAGATCCTTCCCCCCTCCTCCCTGCCCAACAACTTTCGAAGCTCTTCGCGGCGTAGCGCGCCTGAGCAAGAAATACGAAGTTGACTTGCTCTACAAACGTGCTCTCGCCCACTTCGCCACAGCCTTCCCCACAACTTTAACGGACTACCCGCCGTCTTCATCGTGGACGGTTGGTCCGCATCATCATCTGCTCTCCGTCCTGCTGGCGCGGGAGTTGACAGTGGAATGGGTTCTACCAATCGCTTTCTACGGGGTGTGCAGGGAATTGTCCGTTGATAGCGTTCTGAACGGTCTTCATGTGGAAAACACTCGGATGGAGCTATGCCCGCAAGATAAACGCGTTTCCTTGGAGCAGTACACGGCTTTACGTGGGAATGCTTCCTCGGCGATTCTCGAGTTCCTGTGGAGGCCAGATAGCTTTAAGGGTTGTCTTTCTAGCGCTCAATGCAAGGCTAGTCGAGTCGACTGTCGGAGAACAGCGGAAAACCGGAGAACGAAAGATATCATGCCTCTTACACTGTGGACTGACGGCGATTGGTCCGAATTAACAGTGTGCGAACGCTGTTTGAAGGCCATGAAGACTGCGCACAAGTCGGCGCTCGATAGGCTTTGGGATAGTCTTCCCGAGCGGTTTGGATTGGCTCGATGGGATACAATGGAGGAGATGAAGCGTCATGCATCGGACAATTAGGGCTCAAGATTGCAGGACAAACTGTATGTCAATCGATCTTTTTTCACTGTTTTGTTTCGTCCACAATGTATATATCATGTACCGTGATTTGATTGCACACCGTTTTTGCCAGTTCCAAGTGACACTTACGACAACTTACTTACCTGGACCGCCGTAGTCAATATAGGTTGATTAATCTGGCCCAGGAAGTCATTGAACCAAAAATATGTCCGTCTGGCAGTGGTGGGGCGAACACGAGGCTTCAGTGAGGCTCTATCGCACGCTGACTTCCTTGGAGGCCTCACTGTCCCCACTCTCGCGCACACTCCCTACAAAGCACTGTCGATGCAATCCGTCGTCGAGCCACGCCGCGTTGATAAACGCGTACGGTATTCCGTATGAAATACCTGAAGCATATCTTTGTTGCCGTAGGAAGTAACGCGGCAAAGAATCTTGTTTCCCCGAGTGAGCGTGCGACAGACTTGGCTGTGCGTATTAAAAGGCGACGTGTGAGGCCCGTTGCTGCTCCGTTTACCCACCAATATG
Source organism: Favolaschia claudopus (assembly GCA_037176885.1). Classification (NCBI taxonomy): domain Eukaryota; kingdom Fungi; phylum Basidiomycota; class Agaricomycetes; order Agaricales; family Mycenaceae; genus Favolaschia; species Favolaschia claudopus. Next base: position 133,874 of record JAWWNJ010000149.1, on the reverse strand, counting down.
ACAACTTCGTTTTGCGCTGGGTGCCAGTCCCACAAAGAGGAAAGTGAACTGAAAGCGTGCTCTGGGTGCTCGACTGTTCGTTACTGTGTGCGTACTTCTCGTTGTTTGTGAGGTGCAGGGAACACACTGACCCGAATCCTTATCTATCCAGTCGAAAGAGTGCCAGACGGAAGACTGGAAAGTTCACAAGCCAGTCTGCAAAAAGCTGAAATCCGATGAGGTTTGGGGGATCAAGTTACTTTGTAACAGGGATCTTGCAGCTCTCCCTCACTCTCCAAACTCTTCGGAACCGGAAATTTCGAGGCGTATCGAGCATATCTTGCTGAACAAAAATCACCCTGTATTCCGCCAGGGAGATTTGTGCCCCACAACTCAGGCGTATGGATTTCCTTTGTTGATCTACAGCGATGGCATTCATCAGAGAAGGCAAACGCAAGGGAGCGGAAATCAACCTGCTCTATGTCTGCGCATGGATGTGGAGAATGGATTGGCGCCGCCTCATTGGCAGATTGTTGATCCTGACACTGTGGGTTGTTCAGGGATTCAACAATAGCAAGAGGACGCTCACTGAGATATAGTGTATCATCGCCAGACGGGATTATAAACCACTAACTCGTGAGGCGATGGAAGCATGCTATGCGTTTCAATTCATGCTGCCTTCGGACGCTTATGGGTGGCCGGAGGAAGACGGCTGGGCGCCTGGAAGAGAACACATCACGCGTGCTGCGTTCCAGCTATTCTACAAGAAATATTATCGAGACCAGAACGAGGTCGGAAGGGCACAATTCAAGCCGATTCGCAGGCCGCTGTAAATACAATATATGAATAAATCACGGGCGTTCCGATGAAATTTTCACCTGGGTTGGAGTTAGTGATATTCTGGGGTGGGTGAAAGAGCGAGATTCGAACCTGTCGAAGCCAGCCGACGTTCAACTCAATATTAATCGCATAGTCACCCATACAGTAGTAATTACTAACCGGAAGAATATAGCAAACTTTCGTCGGGTTCGAGTTCAAAAAATCTGTCAATGAACGCGTCTGTTGCAGCTTGAGAGGCTCGGAGACTCGAGCACAAACATTTCAAAAGGAACCAAGCTAGTTATAGACCGGGGGTTCTGCGGCGCTCCGGTGTGGAGGACGTGGGAGAAAGAGAAGGAGGAAAGTCACTATGAAGGCCGCCATTGGACAAAAAACATTTGACTTTGTACCTGACCTATTTTGCATATGAATCACTACAGATCCTTGATATTCCTTGTAACTCCGTGCAAATCCTTCCGAAACCTCGGCATTCTGAGTGATTCCTTCAAATTCCTGAAGCCTGTCCCGATAAATCCTAAGGAATGACAAGGATAGCCAGGGAGTTCCTCAGGAATCAATCCTGAGGAATCCTGAGGAATTCCCAATACATTGTATTTCTACGAATCGCCGTCACTGTTTGACTTTGGCTTTCCTCGCCATTCCTTAGGAATCCTGCTGATCGGATTTCGTTATCCGGTTATCCGAGCTTGAATGCCGTACCGAGAATGACCTTCAAGTACTGCCCAGAAGCACAAACTGCGTCGTCTAATTTCCCCGTCAAACCCAACTGATCTCAATAATGCGTCTAAATTTCCGGCTTCCTTCTCGCGGAGCCTGTATCGTTGCTGACTGCGTTCAAACCTGCTTCGGATTTGTCGCCGAAAACCCCGACGGCACTCCAAAATATGCTGTGTGTCCTTTTTTTATGCTTACGGTACTCTATCGAAACTCAGAAACTGTAGGACTTTGACAATCCGGAAACCATTTGCTTTATCTGTGGTCACCCTTGGATCACTCATGTTGTTCAAGCTTCGTCTTTGACTGAACAAAATCAGATGTTTGCCCGCGGCGGAACGAGTGATGGCCGCTGCGCTGCCTTCTTTTCGGTGTGTTTACCTCGTATTGCGAACTTGAAACGGTGTTGTGATTGATTTGATTTCAAGACAAGTACCACTTGGACTATGCATCTGGCCTGTATCTGTGGTCTCAATGGTCGGCACACGCTCAAACTCACTCAGTCGTCGAGGTGCGCATTTCGTCATCATGTCAACGGTCAATCAGTTGTTGATCCGTTAATTAAGCTTGCCCTCCACCACCTCCAGCACATCCGCTCCTGCTCCTGTCCCATCTGGTCTCGTCTCTACCTCTGTTTCTGCCGGAGCCAGTCCCTCTATCGGTGTTCCTCATCGCCCAGTCACTGCTTTCACCGGTCTTGCTCGGCCATCGACTGCTTCGGTGCAACAGGCGCGTCAGGCTTCAATCCAACGAAACTTGCATGGGTCTGCTGCCGGTTCCTCAAGCCTGGCTACATCGTCTTCTCCCACATCTCCGAAGAAGAAGCGCAAGTCTGGTCCGCCTCGCTCGTTCACGGAAACCTCGGCTTCTATCCCGGCATTGAACGACTTTGCAGCGGTGACTGCTCCGACCTCGGCGATCGTCTGGTGCGGTATTTTGCCTAAAGTGGTGCGCAAATATCGTTTCGATCTTTAATCGTCTACTGATGCATTTATATCTATACCCTGCTTCTGTTAGCTCGACACCTCGGATTTTAACGACACTCTCGATCTTTCTCCGCGTTTTTTCTGGAAGAGCGCAGAGGAGATTGAAAACGTTCAAACCACTCTTAAAACTGCGGGCCTAGTTTTCACCGTCGACGTCTCGACGACCGGACCAATCTTTGAAGCTATCGAGCTTGCTTTCCGGGATCATTGTGCTACCAACAACATCGATTACGTCGCCCCAGCTCTCACTGCTACTATCCCTAGTCCAACACGATGTCTTACGTCCTCCTTGGTCCACGCGGACGGTGAGCTTAGTGTTCTTGTCCAATTTATTCTATTTATGACTTAATCTAGCGCTAACGGGCGAACCTGGGTCGAGGATCCCAAATCTCTCACACGATTCACGTTTACCTTACAGGCGCTCCGGAGTGCCCCTTATAGTCATACACCCAACAATCTTGGCGATGGTGTATTTATTTTTCTCGGTGCGTCATTGTATGGGATACAGATTGTGACGAGAACTTAACCATGCTTCCAAAGCCCCTCGTAACCGGAATCTCTTTGCGCCGATCGACTGCTTATTTGGCCCGACTAGTCGTCTTCCAGGCTATGTTCTTCCCACCGCTGCTTTGGGCGGCGTGTTCTCCACTCGATCATCGCGTCACTCAGTGGAGATCCAAGCCCCGAGTGCGGAAAGGGATGTACAAGGCTCACCACCCCCCGAGCCGGAATCTGTTCGCCAAGTCTCGCCCGAGATTCTTGAGGTTCCGATAGCGATGACGAGGTATGTATACAGTTCGCACTATTGCATGTTATGCTTATTCAATCTTGTTCGTGTAATAGTTTCCTGCCATGTTAATCGATGAGGTCAGTTCAACTTCTTTTCAGTCGTACTCCCTACAGCTCTCAAACTATTATCGAAATACAGGATTCTCCTTACCGCAGTGACAGCGGCAGCGAGTCACATTCTGTTCCTGCCGCTCCAGGATTGCAAGTATGTATTCCTTTCCTTGCTGTTTAATCACTTTTGAGATAACATAGATGATCACATCGATCTGCCGCTCGCCAGCAGTGGCAGGAGGTAAGAATCACGACTCCTTATTCTCCTTTTCGGCTCAAATTTTTGTGCAGCAGGCTGCAGCCGATGCCGTTCCGATCTCAACGACTGCAATGTTCGTTCCCGGCCCACTTCTCACAGCCATAATGAAACAGGCGCCTGTCAGCATGAAGGCAAGTTTAATTCTGATCTTTTCTCAACAATGTCTGACCTCTCTCTCACACAGCATCGTTCATACCTAGGGCCACACGCCGCTGTCGATCTCACTCTTCAACACATGCCCGGGTCTGGCCCTTCCACTCTAACGGCGTGGCAAAATCATCTCCAGGCACCTCGGGAGATCGATGACCACATTGTCGTCGTTTCAAGCACGGTAGATGACGGCGCACGAGCCCTCATTACACTGTGTTTTTGGCTCTGCTCTCGCCCCACCACTCTCAAACTGAAAGAAGCGATCAATGAACAGTTTCTTTCGGCCCGGCCGACCATTGAGAACGCACATCTTGGGGAGCAGGGTTTGTTTGACTTCGTGCGAGAATGTGAGCTTTTGATGTCTGTGTTGAATCTCCCCTGATAAATTCTGTAGCGGCCCTGGTATCGGTCGTGGCCCTCGCAACGAGGTCATAGGGCAGGCTGTCAAAATCCTTCTCTCTGATGGCCGCTTTTGGATCGAGCGCGAAGGCTTTCTAACTCTCCCGCCTTCATCCGTCTCGTTCCCCCTTTCCTTACCGCTTCTGTGTGGCTAAAGCTACCGGCCTCATTCTCCTCCTTCACTTTCTATTCATTGGCGCTCCTCTTCCAGTTTCCCCCTTTTCTTTTTCACACTTTATTCAACGGACGCGTGAGTGCGTCGAAGTTTGACATTGACTTTCTTTCCCGCTTCATGTCACCGGACTCGATTTTGTTCATCAAACGCATTGTCGGAGTATCACTAGATCAGCCTTTGTATTCTGCTAAGCCTCCCTACTGTGAAGTGTACCAATATCTCGTCAACATCCCCGAAATTGATGTAAGCAGTCTCTTCTTGTACCACCGTCAACATCATTCTCATTGCCCTACAGCCGACCTTGATCTCGTTGCCGCGCTCAGAGGAGGAGCATCAGGGGATCTCGGACTCCATTGTTAGCTATGCGACACTTGGCACTGCCGATATCGAGCACCATCCAGACTATTTCGGAATGGGTGATGGTTTCAATGCTGTTGTGGAGCCTTTCGGAGGACAAGACCGTCCGCATCATATACTCGAGGTGAGTGTCACATCCATAGGTTGTATATCCTCTCATCTCCGTCGCACGCAGTGGTTTGTGACTCCGTGTCTGGAGCTGATCAAGGCTGCCTTTGACCGGCAGCTTAAATCTCCTGCCGACATTCTGCGATTCATCGACTACAATGAAACCAATCCGGAAGTCAATCCCTGGGGGGATAACGTCGAGATGGTGGCGCTCATTGAGCGTTTCGTCTCCCACTACTTGTTGGAGCGCGGCCATCCCCGGGACCTGGACGGTGTGATACGCGCACTGATCGACCCCGAGTTCACGGCTCCCGACTCTGTCGTCCGTGCTCGTCTCTTCCTCTCTGTTACTACTGGATCGATCCTTCTGCCTGTGAGACCTGCGGGTTGGAGAATCAAGGTGAGCAATTTTTGCCTTCGAACAACTGTTCCAATATTTATTTTCTTTGTCACAGTGCCTCATCACACATGACTATTCCGAAGCCTACCCGACCGTTGATGCGGCGGGGAATGACGATTTCGGGCCAGACGTCGTCATCGACTTCCGCTCTTGCTTCAAAACTTTCTCTATCACCAACAACGCTCGTCTTCGCCACCTTCTCATCTCAGAAAATGCGGAGGCAGGGAAGGACACTACATTTGGTCGCCTCTTTCATGCTCAACTTCTGGCTTCCCAGAATGCCTACACTTCGTCGTAGATTACTGCTACGATGTCTCGGTACTTTACCCGAGCTCATTTGAAATGTTTAAGCGATTTCAGGGCTCACCGTTAGTGTGAAAACTTCAAGTACTGCTATATAATCGTCTTTGAGTGTTCTTCACTGTGCGCAATGAGCCAAGCCCCCACCCGACACAGTCGCCGGCTCAATGGAGAGGCTCCATCTCCAGTTCGCCCCCTGCCACAACGATCTCGTACTCCTCATTATCGCCGACGCTCAGACGAGCTCAACTCTGTTCCTCAAGTGGAGGGTAAATCATCTTGCGTTGTTATTTGTCTCTTTTTCTGAGTTTGAATAGATGAGGTCGACAATAATATGGAAGTCGTTGTTGAGCATTCAGAGGCAGGAGATTCCGTACCGTGCGTGCACATTATTTTTGATCAAGCTGTTTTTCAACAATTCACAAAGCGAGTTGGACTTCGATAATTGGCCTGAGGACGCTATGGGCGAAGATCTCACTGTCACTTTGAACCCAGAAGTCGAGGCAGCATTCATCACTTCATGAACGCACCTGGGCTGGACTTTCTCGAGAACGCGCTCCCCAGCTCACCGTCTTACCCCATTGGCGCCAATTTCAACCAATCCTTCTCCGGCAGAAGCCAATGATTTCCACAACATCATTTATCGTCCACCTACTCTTCACTCTCCACGTGCGCGTTATCCAGGCTCTAGGTCAACCTCGTTCACCAGTAGCTCGCTCGGGTTTCCTCTGACGACAGGCTCTCCAAACGCGCTGGATTTCGAGTCAACTCACGACGAATCTGCCAGTGATTCCAATCTGGACCACCTCTTCCCGCCCGTCAACCAAAATCCGTTCTCCCCAGCAGTCGCATGTCCCAGGGCTGGTAACGAAGTCTCGCTAATCTGCGTGAGCGCGAACGTCTCCGCCGCACTCTGCTCCACCTGTTGTTCCTCCACTGTCAGCCGGCCTCCGTCAGCGATTCCAGCTGAGGTTGCTGTATATCTCGGGCTCCCATCCGAGAATCCTGCGCAGTGTGGCTTCCTGGAACTCGTTTGTGTCGCTTCTTTGGCTCCATCTCTGAGGGATCTCATCCTCGCACTTTGTGGACGGCAGTGGCACAGCAGCAGAGATGTTGAGAAGGATTTGTCGGCAGCTGGATCGTACCGAGTATTGTATCGCGTGCTCTCAGCGATTGATCGAGGTTCAGGATCCCACTTTTAGTATGCTTCAAAACACCTACTCCGAAAAGGGGTCTTTGCGCTCCCACCCTCGATTCTTCTATGACGGTCATTGCGCCACGAGCCGCTCATACACCTACCAGCCATGAAATCTTCCGCATTCGTGGCATTGCTGAAGCTACATTCTTTTTCGTGCTCTATGTCTTCCCTCGTGTGAGTGCGTTTTATCTCGCTACTGATCTGACCTAATTTCTCTCCAGTATCTCACCGCACCTACTGTTCCTCCATCTAGCTCCCTCCGCTACTCCAGTACCATCAGAGAACAGTCGCCCAGCGAGTCGCTCAATGTCGAGAACACCGATGCCGCAACCGCCGCAGATTGTCCAGCGCTGCTTAGCCAATCTTGCCTTGGTGAGCGCGGCACTTGACCAGCATTTTCTCCCCGAAGCATATCAACTTTCCATTCTGTTGGAGGACGACGGATCTCTGCCTAAATTCGGAACCGCGTACACCCAAATTCGACAAATTCTCATTGTCGAGGATGTCATCGCCCGCGCCAGAGGTGCAGGGATTCCAACCTCTGACGAGTACAAAATAGCGGATGCAGTTCCGCTTTGGGCTGCATTGAAACTGTCCACATTACGGAAACAACAAAACGTTCACCCGGGATGCCCGCGCTACGCTAATGTATTTACAGGATCGACAGAGCTCCAACACTGGTCCTGCATCCTCTGTAGAACAGCTAAAAGAGAATGCGCTGCGGCGATTCTTGGCGGTGTGCTTTGCCCCTGCCCTGGCCACCTCGCATACCGCACAATCTCTGAACCAGGCAGGTGGCTCCGGGATTGCGATTACGATCAGGGCAAAGGTCAAGGCGGTGAAAGACAAGCTAATCCCATATAAATCTCTGTCTTATAGTTTGCGCGATGGGCCACTTACAGTAGTAGAACCTGTGACTTGAACTATGGCTCCAGGCTTTACCGAAATGTAACTTCGCCTCCCAATCCGGAAAATCAGATTTCCTTGTAAGGGATTGTGCACCTAGTGAAATCTGGGAGTAAAAACCTCTTTTAAGGACTTCAATGAATGTCTGAAGCATCACAGAAGTATTCTCTATACCATCGCTGTTGGACATTGGCGCGTTGTGAGATGGGCAAACACGGTCACGTGACCGCGTCAACCCTTCGTTCGCATTTCGTACCTGCGCTATGAGAAAAGGTATAAAGCTTATACCTCATAGGAGCACCAGTGCATTGCTTATCTCGCATTTAGCTCATAATCTCTTCATTGAAAGAGCACAAACAATCACAATTTCAACTGCCTTAAAGTGTCGAAGATTATGACTCTGTAATTCAGAACAAATCCTTTCAGGGAAGTTGCTGTTGAGCATCCAGACTCCTTTGAGCGTAAATATACTGGTGTAACATTTCTAGCGCATTTGATCATCAGAATACTGGGAAATTGGATTATTTCCGAAGGACAACCGGTTTGTGACCAAACATGCTGATTTCACTCTTTTCAACACAACACAGTTCAAAATGGTAAATTTAGAGTATTGTATGCCTCTAATAGACTGTTCAGACGTGCATTCGATTTTCAGATGCCACGGTTGCGGCTTTGAGCACTGGTGCACTCAAGCAACTTCCATTTCGGGTATGTTCGGCAGCTCGTAAAGTGCGATTGGGCATCCAGAGCGTAAAATACTTTCATAGCCATGCTAAACCATGGCCTCATAATGCTAGCAGGTCTCTCTTAATACACTGTCTCACACGCAACCTTCCTAGCAAGTACTTGTTGTACTAGGTGGTCTAACTTGAAGGAAGCTAATAGCACCTGGCAGGAGTGTTGCACAGACTACAGATAATTAATTTGAAGAGAAACCGACTGTTCAATCTTCGTACATGTGTTTTTGAGGCTGCTACGCCGACATTGCACGTTGAGGATTCAGGAATACATCGAGTACAAGAGAACACGATCACGTGACCGCAACTCTGTCGCGATCTTCATGACAACTTCTGGTGGGAGCGGTAAATCGAAAGGCGTACTCACAACTAAGTATGAATACATCCCAGAAACAGAAAATCTCCCGCATGCTCTACGCTGAGGCTCTTCCTGATTTGGAACCCTGCTAGTGTGTCATCGACGTACTTTTCGGTATGGAGACAATTGATTCAGGGAGAGTTTCACATCTAGATTGACTTGTATTGTTACAACAAGGTCCTGATGTTCTTCCACACGTTGAGGAATTGGTTGAGTGCAACCCTGTCGAACTGTTTATATCTGTATGCATATCTAACCCAATTCGGAAATTTCGTCTTCGTCCTAACTCTGTACATACTACATCAGGGAAGCTGTAAAGCTAGATATTCGCGGAGGCACTAGTTGAGCTGTACCATGCCCCATATCTAGTGATTTCATCATCAATTTCGGCAGAAAAGTAGCAAGTTTCCAACTTGTTTGTACCTGTATGTGCGTCCTAATTGGAGAGCTGCTAGCGCATCACAGAAGTGTTTCTCGGAGTGTAGGTAATTAATTTGGAGGGACATTGATGTTCAAGTTACCCTGAATGTGTTTTCAAGCCTTAGACAAAGATATTACACGTCGAGGAATTGGTTCAAGTGCGATCAAGCCATATTGTTTGCTTCTGTTGTCGTCCGAATCCGGGACCTACTACTGCAATCAAGGTGTATCTCTCTGCACTAGGGCAATTATTCTGAAGTGGAAACCCTGAATAGATCTCACTGGATGTGTTTCTGCTGATTAGAATGTGGTTTCCAGCGTCGAGGAATTGTAAACTTATGATTTTGCTCAGGTCACCGAACAATCCACCCATATACATATCAAAGTCCTATAGCAGACTATACTCTATGGCTACTGCGCGTATGATATCGAGGTTGAGGAGTCAAACCTTCCTCCACCTCGATTGGATCATTTTCCTTCTCATCAAACGTTGCCGTGTGACGCTTCAGTGAGCGCGGGATGGCTTCGATACGTTGTTGACCCGCAGTGTGAGAGTGCTCTTGGGTCTGCCGGGTTTTCCCGTGCGCTTGGGCTTCAAAGAGTAAAGAGACGGCGTAGATCAATGATATTGAGCACATACTTTCGGCGGGCGACCTCGCTTTCCGACCCGCAGACGAGCAACTTCGTCCGGGTCCAGTTTGTTGCGCAGAGGTTCGACGAAGGAGGCTGGACCAAGGGTTGATTGAAATCCGGCATTCGACACATCTTCAAATGGAGACTCCTATAGATCCGTGAGCGGAAACGACTTCCGAAAAAGCTAATCTTACTTACCACGGTGTGAGCACTCTCCCATGAGTCGGGCCGGCATGGCTTTGATGATGTGATAACGGTTGTTAGCTGAGTCTTCAAAGAATCGAACTGGTACGACTTTGAACATGCGAGTGGTAGGTTCGCATGGAGCTAGGTAAGGTAAGCCTGGATCGCCATGTTATGCTCTTGCAATGAACGTAGTCCAATATGACGCACCAATGGTATGGTCAGAGTCAAAGAGACCCTCTGATTGATATAAATGGTACAGAGCAGCTGGAACTCGGACTTCGATTTTACGATAGACCTTGACAAACCCGCGAATGAAATTGTTGTCGGAATAGTCGTTGAAGTAGAAGGGATTGAGGGAGTTCGACGCCAGCCCACAGCGTTCGAAATAGCGATCAGACACGAAGGTGCGCATGAAAACCGGAATATGGGCACGGAAGCGCGCATACAACCCATCATGGGAGCATAGATCGAAGCTCGGCATATCCGGGTGAATGCGCACTCGAAGAGGAGATCACTTGCCATTTGTTGACCAAGGCCAGACGCGAAACTGTCTGCTTGATTGAGAACATCCAGAATGGCCATACGGCGCTGAGTTTGAAGAACAGTGTCACGCCACTGGTCTAGACCAGCGAGCGCATCGTCGGTTTCGAAAACCCAATCGGGGGCGCTGGGCCACTTTGCCCACAGCCTATCGCGCCAGATCTCCAGAAATAATCAGCGAGTATTACCCGGAGATGCGAGAGACTAAAAACCTGTGACCCTGGGCGAAGGTCTTCCTTTTCGAACATCCTAGCGCTGCTCACGACGTGGATCTGGGTCATACGAGAATAGTCCATCACCACTATCACCTCCTCCTCCATCACCACGGCAGCCAAGATATTAATCTTGAAATCCTCGCCTTCTTTCAAGCGTGCACCAGGTTCAATGAATCGTTCGGGGGCGAGGAATGAGCGTAAACGAGCCGCTTTGTTTTTGTTCGGGTTGTTGCCGGGGACGCATTCCGCCACAAGTTCGTCAAAATCACGTCTATCCATCACCAATATACTGCCCTCCAGTGCGAATCGGCAGACTACCGCATGCTGAACAAGAACGGTAAATATATATGGCATATAGCAAGGAGAACTCGATGACACACATGGCCCGCAGACAGTGCGATGTGCTTCCCGCGAACAGCCGTTTACGGGCCCAGGCTTGAGCTGCTGAGTTATAACGTATCGCCCAGGTCGATTCTTTGGGAACTTCCTATCGTCGTATTCGCAGACTTTGGCCGGCATCGGTTCGAGGGTTTCGACGTAGTCACCAACGTCGGCAGAGAATGTCTTGTGAGCCTTCCGGCCGTGCCTTCTGCCCATGTGCGGGGGAAAAACAAGAAGTAACCTGAAATTGAGTTTTCTCAGCTATGTCATGGACGGCAAAGCATCTAGATTAACCTTGCGGCCAACGACCAGTTTTCTTGAAGCGGCGCTTCAGTGCCCGCTTGATGCGCCGCAGAAATGCTGACAAGACTTGGAACTCAGGCATCGTGAACGCGACGAGACGGTGGAGCGGAGCAAAGAGTGATTAACTTCACACGTTACCCGATCAATCAACAACGGCACGCGACACGATCTCGTGTGCTTCCGGCTTGCTCGATCCGAATGTGCGAATCATTATCTGATTCGCTTCTCCTATCCTCCACCATTAACATCTTTATAATGTCTCTCGCAAATGAAGTAGTTCCTCTATTTATTCCTGCCAACCCTATCAATCAAAATCTCAACACAACGAGCCTCTCAATAATGACTCTGGCTGACTTGACAAGGGATGATGAATACGAGTTCGGTGCACGGATACTGATTGTTTTGAAAGGCACGACTCAGTGCCTTTCAATGCTTATAAGAGGAGAACTAACAGTGGTTTACAGGACTTGTGTTCGATGTCACCCGCATGAAGGAGGCTTTCGGTCCCAATGGATTGTTCAAATTCTATGCGGGGAATGATATCACGTACGCGTTAGCAAAAGGGAGTGTACTCGAGGCGGATGCGAGGGTTGTCAGGGCATCGGGACTGACAGAAAAAGAGAGAGAAAACCTGGAGCGGTGGTTTTTTTGTGTTCAAGTGCGTTGTTTCGATATCTTATTGTGTTCGGTGTGTTCTGATGAGTTTAAAAGAAATAGATTTGAAGTTATCGGAAAGATAGATGAAGCAAATCAAGGATTGTAATAACAACCCCATACTTGTGACATCTGTGTACTTCGGCGTTAAATTGATTCGACGGAAATTCAGTGCGTTGATGTGGAAGGAATTTTGGGGCATCCGATATAAGCATCGAGCAAGCAGCTTGAGCAGTTTAGGCGAGAAAAATAGGTTGATTAAAATTGTAATTACTTAGATATTTAGTGTATTACTCCCTCCTGAATATTCTGCGCGATTTGAAGTGCCCGAGCCAAACCAACCGCCTTACGTTCATGTTGCGAGAAAAGAGATCAACCGATGCGTTCAATTGCTCGTCAAGTATTGAAGCTGCCTCGGAGTGAAAGGGCAACCAGGCGGCTCGCACAAAACTTCGAGAGGTTTGCAGGTGCTGGATGACGCGAACGGGTCGGTGTTGTTGGCACGCTCGTCAGGGTTATTCTAGTCCATTTTTAAGATCAAGGGCGTGCAAGGAGTAAAATTTGGATTATGTAATCATATTTCCGCCCATTTACACGGTATATAGAGCTCAGATTTAGTCTGGAGCGTTTATATAGGGAGTTAGGAATCTATTCGGCGCTTGAAACCAGCCAGAATCATGAGAAGGTGCTGCGGAAAGTGGTTGAAAAAAATGCGTTACCATTCTGTCACAGGTGTCACAAGGCAGAGCAAGGGCTTGGTGCGTAGACCCAGAAGATGCATTTTACTGCGTTTTTTTTTTCAGAGAGATAGATATGCCTATATAGATTGTCTCTGGCCAAATAATAGTGTATATGCGCCTGAGGGAGGGCGCTATGAGAAAAGTGAACGAAATTGACGTAAGAAACACAGCCACAAAGATTATATAATAAGGTTCTACCATTGACACGCCTATCAACTTAAAAAACAGACTTCAACACATCGAGGTACGAGATCAAGAGTGTTGAAGTCTGGCTATGAGAGACTAGGGTTATTCTCAAGCAGGTGAGCAATTAATTCCGGCTCCTCGTTCGCCTCCCCAGTCGATCCCATACTCATTGATGTCTTCGATCTCCTCCTCCTCCCTCGACAGCTAAAAAGGAGGATATCCCCCGTGGACCCTCCCTCAACATCCCGAACATAAAAAGATCACGCGGACTGCGTTCGCGCTGCCGACGAACCGTAAGCTGATGAGAGTTCCAAGCTTCGGCCCAGTCTTGAGCATCACGGTTGATTGACGCGAGGAAAAGGTGGTGAAGAAGCCATATATGGCCTGGGCGAGTGGGGTTGAGACCGTGGTTGGTTTCGAGATCGAGGAAAAAAACCTTCCATTTCTTTCCGAAGCCATGCGTAACATCGTACCACAAACGCTCGATGCGTGTGTTGTGAACGCTCCTGAAGGGAGAATCTCAGCAAGGGTATAGGAACGCAGAAATGAACTGACCTTCCCCAGATGAATGATCCTCGGCCAGGGCCTTTGACTTCCTCCATATAAACAGCAACCTCAATGTTCTCGACACCGTGATCGCCTCGCAAGCGGGCTGGGACAACCATGCAGCGCAATGACGTCGAGCAACAAGCGTAGGACGCTCGCTCCGCGATTGTTGTTGTGCACACGGATTCCGAGTACAAACCGCGAATAACCGTCGATTATACAGTGAATAACAATTTTGTAGCGAATAAGACCTGGTTGAAATTAGTCGAAGAAATTAAGATCGCACAACAATACTTACCGTGTTGACCGTCGAGATGGGCGAGCGACATTGGACCCTGGGACACGATACTTCTTACGACTAATTTGTCGGTCCCCAAAGATTGCGGGAGCACCATGCACCCGCAAATACGACGCCGTTATTCGATCACGGGGAATGCGATACCCCTGAGACTTAAGATGTCCCCGAATCATACGGCGTCCGAACTGAGGAAATACTTCAAGTGTCGACGCGACAAGCTGGTCGAGATCTGCATCGGAGATGACGGAAACGGGAGGTGCAGTCGAAGTATGTACAACCTCAACTTGACCTTGTTCGTTTGTCCGAGACTGGAACACAGGCGCGCCGGGTTGAACTAGTCCAGCTCGAAGAGCGGCACGACGAACAGTGCGAGCTGAAACTCCAATTTCAGGAGCAATTCCGGTCGGACCACGAAGATCGAGGGCGGCGCTCAAAAATTGGGGATCAATCTCAACGCGTGGCCGGCCTCGTCGCCCAGTACGAACACGATGAGCAACAGTCAGAGGGGCAGCATCAGGCGGGTCCATCGAGTCGTGGCAAGCAAGATCAAGAGCCGTCACGATGTCGGTGATAGACGTCTGAAGAGTAGCATACTCGTCTGGGGGGAAAACAGCTCGATGCTAAAAGACACCATTAGCATTCGAAGGGAGTTGTATTGGTGTCATTCTTACCATCTCCGCCGCTGAAGCTAACGCCAGTGCCCTGTCTCGAACAGCATTCAAGCTCGGTGGATCTCCGACCATAGTGCGCAGAGCTGAGAGAACATCGTCGTGAAGAGCGTGATAGGCGTCTCGTAGGTTTCTCAGTCGTTGCTCAGTGTTCATACGAGCCAGTAGAGCTTAGGTACGGCAGAATGCACACAAGAGAGTCAGGAAGAAAGAGGAATGAGAGCTGGAAGCCGTGTAAAAACACCAAGATGACGTCGCGGGAGCTGATCCCAATCAGCTGGGAATGATGAGGAATCGCAGTGAATGCAAGTTCAAATTCAGAACGAGTCAGAATGTCAAGTTCAAACAGAGTTCAAGAAAAATCAGGAATGGGCCGGATTCCTTAGGAATGCTGAGGATGCAAAGTTGAATGCTAAGAGGGGAAAATGCAGGATTCATTGGGGAATCCTCAGGACCAGCGATGATTTGTAGGGATTCGTGAGGATACCTGAGGATCGACGAGGAATGGGAAGGAATCGTGCGGAATGATGGGGAAACATGATGATCAGTGAGGAAACAGATGCAAACCGCTATTTTGTCCGGTACCGGCCACCAAAAGTCACGGTCACAACACGTCGGTCGTGACGTCACTGGGACGGTAACTCGCTTGCTCTTGTACCACCTTTAACTCGAGGTAAGCCGACGGGATTGTCGCGTTTGTGCTTCGGATAGACTCTGACCTTGGACACTTCCTCATAATCTTATCCTCTGGCAATGTTGACTGCTCCTTCGCGACGTTTTCGTCCTCAAATTCGACTTTCTGTCCGCCGACCAATTTGCTCGCCGAAAATAAGCATTATCAACAGATTTTTTGCAGTAATGGCGACGGATACGACCAAATACAAGTTCAACCACTCGATGTACGTCTCTGTTTGAACTATTTCCTTCGATTTCCCTTATTTTCTATCGTCAAAAGGCTGCGGGTCAAAGATCCCAAAGAATCCCTGAAATTCTACGAGCATCTCGGCATGAAGCTCGTCAACAAGATCGAAAACCCCGATAACAAATACGACCTTTACTTCCTTGCATATGACAGCCCCAGTGCCGTCTCGCATGGCAAGCACTGGACAGATCGCGAGGGGATCATCGAATTGACGCACAACCACGGTACCGAAAACGACCCGGAATACAAGATCGTTAACGGGAATACCGAGCCACATCGGGGATTCGGTCACGTCTGTGTGTCGGTCGACAATATTCAGGCGGCATGCGCCAGGCTCGAGAATGCTGGATATCGATTTCAGAAGAAGCTCACTGACGGAAGGATGCACAATATTGCCTT
This sequence comes from Favolaschia claudopus, assembly GCA_037176885.1. Classification (NCBI taxonomy): domain Eukaryota; kingdom Fungi; phylum Basidiomycota; class Agaricomycetes; order Agaricales; family Mycenaceae; genus Favolaschia; species Favolaschia claudopus. Next base: position 118,077 of record JAWWNJ010000149.1, on the reverse strand, counting down.
TGCCCTCGACCCTGATAGCTACTGGGTTGAGATTATCTCGTACAATTCTGTTGAAGCGACTGCCGATGTCAAGGATACAAGTCTCGAGACCTATAGGATGGTAATGCATTTTCCTTGCATTCCGTTGAGCGTTTTGGCTTATAGATTGTTTAGAACCATACTATGATTCGGGTCAAGGATCAAGAAAAGTCTCTCACTTTTTACAAGGACGTCATGGGTATGAAGCTCAAGGTGGGTTTATATTCGTCTCCGATTGTCCATCCGCACGCGCACTAACGAAAGAAATGAATCTAGCGCACGGTCGAGAACCCCGGAGCCAAATTCAATCTTTACTTCCTCGGCTACGGCCCAGAGTCCGACGGCAGCCCGAACGGCACTTCCAAATCGGAAGGCCTCCTCGAGTTGACTTGGAACTACGGCACGGAAAGTGAGGCAGACTTCAAATACCACAATGGCAATGAGCAACCGCAGGGCTTTGGTCATATCTGTGTTAGCGTGGACGACCTTGATGCGGCGTGTGCCCGCTTTGAGGAGAAGGGCGTGAATTGGAAGAAGAGGCTCACTGATGGGAGGATGAAGGATATCGCTTTCGTTCTTGGTAAGCGTTTTCTTTCCATCTACTTACTTGATATCCTGGCGGTTGACGTCTTCGACGCAGATCCTGATAACTATTGGATCGAAATTATCCAGAATGAGGGGTTTAAATCGCGCGTCAAATGGTAAGAAATGACAGACGGAATTGGATGAATAAACGCTCTTCATGTACTGTTACCGGCCATCTGTAAAGTGACTGTCGTGGACTTACCATACCTTGCTTTCCGTTCGACCCTTGAGATCTTGAGAGATAAGAGGTCAGATTAGATCGAGCAATCTTACGTTAACAGAATCAATTACTGCTTACCTCAAACCACGATGTCGAGTGCTCGCTCGTCTGAAACTCGCGTCCCTGCTCTTGAGCTTCCTTTCGAGCTCATCTCTGATATATTCACCCTATGTCTTCCATTCCGTCGACGCGTCCGGCCGCACAGAAATCGCGCTCCACTCAATCTATCCAGCGTCTGTCGCCAGTGGCGGGCAGTCGCACTGGGGACTCCGCAACTCTGGGCTTCTGTTCACCTCCGTTTCACAGGCAGATATTCGTACGAGGGTGTTGCAAACCTTTTCCGCTCCTCGGATGAGCCAGTCGAGGAAGATCAGTCTGCTTCGCTGGTAGATCTTTGGTTTAGCCGTGCCGCAGATCGTCCGTTGTCGATTTCCGTGATCTGTAATCGCAAGCAGTCTCTGCCCTCCAACCTAATGGATGTGCTATCGGTATACCACTCACGATGGGGTAGGGTCGAGTTGGCGATACCGATGTGCGACTTCCACGTTTTCAGCCGAATCTCGGGTCCTTTCCCGTTTCTCAAAACTCTAGCCATCCACGTAACCGACAATCATGCACCCTTATCCGACAGAGATGTCCCTGCGGTCTGCCAATCTCCAAATCTCCAGGTACTACAACTCTCGGACTTTCTCAATGCTCCTATGTCACTGGATGTCGCGTCTGCTCTTCCTCACTCGTTGACGGCTCTGTCTGTCTCACGAGACGGGATATCCATGGAGTCATACCTCCGCGATATCTTTTCGCTGTTTCCAGATCTCCGAGATCTGGACCTCTTCTCTCATGATGGACTTGTTGCGCACGAGGAGTCGAGAATCATCGCGCCACTCCGATCTCTTTTAGTCGAAGAAGACATTGCCCTCGATCTATTTATCATCCCGACACTCGAGCATCTTCGCGCATGGATCTCTTCACCGACTCCTCTCGTTGACTTTCTCGCGCGTTCTCAATGCCGTCTCACCACTCTGACGATCGGCATAGACGTCCATATCTCAAACGACACATTATCCACCTGTCTTTCTGCCGTTCCCGAACTCCGCATCCTCCAGCTCGACGTCCGTACCACCCAGATCTCCAATGCGATGATGCGTTGTCAAGTCCTCCTTGAAAACGCGGATCTCGTTCCTCAGCTCTGTGTTCTTTATGTTGGAGATTGGGCGGCTAAGCCTGATTATCCTGGATGGGTGGAGCTGCTTCGAGGGCGCCCTAACCTTCGACATGCACATTTGCACGTTTGGCCGGCACATCCTCATGTGGGACTACACCTCACCCCGCCATCGCATGACGTTGTGGAGCAGTTGGAGGCGCTTCGAGCGGAGAGGATGATGAATATTTCTATTATAACGCCTACGATTAGTTGGCCGTGGAATGCAAAGGACGAAGATCTTGTTGGTGATCTCGGTAAGTAACAGATATCTTTATGGTGTTATTTCATTCCCTCAAATCATCTCTGGATGCAGATATCAATATCTTCTCTCCCGGCCAAAACCGTCCGTATTTCTTTTCGCCGTTCTGACTCGTCTTGGTTCGAAACGTCGATTCCCCGTACATCCGAGAATTCAACTTTTTCCTTCGTCTACGGTTGCGGCGATGATACATAGACACATCACAGCTCGTCCACCATTTCACTTCTCAATATTAATGTGATACAAAATTCGCGATCTCGATAATCATCCCCTTCGCGTTCTCAGTTGGTCTTTCGGATTTCCGTAATACTCGGGCGGCGAGCATGTCAACTCGTATCAATTCGAATTCACATCCATTGAATGAGAGAAAGTTCAAGTTGACCCACTGGCATGAGCACTAAGTACTCAGCATGATGATGTGTGGTAGTATCATACTAGTATGCACGCGGAATTTAGGTTGTCGAAGCCTAGGAGCCAGTACTTGGCCAGTAGTACATAATGCAGCCCTAGAATTTGTCGCGTAACTTCTGACTTTGGTTGATTTGAGTTGAACCAACTTTTCCGTCGCCCAAGTGTTGAAGGGCGGGCCGCCACGGCAAACATTGCCGGGATCCGTGGTGTGGAAGCGAAGGTGGCGGTGCCACACAACTTACGCATCACCATCACCCCGCTGCCTTCGCGTGCACCTAAAACTGTTCTCTGTTGTTTGGAATCCCGTCGATTGTTGACCGTGTACGACATTGCCTCCAACTTCAAGACTGCCAAGCATCCCGTAGTTCGGGGCTTCTCCGTTTTTTTCAGTCAACGACCCAAGGACTCGGAGTTGGCAACACTGTTTCTGAATCTAACACCGATAGCGCGAAGTACATTCTTATTCATGAGGTTCTCCGTTCATCCAGCAACATGAGAAGATCTACCGTAGCAAACGCCGACGCTTGAAGGGAATGCCGTCGGGATGCTGTGCGGTCTCTTTCAATTCGCCCTGCCTCAGCATTTCTTTCGCAGAAGATGTGTATCCCGACTACCGTATGGTGTCTTTGTGGAACAGACCTCACATCATTGGAGGATCGGCGCAGCGCAAGTGTCTTGACGGTTCAAATGAATAGTCAGAGTCTGTCGGTGGCTATCAGCGGCAAAAGTTCGTTGGCATCTGCTCACCAGTACGCCGTTTTCCATTCTCCATATCATTCTGTCCAATCGCCACTAAACTCACCGCCCCAGCCGGATTCCAAAATCTTGGTGCATGCAATACCTAATCCTCGGTTTGTTGCCGCCGCGTTGTTCACAAGTTCTTCGCGATAAGAGTTTCTACTGGACGTTTGGCTTTGATTCGGGCTCCCGGTCGTCCAATATTCCTCCTGGCGCCGTCCATTGTCGAATAGCTATTGGCTAGCTGTCATTGGTTTCCATCAGGGAAATCCCGTGTAGAGCAACCGCGCCCCCGGCAAGTACCTCCATCCAATAATCTCAAGCCGTGCATCACTTGATGGCGCCTCCAAACATTACCCCAGGACCGCCCATACGTATTCCTCAACGTCCATTTAAGAACCCAAAGCTTCGGAATTATGTCGTCGGTACCTTTCGTTCCGCCCACTCCGCCCCTTGTTTCTTCCTCTCCCTTTCTTTTCTGACGATCTGTGATCGTTTCGCTTTTTTTCCCTTATCTTCATACAACTCAGACCCGGCGTCGTCGTCTCTTCGAATTCTTCTGAATAACGACTCGGCCGTTTGTCGCTTCACGCACCCGCATACCCATCATATCTTCCGACTGAGACGACATGCACACTTCATTCATCACCTCCTTCGTGACTCTCGCGCTCGCGTTGTCTGCCTCGGCCTCTCCTGTACGGTGCGTCTGATGTCTTCAACCTTTAGCAACTCAGATGTCTGATTGGATTTTATCGGTATATTAGTCGCAGCAGGGGCTTCGACGTACGCGTACGCGCCGGCACCCAGTTCATCACGGGAGATTGCTCCTCTGACGGAGACTGCGCCTCGACGTGCTGCTCCGCCGGGAAATGCGAGTCCCGAATCGTCGCCACCGAGCCTGGAGGAAAAGGCTGCGGCTTCACCAACAAGGCTGCTCCCGCCAAAGCCGCACCTCCTGCGAAGGCCGCACCTCCTGCCAAAGCCGCACCCCCTGCCAAAGCCGCACCTCCCGCCAAAGCCGCTCCCCCTGCTAAAGCTGCGCCTCCCGCCAAGGGCGGTAAAGCTCCTGCTGCACCCGCTCAGACAAAGGCCGCAGCCGCGCCTCCCCCTGCAGCCGCTGCCCCGAACGACCCTCAAGCTGCGCAGTCGTCACTCAGCATCAACCCGTCTATTCTGCAGAATACCGACAATGGTGAGTACAGCTTCTAGTTTCTCTTTATCTTTCTGTTTTTCGTCGTCTCGTTTCTTGCGATAAATCCGATTTATTAACGAGATCATTCATTCAGGTCAAAACCCGCCCGTCACCGGTCAAAGCGCCGCCGACACTTCGAAGAACAACTTTGCCAACCTCTGTATGCTTGGACTGCCCGCCACTCCGATAACGAATGGCCTGCAGATCACCACTGGCTCTTGTAATCCCATCCCGATTGGGAACATCCCAAGTGTCGATAACATGCCGAGTTCTAAATTCCGTGCGTCGATTTCGCTCTTGCTTGATTGGTATGGAATCTCATTGTTTCTCATATCTACATAGAAACGCCGAAGAACCTCGACACCGTCTCCTCCGGCGTAACCTTCAATATCGTCCTCGCCACCAAAGGAATCGAGCTCGGCACCTTCACCAACGCACAAAAAACCTACTTTGCCAACCCGCAAAAGCTCAACAAGCAAGGCCAGATCATCGGACACACCCACATCGTCATGGAGGCCATCGACTCGATCACGTCGACTGAGATGACAAACCCAAAGACCTTTTTCTTCTTCAAAGGCGTTAACGATGCACAAGATGGGAACGGTAATGTTGAGGTGGAGGTGACGGGCGGTGTGAAGCCGGGTGTTTATAGGATGTGTACTATTGTAAGCTCGGCGACGCATCAGCCTGCTATCGTTCCCGTGGCGCAACATGGCAGTTTGGATGATTGTGTTTATGTGAGTTTTATTTTCTTTCCTTCCTTCCTTTCATTCCACTCGCTGACTCAACTTTAACTCTACAGTTCTCCGCCACCCCCGGAGGTGTCCCCGAACAATCCGCCGCAGACGCCAACGCAGCAGCCGCTGCCGCCGCCGCAGCCAAAGCAAAGGCAGATGCTGACAAGGCTGCCGCTGCCGCCGCCGCTAAAGCCGGTACTCAGAAAGCCGCCGACGCCAAGAAGGCTGCCGATGCGAAAGCCGCTGACGCAAAGAAAGCTGCGGACGCAAAGGCGGCGGCAGATAAGAAGGCGGCTGATGCGAAGAAGGTTGCGGATGCCAAGAAGGCTGGGGAGGCGAAGGATGCGGCGAAGAAGGCGGCGGCGCCTGCGAAGAAGCAGGGCGGGAAGTAATCTTCTATGTCCCTGAATCTGTGTGATCGCTGGTGGTTTTCCTCCGTCGTCGTTCAGTTATTTATTCCACAGCTATGAATTATAATGCATGTAACTAGATACCTTAGGTCTTGTGGTGGGCAATCGTGTACAGTACATATAGTCGTTACAAGTTGAATTCGGTTCGACCTATTTTAGCTTCGCTTTCTTGTTTTATTTTTTTGTTACCCAGGGCGGAACGGAGTTGAAGAAAATATACCTATTACCCATATACAGCGCTTTTAAATCGACGGACTCCCGCTTCAGTGCAATTCCGCTGGACCACTAAATTTTCTAGCTTTCAACGACGGACGGAATTCTTCATGCTGAAATCCGGATTCCGCCAACAGTTATTCGGGTTGACGGAATGCGCATCGCCGTGGCTCTGCAAGTACATTAGTATGGGATTGGAGTCGGGCGCTGAAACTTCGGCGTAGTAAATTATTCGTATCAATGGCGGCGACTCGAAAGGTGCGGCGCGCTCATACTGCATTTGATGCAACATACTCGAGTAGAGTCGGACGCCGGTGCTGTATATGCATGTGCCATGAATCGAATCTTGAGGCAAGGACGTCGTTCGCCATTTGAAGACTCTGGGTCGCCGTCTTGCCAGTGAAGCCCGAAAATTCTTGAAGGACTGCGCTGTCTGCCATGGCACCTACCAAGGTTGAAACCCGAGTCCCCGACTGCTTCTCTGGTTCCGATCGATGGGTCGCCGTCGTCGGTCTATTGAGCATTATTTCGATACGATTGATGAGGTTAGCTTGTAAGGTCAAGGCCGCGGGGTATGACCTATGCCGGACGAATGAACGATGTTGGATAATGTTGAACACCGAGTGCCCGCCTATTTACTCGACTGATGCCCGCGTCGACGTCGTCGAGGGACAGTTATTTATCCCTTACTCCGTGCAGGGGAGATCCTTCCGCTGTACGATGTTCAGATAAAATTCACATTCGAACTGGAAGAGTCGAAATTGGTTCAACATCAGGGTAGCCGGTTGAACAACGTTGCCATGGACAAGTTGTGGACCGACCGAATTTGATAGAGTAAACGAGAATCTTGACGAAATTGCTGCTGAAAACTACAGGCACGGAGTATAAGTACTTACCAATCACCCGAGGTTGAACTGTTCAGACCCGCGAATCTGCCCCTAAATTGCTTGGCAAATTAGTGCCGAAGTATGCCGGAATATGCCGCACCTGCCGGCGCATTTATCATATGATATGGATCAAAACAAGTACACAGCCACGATCGTTCTTCGTTGGCAACACATGGCCTGCACCCGATGCATCCTGATGCATCATGCTGACCATCCGTCCGTCCTTCCCTCTCCTCCCTGCGTCGATAGAATTCAAATGGGACCAGAAAGCAATCCGCGCTCAGGATGATCTACACAGTCTATCTCCCGCGGCGGGAGAACCTCGTTTGTTCCTGGTCCAACCAGTTTCGTCGGCTCTTCGGTCCTCTGAAACACCTCAGAAACCCTTGATGATTCATTACCCCGTCCCCGACAACTCATGCGAACACCATCTAAACTGAATGGCCGACGCGGTCACCACTGCCATAGCATCAACACCGCATCACACCCTCGAGACGAATGATCGACTGACATACCCAAACGCATAATCGCCAAGACCCTATCTATCCAATCCATACTTGCCTTCTCGCGGATCTTTGCTTATATGTCAACCCCCGGCCGACCCCCGCATTCTTCCATCTCCTCCAACCCAACTTTTCTTTCTCTTTTTTCGTTCTCTCGATTTGAGATCGTTCGTTCAAGCTCGTCCTGCGGGCTTGCGTCTACATTCTTTTCTATCTAGTCAACGACTACATACTATCTATCCGACCCGGTGTCTGTTCTCTGTTCTTTCTTCTACAAGCAAACGACGACGACAAACGACGCCAATACTCAATCACTTAATCCTCATACATAAACGATAAACGACAATGCGCCCCGCAACACTCTCCTTCCTCCTCTCCTTCGCCCTCGCCTTCTCTGCCTCTGCCTCCCCTCTCGTCGACTCGGAGCTAAACGAGCTCGACGCACGACACCACCCCAACGGCAAACATCCCAACTTTGGCGGGCGGCCTTTTGGACGGCCGCCGCAACGAGGCGGGAAGAAGAATCAGAACAAGGGCGGGAATGCACAGACCGGTGGGAACGCGCAGACGGGAAACAACGGGAATGCGCAATTGGGCGGGAATAAGGGACAGACGCAGACCGGCGGGAACAAGGGACAGACGCAGACTGGCGGCAACAACCAGAACGCGACGAAGCCGCCCGCCGCCGCGCAGCCCGCGAAAGCGGCCGACCCGAAGGCGCTGCAGTCGAGTACGACTATCGATCCGGGGTGTTTGCAGGGTACGGATGATGGTGGGTGATTTTTTTCTTCATTTCTTTCTCTTAAGGGGAACCCGTTTCGCCCTGAGCCATACACCTCACCTTCTTCTCCTTCGTACCTTTCCTTATTCCTTCGTTCTTCCTTCCCGTCTTCGTATGTCCTTGTTCTTCCTCTTGTTTTCTCCGCTCCTCCCTCTTCATTCCCCCCGCTCACCCATCCCCCTCGTAGGCCAAAACCCACCCGTCGCCGGCCAAACCGGCGCCGAACTTTCCAAGAACAACTTCGCCAATCTTTGTGCCCTCGGCCTCCCCCGCGTCCCCCTCACGAACGGCCTGCAAATCACCACCGGCTCGTGCAACCCGATCCCGATTGGAAATATCCCGAGTGTGGATAATATGCCGAGTAGCAAGTTCCGTGAGTCACTCCTCTTCTCTTCTTGTCTCTTCTTTTCTCTCGCCTGGAGTTGCTTGCCCTTGAGCTAACATACGCTCTTCCCAGAATCCCCCAAGAACCTCGACACCATCGCCTCCGACCAAACCTTCACCATCACCCTCGCCACGCGCGGCATCCAGCTCGGCACCTTCACCAACGCGCAAAAGACCTACTTCGCCAACCCGCAAAAGCTCAACGCCAAGGGACAAATCATCGGGCACACGCATATCGTGATGGAGAAGATCGACAGCATCACCTCGACTGCCCTGACGAACCCCAAAGCGTTCTTCTTCTTCAAGGGCGTTAACGACCCGCAGGATGGCCAGGGGAACGTGAAGGTGGAGGTGGCGGGGGGTGCGCCGGCGGGTGCGTATCGGATGTGCACGATTGTGAGCTCGGCGACGCATCAGCCTGCTATTGTGCCGGTTGCGCAGCATGGGAGTTTGGATGATTGTATTTATGTGAGTGTCCTCGTCGTTTCTTTGCGTCTCCTTCTGCTTTGCGGATGAGCTTCGTTTGCTCGCCCCTCTTCGCATCCTCATCGCTCCCTCCTCGTATCTCATACCCGATGCTAACGCCTCCATCGCATACAGTTCACCGCTACCCCAGGCGGCAAGCCCGCTGCTGGTAACGGCGCGCAGGCTGGCAACGCCGGCGCTGCTGCTGGTAAAGGCAAGAACAATGGTGCGGCTGCGCAGGCTGGGAAGAACACCGCTCAGGCCGGGAAGGGCAAGAACAACGGTGGGGCTGCGCAGACGGGCAAGAATAACGCGCAGGCTGGGAAGGGCAAGGTACGCAGTGTTTGCGTTCTTACTTCTCCCATCCTCTCCCCTTTCCTGCCTCTCTACTCCAAGTTAAGAGTGTATGAGTGACTGATGATGTGGTATGATGTAGGGTGCTGCTGCTCAGCCCGCAAAGGCACAGCCTGCGACAGCTCAACCTGCTAAGGCTCAGCCCGCGAAAGCCCAACCGGCGAAGGCACAACCTGCGAAGGCTCAGCCCGCGAAAGCACAACCCGCAAAGGCCCAGGGTGCCTCGAAATCGAAGCAGTCCGGCAAGGGAAAGGTCTGTCCATCTTCTTTCTCCCTCCTCCCTCCTCCCACCTCCTCCTCCGTCCTATTCCTCCTTCCTCTCCCCATGGTCATTCATCTTGCTCATCGATATCCACAGAAACGCCAATTGTACCAGTGAAGGATGATATCCTAATGTGAATTGTGATACCCGTATTTTTATCTGGATTTATTAGCGGCTTGTATATGTGAGGAGGCTTGTCGTCGTTCTTTCTTGTTTGCTTGTACTTTTTGCTCTTTTAGTTCTTTTTTCAATGGATCGAGAAATTTTTGCAGGGGCCAGTGAGATTGACAGGAAGGACAACGGCATCCATCGCCGAAGCTTGATAGTTGCTGGTGGCGGTCGACGGTTGCTCTGGGTTGATCAGTTTTGAGATCAGTTTTGATTGCATTTTCTTTTCCGTTTTCTGGACTGTCTACAGACCTGGGGGTACTACAAGGGTACTAATGGCTACAACGGAGGGCAGCTCGTCTTCGACACAAAATCTCATACGGGTAGAAGACCTGTGGTTCCCCGACCATAACTTGGTGCTGCAAGCCGGAAATCGACTGTTTCGCGTCTCAGGTGGATTACTGGCGGCGCGTTCTCCTGTATTCCGCGACATGCTCTCAATACCTCAACCGGAAAGTCAGCATACGATAGATGGATGTCCGGTTGTTGTCCTACATGACTCGCCGGTGGACGCAGAGTATTTTGTAAGGGCAATTTTCGATTCCGGGTGAGCATGTGCCTTGAATAGAAAATTCCTCCACTCATTCGTCTTTCAAAGGTTCTTTGAACGCCCACCCTCCCCGACTTCCTTCCCCATTGTCGCCGGCGTCCTCCGCCTCAGCACGAAATACGATGTCGAATACCTTCAACATCGCGCCCTCCTCCACCTCTCCGTCTCCCTCCCACGAAACCTAGACGAGTTTGACTCCATGCCCGCCCACCCGTTCAATTTACCGAATTGCGAATACGCGTTATTGAAGCTGGTGAACGAGCTCGGCGTCACCTGGGCCTTGCCCATGTGCATGTACTTCGCGGCGTGTTTCCCCGTGGAGGCAATTCTGGACGGGATAGCGTTCGACGAGAATTCATCTTCGTCGTCGTCTGACTCCTCCTCCTCGTCGTCCTCAGGCTCACACTCGCATTCCCCTCCAACCACCCCCTCCTCAACATCCACCACCCCAAAGCAACCAACCTCCCACCTCCCCCCACCCCTCCGCCGCACCCTCCTCATCGCCCGCTCCTCCCTCTCCCTCTCCCAAACCCACACAATCCTCCGCTCCCTGCGCGTCCTCCCCGCCGACCGCTGCGTCACCCCCGCGCAGTGCACGCTCAAAGCCCGCCACGCGCACGACGCGTTCACCGGCATCAAGACCGTGAATCCGCTCGGCGTGATGGTGCCCTCGATATGGCGGACGATCGAGCCGTTGCTTTGTGCGGAGTGTTATCCAGTCTCGAGGAAGGAGTATGTGCAGGCGAGGGGACGGGTGTGGGAGGAGTTGCCGGCGGTGTTTGGGTTGGGCGGGTGGGAGAGTTTGAGGAGGGAGACAGGGGCGGAGGTGTGATTCGACAATTCAATTGGATTATTCTTATTCTTCATTTAATTTGCGGGCTGCGACCTTCACATTCAAGAGTACTGCATGTTATATACTATCCCACTTTAGTCGACGTCGACGCGACGATAATCTCTTATTGGACGTAGAGATCTTCATTCATGTCAGCACACGCCTAGGCTCTGGATTCGTTTGTCTTACATGGGACATTGAATAGAATATCCGTCTTGACCCAAGACTTGAGACGCACAAGTTAACAGAAAGATAGGTCAAATGGAATATATTACTTTCAGTTACAACGTGTTCAGATACATGACTCCGACTATAGGGCTTCGCATGGAGAGAGGAAAGAAGTTGATACGCACTCGACAGCTGGCACGCGCCGGCATGAGAGCGAACGGGAGGCGGGGGAGGGCGAGGAAGGTGGTATAAGGCGGCATGGGACGATGCAAAGACGGATCATCGTTCTGTGGCTTGCGTGAGCGCGGGAGGCGACTGAAGACGATGGATCCATGGCCTTGACGTAGGGGAGGACAATGATTGGGGGGCTATGGTCGGCGTGAGGGAAGGGGAGGAGACTGAACAGAAACCAATGCTCACCTCGAATCCAGGGTTGAAGCTATCGGCCAAACATAACGGCGAACAAAAGACAATCAATCACTCGATTCCACGCTTTGACGAACGTCTTGAACCTTGGGGAGGTGAGGCTTGTGAGGGCTTGAGCAACTTGCGGCATTGAAGACGACTTGAGCCTGGGGTCTTGAGGTGTACGGAGTGTCTTGGCCCTTGGGGATTTGCAGTTACTTCAAGATACTTGGGCTTCGGCGACACTTGAGGAGAGGAAGTATGAAGCCTTGCAAAAGTTTTTGATGTGAGGTAGATAGAAGCAGGCGCGACGAGTCCACTCGGAGCGTTTGCAGTGGCGGAAAGTGGGCGAAGTTGTGGAGGGAGGGAGAACCTGGAGAGGCAGAGAATGTGGTGGGAAAAGCCTAAAGGCAAGATTCGGACTGATTCGAAGGCAACGAGCCGTTGCTATCATGCCCGTCGCCATCTGTCACGGGCCGCTGTGACGTAAGGGCCATCAGTCGGAGCTTCAATCACTTCTTGTTTTTTTCGACTTTCTCGCAACCAACTCGCACCTCGCCAGGATGGGGACTAGCTGTACTTTTTTGTCTTCAATCGCGAAACTGGGTACTAGGGTAGAAGTATCTCACTCAATATCCACCGATAGTACCCCTGGCGCGCAGAGATCGGATTTTCTTCTTGAGAGCCTGATCTGACAAAAATTGACGGTAAGGACCCAGCATTGACTCACCAATCGAGGCTATCGATCTTTCAACTTAACGGCCGGGACAAGCTCAGTCGCACAAACTCCGCTGCTTCTTGGCTGGAACTCGGGTGACATCAGGCACCGACTAGACAGCCTCGGTTTATATACCTCACGCACTTCGCAGATGCCTTCTCTGAGGCTTTCGACCCCATTGCGCATCGCAAGCGACCGGTAGACTCTTCACCAGTTCGCCTCATCATTTGAAGTTAACCCGCATTCAATTGTTACCAGATCACCCCGCACTCGGAATGAGTTCTTCATCGTCGTCAATCGCTTCATCCACCGGCAGATCAGTCTCTTCGGGTTCAGCGACACACGCCTCGGCCTCGTCGACATCGTCTTCTGCCTTTCCGCCTCTTCCCACAGGGTGCGCACATCTCCACGGCACGACCTCTTCCGAAAGTTTTAATGGTAGGTTCTCATATCCACCTAAACTATCTCAAGTTGTGCTATCTTTGATTCGTTCCGATGCTCTTCGTAGGTTGCGTAGTTGGCAATGCCACAGTCCTCCAACTATGCTGCAGCAGCGTCGGAAGCACGCCGGGTTTCATCAACGGCACGTGTGGATGTCCGTACAACCCCCCAGCCTTCGCAGGGACTCAGGCGGACATACAGAATTTCTTTGCATGCGTCAGCAACCATAGTTACGAAGGAGGATGTTCTGATTGGCCTACATCAGGGGCAGGTCGGGCTGTGGGGTGGAATGCGGCGGTGATTGTTCTGGGAGTTTCTCTGTTTCTGGGAGTGGTAGGAGCCTGATTGTCGTGACGAACGGACCAGGACTCCAATTTGATTTACTCGACGTGGTACTTCACCGATAGGACTCAGAAAATCTTAAACGACCCCCTTTGAAGTATTCGTATCTTGCTTCGAATCACAAGCAAGCAAGCGACGAGAACCGCCATGTTGATCCACTTGGTTGGACCAATTAATGCCTTAATCGGCGATCCCGAGGCAGGTACGACTCGGATACGAAGACGAAGATACCAGCTGAATAATTCCATGGTGAGTGTATAGATTGTACGGTACGATTCACGACTCGAGCGGATCTCCGAATTTCCCTACACACCTTGACAGGGGGATTGCGCCAGCGACAATTCTCGGACGGCATACATACAAGCGGCGCGGAAATTTCACCGAATATACAATACAAGATACGTCGACTCAGATACATTCACTGGCATAGCGCAACGTGATCCAAAGCACCAGAGATAGCAGAGCATGAGAACATCAACAAACGAACGAACTATCTGTCTCGTTCCGTGAGAAATCACTCGAACAATCTAGATAACAATTCCAACTTACCCACCAGCTTGCTTCGCTTCTATGTGGGCACGGGCACGGGCAATGCGACATTCGCCCCGCCCTCATCATGTTCATACCTCACCACCCACCCTCTCTTCAACATCCTGCCCACCGCCTCCCTCCCAACCTCTCTCCGCATCAACCACCGACTCGAATCGTGCAATATCACCTCCCTGAGCTCGGGGAAGCTCGGCCCCTCGAGAAGCCCGAGCTGAGTTCGTAGAACGGGTTTACAGGGATTCCATTCGTCTGGGTTTATCTTCAGTCTAACGCGTTTGACTGACGACGGAGCGTCAAGCGGGAGCGAAGAGATCTCCGGCGCTCCGAGCGCATAGACGAGTTCCTCGAGGACGGGGCAGGATGCGAGGAGGCGCTGCATTTGGTTGGAGGAGAAGATCATTTGCGGGGCGAATGCGAGCTCGAGGACGCGGAGGTGTTGGCCGACGGCGGAGACGAAGGAGAGGAGGGAGGCGGGGAGGGTGGTGTGGAGGACGAGGTTGCGGAAGTTGGGTATGGCGCCGGGGTGGGGTGCGTGGCAACGGGATTTGAGGAGGGGTTTTCTGGATGCGGAAGAAGAGGGTGGAGTGGAGTGGAAGTTCGAGCGGTTGATGCGGAGGGTGCGGAGGGAAGAGGGGAGGCAAAGGTCTGCGAGGGAGTTTTGGCGGTCGGAGGAGAGGAAGAGGTAGCGTAGGTTAGGCGCCTGGGAGACGAGTTCGCGTAGACGTAGTGTATTGTTGAAGCCGTAGAACCGTGAATCCAATTCGCTCTCGTGCCATTCCAAGCGCATGAGGTGTGTGAGCGACGCGACGACCGGTGTCCTTACGAGGGACGCCCAGAATGCTATGCTCTCGGCGTCGAGGCGGAGGCAGGGGCGGACGAGGATCTGGAGGCGGGGGCATAGAAGGAGGATGTCGGATAGCGATGGTGCGCTGGGATCGCATGGGATGGGGTGCGTCGGAAAGGGGGAGTGATGTTGGTGATGCGGGTTGGTGGAGGAGAAGGTAGAGCGGCGGTGTGGGACCTCCAGACGTCTGACGTATGAGCCATAGCTGCTAGAGCCCTCAGCCCTGCTAGCAGCTGCAGCTGAGCTAGAGAGCCCGGACATGAAGCTCGCTAGACCCCGCGCATGGTATATCTTGACGTCCTCGTACAGAAACTCCACCGCGACGTCGCGGAAGCTGCGTGAGACGAGCACCAAAGCCAGACACGTCTGCAGCCTTAGCGCTTCCTCCTCCAGCGACGAATTCGTTTCCTGGAACTCCTGGACCGGCTGAAAAGGTAGGTAGTCGATGGCGTACGCAGCTTGCGATGTCGTCGCAAACCGAAAAATTAGCCTCCAAATTTCAGGCGGCGGGCTTGGCGTCGACGTCGTAGGCGAGGACATGCCAGTGGATGTTGGCTATGATAGGCACATCGCGAGATAATTCGAGTGGCTATATACCAGCCACCAAGAAGGAATCCGACAGCGGGTGGACCCATATACAGAAAGCCGCCGTGTACTCTCGCGCATGATACGGGAAAGACAAGGAAATCTGGAAGCTGAGTGCGGTGCCGGATACGGCATTGTTGGCCCAGGGCAAAAAGGGGTATGAGAGCAGAATCCGAGTACAGGTATTGACTGGAAATGATGATGATCATGGTCATCAGTAAAACAGCACATCGGTATCTGAGGTGTTTGAGGTGTTTGTAAACACCCCAAACACCTCAAACACCTCCGCAAACCTAGAGTTCTCGGGTATCTGTGGACACGGGTCCACTAACTCCGGAGAGACCAAAGGTCTCTGTAGAGTTCTGAAAGACCTCAACGTCTCCGGGGATTCGGTGTCCAGATACCTTTCGAAGATCTCAGTTGCATTCAGATAGTGCAATAGAAACAGGATATATTCACTATATACGATACAGCTGATACGATACGGAAGCAAGCACGGCGTGACACAACCACGGGAAACGATGAGAGCGTCGTCGGGAGCTACCGATCGAAGAGACGGCTTTGGCGGGGGCATTTGCTCGGGTGACAATGGAAGGGATATGTTGCGGAGAAAAGGGAGGGGGGGAGAGAGGAAAGCGACACGCAACACAGTCGGAAACGAAGGGCGAGAGAAGCAGGAGATGTATATAATGAAATTGAGTAAGTCGTTGATATAGCTAAGGGCATGGAAACGCACCAATGAAAATCTGACTTTGTCGAGCCACCAGCATCCATGGACTCCGTAGGGTTTGAGTTGACAACTTGAGCCGACACTTGCGAGAATCTTGAGAACACGTTGCGGCTTGACCAGGACTGAAGCTAGGTGAACTTGCAGAAGAAGCTTGAGGTGAGCTTGATCATGTCAGGAAATGAGGCCAGTCTTGAGAGGACTTCGACTTGTCTTGCAGCTTTGACATGGATTTGAGTAGATATTTGAGGGGAAAGCTTCTTGCGGAATTGTATTTGAAGGCTTGAACTGAGGCCGAGCTTGAGCAAGGACAGAGGTCTTGAGCAAACGAGAGGGAAAAAGGAGACTTGAGTTGACTGTTTGAAGGGCGGAAGGCGGGAAGAGAGGCGAAAGCGTTGGGGGAGATGAGGGGGCAAAGGAAGGAGGGTGAGTCACACGGTAACGCTTGACAACGAACATGATCAACAAAAACGTGACATCGCGTCATCTCACACGTGTTGATGTGGGACTTAAAGATTTTTTCTGGTTCGGGTCTTTCGTTACTTACACCCGTCGCGCCGCCCCAGTGCGGGACATCCGGGACGGCTTCAATACATCGCGCATTCATGCTACAAACACCGTTTTCACCAGGGCCCCGACCTCAGCACCGAGCTGCATGAATTCAGGCTTGGCACTGGCGACAGCTACCACGACGATGCTCACTGGCAGCTGCCTTCAAGATAGTGGGTGCGAGAATCCCGATGGACACTTAAATCGGACTTTTACTTCACGCCAGGTGTTTGGGAGTGCAAGGTCTTTGAGGTCTCTGAGACTTCCCAAAAAGGGAATAAATTTCGCAGAGATCTCGAGCTCGCAAAGTTCTCAAAGACCTTTCTCAGAGACCAAAGATCTCTTTCCAAAGTTCAAAGACCTCTTTCCAGATACCGAATACCTCAGATACCGATGTGCTGTTTTACTGATGGTGATGGCTGCCGTTTTGGCAGCGGTTTGTAGGTACATACACTGAGTGGACCCCCACTTTGAATGCTATCACAGGGAGACGGGCCGACGATACTCGTGTCCTGCGCCGAGTTGTGAAGCGAAGGAGAAGAGCAATGGGTATTCTCACCCTGGCACCACGGGACTGTAATAAAATGTATGCTAGGACCACGGTTGAGGTTCGTGCACGGTCAAACCGGGCCAGGCATGTCAATGCAAAGCGTAGGTCTTTTATTATCAACAGATGTCTCGGGTTTGCCGAATTGCCTAAACGAATCGACCGGTAGAACTCCACTTCTACCTTGAAAAATAATCAGCTCATAGATCAGATACTCGTACAACGGCTGAAGTCGACCGTATACCGAAGTGAAAAGATCCAAAATGAACTCACTTTCAAAAATACACCTTGCGAGTCCTTCGCGGGATGCTTCAAATCCGATTCCCATCGGCCTACAGTATCGGGACGAGAACATCATAAGTATTTAGTAGTTCGCCACCGTACCGTATACGGTACGGCCCGTAAGTTTACGGTGGTCCCACCGCACGTAACCGTAACCGTATAGGTTCACAAAGAGGCCTATACGGGACGGTACGGGGTGTCTTACGGGCCGTTTACGGGGTTGTACGGCCGTATATTTTTTAAATTTTATATAGCAATTACGACGGTGTAAAAATGAAGTAACGAATATATTGTGCATTATGAATCTACCTTGCGAAGCTGCTCCTCCAATTTTGTGCGCCTCAGGCGTAAATGATGCTTGACCAACATCAATGTTCGGATCGTTTCAGGCTGCAATCGAGCACGACGAAGGGAAATAGTATCCCGCCCGCCAGAAAATACTCGCTCGACTGCGACAGCGGAGCCTGTACAAGCAAATCAGTGCTCGGCTTCTTGATCCACACAGAACATATATACCTGGAATGGACATGATGTCCCGGGCGAGACGATATAAGCGAGGGAACTCGCGCTTTCTCGCGTACCACCATTCAACCGGGTCGACGCTCGACGCGGGACGGGGAGCTTCAAAATAGCGCTGGAGTTCGTCCGCCTCCTCTTCGTCATCAGTCCCCTGATCCAGCGCAGCAAAACTCGACTCGCTGCGAGAAGGAACCGAGTTACCACCAGCAGGAGTGGCGGAAGTGTTCGGTGTCGATGAGGGGTAATGGTCGTCAAAATATCGACGTAGAGCAGCCGTCTGTACCTCAAGATATGACTTGAGGTCAGGGTCGCTCGCGTAATCCTTCTGCAATTTTTTGAGGTTGAATCGAGGGTCGAGGACTTGAATTGCGCAAGGTCAGTACAAGACGATCAAATCACAGTAGAAATTCGAACTCACGCGCAGCCCAAATGTAAAACGGAGACTGGTCGAATTTATAATAGTAATCACTCAACTTGAGATGCGCACGGGCGAGTCCTTCGCGAAGCTCGGGGGATGAGTTGGGCGGCAGGGCGGTGATCTTGTCTTTGAGTATCTTCTGGAGCCCGCGGAATGTGGAGTGAGTTGACGACAACATGGGACGTGAGGTGCGAGACATTTCGGTTGTTGCCGCGCGGAACGTCTGCAGCCAATCCGCGACTGTTTCAATCGCGGTCCAGTCCTGCACCGTGAGTTCTGCCGAGTGCAAGTCGGAGTTTTTGCTGATGAACTGTACGACCGCGGCTCGATATGTGATTGCGCGCTCTGAGTAAATTTATACGCAGGTTCGGTTGGAGAATTCAAATGAACCACGTACTCATCATTTGGTGAGTCGAAGACCATCGGGTTTTGACGTCCAAAATCAACATATGCACACCGAGAACAATCTTCCGAGGCGAGAGCAGCTCATACCATTGACGACGACGTTGGGGACTGGAGCGCGCGGAGCGAATAACCTTCCGAAGCTGTCGAAACTGTCAGTAGATATTCATTGCCAGGTTCCCGGCAAGTATACACGCACCTTTTTAACAGATCCTTTGATGCCTGCAGGGATAGCTTCAGGAGCAGCTGCGGTTGGCTCAGGCTCTTCATCCTCGTCTTCATCAACACCCACTGCGGCAGCATCATCGAGCTCATTTGGATCTGGGGAGGCGGAAACAATATCTTGATACGGAGTTGCCTTAGACTTTTTCGTCCGGGAGTCTTTCTCCACCGCGCCTATAGCCTCCAAGAGCTTAATCAGGGTGGTGAGCGATGGTCAATCAAGTTCAATTCGAATAGACACATACCTGGAGAACCGCCAGATGAATTGTGTGCGGCATACAACGTAGCCTCGAGTCTGTGGCTGAGAAGCGAATACCAGCCTCAGTACAGCGCCGCTCGAAAGCGGCAACCAGCGTGTCGTTGTTGGACGCATTGTCCATCATGAACGCCATGACCTGTCGAAAGATTAGTTACATTAGAAGCTGCGTGATAAATTCAAGTCACCCGTCCGATAAGCCCGTAACGCTCTAGAGATTCCCATATAACTTCAGCCATATTCTCGCCCGAGTGTTCTCCGATTAACTCAACAAAGTCGATAAGCAGTTCCTCTAAATTTAGTTGAGTATCTGAATGCAACGCAAGCGAGATACTCACCGAGTTTGCCCTCATTCGTCACGTAATGAGCAACAATGGCCATGAAAGCGTAGCCGTTTGAAGAGGTCCAGGCGTCAAGTGAGATAGAAACCTGCGCCTCGAGCGACTGCGGAGACAAGTCAGTAAAAGGCAGACACTGAAACGAAGAGCTGAAGTGCATTACCGCGAAGAACGACTTCAGTTCTGTGATCAATTCAGGAAGCATATCGTCAATGCGCCGCTTTACTGTCTTCCCGGATGGAATCTCCAACGCGGGCTCACGGTGATGTACATAGTGAAGTAGATCCTGGAATTCAGGTCGCTCTACCTCCGAAAATGGCTGGTCGCATGCAACGAGCCACTCAACCAGGAGCCGCTCGAACTTCGCCTGGTCCCATGGTCCCTGATCTTGTGTTAGAGCGGAGAGTGAAATCCAGGTAAAGACGTACAAGCTTCGTTTCTTGGGCTCGAGCAAATGCCTCTCGGATTGTTTGCTGATTTAACGTGGTAGCAGATGAGATCTTGTCGAGATACGCTAGGAGATCTTCGCGTTTGGCGAACTGCTTCTTTCCAGACGCTATGTCAGCCTCCTCGGCTGTCGCCGGCGTTTTACGATCCTTCAAAATTTCATAAAGGCGAAACATATCCGGCGCAGCACCCTTGAGGTGCCCCGTTAAACCTGACAGGAAGATATTCAATGTGAGATAGAGTCAGAGATAGACTTGTTCGAGAATTGATTCTCACCGTTGAGGCTCGAGCGCATGGCGACTGTGATTTTGAGCACCTTCCTCGGAGACTCGCCGTGAAAACATTTGAAGAATTTGTCGCCTTTGATAGCCTTTTGACCGTGATCTTTCTTCGTAATATTGTCGAAAAAGTGATAGATAGGATTAGTGGTGGTGGTTCGTGTCGTGCCCTAAATTGACGAGGCTAAGTATTGATCGTGTCAATTGATATCAGTTGAAGAACCTACCTCGGACGAATCTTGAGCAGACTTTGAGGATTCGGCTGTTGCAGAGGGCTGCGAAGGCTGGGCATTCTGAAATGGTTAGCCTCTCAAACAAGTAGAAGAGGAAATTGCGTACATCTGAAGACTTCTTTGTTTTCTTCCTGGGAGGCTTCTCCGATCGATGCACTCCTTTGGGAATTGTCTTCGTAGTAAGTGTGTCTACGAGCTGCAAATTTTGTGAGTACAAATCGGGAATGTCTTCAGATCGGAATTGTACCTCTTCGTTCATCACTTGAACACCCGAATCACTATCTGACGAGTTACTATCACTGCTCCCTATATACTCTGTCTCCTCGTCCGAGCCCGCTGCCTTCTGCTTTCCCTTCGCATCCTTCGAACTCTTTTTCTTCCCAACCTTACGTTTCGCACCTCGAGCCCGGCGAGCTTCGGCGTCACCACGTGCGTCATCATCTGAACTCAAAGCCTCAATGAGCGCCTTCATCTTTGTCTTACCACCGCGCTGGGGACGACCCGAAGGCCCTGGAGCAATGAAACCCGTGAAAAATAATCACAACAATCATAATTAGACTGCGTACCGGCTTCAGAACCATTTTGAGGTTGAGTTCCTTGCGGCGGTGGAGGATTCAAAGGCTCTAATGTTGTCTTGATTCAGCCGCTACAAATCAAAAGAAGAAATTGAATCGCGCACCCTCGTCGTCTTTGTCAAAGAAAAATTTGATTTGCGACTCATCCTTGCTGCTTCCATCGGGATTTAGCGCACATTGTTCCCAGCCGTGCTCATTGACACCAACTGCGCATAATCATCATCAGAAATCCTCGTTAGAAATAAATTCACTTTACTGACCTTCATCGGCTCCTCCGAGCACGCGAGGCGGCAGTAAGAAATGACGAGAATTCCGCACACCTAGAGCGGCCATCGATTCGGACTCGCCTAACGGCCGCCAACGACCCATGAGGTACATGGGTCCTTGATTGTGGCACGGGGCATGCCCTCGATGGCATATTGCCTCTCGAATATCCGATACCGTCGTGGTTGGTGTGACAGCTACAAATATGTGAATAGTTCAGCTCTATTTCTGACCGTGAACTCACTGAGAGCTAATGTTCCAGTGCCGGGAACGTCGACAAAAATTGTAATGAAGCGCGACAAAAATGCTGCAACAACATCGTAGGTCAGCAATGCCGATGCAATCCAAAGAAACAAAACACGTACCTCTTTTGGTGGAATTTTGTGATGCAGATGCGCCAGGCCACGCTCGTCTCAACCGATCAAGTCGCACATGAGAGGCGTGGTCTCGTCGAAATTGCCACGGAGTGTTGAAGGTTTGATATCTGAGTACATTGAACGCATTTGATCGAGTTCGATGTACTGTCTCATCGAAATGAACAATGTCACAACAAAACAATTAAAAAATACTCACAGACGAAAGAGCATGTTGGGATCCAGCAAATGTAAGCGGAGCAAGTAAGACCAAAGGCCGAGTCGACAGTGGTAGAGTTCCCAGACAGAAACAGGAAACTCGTGAGTAGAGGGACCAGAAATAGCAAGAGAGAGCCAAAGAAGAATCCGAGGATCGATCTCCACGAGAAGCCGAGAGCTTTGACTGATGTTTTCTTGTATACCCCGCGCGTCTCACGACCATTATGAGCTGTGCGCAATGATATGAATCAGAATGGATTGCAACGCGCGATGAACGCACCTTTCTTGATGTGGCTGCGAGCAAGCAAACTGGATGGTAGCGTGTCCGGAGTCGGCATCCTTCACAGGAGATTTCAAGCCCTCAGCCCAGTCGTCTCTTTTATGCTTGGGTGCAACGGTGAAATCGGACATTTTCGGTGAGTTTTATGTTGCCAAGTTGGTTCAGGTGGATGGGATCGACGTGAGGAGCGCGTGGTGTAGGCAAAAAATCGGGACGCCAAGCAGCTTCCAGAGCGTCGAAGGAGAGGTGACTGTGTTGGCTGCGTTGACGACGAGATCAATACACGTGGAAACGGCGTGGAAGGCCGGTGGATCATGGCAATGAGCGGCTTGCGTGATTTGCATCGGCCGAAGGCTGAGAATCAGACGATTTTGATATATTTACGGCCCCGTATGACGCCGTATACGGCCGTATCCATACGGTCTCATACGGCAGACGAGACGGCTCCTGCCCGTACCGTAAAGGCAAGCCCAACCTGCTGTACGGGACGGCTACGGGTGCCGTATTGTACGGGGCCGTACGCCGTATTTTACGGTTACGGTGGCGAACCCTAGTACTACTATTTACCTGGATCTACCTAACAGAAAACGATCTGCCCGTGTTTTGACCGTGGTTAGACAGACAGGTAGACGTCGCTAAAATATATGTACACATAGAAGTCACTGTAGACCCTAGGTTAATCGTTTGTTTGATCAAAAAACGCTGGATACAGACGATCTAATCCTTCCTCCTGTACATCCATCCTCCTTGTGCAGAGTCGGCCGCGGCGTGGATGACTATTGATGTCGCGGAAGGTTCGAGAAAGGTGAGTTGGATGCACAGGTTTATCTCGCAACCCAGGTCTATGCTGGACTTCGACTTGAATGCAGAGTGTCTCACCTGTACCAAGCAAACAATTAATCCCGAAAAAAAATACCGTAAATCTCGGCGAACCGACCTATCCTGTGGATATCGCGATCGATGCATCGGGGGCCTCCAAATCCTATGTATAGTGGGGGTTCTCCGGCGAGCACGGATATCGCAGCGAGTGGTCATCGCGCCATGATGAAAATGTCCATTTCCGCTTCCGATGTGATGCATGCATGAATACGCGTGGTATTTGGCGGACAGAATTGAGAAAGGATGGATCCCAGCGGGACGGAAACATGTTGGCTGCCTTAAACAAAAGGACCTGGAGGAGAAATTAATCTCCCAAAACAGGAGCACTGTACGGGATATCTGACAAGGGCTCTCTCTGGGCTCGTCGGAGCCGCAGAGAGAGATGCGAGGCGTCTTCCTGGAATATATGTATGAGTATGCGTCTGACACTGCACGGCGTTTCTGAAAAGATTATCGCTTACCGAATTGACGATTACAGTATATATCTTCTCTCGCTTGCTTTGTTTCAATTCGTACCCGTCGTAAACCTTCTATTCTTCCCGCTCCGTCAGCATGAATTCCTCGGGAGTCGGGCGGCATGTAGGCTTAAAGCAAGCTGTCTTTCCTTTGTTTACATGAGTACTCGCGATGAATCAGACGTCCGTTCTATTTGTGAGACTTGCTTCCCTTGGTGCAATTTAGCTGGTCGGGGATTCGGGCAGAAATCGTGCGGGCTTGCCTTTGAGCTCATTGCATGAGCGCATTGCCGTTTGTCATTTTTTCTTTTCCTTTGAGATACGTTCGAGGAGTCTATAGCTCAAAGACGCTGGACCCTCGGTGCCGAGTAGCTTGAGTGTACTTGGGTCTATCTGGTCAATCATACCCATACCATGGCAGCAAGAACCTGATAATCAAAACCAGATATTCAGCCACGATTCAGGTACACAACATAGGTGAGAAATTGTGCACTTACTTATCCGTAACCTTCCTTGAGAACATGGGACTGTATTTGCTGGACGGCAAAAGGCACAGATAGTAGCCACAACAGCCGTCAGTCAAGTTCTACCGCTCCACAGCCGCCAGAGACGCCACTACATTGGTTAGACAAGAGATGGATTGACGTAGTCATGTTGATCCTTCCGCGCAGATTTCATGGCCCCGAATATCAGGTCAGTGCCAGGAAGATTATAGTTACCAGACTGCACATATACAGCAAAATCGAAGTCGTTTTTCTTTCCGCGGGAGCGGGCGGCATCTAATGAACCGGCGAAAATCCGGACACTGGATTTGTTTGTTTTACGGTTGTTTCGGTGTAAAATCCACGGAGGATTCAGAGGTGATACCTAATTCCTTCAACCGCCCCTGCTCTTTCTCCACCTCCTTCATATTCGCCGCAACAAACGCCTATAAGCAATATTAAGATCGGTTGATAATATTTTTTGCTGGAGCAAACTTTGTTGAAATAATATCCCGAGAGAACGCCAGATCCTGTTATACTGTGTAAGTGGTACTATACTATACAAGACCAAATGGCACAATGGTTAATCGTACCCAAACCACTGAACAGCATCTGGGTTCGGCCGAAGCCCATGAATCTCGAACCTATGACCGCTACTTGGTGTAAAAAAATCAAAGCTCAAGGAAACTGAAGAAGGGAGTTACCTGAAGCAAGCGCGGCGGACATGCCCGCGAATATAGCATCTCGTCGAGCAGACTGTAATTTTCAAGGACTTTTAGTGGTTTTGACCTGAAAGTGCGATAGAATTTGACTGACAGAAATCGCTTGCTCTTCTGCGTCTGCAGGTAAAGGTCTATTGAGGTCCCTCTGAGCTACCTCGGGTAGTTTGAATGGCATTCAGCCGCTCCTCAGCGAGATGCGCAAGACTCGAAGAGATGGACGTCGGAAGGAAGTTTGTCACGGTGTGACTGTAACGATCAACATCCTTCCTCTTCCGTCCCATCATGGTGAGCTCGTCGTCCGACGCGATGACCTCGCTACTCACTGCTCGTCGTAGGCGCGTAATCAAGAGAAAGCGCAGTCCATGCTCTACCGCTTCCGCGAGGCCCAAGCCGCGGAGCTGGGTCTGGGAACGCGCGGTGACCGCCGACCGCGCATGGCTAGTGCATGTAAAAGTTTGCGAGAGTGCGAGCGGTGGCGTGGGGAGTTGCTGCGGGAGATTAGTAGGAAGGTCGCTAAGATTCAGGATGGTGCGTGAGCAACTTCAGTGAATGGATGAATTGACTTGACGCCATTATTTTTTTCTCATTTCTTTTAGCTGGTCTTAGTGACTACGAGGTGCGGGATGTTAACGACGAGATAAACAAGCTACTACGAGAAAAGCGGCATTGGGAGAATCAAATTGTCGCACTCGGAGGAGCGAATTATCGGCGTAATGTCGCCATGCTGGACGATGACGGAAAAGAGGTACCGGGGACGAAAGGTTACAAGTGCGTATCCTCCGTCTGATGCTGACTTGGCTGTCTCACACCATTTAGGTATTTCGGTCGCGCCAAAGAACTCCCCGGTGTCCGCGAGCTTTTCCAGAGCCGGAAAAAGGACGAAGACGAGGAAAATCAAGCGCTCGATTTCTACAGAAAATTTCAGAAGCCGCCTCTGACATACTACGGCGACGCAGATGAAAAAGATGGTACTCTCCTCACATTCGAGCAGGAGGCTCAGGATGCTGGTGCGTTCATGTCATATGATTTCCTTTTGGCGACGAAACTGACTGCAGAACAGAATGGGAAGAAGCTGCGACCGAGTTACGAACGACCCTTGGCTTGGCTCCTGATGCGCCGCTTCCCCGACCATCTGCATCTCCCGCAGCAAAGCCGAGTGAGGACACAGTCATGTCCGACGCCGATCCAAAAGATGCTGCCTCTGGCGATGCAGATGCGCGCGCCGCAGCATCAGCATTGGCAGCCTACGTCCCATTCCTCACCGCAGAGATGCTCTTGCCTCCAAAACTCCCCACGGCTGCTGAGACTGAAGCCACGTTGCTGGCTTTGCGAAAGCGCATGCTTGTGGAGGAATATTTCGGGACGGAGGAGTAGAATTGAATTTTATTCGTGTAGCCATAGTATTGTAATTGTAACTGCTGCGAGCTTCGATTGGGGCAGACTTGTTGCGGAAAAAACCCAGTGCCTTTCACCACTTGAATCTCCACAAAGACGGGGTGGCCGCGTGCATATTATATCTACTCTCCATTTCCCGCCACAAACACCACTGGACTAACGTGCTCCTCCTCCTCAGGCATACGACGCGTCGACATTCAAGCTTGTGAGCTGTACAACGAAGAGGAGGACGAGGGAAGACCCCTGTAGGCTGTGACCCCCGTCCCTCAGCCTCTAGCCTCTGGCTGAGGTTTGTGCTGGTGGACGCGATATCGAAACGACCGATGGTCTTTGGCGGCGGGAGACCGTGTGGTATATCATATCATGATCACAGTCGACGACGCCTTGACCCGACAGACCATATGTCCTCCGACTCGGAGATGCGCTATTGCCGGGCGTAACGAGATAAGTATGGTACGACGGACTCCAAGGTATCGCAAGTACGATATCGGACTCGCACCCCTCCGCGAGCTCCTCGTTGTCGTCGTACGGCGGCCCGTCGTCGTCGAGGAGGACCGCAGAACGCAGCTATTTGAAGTTCTTGCCTAGCCAAGGCGCCGTCAGCATCGACGCCATTCGTATGCTGCACCATAGGCATGCTCTGGGGCAATCCACAAAGGCGACGCTGGGCGAGAAAACGACGTAATCAGGCCCACGGTGCCTCTCCGCACTAACACCTAACAAGTGAGAAGGCCCAAGAACATCGATATCGTGGTGGCTATCCTGGATCCATACACGAAGACACGACACGGAAGGGGGCAGGCAGAAAGCGGACTACGTCCGAAGAATGGCCGCTCGTGCCTCGGGTACGAAGGATTCTTTGTGCTTTCGAGAGTTCGCGACGGCTTGCCTTGAAACAGAGCAACAAGCAGCGCCGAATCTGGATCGCCCCAGGAGATCCAGCCATTCCCTGGCAGCGACAGGAGGACTTGAGCCATCCCCGACTCGTCGCGGGCAAGGGAAGAGGAGAGGAGGTCTGAAAGAAGGAAGAGAATCGAATGCCTCGTGAATCGTCATCGCATACTCGCTTCCGATGAGGTGACTGAGGAGCGACGCGACCGAGGGCGTCGTCATCCGACTAGACAGAGAGACGCGCGGGCCACGCCACTCGACGAGACACTGGGTGGCGCACCACAATGATCCTGATCATGCTCGAGCTGTCGACGATTCCTCCGGCGGCAATGGCATCGAGGCGGACTCGCTCCGGCTCCTATCACAGCGGGCACGACGGTAAAAGAACATAGCTAGGCTGGCTAGGCTACTCGCGATGCGGAGCCGGACGAGTATGTTGCCGAGCAGGTGAATGCAGCGAGCGAAATTTCAGGCGTGCTGCAGCCGCGGGAGGGAGCGGAGGGTCCCGCGGGGTGGGTGGGCGGCGAGAGGCAGGGCAGGACAGGGCGAGGACCCACAAATACTACGCACGCACGATGTATGTCGGAGTCCTATCGTCGTTGTAGGATGGAGAGAGCGGCGTCGACGACGGCGACGACGATGAAGATGGATGCCACGACGCGCGCGATGGGATGCGATGCGAAGACGGCCTTCCTCGTCGTCGCGGAACTTCCCCCCGTTCTCGAGCCCGTTCTGGAGGCGTATGCGGTGAGGAGGTTTCAGGGTATGGTCGTCCGCCACCGACAGCCTTCGTCCGCGCAAGAACCAGACACTGAATGACGAACGACGAGGGTCCTAGAATTAGCTTATCGTCGCTCCTTCAGCCGAAAACGACGACCTCTCCTCTTCCTCCTCCTTCATCTACCCCACACCCCCACCGAAACCCAGCTGCCAATGCGAACTGAAAGACACGAAGTTAGTCGGCGTGCGTATCGCTGGGTGGAGAAAACGCTACCTTTAGATTCAGACTACCACCGAATTCTCTTCTGGACACGCGCGAGAAGGACATCCCGAGGTATGTATATGACGCGACCCAAAAACGGTAGAGGACCTAGGGGCAGACAATACACATATAAGCAGCGGGAAGGGAAGGGAAGGGAGCTTGTGAACGACATACCGCAGCCGTCCTTGCATTATCTTGGAGGATACGGTGCATTGCCCTCGGTGCCATCCCGTCAGAACTCAAGTGCGAGGACCAGCGTTCTCTATGCCCATGTCTTTGATGAATATACCCATGAGACGCAGAGGAACAACCGTCATCCCCCGCCGCAGCCCAGGATCCGAATCGCGCTCCCGACCGCGAAGGGATCCTCGAAAAGCACCAGCGAGCTGCTACCCCCACAGACGGGCTCGTCGCACAGGCAGCCGGGTTGGATAGTGGACAGAGACACGAGAACGGAGGAGCGGCGGACGAATCGTCTCCTCGACATCGAATTCGTGGCAACGCCCACGTCTGAGTCAGAGAGAACAGCGAGCGCAGCACCCAGCCCCGTTGGCGTATGCGTCTGGGTATGAGGCCGAAAGGGAAAGCCTTCGGATCCGTGCCCGCCCGCAACGGTGCTCGGCAGCCCTCCCGACCCCTTCCACAACGACAGAAGCCGAATCTGAGACAAGGCTGAGGGACCGAGCAAGGGACAAGTGCGCATGCCGGACGAGCTCGATGGGCGCTGAAATGCAAACGCACCAACTACGCCCGTCGTACATCGGCAGACAATCTTTTCATGTCGCCCCAGTCAAGCGCGCACGTTTGGGAGATCAGCGGGGAGGCTAACAATGCTGCAACGAGGAGACAGACAATGCCTTTCCGGAGTCGGGCTTGAATAGTAGCAGACTGAAGAAGCCGCGATACGACAAGGGGGAGCGGGGTCCGCTTCGATTCATCTCCTCGCCATCGAATTCGTACCCCAGGTCTAATTCTTGGGATGACCTAACGACGCCGTGCACCGTCCTCCCCGTGACCATCCCCAACGACCCAATGAAGCAGCGGCACACACGAAACAGCCTTCCCATCTCCCGATGACAAAAGCCGAGGCCGGGACAAGGCTGAGGGGACGCCGGATGAGCTCGACAGACGCGGACAATCCATGGAGATCCGGGGCGCGTGCGGACACGAACAACGTGCAGGCCGAGATGACCTTCCACCGTACCCGATGAGCGATTATAAAGGCAGCTCGACGGCAACCTCAAGGGCGGGAAAGAAGTCGACTTGCGTTCTTTTGCGAGGAACGCGGAGGTCACTAATGTCAGTATACCAAGCTTAGCGATCCTTCAAGACAACGATTCGGACACATACATACATGGTGAAGCGGGTATCAGCCCCGGTCGAAGGAAGGGCACCGTCGTCTTCAAACTCCACCGCAACGTCGGCACTGGGCGGGCTTGAGGGTTAGCTGCGTCGCCATGTGCCTCCTAAAAACCCATTTCGTCCGACTCTGGCTTTGGCTTTAGCCCGATGTTTAGTGGGGAGAGGGGACGGGACGAGGCGTGGGGGTTAGGCCGCCGCTCGCTGGTCGGCGCAACAGTGCGGCTGTCCGTGTGCGGTGCCTTCATGGCGGAAAACAGCACGAGGTCGGTCGTGATAATCTGAGGGCAGATGAATGTGTTTACTGGAGGGCTTTCGCGGAGGCATCGAATCCAGGGCTGCAATCCATTTTGAGCTGAGTAAAGAATGATGGAAGGAGAACAGTACACACAGTTCCTCGTAAAAGACAACGTATGGCTCTCCGACAAGAGAGACCAGAATTCCGTCCGACTTGGCTTCAGCGTCTTGTGCAAGCCAAGTTTCGTTCAAGATTATAACCACGAAGAAATCGAGACATACCTCCGTCATCTGCTTAGAGTTCCTCATCTTCTCTTGGAGCAGGTGTCGGCCTCGCTCAAGAGCAGCCTCTCGTTCGGCTAGTTCCTCATTTCATTCGTCCCTGACCGACCTGACCCGCAACGAAAAGTCGACGACCACGCCTGCTCCAACAGCCCAAAGAGGATGAGCGGCCATGAGTAGTTGCGAGTAAAGGTCCTGTATCACATCCTAGGCATTGAGAGGGTGTGGGTGGTAGCGTTGAGGGAAGGTAGGGTGGTAAGGGTGGCTTCGGACCCTGACCCATGTAGCCTGAGGCATCGAAGTTTGAGTTGGAAGGGTTGAAGTTCTTGTGTTACAGCGTGTTCATCGACAATTTAGCAGCCGCAGCGGACGTGCGATTGGGACGAGAATTAGAAACCAAGATGACGGAGGGAGAGTGTTGTGTGTTTGTTTGTTTACCTGCATCCTTGAAATTCATCAACGTCGGCTTCCTCCGAACTCTCATCTTGTATTTTCAGCAACGTCGCCCTTGCTCCGGCGACGATTCGGCCTATTGACACGAACACTCACTGCCTCGTCGACGGACCCTACGCTCGTACATACGTCAAAATTCGCGAAGAACCTACCGCCTCCGGAGTCCGAAATGCAAATTGATCAGACCGACTCAGAAACGAATGGCCAGCGGGCTCCAGCGGGCCACTACTACTAGTACTACTTCATCCTTGTTGAGACTTGTTCCCGCTGGCCTAAGTACTTACTGGCGACCAACCGAATCTCCGGATACGCAATAATACGACGATGAAATACTTACCCTACTCAAACAAGTTCGCAGATACCGGTTTCCAATCCATCTGATACTCAAGTACGCTACATTATTCTTATTCGCCGCCTCCGACAATTGTGAGCTGTGGCATCACGCTCTCGCTCAATTGCAAACGCTATATTTATCTTTCTCAGCGCTATTCATAGCCATTGGTTGGATAAAATTGAACACCACGACCACAACCACAAAAAGTCCCGGACATCTGGCAACGCAACCGTTATTCCCACCGAACCCTGATCCAGGCACCCTTGGTTTCGCCTTCCTAGCTGAAACCTTGCAATTCTGCTCGCTCAAGGCGAAAGTGAAACACAATTCTAGGTCTTAGGGAGCGAATTAACAACATCGGCCCATCCCGCGTCAACGGTAAGTACTAGTGAAAATCACTCTGATTTTGAATCGTCGTTTCTTGATCATTGGACGCCATCAAGACGACGCCATGTCAGTTATAGCCATCCATCCGCTCCACGTACATGTCGTGTTGTGTTACCATCTACACATCGCTGCGGCGCCTCCCACCAAAGTATCATTGTTCTCGTCCGCACCTTCAACACGAGTTATCCGATCTCCTCAGCCTTCATACCGACTGCTATGAGCGACAACCCCACCAATGTCTCCCTCCAAATTCTTTCATTGTTCGGGGTACGACTCAAAATAAACCACCGAACAAACCATCAGCAAGAGCGCTATTTTTCGCCTTCAAGTCACAAATGGATCCCTACCCTGCGCGCGCCCCCTGTCGCGTCATCCACCCAGGTCTAGACCTTCCATCTTCCGGGTCTCTCGGTCACAACCCCATCTCCTTCCCCCTCACCTCGTCCTTACCTTCCCTCTGGCTCACCTACTTTTATCTACATCTGCTGCCGGTCCCCGCCGAAGTGACCACCCTGACAACCCCGATGATTACACCTGCTTTAATTTAGCTTTTCGATGCAGATGTCCGGCATCCCTCCCTGCCTCAGACAGCCTGGCTGCGTGCGATTGGGTCCATATGAATAAACCTATCCCCACCATACTTAACGAGACGCCGTCTATTTTCCCGTACCCTTCTTTCCCTCCCTCCCCTTTCCCTCCCCCGCGATCTGGGATCGTCTGTCTCTCTCGTCCTCCCGCCGGCCGCCCTCCTTCGTTTTTGTCGCTCGCTCAGCACTCCCTCGACGACCTGGTGTCTTTCTCCCATTCGTCCTACCTAAATACCAAATCACAAAATAAATACAATGGTCTCCACGTACCTCTCCACCCTCGTCACGATCGCTCTCGCGCTATCCGCCACCGCCGCCCCCGCCCGACGAGCTGCCGCCGCCGCCGCTGCCACTGCCGCCAACCCCCAAGCGCTTCAATCTTCTCTCACAGTCGACCCCTCTGTCATTCAGACTACCGACGATGGTGCGCCTTGTTTTCTAAATATAAACCCCGAATCAATCAATCTAATTTTATTTTCAGGCCAGAACCCGCCCGTGGACGGCCAAAGCGCTGCCGACACATCGAAGAACAACTTTGCCAACTTCTGCGCTTTGGGACTGCCCGCAACGCCTTTGACGAACGGTCTGCAAATCACCACCGGTTCGTGCAACCCCATTCCGATCGGAAACATCCCGAGCACGGATAGCATGCCGAGTTCCAAATTCCGTGCGTCGATTTCATTGTTCCATGCAGTTTATAATCTCATTTAACTAAATTGCATACTTGCCTACACAGAATCCCCCAAGAACCTCGACGTCATCGCCTCCGGCCAAACCTTCACCATCACCCTCGCCACCAAGAACATCCAACTCGGCACCTTCACCAACGCGCAAAAAACCTACTTCGCCAACCCGCAAAAGCTCAACGCGCAAGGCGCCATCATCGGGCACACCCACATCGTCATGGAGTCCATCGGCTCCCTCACCACCACCACCCTCACCGACCCGAAGACGTTCTTCTTCTTCAAGGGCGTGAACGACGCCCAGGACGCGCAGGGGAACGTTAATGTGGATGTTACGGGCGGCGTTACGCCGGGTGTTTATCGGATGTGCACTATTGTGAGCTCGGCGACGCATCAGCCTGCTATTGTGCCGGTTGCGCAGCATGGGAGTTTGGATGATTGTGTTTATGTGGGTGGTCTTCCTTTTGTTTTGGTTGATGAGACTAGTGCTGATCGATGTTTTAGTTCACTGCCCAGGCGGGAGGCGCAGGGGCCGCGGGTGCCGCGGGTGCTGCTGCTGGAGCTGCAGGTGCCGCCGGGGCCGCGGGTGCTGCTGGCGCTGCGGGTGCCGCTGGAGCTGCGGGCGCTGCCGGAGCCGCTGGAGCCAACGCTGCCACTGCTGCAGGAGCTGCTGGTGCTGCCGGGGCTAACGCTGGTGCTGCTGGGGCCGCTGGAGCTAACGCCGCTACCGCCGCAGGTGCTAAGGGAGCTGCCGCCACCGCTGCTGGCGCCAAAGGAGCTGCTGCTGCTGCCGGCGCCAAAGGTGCTGCCGCTACCGCCGCAGGTGCCAAGGGAGCCGCCGCTACCGCCGCTGCTGCTAAAGGAGCCGCTGCCGGTGCCAAAGGAGCCGCTGCCACTGCTGCTGGTGCCAAAGGAGCTGCCGCACCCGCTGCTGCCGCCCCAGCCACTGCTGCAAAGGGTCAGAACGGTGGCTTTCCACAAGGCGGCTTCCAACAGGGCGCTCAGAACAAGGGAAAGGGCGGGAAGTAAGCTGATGTTCGACTCAGTCTCCTTTTAGCGCAGGTATGTTCGTTCGTACTATCTTTTGGATTCAGGATGTTTTCTTACCTTCTTCTCGTTGCAGCTGACCTGCCGCGGACGGGTTGGCATACGATACCATATTTAGAGAGATATCAACATCAATTTTCGTGATGAGAGTTCCAGCTATTTTGGAAACGATAGACATTTTCGATTTTTGAGCTGAGTTCGGCAACTCCCGGCAGACCCGTCATATAATTATTTTTAGCTACAGCTCAGCTCCATCATGACGACGAGCGTGCCCCGCCAATACACAGTATACTCTCCTCACTCTCACCATGATACGACGAGGAAACCGCCGCCACATTCCTAAGGAGCAGAAACAGCTCATCACCACAATGTCGGCCCATATGTCTGTCCCAGACATTGCTGCAGCTACCTACATCAGCGAGCGAACCATTTACCGCATCATCCGAACGTGGCGGACCACTGGGGACCATGTCCGAATTCCTCTGCAGCTCGGACGACCCCGCATTCTTACATCTTTTGATGTCGCGGTCTGTGGTCTTCTCAATACCCTTCTCATTTGACCATTTGAGAAGTATCTTGAGGGTCTTGTTGCGAGAACCCCCGACATCTATCTTTTCGAGCTACAGGAATGTTTGTACGAAGCCACGGGACTCGACGTCGCTAAAACCACCATCCGTGACGCCCTTTTGCGAATGGGTTATGTTCGGGTTCATGTAAATAAAATTGCTGGGAGTTTCGTGTCGCTGACATGAGTATATCCTTAGATATCTCGAACTGCACTCGAAGCTGAGGAAAACAAACGGCTTGGGTTTCAATGTGAAGTTGGACAACACCCACCTCGAAGGCTGGTTTTCCTAGACGAAGCAGCTTGCAATCGACATACAACGCGGCGGCAGATGGCATGGGCCCCCATTGGAATGCGAGCGCGGCGGCATGATTTTTTTGTCCGAGGCATCCGGTATGTGTTTCTGCTCTTGCCAGCGCTACGTGCCTGCTGATATGTTTAGTTATTCTGTTCTTCCGGCAATTTGCCTCGATGGCATACTTCACTTCGATGTGTTGACTCGATCCTGGACCGCCGTAGAGTTCCGCAACTATCTCGATATTCTCCTTGACCGCATGAATCCCTTTCCCCAGGACAACTCCGTTCTCGTCATGGACAACGCAAGTGTTCATCACTTTGATGGGATTCGTGAGATGGTCGAGGGACGGTGCGTAGCATATATCCTATTGATTGCCAACTAACTGAATTTGATTTACAGCGGGCGCCGACTCATTTATCTGTCACCATATTCTCCCGACTTCAATCCATGCGAAGAAGGGTTTTCATGCATGAAATACTGGATCCGACGCAACCGGGACGATGTTCTCAGCTCGATGGAAGGGCGTGATGGTTGCGACCCCATTGCAACTTTGTGGGAAGCTGCTCATGAGACGATGACCCCGGAGAACATTGAAGGATGGTTTAGGGATTGCGGATATGTTGTATAGGTTGTTGTATCAGTAGTTGTCAATACAGGAGTAGGACGCCAAGAAATTATATAAACAATATGACTATACAAATATACAGAAAACTAGTAGCGATACAGTATTTTCAGCAGAGGCGATAACATACACAGCGTGGAATAAATCAGTTCTCCTTGTCGCTTTCATCCCCCACAACCCTGGCCCGCTTCTTCCCCTTGCGTTTCTTAGCGGCGGCGACCATCTTACTTGCCTTGCGCACGAAGTTACCCACGGCACCGGCTGCCATCCCAACGTCGGTTTTGTAGAACTTGGTGTCGAAGTCGGCGATGCTGTTGGCGTAGACAATGCCTTGTTCCCCAAGGCTCTCAGCATATTGGAAGTATTTGAGAGCTGGGTACTTTTCATCCAGAGCACGCAGCACGTCGGAGACAAGGAGGACGTCCTCGTCTTCATCAGATTCATCTGATGACTCGTCCTCACGTCGACGTTTGACGCCATTGCCATCGCGAAGGATGGTATCGCCGGACTCGGAGTTGCCAAGATGGAGGTGGATGGGGGGCATGGTATTTTGACCGCGGTTACGAGCACGCTCCTCGCGAGCACGGCCACGCTCTGCAAGCTCGTCAAGCTTGAGGACTTTGGGAGGATGTTCCAGATCTGCGGTGCCATCGTGCTGAAGACAGAAGTCAGCAGTGCAAAAGAGAAACAGAAATTCCACGTCACGCACCATGTACCGAGCCCACAAATTAATAACATCTATTCCGATCTCGACATGCTTGCCGGGGTACTTAGATTTCGGCCCCATCACGTAGCACCACCGATTTTTGCCAGGATGTTCCGCGCACTTGAGATGGTTTTGAATCTGCTGTACCTCGGTGGCGGTAACAGCGGTCTCGGGGGGTTTTTCGGCCTGTTTTGTCGTCTTTCCATCAGGCTGCACCTCCTGAGAGACGGTGTGCTCAACGCTGAAGAACCCATAGATAATGGATGACTTACCAGGTTAACCACTTCCATTATCACCTCTTTCTGACGACGTGTGCTCCTCTGGAGCTTGAGAAGCTGCTGGAAGGCGTCGCGAACATCGTCCTCGGACGACAGACGGTGATATGGATCCTTGCGACGCTCCTGAGACTCTTTCCATCCCAATGTCGCAGATGTGGGGTCGACATTCATCTGAGCTGTGATGCGTGATAGAAAGTCGCCGGCAGGAATGTCAGAGGGGAGGACGAGGGTTGTGGTGACCGTGGCGCGCTTCTTTCCATTTCCTGGCTCGCCATAGATAGGGATTTTGACTGTGATGAAGGTACTGCGGTCTCGAAGTTTATTAGTAGCCTGCAGAATGCGCAAATAGCTGTAACACACCTGCAGTTTGACTGGGAGCTGTAGTAGATGGCAACTGAGATTGGCGGGCTTCGACAATGTGAGGAGGGAACGGAGGAAGCCGGTATTGATGATAAGACGGATCTTCATCGCTAGAATCGTCGTCGTCGCCCCCAGGCTGCTCGTAGTCGCGGGTGTGGGCAAACATGCCATTGTCGAGAGAGGCTTGTAATTGAGCCACTGCGAGCTGTTGTCCAGTGAGAGCGGGGGGAGGGCCGACGCCAAGAAGATATGGTGCAATAGTGTTTTGCATGGTGTCAAAACCGGTCGAAAAGTAGAATAGTTGGGCGCCTTGGACTCGTTGAGCGAGGATATATAGCACAGTGTATGC
Organism: Favolaschia claudopus; assembly: GCA_037176885.1. NCBI lineage: Eukaryota > Fungi > Basidiomycota > Agaricomycetes > Agaricales > Mycenaceae > Favolaschia > Favolaschia claudopus. The sequence continues at coordinate 81,590 of JAWWNJ010000149.1, read as the reverse complement.
TCCACGCAGTCGTCAGCCTGCTCGTCATGACTGTAAGTCTCCAGTGACGCTGTAACCGTACTAGATGGTCGTTGTCGAGGAGGTATTAGCAGAAAAGGTTATTCTAAATTTGGCACTAGTTACGACCTCGTCTCGGCGGCTCGGCCCGAACTCAGCTAAAAAATCGAAACTGTCTATCGTTTCCAAAATAGCTGTCAAGTTCAAATTGTATTTTTTTGTTTGTAATTTCGCGTAGTTTAGGTCGTTTATGAATCTCACCCTGGAGGCACGGAACGTAGGGAGGTACCCCCTCTCGCAATCAACTCACTTCTTGTTTTGCGAAATCGTTGTGAGTGTTCGTCGACGATCGTGGATTGATGGCTGCGCTGAAATGGGGGGTTGAACACGATGAATTTCGACACAATAAAATTATGTAGATTTAGGAAAAGCCTGATTCTGGCTAACCAGGCTTCAAAATTTGAGAACGCCCTGCTCTGAACTGAGGGAACTCGTAAAACTCGAAGAAAATTCAAGTTCGTTTTGAACAAACCCTTCGGAGATCACCGGAGACGGGGATTGCCGAAAGCCAGGCACGCATCAGCCAAACATTCGTCACCTCTCTCCTTCTTCCTCCTCCCACACGGAACGCCGACTTTCATTTATCATGCTACCTAATGGTTTTGACTCAACTGCTGGTTGATTTTCAAGCAACCATACCTCGCCCGTCTCGTGTGCTCACCGTTACACCTCATGCCGACGTTCGCATCGACTCGGAGATTCAAAGAAACATGTGTATTTGCCTTGCCCCCGCTCGATGTCGACCGTCATCCTCCTTATCTCTCGTGCAACGATTCTCTGGGTTGCATAAAGTTCAATTTCAATTTCAATTTCAACATCAACAATTCTCCTTGAAGTCGCACTTGATTCACTTGAAGATCCTCCGATGATCGCCCCGACCGCTAACCGCGTCGCCTACCTCCGGATAACGCCTCATCATGAGGTGCTTTTGCGTGAGCCACTTGTGCTGCGCAGCAACGTGCTTTGAATTGTGCTGATAGTCTCTGTATGTAACGTAGGTGCGATCCCCCGCATTCAAGAATAGGATGGGTACAGCAAGGCCTCATGAAGTTGGGGATCGCGCGACGATTCTGGCTTTGTGCCCACGAAATCCGACCTATCCAGGGCAGAATTGTCTGCCAGGCTCGCGGATGCGACGCGAAATCGCGTACAAGTAACGAAGTTCCATTCTTACTCGTCATCATCGGACCCGCATTGTTGTGTTGCGCATATCAGCGCTAACCCGACGCTAGCCTACCGGTCCCAATGGGGAAGAAAATGTGCACCTGCACCCAAGTTTTGTATAAAACCCTGTGTCATGCTAGGTAGCGCCCTCGGGCAGCCACCATCTTGAGCCACAAGTTACTGTTGCATCGAATCAGCACCATGATGTTCTTCAAGTCCCTGCTCCTCGTCTTCGCTGCTGCTGTGTCCGTTCAGGCAGCAGCTCTCGTGCGTCTCCTAACTCATCCCAATCGTATTGGCAAACTCACATATAACTGTTCCCTCTTCATTCTTCGCATACGTAGCCCCCCGACGTCGAAGCAGACGGCCCCCCAGGAGCCCCGAAAACCTTCACCGCGACGCGCGTATATAAGACCATCACAGACGAGTTCCCCTACATCATCGAAGCGACGACGACTGTTACCTGGACCGCGGGTCCGACGACGACCATTACGCACCCAACGGGGCCAGGAGCTCATCCTTGAGCTCCGACATGGCGTTCACGATGATGTGTAACGTATAGGGATGTCTTGAGGTGTGTGGTTCTGCATCTTGCTTTCTTTGTCTCGGCTGATTGGATCTCGGCAGAATCTGTTCTTGGGGTCGACGAGCAGTGTCCGAGTCTGCAATCCGGTTTCAATCAATCTTGTACTATGTAGACGTTGTTGGTTCAGAGCATCGTTTGATTGGTATGAGTTTATCCGGATTGTCTCAGTCTGACGACGCCAGGCCGAGTCGCGCAAGGCTCAACTAAATTCAGTCCGCAGTTTCGAAGCTTTTCCTCCAGTATGTAAACTAAGCATTCTGACTATGGATATGTCGTCTCGCGTTTAGGTAGTTGATGGATTTAGCGCGTTGGTCTCTCTTGATCGCCTATTTTACTCGTGGATCTCGAAGTCAGTTGCATGTATTATTTTGTCGACTTGTCGCCGACACCAGAAACGTACATAAAATTCTCTCCAGGAATTTTTCGAACAAAAAGCTAATAATTTCCGATTCAACAGCAAGGCAAACCCTGTCACTCTGTGACACTGCTTCCGTGTGACACCTCTTCTGCTTCCTCCCACCATGATCCCAACACCCGTTTCATCCAACACCTACCCCATGGCGAGCCATTCCATGACCGGATTTCCCCCTCTACAACCCAACTTCAATGCTGTTCCGCAATTCAACCCCAACTCCGCCTTTCTTCCCCCATCGTCGAGCCAAGAACATTCCCTTCATCAGGGCGGAACCGACCCCAATTCGCCTGAGCTCTTCCAGCAGAATATGCAGCTCGTCCAACAAAGTGTGCTACAATTGCAGGAGGCGGCGAAACGCGCGTTGGATGGGATGTAAGTCGTATTATGCTGCTCGTTATTTTTTTCAGTACATCCTTATCGATTTTCTTCTTCTTCCGTTCAAAGTCAGAACGCATATCGTATAGGTCACACCCCAACACAGACCGAAGGTATTTATTTTCCGTTCACTATATCTTTCTATATCCGACTGACACTTTTCCCTAGCGGATCTCGCTACTCTAAATCAGACCCTTCAAATGGTATGCGAGCAGATGCGGCAAACAGGCGTCGGTGGCTTGCCCCTTCTGCCAGTTACAGACCCAAACGAACCGCCAGCCATGCCCACCGAGGAACAGCTAATGGCGCAAACAACGCGCGCGGTGCAGGTTCCGTACGAACAGTTGAAGCGTGGACAAGATAGCGCGCAGGCTGTGGTTGCGAATTTGGTGGCCGGTATCGATCGTTCGTCATCCCATCGGTGATTATCGTGAGTGTTCTCTTAATTTGCATTTCTATCCGCGTCCAAAATCTGAGCTGGTATTGTCGAAAGTAAATCACTGGCGAATATCGAAATTCATTAAAGTAATCAAAGTATGTAACTGATCGAAAATACTATCGTTGGACGCAATTTTGAATGAATGTGCTGCTCTTTCAATCAGGCTTTAAAATATTTGGCCATGCTCCTTATATCCTCAATCAAAGCAGGCGGATTATCAAGTCCAGGAAAATGCCCTCCGAAATCGTGTGCTATGCATCCAACGTCAGCATTCCTCGAAATGTGTCATGCGGGATAAAAAACGCACCATTATACGCAACGAGATTCCCGACCTTTGCCACATACTCTTCCGGCCAAAATTGGAGATTATATTTGTACTGCGTATACAGCATCGGTGCGTCTGTCAAGGCTTTGGTATACACTGTGCTGAGGACGTTGGCGTTCTGCGCGTAGATCCAAACAGAGGAGAGAAAGGTGTGAGTGAGGTGGTAGAGGGATACGAGGGTGAGAAGGTTGGTGGAATTGAGGAGAGAGGGAGGGGTTCCTGCCCGAGGGTCGGACCCTGCCATGTGTCGAGTGAGTTAGAATCGTGAGTTCAAAGAGGAGGAGAACGTACAGCGTAGAACTTCCGCGCCTACATAGGCGAGAATCCCAACCGGATTGTCGTACAACGCCAACCCGATGTCGTTCGGCTGCGCATTATTTGAAACCGTTGATATTGTGGGTGATCGATTGTGAAGTGAGGCTCACCTTTGTACCCTGTATCAAAAAATATCCATGATCATTGGTCCACCACTCCTCCGTCCTTGCCACCGAAAACTTCTCATCATCCGTCAGCGTAATATTATTCGCCTCGATCTCAGTCGCCGTCGGCGGGAGGAAGGGCAGGAAAATAAAGTGCGATGCGCGGACAGAAGTGTTGAACGAGTTGTACATGGAGTAACCTACGCCCGAGCCCTGTGTAAGAAGCATACGAGAATAAGCCAACAATGGAATTGATGGAATAGAACGTACCCAGTCTGAACCATGCAAAGCATATTTCTCATACCCCAGCACCTGTGTCATAAGAGTGTTGTATACTCGAGCCGTATCGTCGATGGTCCAATTAAGCGGCGGCGGTGAGGAGAACGAGAAGCCGGGGAGCGAGGGGACTACGACGTGATACGATATGCCCGTGGATGATGTCTCGGTCAATGGTTTTACGACTGGGAGATATTCATGGAACGACCCTGTATCATTTTTCATCGGAACAACACGTTAGAAATTGAGGATAGAAATTACCTGGCCAGCCGTGAAGCAGAACGACCGGAATCGCGTTCGGGTTTTCGGATTTCTCGTGCACAAAATGCACAGTAATGTTCTCTATCTGTGCAGTGAAGTGCGAGACGCTGTAATATGGCGCAGAACGAGATCCGGTCAGAATACCACATACTTAACAGTAGTCACGGTGTCCCGGACCTGCGACGCACCTATTCAACTGCTCCTGCTCTTTATCCCAATCATACGAGCCAACCCATTCGCTCTTGAGCTCCTTCAGCACATCCAACTGCATTCCCTTTTCCGGGCCCGTCGCATACAGAGCTTTTTCTGGGAGCTGTGTTTGTTGAACCAGACTCTTGAGGTGCGGAAGTTGTGGGGATAGATCTATGTGGAAGGGTAATAGGTTGAAGTTACCGCCATCGCGTAATTTCGCTGTAGCGCTGACAAGTAGAGTAAGAGAGGTAAGGGGAAGTAGGAGCCGGAGGCGAGCGCTGAGGAACATCGAAGGAGAGAATGAGAATGGAGGATTGTTCGAAACTTTTTCCGACCTTCTTCACTACATATTTAAACGCGCAGGGCCGTGTACGAGAGCGCTTCAAGTCTCGCGCGTTACCAAACGTTCACTGGTTTGCCAGTGGAGAGAAGGTTGAATTCAATTGAACCGAGATGTTCCGGGTTATCGGGTATTAGATGATCTCTGGGTTGTTTTGAAAGACTTACCAAGCTCCTTGGCGGAGAATTTCTAAGTACATTTATAATGGTCAGAGTTGAGTCATATCGAAGCATTGATTCTAGAACGTCTCACCATTAACGGATCACTCGTACTCTAACGAAACGGCTCCTCGAGCAGATGCGACAAGCAGGCAGAGTCAATAATCTTTTCAACAAATAATTAAACTCTATACCAGATCAAGGAAAGCAATCTATAGACGCGATTTCGGGTGAATGCGCTACTCCTCCCATCATGCTTTGAAATATTTCGCCATGCTCCTTATATCTTCAATCAACGCAGGCGGGTTATCCAGCCCGGGGAAGTGCCCTCCAAAATCGTGTGCTTCAAACACCAGTCAAATTCCATCCCAAGCGCAGGCAATTTATATCAGAGACGCACCATTATACGCGACAAGATTCCCCACCTTCTCCACATACACCTCCGGCCAAAATCCCACATCATACTTATACTGCGTAAACAGCATCGGTGCGTCTGTCGCGGCTTTCGTATATGTGGTGCCGAGGGCGTTGGCGTTTTGCGCGTAGATCCAGACGGAGGAGAGGAAGGTGTGGGTGAGGTGATAGAGGGATACGAGGGTGAGAAGATTGGTGGAGTTGAGGAGAGAGGGAGGGGTGCCGGCGCGGGGGTCGGACCCTGCCATGTCGAGTGTGTCAGAATCGTGAGTTCAAAGAGGAGGAGAACGTACAGCGTAGAACTTCCGCGCCGACATAAGCCAGGATTCCAACGGGATTGTCGTACAACGCCAACCCGATGTCGTTGGGCTACGCATCAACTAAGTTTCCTCATAACACGTTCATGTAATTCAACGCCACTCACCTTCGTAGCCTGCACAACGAAATACCCACTATCACCCGCATTCCACTCCTCCACCCTCTCAACCGTAACCTTCTGATCCTCCGTCAAAGTGATATTGTTCTCCTTTATCTCCGCCAACGAAGGCGGGAGGAAGGGCAGGAAGACGAAGTGCGCCGCACGGACGGAGGTGTTGAAGGAGTTGTACATGGAGTAGCCTACGCCGGAGCCCTGTCAAAGCAAAGCGAATACACGAAGCAATCATCGGTCAGCGATGATACATAAAATTTGACGGGATAGAAAATTGAACGCACCCAATCCGAACCATGCAAAGCATACCGCTCATACCCGAGCACCTTCGTCATAAGCGTGTTGAATATCCTAGCGGTGTCGTGGATGGTCCAGTTAAGCGGCGGAGGCGATGAGAACGAGAAGCCAGGGAGGGAAGGGACGACAACGTGATACGATACACCCGTGGACGAAGTTTCAGTCAATGGTTTCACGACCGGGAGATATTCGTGGAAGGAGCCTGCATATATTAAAACAAACTCAGTCTCATCGAGCGGAAGAATTGACTGAGAAACTATGTACTCGCCTGGCCATCCGTGGAGCAGAATAACCGGAATCGCGTTCGGATTCTTGGATTTTTCGTGGACGAAATGCACCGTGATGTTCTCAACTTTCGCAGTAAAATGCTTCACACTATCCATAAATACCCCAGCATCAGCCCTCTTCAAAATCCTGACAGATCGAAACACACACCTATTCAACTCTGCCTCCTCCTTCACCCAATCATACGAGCCAACCCATTCGTTCTTGAGGTCTTTCAGCACATCGAGCTGCATCCCCTTCTCCGGGCCGACAGCATACAAAGCCTTTTCGGGGAGCTGCGTTTGCTTGGCGAGGGTTTTGAGGTGCGAGAATTGCGACGATAGGTTGATGTGGAAGGGTTTGAGGTTGAATTCGTTGTTGTTGTTGTTGTTGTTGTTGCCGCTGCCGCTGCCACCGGAGGATTTTGCCATAGCAGTGTCAAGAAGGATGAAGGAGGTGAGGGGAAAGAGGAGGAGGGAAGCGACACCGCCGAAAAACATTGGAGGAGAGAATGAGATTGAAAAAGTTAGGCTTCGTTCCCTGCATATGCATATGCATATTTAAACGCGTTGGGAAGTAAATGCCAACACGCGTTACCAAGCCTTCGCTGATTTAGTGAGAACGTTGAAGGGAGGTTCCCGGTCATCGGTAAATGCGATGAGTTTTTCGGTGGATTTTTGAAGGAGACCTTACCAAGCATATGATTATTTGGAAATTGGCGGAGAGTTTCCGCATGGTAATCGCCGTCAAAGATATATCAGGGTCGGGGAGTCGAGTATCGTTCGAGGATCTTGCCATCCATGCTGGTCTGGATGTCGTCACTAAAGTATAACAGTCCTTGCTGAGGGTCAAGGATTGAAATGCTTGCAGAGATGAATCAATGAGACCAATCGGCGGCTCAAACGGGACTTGACGAGTACGACGACTGCTCGTTGGAATAATGGTATGTAGGAATACGTTTTGTCGGTCTAGTACCTACGCAGCATACAGCAATATGCAATATGGTAACGAAGTATATGTAGAAAGCGGAACCTTTGTCACAGAGATAGGGAATCGCGGCCGCAGGCAGGCCTGCCCGATGCATCCAAAGCGGCGGCACCCTCCACCAAAAGCATCTAGAATGCACAATGGGTCAGTATCCGAAGCTAAATGCGACGCTCGACGAATACCTACCAAAGACGACTGACACCGGGAAAGGCTCAGTCTCAGAAGAGACACGGATAGCGAAAAGCCGAAGATCTCACGAAGAGATCAAGAAGAACAAAAAATTGTTTCATGACCACGGCCACAGAGTAGTCTGAATCGAGTTGCACGACAACCCTGGCCAAAGTAGCCGTGCGCCGCAAAGTGCGCTAAAGGAAGAACACGCCCACAATGACAACAACCATCAACGCGCCTCGTACGCCGCACCCCGCAGCACCACCTCCCTGAATGCACGGTCTGCCAGCCGCTCGAAGCGCACTATGGACCGTAACAAACAAATTCTTTCGCAACACACAGCGAGAAAGCCGTGGAACAAGTCCCCGGGATCCCGCATTGTTGGTGTCCTCTGCACGCTGACGGTGGTCTCCACTGGGTCAGTCGCGAACAGAGCAAAGTCGCAAAACACTGTGTCCTGCTCCTTGGGCAAAGAATTGAGATGAGCTCGCAGTGTGCGGGGTCTCACATGCATGAGACCCGACTCCGGACGCGTCGTGGGCCTTGGCGCAACGCCGCTGGCCACGAACGACGACCCGGTCGACCTTTGTCCTCGAAACAAAGGCCGATTAGTCTGGCGCCGATAACGCGAGAGAAAGATAGTGTGTCAAAGGAATACGTATCTCCTAGGTCCCGAGACGCTCTCAACCGCCGCCACTGCTCTTGTCCCTCCTTCATACGAGATCTTTGGGTCCGCAATGGCGAAGGGGATTTCTTGTGCGTCCGTTGGCTGATTACAGGCCACGTCCAGCGAGGACGGATCGAGGGGACTAGAAAGCTCAGACCTTCCCGCTCGAGAATGGATGGTTAGTCCTGTGCGGAACGAGCATTGCGACCTTGCGGTCGTGGTCATGGTGAAAGAGCAAGAAAAGCTTTGAAAATAAACAAGCAAAAACTGAGGTTTTCTCACGGCATTCGCCGCTCCGAATTGTTCCGAGTTACCTTGCTTGCCAAGGTTTATTCAGCGTTCCCGAAATTCCTTATGCTTCTTCACAGCCACTACATAGCCACTGCCAAAGCAGCTGCCGCTATACCAATCAAGCCGGCAACCATCGGCCTGTTCTGCTTTCCCTCAGTGAATCAAGCCATCATGATTCAATCAGGCCGAACACAGAAAGACGTCTGAACTCAGGATTAAATCCAGTTCGGCGGGGCTGGTAGTACGAGGTACTCTGGAATATGGTATTGGGTCCGCCGAAGAGCAGCGGCAGCAATAACATCCTACCCTTGTGCCTTGCTTGTGCCACTGTGGATGGCAGTTTCACGTTTAACAGAATCGGCCAATTCGGCACGCTGAGCTCAGATAAAATTCATTTGAGGAAGATGCCAGCTTACCTGCTCCTGTCTGGACCCGAGAAGCTGATTTAAAAGAGAAGTAGTGTTGGTCTGGGTGCGTGTTACTTTGATCAAGAAGAAATAGTTATTAGCGGGGAAGACTCACTCCGATTCAGTCATTCGAAGTTTAACAGGTAGCATCTTGACTCGGGTGTCATAAAACCCCCAATGCCGCGTACAAATTGCAAAGGAGCTAGACAGTCCAAAGATCTTGATATTCTGCTACACGTGCCACGCCGATTTCCTTGACCGAGAGCCTGAGGAATCTGCTTTGCCATGAAGTTAAATGTTGCGATGGTGGGGGCACTGTGAACTTCCAAAAACTCAGATACCCCGAGCGGTTGAGTCAGACATGGATTGATTGAACTAAAGCAGGGGTAGCTAGAACTTGAGACCAGCTGAACAGGCAACAGCTTGAGTTGGACATGACGGCGGGAGGACCACAGAACCCTGAGGCTGGGAAGATGCACTGTGGCAGATCACGAAAACTTGAAGGGGTTGAAGTGAATTTTCTTTTTTGTTTTGACAAGCAAGGTTTAAGCTGGCGCAGCCAGAGCTTTCGAGTTGAACCCGACTAAGTAAAATGAGCAAAGAATAAGAAGACAGAACGGTCCTGGAGATTGAGCTGAAATATTTCGGCTTCATTCAAAACGTTCTTTATTGCCTCATGGAAAACCAGGAGGTTGAGAGGGCCTTGACTGAGTCGGAGTTGAACCGGTTTGGATCTTGGATCTGAGGCTCCTGCCGTCGGAAATATTTGTGTGGTTGAGAAAAGTGTTTCGAACGAGGAAATCACGGTGCCTCTAATCAATCTAATGCCTGTATAGATGCGAGTCTAGGTTCTCCCATGCTGTATGGAATCCTGACGAATTATACCTTTCCCGGGACGCAATTCTTTCACACTCAGATAGCTCGGAAGATGAAGAACCGTCGCTGCAGGCGTCTATTCGAGGCGGAGCAGATAAAAATTATAAGCTAATGCTTGTATTCATATTACTAGTTCCACATTAAACCTGCCCAAGCAAAAACCGACCAAACTAAACCTTTTGCGGAAGATTATGTTCTGCTTCTGACCTATGGGGGAATCATGAAGCCGCGCGTTCGATGCGGCGTTCATTTCCCCGTGTGTGCCAGCAAAAACGGCGCAGCAGATTCCAGCCAGCGCTCACCACATGGTGGCGCAACTGAAGAACAAGACCTATCATCGCATTTTGCCTCGGTGTCGTTCATCCACCGATTGGGTTGCGTTAAGCCTGTGAATTCGGAATCAGCTTGGGTTTCATACGAAGAGTTCTTACTCGCATATACTCGTTATCGTCCTTTCACCGAAGTAAAATACAACTTGAAATCAGCGCTCTGACTAAGTGTGCCTCGGTGCTATTCGTTCACCGAACGAGTTGCGTTAAGCCAAGAACTTCGTGATCAGTTGAACTTCCAAACCGATACTCCTCGTCTTTCTTACACCGCCAATCTTGTTCACCCATTCAAAGCAAGACGATTCTCGAAACCAGCATAATCTTCGCCGCGGCCAAAAAGAGTTGTAAACGTCAGTTCAACTTCGTGGGCGGCCCTTAGCTCCAAAAGTATAACAGCCGGGCTTTCTTTGCGCCGCAGTGCCTTCGGCCTTTGTGTAAGACTCAGTGCACTGAAGCTGATAGTCGTCAAGCATTCGCCTCGCCCAAGAGACGATAGTTAACATAGAATGCCAATGGTTGCGATCTGCGCTAGGCGGTTTACACGCGGAATGGAAGTGGCGGCAGAAATGTGTCCCGGAAAGATAAGTAGCTGACTTGTTCCTCAGACTGCAGGAAAAATCAGGTATCAAGCTTGTAACAGTTTCAACCGAAACACTTACTGAGGAACGCACAGAACACGCGGTATCCGAACTGAATCGCTGTAAAATCGAGACAATAAGTACCACATCTAGCGATCCGAGAAAGAGCTTGCTTGTCACCTGTACTGGCAACCGGCCCCAGTAGCGATTTTGTGGAGACAATTACCAGAGCTGTGGGGTACACTTCGAGCATTCCGCGGCCCAAGCTTCAACGATTCACCCACAACCTATCCTGTACTCCGCGGATCCGGAAACTGAGAAGGGAGATCGAAGGTTATCGAAGGGAAGCAAGGAAAATCATGACGAAGGAGGATCGAATCTCCGCTTCGGAAGAGCCTCATGTTCTGTGCGTGCTTTCAGTAATCAGAAAAGGCTGCAAAATGAACATGAGTGGGATTCGTGTGGTGACTCCCGCGGACATCAGGCTGCGCCAGAGTGCTGATTCTGAGATACTTAGAACGACGCCTCGAAATTTGGGACTGCCCATCGTCGCCTGTAAAACGCAGAATTAGTACTAATTCAGCACTGAAGGTTGAATTTGATGGAGAAAACGTTTGACGCACCGATATATCATATGTACATCGGCGAACATCGGAGGCAAAGTAAAAGTAGAACCCGACTGTCGGGCCCGAAATCCTAGACTGTTGTGGAGCGGAAACGACAGGTAGACAGGCGACTCGATGTTTGTTGAGGATAACATCCACCGATCCAGGTCCTTTATACTGCATTGAGTATGATGAGCAAGGAATTTCCTCTTGAGAGATCCAGCTATATGACAGATTTCCACCTCCGAGATTCGTCGACGTCGCTGGTCGCCGGGATGGACGGTGTTGCATTTGGAAGCTTGATTGTTCATCAACGTTACAGAGTAACTTTGAGGTCAATAAACTGAACGATTCAGCGAGTTGGCTAGTAGAGAATCGAGTGACAATCCAGTGACCCAGTCTTCGAATGAGCAGTGAGAAATTCAGGAAACAAGAGCTGGTCGATGAGCATTTTTGACGGAGCCGCCAGAAGTAATTCGTATGGCTCAATCTCAAGCTCCTGCAGGTGAGATTGTCACTGTACACCGAGACAAAAGCGCAAACAGGAAAATCGTCGATGTGGCAACAATTCAAGCTGGTTCCCGGCGATTGCGGATCACTGATTGTTTTCCACACTCACGTGGATTGCGATCCTTTCCTTCCCCCACTGTTCTGGCGTTCACCTCCCTTGCTGTAGATACGAAGTGCCACGGTGTAGGAGTCAAAATAAGACTTCAAACTATCAACCACCCTTGGATGCTCAGTACGCAAGCATCACAGAAGCTGCAATTCATCGCACCAACGTCGAAAGCCTTCAAGAAAGCCCGTCGACTCGGCGCTCGGAGTGCTCTTCCTCCTCGAACATTCGTGGTATCAAATCGCTCTTGGATACCGCTGGCTCTCTCAATGGTCGTCAAGTACTTTGCCTGGAAACATCAATCCTCAGTCACTGACTCATAGTATGCTCGAAGATCTGGCCCAACAGCGTCGGCGGTGCATCTGTCTCAAAATCTATGGCCAGTAATAGCACCGTATTCTAATCGTAACACCGCAGCGGATTTCGGTGGGCTGTATCGGTCTGTTCATCTCGACTCGGACCGCCTTGTCATTTCCGATTTGTTACTTATGTTGAGAAGGATTCAGGAATTGCTGTGTTCCATTTTCATGTTGTTCTCGTCCCTCATAATCAGCGCTTGCCCGGCGGGGGTTGCCCGATGTAACGAAATGTCTTGTCCTGCTGGTCCTTGTCGATCATCCTGGGCAAAAACAAGTCTGTTTGAGATGTCCACGCACGCAACAAGTATGTACTGCTCTCGATTCGGAATCTGACCTTCCTCCTGAAATTTCTCTCTCCCCTTCTCGTCCAAGTGCTGGAAACCCGGACCGCACCCGAATGGAATTATACTTGGCTCACCGGGTGGACAGCCTTTCCGTCAAGAAATTTTATCAAAATTCGCAACGATCGCCGTTCCGGCACTCGGAGCGGTTGGTCTATTCATACTCGATACGCCGGTCACCGCTGTCATTCAGGTATGTTCATTTCTATGCATGGCTCGTTACTCGTACTCATAAGCAGTGCAGTATACTGATCGGCGCTTTGGACATTCTGCGTCATCAACGGCGCTGCCAAGTGATCTACCCACACCACAAAATAGGGCACTGTACAATATTGGTTCACCTGTAAGGCTTAGGCACCGGAGTCTCGTTGAAGCGTATGTTTGACTGCGCGTCAATCTGTCATGATTCTGTCCACTAATTATCTTATCCAAACTCTATCCTTCTTGTCAAGTAGTATGTCCGCCGACATGATTTTCCAAATGTACTCGCTCCTCGTAATGTCAACCTCAGTTCTCCGAGGTCGACGCGCTGACAGTTCACTCAGTCTTCGATCGGGAAATTCGTCCCAAAAACCCGAGACGCTCGGAATAGCAAATTGACATGTCGTACTTACCCAGCAAGCAACTGACCATACTCAAAAAGTAAAGCCCGTACTTCAGCTCGGCGATAAGTTCCGCCGCATAAGGTGCGCTGCGAACTGAGTGACTGACATCAAGTGCTGGTCTTCTAGGTTCTTACCGCCGGGCGGCTTCGCTCTGCTTCGCTGCACAAATCTTGTGGGAAGAGAAGGATTCGTAAGTGATAATAATACATCTCTCATTGGTATTTCAGCTCCAAGATCTGCCGTCAATTGTTCTCCAATATCGAATTTTTGGGCTGCTGAGTCCAACTCGGCAACATCCGAGGCTAGACGAACTTCTTTTCTACTGCTGTACTGTAGTACCTCTGATGAATTCCGGGGTACGCAGGAGCAGCATACCAGCCCTGCTGTCGACCGGATACACCGGTTCAAATCCAGCCATGATTATCACTTTGCCGCAAGGATGCTATTTTTCTTGGTTTGTTCCAGTTCCTCGGCAATAGACACCCGTTCACTTCTCCGACTCCGGTAAAATCACAATGTCACTCGTCGGTAATAATTTGTAAGTGTCATGCGTTGAACATTACTGTGATTCATTGCGCAACTTTGGTTCACAGGTACTGTATTTCGACCACGCTTCAATTCCAATTCCGGGTCGAAAAGAATATGGAAAGATAATTCCCGTCTCACTCAGCGAGTCGGTCTGCTTCTTTGATTTCCATCCATCCTCTGATTCGGTATACTTATCCTGACTTTAGTGCAACATCTTGATCTGATTGGTTAAGCCGATGCATAGCATGCTTCTAGCTCGCAGACTCACTCAGCGCTCAAGAACTGTCTTCTTCTCCAAGTCCGAGTCGGATGAGATGCGATTCGGTATATTACTGGAAAAATGACTTGGTCGCAGTGGCGCGCCATCACTGGACCGGAAAACGCCGAACTCCTGTTGATATACACAACATACCAATGTTTGGTTTGGGTTGGGTATCCTGCAGCGTCTTCCAAGATTCTCGTCCGGTAGCCAAGAAACTAGCGAATGTATCGAATGGCAAGAAGCTGATGCCGTTAGACCCGGTTAAATAATCCAACTTTTGGTGCGGAGTTTCTGGATTCCAGCTTGCTTGATGTTTCGCCTAATTCATTTTCGCTACAGACCCTTCGCTGGGGAGCCAGAGTTGGATCAGATGTAAATCGCAATAAGCAATAATGCACCACTTACAAGACCGATTTCTCAAACTACAATCTATATAGATGAAGCCCAAGAAAGAAACCACGGGGGAAAAATCAGTTCGTTGTTTCAAGTACATTCAGTGATATCCACTCATACCATACCCAAGGCCATGAACATGTCCGAGCTTGGCTAATACGCTCTAATAGGACTGAACAGCCAGGGACATCTCCATCAGGGCAAATATTCGCAGTCGCATCGGCAATCGCATTCATCATCAAGCGTTGTTGACGACACGAACAAATTCCCGCCCGGCATCCCGCTCGGCGCGCTAGAAGCGCATAGACAGCGCTGCCGCAGTATGGACGGACAGCTCCTTCTTATCTAGCGCGTAATTAAATTCCTCACGAGTGTAGGGAATTTCACGTACGCATTTGTTGCTGCGCCGTGGCAAGCCGATGCTCAACTTGACATCGTCCGTCGGGAGATCCTGTAACAGCTCTTTCGAATGGAAGGACTGTCAGTCGGACTCGGACATTCTATGGAGGTGTGTGCACGATGCCGACGTCCACCTACCCATCTATCTCTGATGTCTTCACGAACAGCGGAAACTAATTATTTTCGGATAAAGAACAGAACAGCATCGGGAAGATTTTGCAACTTCGATCTTCTCAGTGATGCACAGCTCGCGCGAGTCCGACTCACCCATACAGCACGCGCTGACGCTCACACGTATTTCGTGCTATTGCGGTAGCCAGGAATTTGAACATGCACCATGTATTGTTGCCACCGTCATGCATGGAGTGAGTGCGTCCGAGTCTGTTCAGATCTAATTTTCCATAGGCACCGTCACAGAATCAACCATCGCTGAGTATGAAGTGTTACGTGGTGGGGATAGTGTTTTCCTGGCTTGGCTTGGCCCGGAAGCCATGGCTTTGGCCTGGCTTGCTCTGGCTTTGGCTCAGAAATTTTGAAGCCAGAGCCATGGGCCAGCCAAAGCCAGGGCCAAGCCAAAGCCGCTGGCTCAGGCCATGGCTTGGAAGGAAAGATTCCCACGCCTTGTTCAAATTAATGTGAAGGTAAGTTTGCATCATAACACATGAGAAATATGCTACTTATCGTATAATCACCCACAGAAGTCATTGTTGTTGCTGTTAGTCGCACATTTCTGTCTTCGACAACTGACAGCAATTTCCTAATTTGGAAGTAAACGTCGGTTTGTCGATGAAAGTTGGATGATATGGGAGCGACTTGGTAGTCGGTGATGAGATTGAACTATGGGGACGTAAGTGCTTCTCAAATATGTCAACTTTATAGTGGATTTGAGCTCACTATATCCTACGGCTGAAGCCATGGCTTACCTGGCTTGGCTTGGCCCGGAAAATTTCAAGCCAGAAGCCAGAGCCAGACAAAGCCAGAGAGATGGCTTGGCCTGGCTTGCTCAAGCCATGGCTTGGCTTGGCTGGCTTCTGGCTTTGAGCCAGGGCCGGCAAAACACTAGGTGGGGAAGCAAATTTAGCTCAGTTCTAGCCGAGAAAGGCTTGCACGAACCTATTAGCTGGCTGACACAGGCATCCACAGGCTGTCAGTACGCTTTCTTGACGCCTTCCTCGCTAGAAATTCCAGAATTGATCATGATTCGTCAACAATCAAAGGGGCTGGACTCTGGAGTGCAGTGACCGATGTTTCGCAGACACAAAGATATCCAAGCCAAAGGAAAAGACTGGCCAGTAGTGGGTCATTCGGCTGCCCGGCTTCCCTGGTAAACGACTGGTACTTAAATTCCTCCACGACAACCAATTACTAAATACTGATATCTGCATGGAAAAATGGATGGAGTTGGTAAGTATGGAATTTAAGGATGTTCAATAACGTACTGTACGTGAAAACTCTGTCAAGTTTGAGCCTGCTCCACAATAAACAGTTGCCCCAGTGCACTGGCCGAGATTCCAGAATATTTTGTCTTCGAGACCTCCCGCGCGCGACCGGTCCCTTGGATTAAACCCGACGAGAATCCGAACAACGGCAGACACAGCATTCACGATTCTCCACAAAACGTGGCTCTGAAAGTCTGGTGACACAGCGCATGTCCCGAGAAATATAGAATCACAGAATGATATCACGGCGCGAAGTCTTCGTGTCAAGTCAGGAACAAGCCTGGTGAACTGCCCACAGGTCCCGGAACAGTCAGACGAGAGAAGAGATCTCGAGACAGACGAGACAGAACCTGACAGACAGAACGTCTGTTCTCTGGCTCCAATTGGACTCCTTCCTTATCTTATTGGTATCTTCCCATGAACAAGGGAGATCCGGGCAAGATGTGAACAAGGCGACCGTTGTCAGGGTTCACGAGAGTGATAGACATGACTTCATTCGAGTATTACATACATCCCCTTCGTACAATTTGCCGACTTCCTACTGGTACAGTATACAGAACAAAGGCTATTAGGTGCAGGCGAGAGCATGTTAAAACGAGTTGTAGCAAAGTGGAAAGCAATGATCTGGGGGAGGAAATTGAGTTTGGTCAACGAGACTAGGACCGCGGATGGATGAGGGCGTACATGAGATGTATAGTTTGATGCTGGGATGCGAAGGTTATTGATACAGGGAGTTTACTCTGCGAAAGGGGAAGAGATGAGACAATGAATCCGATGCACAAAGGATGAGGAGCGCACTGAAAGGGCAGTTCGAACTACAAGTTGATCAGCTTTAATGAAAGAGTAGGGTAAGAGAACGACGCACGCATGCTCTCCGCCACGCCAGCCGCAGTGTGCGCACTGGGGTCCATTGGCGTTCTGAGGAACGGCCTTGACCTCTGTAGAATTGCGGTCGACGACGATGGTTGAGGCCTCAGCAGTGCGCTGAACGACGGGGGTGGAAGTGGTAGACTGCATGATGCAAGAGGAAGATTGGGAGGAGAGGCAAGTGGTAGTTGAAGAGTGAGTTGGAGGAGTGGGTTGTCCGACAAGACAATTTGTCTTCCCTTTTATCTGTTCAATGGGGTATACGGCACACAATTCCGGCACAGATCTACTCGATCGATGGGACTGACCTGTAGCGTAATCACGGTCCCAAGCTCCGGCTATGATGTTGAAGCGTTGCTGTAAGCCCAAATTAGGCGACACGACCGGCATCTTTCAAGGCACCGATAACTGTGGACTAACCAAATCGACGTGAGTTAAAGATCTCCCGTCGACTAAACAGAAGCACTTACCGAAAAGACACAACGGAACCAAATCGCTGTAACGATTTGTTGAAAACGATGTTGGGCTGTGAGATGATACAGTAGACCAGGTGAGCTGCGCATCAGCTGTCGTGGATTCCGGAGACCACCGGAACCCAGGGTCTGTCACGAGGCCTGTGCGTGTTCTTGTAATCAGAAACTTGAAGGAATGAGAAAGAGATAAAAATGACAAGCTGAAGAAGTTGAATTCGTTCGTTCGATCGGTCGATCAGATAGAATGTCAATCCACGAGGACCCACAAATTCGAATCGGTCAGTACGGAGTTCCACCGTGGTCAGCCTACTATGACAGTGCGCTGACCTGCACCTGTTGCAAGTCTGTACATGATCTGAGAGAGGGAAAAAACGTGTATCAAATGATTGCACAGCCGAGCGAGAATGGAGCTATTCACAGAGATAGACGATAGACAAAGACAAAAAACTTATTGTTATCTCAGTGCTGTAGAGCCGACGCGTGTTTTGGTTCGACGGCAAAGGGTAGCGGCAACGAGGTTTCGACGAGGCTCGCAGAATGAAGAATACGCAATTAAAGTTCATTTCCGTCATACAGTAACAAAGAAAAAGTTGTTGAATCTGAAGAATACGGATCAGCAAATTTGCCTCGCGTTCAAATTCACAGCCCACCATGCCCTTTAACCAGGCCACGAAGCCATTCCGTCACTGACCAGGCTCTGGGTTTTTCTTCGGCGCCTCTTTGTACCAATCCGGCACCTCATGGGCCTTAGGCACTGCCCGTCTCCGCATCTCCCTAATCTCCTTGACCTGCTCCTCCTCGCGTTCGCGCCGCTGCAACTCCCTCGCAGCCTCCAGCTCCCTCTCCTTCTCCCGCACCTTCTCATCGAATAATTCCCGTTCCCTGGCGCGTATATCCGTGCTAAACGCAAGCGGAACTGGAACTGTCGGCGCCATTTGCGAACGACGAAGCGCGCCTTGTGCGGCCAACGAAGCGTGCATGGACTTGAAGTCGGGAATCTTATACGGCTTTGACCGAGGCTGCTGCGATTCCGTGGATTCTTCAGCGTGTTCCCTCCGATGACGTGTTACTGCGTCTCGGGTACTTCCCGTCGACGACGTACTGGACTCCCCAGGGGTCGGCACTTTGCGCGTCGCGCTAGTCTAAATGAGAAACGAGATGAGTTCAGTAGGAACGAGGCCATGAACGAGACCTAAATGAATCCTTACACTATTTGCCGCCGACGAAGAACTCGCGCTGGATATACCCGGTAGCTTCTTGATTTTCGGGGCGGCGCTGACCACGGCATTCCGAGGCAATGTCGATGTCGAACTTGCGGAGGAGGCCGTTCGCTGAATAACGCGAACGGGTTTGCCCAGGGCGTCCGAAGATTTCCTCGCTGGTTGCGTGCGGACATGCGCCGGCGCAGAGACGGTTCGAACGCCACCACGTCCCCGAACAGTGTGTGTGCTAGGACGGGCAGGAATCGCCGCAGCGGACGGGATACCAACGCCGACGACGCGCTTCTTCCTCCGTACCTCGTTGTCTTCTGCGGGCGCCGCTGAAGACAGACGTTTAACTGCCGGTCGCATAGGCGAAACCGCCCGCTTCCCCGAGTCCCCGCCTATGTCCCCGCTCTCCTGCACAGGTTGCGCGATTTTCCTTGGCGAAAGCTGTGATAATGTCAACGGGTCGTCGCGTGAGTTTGACATCAACGGGTCAGTCTGCGGAACGGAACTATCGACCATTCCGGCCTCCGAGTCGAGCACTACCGAGACGCGTGGCTTCGAGTCGGCGACTTCCATCCGATTATGAGCAGGGCTTGGCCCACTGCGATGGGGAAAGATATCGCTAGGCGAAATTGCTTCCACCACCTCCGGCCCGGCAGGTTGAATGTTATCGGTCATCGCAACATCTTCTTCAGCAGCACTGCCAGGAGAATTGTGCAACAACGTTCTGTCCTCGTCGTTATCGGATTGACTGAATATTTCTCGATTAGGTCAAAGCGGCAGTGAACGAAGATGAAGACGAACGGAAAAGATGTTATCATTTGAGCTCCGTACATCAACAGTCGTCCAGCGATTCCCGAATCCGGTTCAACATCTTGCTTTCCTGGCTGGGGCTCCACATTGGTATGAGCGGTTTTTGCGGGGACGGGATTACCGCGAGGTTTTGTCGTTGCGAAGGTGGATGTCGGCTTGGGTCTGACAGGATTCGATGTCGTCGTAGTCGATGATTTTTGATTCGGGATGGTGGCAGTCTGGAAATCAATGTCAACATCATCCAACGATCAGCGTTCAACTCACCTTTTTGGACTTCGGTGGTGGCAATCTCGCTGTTTTGGCCAATTCGGGCAAGGAGGAATTCTTCTCCTCTGCAGATGGGTCCGCGCTGACTCGCTCCGCATCTTTCGAAGACACGCCATCGATGGGAGAGTCATTCGGTAGATGCGAAAATAACTCGTCTGGTGATAAATTCATTGGATGTGATTTCGCTTTCGACGTGTCATTACACGCTTTAGAGCGAGGTGTCGACTCCTGAGTATCGTTTGACTCGCTATCGATTGATGCACCCACACGGGGCGTGGCAGCGCCATGAAAGGGTCCTCGATTCATCTCGGAGGCAGGGATTGCTTTTAGCATTCTCGAGGCCATCTGGGTGGCGCTGGGGGTCTGTATATTGGACCGCGTGGTTGGTAGAAGAAATTTCGCAGTGCTTCGAGCCCCTGCGGCCAGCATTGGCACTGGAACTACCGATGTCGCCTGCGGATCCCCCAGAGTCGGTGGCGCGTCAACCACGCTACGTGGAGCCACAGGGGAGACCATCATCGAGGTTGCACCACCAAAAAAGTCGGCGGAGTCGCCATGAAGTAGATCATCGCCAGAATCGGCTGGTATTTGGAAGGAAAACGACACGTCGGATAGGTCTGGTAGATGGCGCAAACTGAGGTCTGAGCCGGGCATGGTGGTCGAAGGTAGAACCTTATGAAGTGAAATGAGCGGGAGATAGGTTTTTGGGTCCTATCGAAACGAACTTGGCCGGATTCGACGCAAAGCGCTCGCGGATGATGAGGGAGAAGAGTGACGGAGTCACTGTGACATGCGCGTTGGTCAACATCACGTGGTACTGTCACTCACTTTTCTCAGAGTCACGAGAGCTGCCACATAAACAAACACTTTGCAAACAGTGGTTGAACAGGATTCAAACGTGAGTCAAGAATATCGTCCAGTAGAGCTCAATCCTGTCAATTTAGAGCTTCTATTTGGCCACCTGCGCCGTGACCACCGGCATAAAAAAAAATCTGTTTTTTTATCTTGGATTCCCGTTTGAATCCACGTCGCGTCACAGGGCTAGCTGATAAGTACCTGCTCAACTCATGGAACGCACTGGACGATGTTGTTCCTACGCGCAATGTGTTTTCTTTTTCTTGCTACGTGCTATTCGGAAGACTCCGGGTAAACCTCGAACAGATTACACGCCTTGACACAAATTACCAACTTGTCCAAACTGAAATCTCGATACACCCCACCTCCCTTCCCGGCCGATTTCTTCGCGCGCGCTCAAGATCGGGACTATGTACCTAACTTACTCAATAACACTCTAAACGTTTGTGTACTTGACACCGGCTATCGAGAATCCCGAAGTCCGCTGATAAATCCATGCAAATTCGGCATTTCCCTGAATTGAATTGAGAAAAGGCAGATGCCGAAGGCTGACAGAACAGCGCAGTAGTCTTTAACATTCTTTTTTCTCCCTTCGTTCTTGTCTTCAACGTGTGTGTGGTGTGGCGGGCGTAGTAGGTACCGGTACAACTTTACATAAATTGCAATCAGCGAATAAACTTGGAACCGGAAGCATTCGCGGGAGGCGCGTGCGTCAGCTCGATGAGAAAGTTGATAGCATACTGTAGAGTATAGCATGCGGGTGATACCGCTGCTGGGGTATTGTGGGGTCGAAGAAGCTTAGAGTTTCGAAGGTTGGGCAAAGCTTAAGCTTGGGTGCTGATCGGGAAGGATATATCCTGAGGCAGAACTGCGGACGAGCTGTCCTTGAGGTTACCTGTTCAAATTCTATGCGTATGGATCCGATGAGTACGCTGAATTCCAACAAAACCTTCAACATGGTCTTGCAGCACAGCAAGAGGCGGATCACATTGCCTCTTTCGAACCGTAAGCAGGGGCAGCGAGGTAAATTGAGTAAGTGCAAGATACGTAGGACAGAAGAACAAGACACAGCTCTAGGCAAACTCCAGGGGATGAGCATCGCTCTGACTGATTACAATATCGACATTCCCCAGATCGCTTTCGGCCGCCGCCGCTAGCTCTGCCTTCAATTTCGTCGCAAGGGTCGGGAGGTATCCACGCTCGGTGTTCGTGTGCCCGCCTGCGAACGCGTTCCCGCTCAGCTTGAAATCGTATATATATAATCTAGACCAAAACAAGGATAGCTTACACAGAATGACGTGCGTCCCAGCGGCTACAGCCGCGAGAATCTCGTGCTGTAAGGGAGGAAAAATGATTCTTTGAGAATTCGTAATGACTCGGGAGACGCAACGTACATGAGATAACTCGCCCGTAAACCAGACATCAGCTGGCTTGTCCATCTCACTGAACACAGACCCTCCAGAACCCGCACAGATAGCCACGCTGCTGACGAGGCGATCCGGTTTCACGGGCGAATACCCCACCTGAACTGTGAACCGAGTGAATGAATTGAATTAGAAACAGTAGCCAAGTCACATCAGCCGGCAATGCCCGGCGGACGAACCTTGCGACAGACTAAGATTTTTCTTGATTCGGCCCACAAGCACCTCCATCGAGATGGGCGGGTCAAACGTCACACGGCGCCCGTCCCCACCCAAGGACCAGGATTCTGTTTTCCACTTCAAGGCGATTTGTTGTTCTACATCACCACCGATGCAAGTGGTCAGCCATTCGTTGATGCCGCCGAAGACGCCATCGAGCGCGCTATGGGGACTGTACACCGAGATCCCAGCAGCAGCACAGCGAAGCAAAGTTCCTTGCAGCGGATTACCCAGCGTCAACGATTTCAAGCCACGGAAAATCGGTGGGTGGTAAGAAACGATCATGGACGCGCCGCTTGCAATAGCTTCGTCGCAGACAGCGGGTGTGATGCTAAGGAAACAAATTCGCGCATTAATCGTCGGTAAACTCCGTAGCATATCGTCAAAAAACCAACTCGATGGTGAGGAGCACACGATTCGCAGCTGCGCTGGCATTTTTGACGGGCGATTCTGGCAAATGGCAACAATCAGGTGGGGTGAGTGGCGGTTCTGCTGGGATTTCTGGAACAGTAAAGAGAACCTAGAATGAGCCCGATCTTTTCGGGCCCAGTTTGAACAGTCAGTCAGCGTTCAGACTAAGTGTATACGATATCCTCGAGTCAAAAGGCAGACTTCGAGGCTCTTTCTGACTGACATTGTCCCATGATCCTGCAAGAACAGGTGGTGCGATGCGTCGCATTGCATCACAGATTGATTTCGTCAGAATGCTGCTCGCCATAAGAGCAAAGATGGTTCGAGATTTTGGCGAGGGTGGTGGTTTGAGTTAAGGCCCAGGGTGACTTGTCACTTGTCACCTTTCCCACAATGGAATGATCCGTACTAGTCACCATCACCTCCTCCCCTCCTCCTCATTGTCCGCTGTGTCGTCCGAGAGATTTCGCCACTCCGAACTCAACGTGCTGGCTTGCATTCTTTGAGCTGTATGTGTCCTCGACGCGATACACCAGCCTCTTTCTCGAAGTTTTTCCTTGGGCAGTGACTGGCAAGTTTGAAGTGACTTGGTCCGAGTCGTGGAACTGTGAACACCACGGTGAAGCGCTCGCGCTTGCAAGTGCTCCAAGATTTGGTCCTGCGATGGTCAGTGTCGCTCCTACCTTACCTGGCAAAATATCGATCATCTCCAAACCCAATTTGCAAACGAAGACGAATGCCGATTGGCAGAAAATTCGGCAACATTCGCCAGAACTCAAGGTCTAGCTCTGTTGCGTCACTGATGAGATTGCCCTCGGACCTTCAAGCTTCGAGACCTCGTTCGTCTGCCCACTATCTCGCGTCGGCCACGTTGGAAGCTTTTTCTTTCCAGCCGAGACTCGACCTGTTTTTGCTTACAGACAAAAGTTTTAATGCCTGTGTTGAGTCTTATCTTTTGCCTCTGCCGAACAACTCTCTCGAGCCCTGTCATGATGAAGCCTTTCTCCGGTTGCCTACATCTTACTCGGTGTCCAACCCCCCCACGCTCGCTCCATGGCCGTCAGGAATCATCCTCACGTCCGCCTCCGAGTCATGGTGACAGAATATCGGTCTTCGATGACGATTCGAAAGTAGCTCCCTCCAAAACTGACATTCTCCGAGTAGTTCAAGAAGTCGTTGTGGTGCACTCGTGGTTTTGCTACACACGCCTACCCCAACTCGGATTGCTCAATTTTCCTCCGCTCAAGTTTGAAAGAATAATGTGAATATTGAGTGAGGTTCGTGAACTGTAAAATTATGACGTCGACACCGCTCAAATTCTTCTTTCGACCGCTCGATCTAGATTGATTCTATGCGCCGTGGTCCTTCGCGCTATCTACTGACTGGATTTCGCCAAAGTGTCGGTAACAAGAACATGGGGTTGAGAATAAAGCGACTCCACTTGGTCAGTCTCTCATCCATCCGTCGTGGGCAACTGTTGAAGCTCAATTCATCACGCTCAACTTAGCAAATACAAATCTCGCGGAATCCGCCGAATCAACTTCGAGTTGCTGCACATGTTCGAGTTGAACGGGTGCAGTTCTCATCGACTCATGTATGTGCCTTCTACACTCGCATGTTCCGCGCCCAATAGATACCCAACGCCTCATCAACAGGCAGCACGATCGTCAACTTTTGTGAAACAGAACGCGAACAACTCGCACTTTTCGACGCCACCATGGCTCAGTGTCAAGTTCCACCAATTTATTCCGTACCTCTTTCTCCTCCGACAAGTTTCACTCCCCGACGGTGACGGTGGGCAAAGCTTGGATCTATATTTGAACCGATATCGGGTCGAAGTCCCGATTTTCTCTCGGCGCAAAACTTTCCTTCCAAGCGACTGGTCATGATATCTTGCCGCTGCCTGTTCGTCTCTTTCCGCCTGCGCCGGAATGCAATCTCCTCGGCCTTGATTCCACCATCCTCCATCTGCGCACACAGACACTCGAAATAGCCACCAAGCGCATAAGCCTCTGTACTCAATATGGGCCTTCCGGTCCTTATCATTCGTTCACGCCACAAATCAATCTCTGCACCACTACATCCACTCATGCTTGACCCGATCTTCCCTCCGCCGACTTGACATTTCGCCAATCGCTGAACAGAAGTTATGCAATATATTTCAGAGAAGATACCCCAGTGTACGTAAAGCACCTTCCTTCCACCCACTCAGGGCGTCGCGGGGTTCAAATGCGAGTGCAATCGGGACATGTACGTGACTGGTCCTTCGGGCTGTGAATACGGTAATCAATGAGGAGCTGGTCGGAAGCCACCCTGCTTTACGTTGTTTTGTCTGTGTCGGAGCAACTCGCAGAACTTTGTTCTTATCACCTTTGAGGTCGGCGTTTTGATATTCGGACCTCACTTGCTGAGATCTTTTGTAGGAAAGCCGTATATGCAGCCTAGGGCTTCATGCGACCCCCGGAAAATTACCGGAGCGCGAAGTCGTTGAATGTGAAATACACAGATATCACAACCGGTATTTTGCATTCAATTTCGCCCATTTGTTCCGTAAAGTAGGTTGAAAGCCAATCTCAAGATTCGGACCACTCGTCCCGGTGCTACTGAGTAGTAATACTCACCGCTATGTACGGAAGCTGTTCCAGATACAACAACTCTGGGCATCGGTGCGGTATTCTTAGTGTCGCATCTGCCTAGTATTTCCGAGTGGTGATTACTTTTTACCCGACCACTCGCCAGCTCATTGAATTATTGCAGGTAGTAACACTGTATGCGGGTGCGGGATCTTCGGCTTTCTTACTCATTCATGCATCATGGGTCAAGCAACGCCGCGATGTGGCCGAATTTCAGCTTGGATCAAATACAACTTAAACCACGAGATCAAGGTAAGCAACATCTCACCAAGCTCTCCCAGGAAAAACTCTATCTATTTATTTAGATCTGCACCTACTCAACCCATGTTCCCATTCCTTACTCTCGGTCCGGTATACGCCTTGTGGAATTCCATACTAGGCAAGTTAGTTCAAGAACCTTGCGCGCTTGACGCCGTTCATTTCCGTGTTTATCTGAATCTCAACAACTTAAATTCTGCTATGCGAGACCCTCGGGCGGCATCCACTGGCTACTGTTTAAGGCGTTCTGAGCGGACGTTTCGCATCATGCCCGAATCGGACTCGATAACCCACTATCCTATTGCTCTTATTCCGCGTCGGCATTGTTTTCGGTACTTCTCAAGTGTTATCCACGTCTTTCTCCAGGGTCACCCGACGAACTCGACAACTTCCTTGGCTTCCCGAAAATGAAGTGCTTTTCGTGAAGGAACCACGAAGCTAGTAAGCTATTTCATTGCGATGAAAAACTCTATGTTCACGACAAACAGGCGGCACATGGGAACATATCTAAAGTCTCAACTTCAGAGCGAGGCCGACGCCGGCAGACTCGGAAAATGGCGGGATGCTAAGGTCAAGTTCAACTGCTGATTTAAATTCAACGATAACGATGAGGTGTAATTTATTCATCCTTGGTTGCTCTGACATCCTTGCAGTTGATAACTCGGAAACAAGATCCGTGGGGCCAAGCCTAGACCACGCCCGCAATAGCAATCATGGATTTAATTATCGGTTGAACAGGGGATGATTCAATTTCATTTTTGAGGGGTAATCAACTTAGTAAGAGACAGTTGTGGGTCCAAACAACGGCGTCCGGGTCCGAGAGCTAATCACCGGGTTTGTTATTGTAGGAGGTTTTCGATTCCAATTGGTTTGAAATTCCGGACACCTTGAAATACCTCATATTGACTCGAATTCCACTGCCAGAGGGCGATTTAGGACGATGGAGTATGTTGGAAACTCGAAGGAAGTACCAGTCACAGAACCAAAAGCCACAGGCGCGTATCTCTTCCACTGCATTGCAACGGCAAACTCGCTGCTGGAGTGTTGGGTTCGAAGCTCTAAAACCCATATCCATCGTAAGCGAAAGATTCGACGCCTCGTTTTACAGAAATCAGGGCCGGTTAGTGAACGGTCAGGGGATCTTCTGCCTGGAAGACTTACACGAAGCTTTGACAGGAGTGAACGCGTTTTTAATGTTCCTTGCTGCCTGACATCCAGGGGGTCATCGTGACAGACGACATTTTTGGCCCAATTAAAAGCTGCATGCCAAGGGGAATTATGCCCTCGTTCGTTCCTCCGCACCCAACCATGGCCGGCTTCTCCGTCTTCGCGTGCATTGCTTTGCTCAGTGCGTTGCTACTCGTACAAGTCAACTGCGCGATAGTCAGTGGAAGGACCAACGCCGAGCGAATGAGCTTAGGACTACCGCCTGCCCCGCCGAAGCGTTTGTACGCACCGACGCGAGTCCGGCGGCTTGAGCCTGCAGTTCCGTCCCCTACCCTCTGGTTCGTCTTCATGCCTCGCCGTGTCTAGTATCATCTTCTCAATTCATTGTGAATCAGCTCTCAAATCGGCTCAAGGGACATGGCTATCGAATTGCGCAAATACGGCGATGGCACCCGTCTTGGGTTCATTGGGAAAAGCACGTAAGTTGCATTGTCCATATTCATTTGTTACATGTTTGATGTTAATTTTGTTCAGGTATTATAACACGGTGTACAACAATTTTGGCGGTACCACTGGGCAATCTCGGGGCATGCTGTGGAATGTGGAACAAATTTACTATAAGAATACATACAGGGCTATCACCGTTGCCGGAAATGCACCTCATGCGTTTTGTGCGGCGTCGAACGACGAGTCCACACAAGATCTGTACGCCCCTAACAAGTGAGTCCTCTATTCCTTATGTAACTTATCTGTTGAGTCTAATTGCTCACCCGCTCTTAGTTTCTTATACAACGGTATGATTTCGCTATCAAACACGTATTTTCATCCAATGATACTATTCGTTGCATAGTCGACTGCACCCAATCTGGAGGCGTCACTCAACGTAGAAATGTGAGTCGTGTTCTTTTGAACCTACGTTATCCCGATTCTCATGTGCTTCTTCCTGACAGTACAAATGGCTTGCTACAGGCGAGATATCGCTTCAATGGACTGATGTGAACGGCTGTAAGTTGTAAATTCGATCTTTGCCCGGTCAATTGCACATACATCTCTGCTTTTCGCCCACGTTCCTTCCTGGGGCATTTAATCGATCCCCCTCGCACCGTGACTCTATACTTTTTGCGTCTTCTCCACATTTCATTTAAATACCTAGCGACTAACGTCCCGCAGACGATATATTTCCAATCCCGTACTACAACACCCAAAACAAACTCTTTCGCTGGTATGCACCCGGTGCTGTGCCGCCAAGTAACCTCATACCGGCGGTGAGTTCATTTTTATGCATTCCTGCTCGTGTTAAAAGCGTATCGTTTGTCAGTATCTCAAGTGGTCATGTGTTGCGGGTTAGATTGACCTTTCGACACGTCGGGCTAGCTCGTCCTTCTACGCAAGCCCATAGATTCAGCTTCTACACAACTTCGCGCTTCAAAACTATTCACGATACTTATTTATTGCATTCGTTCGGACTGTTAATCATACATAATTACTTAGATGCCGGTCTCATGCCATCTTACGATACTGCAAACAGACTACACGTTGGGGGTTTATTGCGAGATTTACATATGTTCAGTTTTTTTGGGATATTTCAACGAGATCAAAATGATTCGGCAGTTGCCGATCCGACTTGTTTTCTCCCACAATGATGTCTGACTCGAATCCTATCGCA
This sequence comes from Favolaschia claudopus, assembly GCA_037176885.1. Classification (NCBI taxonomy): domain Eukaryota; kingdom Fungi; phylum Basidiomycota; class Agaricomycetes; order Agaricales; family Mycenaceae; genus Favolaschia; species Favolaschia claudopus. The sequence goes on along the minus strand of JAWWNJ010000149.1, from coordinate 53,067 downwards.
GCTTTGCTATTGCCGTTCGAGCTGGTGTCCGCGATATTCATCCTCTGTCTCCCCCTCCGTCGCCGCGTCAAACCACATCCGAATCGGACGCCTTTGAATCTAGCCAGTGTCTGTGCACAATGGCGTGCAGTCGCGCTCGCAATCCCGGAACTCTGGACTTCCATCTACTTGACCTTCAGCGGTCAAGACGCGTATGATGGCATACCTGTCCTCTTTGGCTGCATAGAGTCCATCGATTTGGAGGATCATGCTGCTGCTCTCATGGATCTGTGGTTCACTCGGGCGGCGGGCCATCCAATTTCGATTTCTCTGACTTGCGCAAAGCACCACTCGTTGCCGAAGCGCGTACTGGAGACTCTGGTCAAGTATCGCGATCAGTGGGGGCGCATTGAATTGCGGGTTAGTTCGTCGGACTTCCTCGCATTCAACGAAGTCACCGGTCCCTTTTCTTCGCTAACCAGTCTGCGCATCGAGGTGATTGACTTTCTCCCGAGGTCCCCTCTCCTCGCAGTCAGTGCCTTGGAGACCTCTGAGAGGTTGACCTCGTACGAGCTCAGCGACGGAGGTAACAATCCAGTGACACCTGATACCCTCGTCCGAGTTCCTCGTACTCTCGTGGCAGCGAAAATCTCCTGCCAGCAGAGTTTCGCGTGGAGTCAAAATGGATTCGGGGCCATGGATATTGGTGGCTTCTTTTCACCCCTACTCGAACATTTGCACCACCTTCGGCACCTAGATGTGTCGATAGGACATCACGGTCCACGGCCGGATGCTAAAAGGTTGCATGCATCCCTGATCACTCTGCGCCTTGGTCACGACAATCTTTTGCCATTCCTTTCTATCCCTACCCTCCAGCATCTACACACTTATCTGACATCAGCGATCTACTTGATGTCGTTCATCCAACATTCGCAGTGCCGACTCATCTCTCTCAGTGTATCCCTATATTGGCTGACGAAGGGGGCCTGGGTTTCATGCCTCGCTGCCCTACCAGAGCTGGAAACTCTGTTGATTACCGTGATCGATCACTCTGCGGTACAGCGCTGCGAAGTCCTGCTCGACGACCCGGAGCTCGTTCCCCGCTTGCGCAGTCTGGTACTTAAGGAAGAATATACTCTTGTTCCTCGTTTCGATCAATGGCTTGCGCTGTTGGGATCCCGTAGTGGGATTCGCCATGCGCTTCTTCATGTATGGCCACGACACGCGCATGAACGGCGATGCATGTCGCCGGCGCCTCCAGAAGTCGAGTCGGGGTTAGAAAGACTAGCGAGGGGTGGAATGGATGTTCGGCTCATAACGCCGAGATACCAATATCCTTGGAATGCGGAGGAGCTGGATCCTGTTGGCGATCTAGGTTTGTTCGCTTCTGATTCTATGTGGATGCAGATACTGAAAGACCTTCTGACCACGCAGACCCGAAACCTGACGGACCCTTGTTGGATTTGCGACCATACCATTTTTCACCTTTCTGAATTACTCGTTAATGCATTTTATTTCTGGTTATATTACTTTTTTTTTGCTTGGTTCGTGTGGTACTATCCTGTGAGGCCGAGCTGAGGGACGCGCATAAAACTCTAACTAACCGGCGTGTTAAAATATTCACGTGATCGTGTCTGTGACAAGTAACGTGTTACTCTCCACCTCATTGTCGTCGCCGTCGTCGCCAGCGAAGAGAGCCTTCGTCTTATCCGACTTGCATCGATCATATTCAGGTAAAACAGCCTGGAGCTCTCGGCCCGCATTTGATTCAGACAATACCAGCAGTTTCTGGAGGAGTTTGCCGCCAATCTTCTACGTAGACTCAGGATGTACCTGGGCCTCACTACGCTTGACCTCGAGCCTGGACTGCGTACGATGTCTCGCAAATTTACAGCAAAACCTTCGTTCGACGGCGGAACGCTCACGTAGCGTTGTATGGTGTGGTGAGTGCTTTTTGAAGTAGCCTTGGAGAACGGACACTCATTGGGATTCAGGATGTTGTCGAATACCTCACAACGTCAGGGATCCTCTTGTGTGGTTTGAAAGAGAATTGTACTCGGCGCGGAGTGAGCTGCTTCGATTTCTCACTGGGGAGACCCATGAAATCGACCGAGCGCAGTTCTCCCAGTAAGAGGCATGGCAGCCATCTCGGTGTGTATGTGGTGAGGCGGCGTCGGTGAGTGCATTTCTCTTCCCCATTTTCTCCCCTCGCTGACGATGATGTGGGCGGTCATCCAGCGACTCCATTGTATGCACCATGGACCTCCGGAAGCTTGCCTCATCGACTCTCCATGTAGACCGCTGCGTACCTTCCGACGTCTCGATTGCGCTCTCTTTGGAGGTATGCCTTTGCTCCTCTCGCACGCTACGATTCAAGAACTGGATACCCAGGTCGTTCTGGCTGGATCCGCCCTACTGGATCTCTCGCTCGAGCGGGCGTCGCTGGGGCGGTATACCGTCCTGCTTGAACCAATCGAGACGCAGCATCCACCTGGTACCGCCAAGCCCCCTCTTTTCTTGCCATTGGGTCGACCCAGACGACGCGGCGGACTTGATTCTCCGGCTCCAACCTCTGAACCGCTCGCGGCCTTGACGATTGCCCCTCGACGCTCCTCGTCCGCAACGAGTTACGAGAGTCCCAGCGCTCTCCGCATCTTGTCATTCCTGGTGTATGTCTCTTCGCGGAGGCGGCTTCCACCACTGTCATGTCACTGCGATAATGATACGCCGGACGATTCATCGCCGTTCCTTCGTCTAGTTACGAGCCGGTAGGTATGTCTGTGTGTTCGTCGTTCTCGTTGGTCGCTCACCGACGAGCTTTGATACAGTGATTTCTGGGAACGACGGGCTGTTTGGTCTTCCCAATGCGACATGACCCTCTTCTCCTCACGGACCCCAGGGCCATCACCTTCGTCATCTCTGCAATCCGCGCTTTCTCCCCGCGCTCTTGTCTGTCACGCTCATGACGAGAATGTCGCGCCGTTGTGGGTCGAGGAGCCAAGGTGTCTTCTTCCCTCATGCCCGGCGTACTGAGCTGGCCGGAGAGCATTTCGTCGTCGTCGGTGTCTACCCCGGATCGCTGTGGAGGCGGCATGTATCGGTGGAGATCTTGACCCTCCCGCTCTGCGCTACAGGTCTCAAGCTCCAAGGCACCGAATGCATTCTCTGGACTGACGTCGCAGGAGTTTGATTACGGTGTCGACTGCTCAGCTCAGCTCGATGCAAAGAATCATACGGTACTTACCTACCTACCACTCGCTTGCCTCATATCTTCCACCCCTCATCCCTATACTACGCCCTCGTTACTTCTGGGACCCTCGATTCTTCCCATTCAGGCCTCCATCCGTCATCCCCCCTCCCATCCGTTCTTGTCTCGCTATGTTACTGTTCTCCGCGTACAGTACATCTACATATTCCTCTGCCTTTGATGATCTCCCGCCGTGCTCTGTCTTCATTCGTTACCCTACTTGTACCCGCGACCTTTCAATACCTACACACACCTTCGGACTCCTCCGCCTTCGTTCGTGGCTGCGCATCTCGCCTCGCCTACTCAGCCATTCTCAGCCTCGCCGCGGCTCATGTGCGTCGTCTTCTTGCTTTCTTGCTGAGTACCTGAATCGAGCCTTCAAGGACAGAAACCACCGGTCGTGCCGTCCGCGTACACTTTGGATGTGTTTCCACCTCGGTCCTCCTCAGCATCGCTCTACGAAGGAACACTGCTCTCGATGGCTGGCGGATGACAGGATGGGGCTCAGATACACGACGAGACATGGGGAGGAGGGAAGACGAATCGACGACGGATCTACTTCGCATTCTGCGATGCATCGATGCTGTCGAGGCTGCGCCAACGACGGAGTGAAGGCGTCGGCGGGGGGAAGCTGCGATGTCGGCGCTGGAGGTATAGGATGTGGGTCCGGCGAGGCAAGGATCTTCGAAGCGAATCGTGAGCCCTTCCTGCTTCATCTTTCCATTTCTTGCCCTCCGCCTGCCTCCTTCGTCACTGTGGGGGTCACGTACCTCTTTCTTGACCTTTGCTCACTGGCAATCCCTCATGCCGTTCGATGTGGCTTTGCGTGCCCATGCCTCCTCTTCGTCTTTTCGTCTGCTTTTCGCCGCAATTGTACTGACTCGCTCGTTCTCAGATGATCCTTGGCCTCTAGTCGGTTGAGCGTCATTCGGTTATGTGCCATCTCATGCGGCCCATAGTCGCTCTGGTGACTCGGTGGCCCTAAGGCGCGCGTCCAGCTCATGGAGATCGAGGAAGTCGGGGCGCTGCGTGGTGGCGCACAAGCAGATTTGTGTACGACTATCGCGATTCGGAGTTCGCTGGGTTCTGCGGGATGCAAGCCAAGTGCGTTTCTGGCATGCCGATTCAAAGTAAAGACCACACGCGATTGCCCTCGGCCAGCACCAAACGAGCTCAGCGCCTCGTAGCTCAATATTGCGGCTGCAGCAAGCGGGGCGGAGCAGGGATGGAACCCATGGGAAGCGTTTTCACACGGGGAGCGAGCATTCTTTCGCAGAGATTATGGAAGGGACGTCAGGAAACATGTTTTGGTGGAAATCGGGGGCGCCAAAGTCGGTGGCAATCAAGGGCGAACGCTGCCGTCTGGGACTCGTAAAATCGGGTTTTAGCGATTGAATAAGTGACGCTGTTGGAGGTGTCAATGTCCTCTGCATTGCAGTTGTTCTCGAGATTGTCGTCTGCAGCGGGTGAGGCCTAGGGATCAACCTCATCATCCTCGTCCTCCTCTTCTTCAGCATCATCCGACGGGTTCTTTCATCGCCAGCAAGTTTACGGAAAAAGCGGTCGTTGAGTCCTACGAGAAGTACGTCAAGAATGTCGAGAAGTAGAGCTCGATGAAGCCCTCGGTCGTCGAGAACATCCGCAAGAAATGGTACCGGCGTGCTTCGTGAGTTTATTGCCCGCCTAGTGACGCGTCTTCTAACACGAGCTTCAGGGAAACGTTGACCTCTGAAGTAATTAATGACAACGAATCGAGTCAACGATGCCCAGGAGGAAGCTCTTCGAGCCGAATTGGAAGAAAGGACAGGCGATATGGACAGCGAGGCCGAGGGCGGGGACGATAAGGATGACGAGGCCGACCATGAATCTTCGTTGCCTTTCTGAGGTTTATAGGTGTCTTAGGTCTCGTGGCTGCCGGTATAAATCTCGACCCCCCGCTGACACCCTTTCATTCTCTCTTCGTTCTCGTCTACCATGTACAAGTTCATTGAGCGGCGCCGCGACAAGCAACGTGCCGTTCCCATGCAAGTCCTCGCCCTCGGTTTCTCGCGCACAGGGACGACATGTAAGCTCCCCTGATACTCCACTTACCTCTCACCCTGATCTCTTGAACTTCCTCTAGCGATGCGCATCGCCCTCAAAAAACTTGGCTACAACGAGACGAACCACGGCTTCGACGTCTGGGCCAACCCGCTCGAGATGGAGATGTGGACGGAGGCGATCAACGCCAAGTTCTACGGGAAGGGCAAGCTATACGGACGCGCCGAGTGGGACCAGCTGTTGGGGGACTACATGGTGAGTTTCGCTATGCTCTCTTGCCGCTTCTCTATGGGCTTTTTTGACCCACGCCTAGGCTGTCACCGATATGCCGCACATCCTATTCGCAAAAGAGCTCATCGAGGCGTACCCTGAGGCCAAAGTCATCCTCACGACTCGCAACGTCGATAGCTGGTGGAAATCGTATCACGACACCATCGGCAGCGCGCTTAACAGTTTAATCCGCGACATCACCGTCCGCTTCGACACTACAAACGCTAGGAAGGCGCGCGAATTCTGGCATCTCGCGTCCCTGGCCATGTTCGGCACCACCAACGTCACGGAAGAGGTCGCCAAAAAGCGGTATCTTGAGTACTACGATGAAGTCCGCAGCTTCGTTCCCGCCGACCGACTACTCGAGTATCGTGTTGGCGAGGGCTGGGAGAGTTTGTGTCAGTTCCTCGAGAAGGGTGTACCCACCGAGCCCTTCCCGAAGACGAACGATACCAAGACCTTCCAGAACCACATGAAGCGGCTAACCGTTTCAGTTTGGGGTCGGTTAGTGAGGCAGCTTGCGATGCCGGCGTTTTTGGTGTGCTGCGCCTGCTTTGCATTTTACTATGCTGGTGGAATCAGGATATTCATTTGATCTGCCTTTTCGATTTAATACTGGTTGGTGTTGAGCTCTGTTAGCGAAATTTCAGAAACCCTGTCTCCTGAATAATTGCTGTGGATGATCATTATTTTCACAGTTAGCATACTTACCCTTTGCGTTGGTTTGAGCGCTGCGCGAGGCCCGGGGCATATTTTGATATTGATGGTAGCACATGATTGCGACAGAGATGTAAAGAATGCGCTCACAGCTTGCCTGGCTTTGCAGTGAGAGTAGTACCGAGCAATAAGGGCGGGGCGCCGAATGAGCAGACGGTTATCCACCGCGCTCGTAGCGAGAATTCCGAGTAAGGTGTGCTTCTAGGAAGGTGTAGTCTAAGCCTTCGAGTTGTATGCATTTTCCGCCGTTTCAGAATTTCGGTCGAGGTCACTGTCCTGTCCGGGAAGTGTCCCGTTTTGGGCAAACTATCGCCTTTTTGGGCAATTTTCTCACGTCTACTCTTCTCTTCTCTTTCCCCCCATGTCGGAGGGCCAGCCTAACCACGACCCTGCTCTTCAACTACCATTCGAATTGATTTCTTCGATATTCGTTCTCTGCCTGCTCCTCCGTCGACGCGTTCCCCCTCGTCCGGATAGAGCTCCGCCTAATCTGGCTAGCGTGCAGGGACTGCCGTGCAGTGACCATGGGAACTCCGGAGCTGTGGACGTCGATGTTTCTTTAATTTTCAATCAAATCCCTCCGATGCTGCACCGGAGCCCATTGACTCCGCTCAAATGAACTGACGAACCATCGGACTTGCGACCGCCGGCGTACAATTTTCTTCGTTCTGAGCTTCTGAATGATCGCTCCTTGGAATTATGCTTGTCATGTTAGATAATGGGAACAGAATAAGCAAGTAACTACAACCGCTTCGCAGCTCACTTCGAATTTCGTTCCGGGAGAAGACCATCCGCCGTACCAATCGCCGGACGTTTTGAAACAATGAACATCATTTCCCGTTTGTTCTGCAAATTCAGAAAGTTCTGATTTACAGCTCTTCGAATATCCCGGGTTGATAGTTGGCCTCAGTCTTAGTCTCAACACTCAGACCTGCTTCTCTCACGAAATCTTTCAGCGCTTGAACAATGTGCGGCATGGTATCCGGCAATCAGATCAGCTCTTTGTCTTCAAAACTTCGTCTTGATTTTGACCACGTCGACAAATCCAATGCACTCCTCTCTGGACCTCGATAATATCGACAAGATTCCTGAGAATCTGCGTGTGCGCGGACATCTATTGTCTCTTCATGTGTGTACATATCCCTCATCCACTATTTTAGACGTTGGCGATGTCGTTGCTCGATCCACATCCGTCTGCCCAAGACGTGCAGCGGTTTTCGACAATACTCATAGTGTTTTCCGGGTCGGGTCGGGCCGCAAAGCCCGGGCTTGGGTCGGGTCTGTGGCGGTGTAGGGTCGGGTCGGGCTTGAAAACCCGGGCTTGGGTCGCGACCCGGGTCGGGTGTTGCAGAAAATTAAAGCTCAAAGAAAAAGTCAGGAAATGTATGGAGTGGTTGATGTATCGTACCTTTTATGTTTTTGGGTGGAAATTATGACACAGACTTCCAAAATACGCCCGAATACACTGTTTTGAGGTTGCTTTGATGGTACTTCCCAATTTGGTAATAGGCTTGATGGACGTTGGGGGCGGCGTACACGAGTGTTTGACAACACGGCTGTTCGGAACACTTTCTGAACATGATAGGAACTTGATTCGATGTTGCTGGTCACCTTCGGCATCGCAAATCATGCGATTTGAATTACCTGCCGAGGCCCGGGTCGGAGACCCGGGCCGCGGGTCAACGAACATCCCCCGACCCGACCCTCCAGGTCGGGTCGGGTCGGGTCGGGCTTGGGTCGGGTCTAGGGTCTTCGACCCGACCCGGCAAAACACTAAATACTCAGGCAATCCGATACTGTCAGGGCACTCCTTCCTGTAATCTTTCGGCTCCTGGATCCGACACGTATTCCGCAAGCTCAGGAACTGGATGGCCTTTCTGATGATATCCTACACAATATCGAGCTCGCCCATTGGGCCACGATTGGGTTATTCCTACTTCCACGCGGGCCTCTGGAGGCCGGAAGCGATCTTTGGCCTCGTGTCTTGGCGTGGGTCTACTTCTTCTTCACCTACGAAGATTTTCTTCCCGGGGTGATCGACCTCCTGCCTCCAAGAGGACTCTATTGCGGATTCATGTTTTTCTGCTTCAAGTTATGTGAGAATCCGGATTTCAAAGCCATACTTCTGGCTACGAACAAGGCTCCTGTTTTGGCTATGCGCGCTTGGACTACGTACACGAAGTCGGGAGATTACCTGGAGCAGGCTCTGCCGTTCTTCGTGATTCACGACTTCTTAGTGCAGAGCGAATATTCTTCTGTAGAGATCATGGAGGGGACCTACGACGGCACATCTGAGGTCGCTCACTTGGTGATGGTTGTATGTGAACTTGCTGTTCCAGTTTCACGTACTACGAAGATGGGTTCTCGGGCCTTAGAACTGAAGTACATCTCGTTTCTCAGTCGGGCGCTTGAGATTGTGCGGGTCATCGATGTGATTCATGGGCAGGATGAGCTGCCATTCTGTCGGCTATGTCACACTTTCATCCCCCTTGGCTTTGTAGAGCCCATTATCGTTGCGGGGAGACAGCTCAGCCCGCTTTCTCAGTCGAAGGTGACACTGGAGATCCGGATAGTTGTGTGGAACTGCATACTGCTCATCGATGCGCTATGTCAAGGCCCTTCTGGGCATCAAGTCTTGCGAACAGCAATTCAGCACGGCTTGCTTCACATACTCGTTGCTGGTGCGACATGGATTCCTTTGGATGAGGAAATTGGGAATACAATGCGCCGCATTATCCGCGATCTCTTAACGCCAATGACGATCTTTTACCATCTTCTCGTGGATCTCCGCAAAGCGTACGGAGAATTGAAAGATGTCGGTCTTGACACTTTTCCCGAGGATTACCAGATTCGTGAAGCTTGGTCGGGATTTACAGCGGCGTTGCGGGTGCGCCTCAGACATCTAGACCATTTCTGCTCTCCGGAGCCAAGGCATCAAGGACTGTGTGCGAATCCTGAAGTAAGATCTTTTTTCTTCAAGTTCGCTTACTCGATTACTCACAAAATCAACATGAAGTGCGGATGCCTGGTTGACAGAACGGATTTACGACGGTGCTCTGCATGTCATTCAGTACTATACTGCGGGAAAGAGTGTCAAATTGTTCATTGGCGCTCAGGTCATCGTGAAACTTGCTTTAGTAAGCCGCAGAATGCAGCCAAAAGTATGTCTGCAATCGTTTCCCTACATTCCATTCCGGGCCACAGTGACGTTGGTGTATTCAGAGATATCCCATCCACTCACAACGAAAGAACAGAACTTCACTCAATGCGTGATTCAGTGGGACCTTAGGTATCTCGATGCGATGTCACATCTCGCGGTTCAGAAAGTCTTGGCATGGGCCTGTACCGGTATGACCGCTGTGCCGGGTGTTCGGTATGATTACACACGGTTCCCTCCAATGGTGAAGGTATTTGACGCATCTTCGGATGCAGAAAGATTGGGGGTCGTGAATGCGGCGCATATCGAGGTTGGGACGATGAGCTTGCGGCTCGGGACTTCGGAAGTGCTCGACATAAATATTCTGTTGCCGTTGCTGCAGAAGGATAGAAGAGTTGCTGGCGCTTTGAAGCGCCTCGCCGCTCAATTTTTTGTGCAAGGATTGTCTCCAAAGCAGCTAAAGAGCGAGGTCGAGCGAGTCTTGGGCGAGGAGTACTCCTATCTTGAAGTTTGTGGAATTTCTCCGGAAGAGAACGACTCTGGTTGATTGCCCGCTTGAGGAAAGAGCAATCTGAAGATACTCTCACAACGTGGATCTGGCTCCGTGTCAATAAATTCGGATATATGCACTTATACAGTACGAGGGCGGATAGACTCATACAGTATTGTAAGACGGAAGCCAAAATCATGTGATCGTGCCTGTGACAAGTGACCATTAGTCAGTGTAACACCGTCGTGTTACATCTTGCCCCGGGCCCTCATCAACCCCTCTTACTGCCCTCATCCCACAGTACAACGTCTGTGTGATATCGGAAAAGCACAATCTCCCGGTGCTATCATGAATTAGATCCATGAAATGCTCTCCATGTCATTCACCTTTCATTTTCCATTACAGTTTTTTTTCGATGTCGCCAAGCCGTCGCACCAGTACCAAATCATCGTCGTCCTTCTCATCCTCCACATTTTGTGAAAGCTCAATCTTCCGGTGCTATAATGAATTGGCCAAACTGGAGTGTTCTCCGTGTCACTCAAACGCCCGACTGCCACTATGAAGTTTTTTTCTGCGATATCACACCAAATCTTTGTCGTCCTTCGAGTCGTCGTTCTCCGTTGGTTCTCCGCTTCTGGTTTGCTACGAAGATCGACCGCATTGTTATGGCTCTACTCGTATTTGATCCAACACCAAGAAAATGCCTTACAGATCCCCGAGCAAAGTCGACATTTTCGGACGATTTTGGTAGGCAAGAGTCGTGGAGGGTTTATATGGTAAGCCGGAGTCTCAGTCCTTTCTACTACCTGCCCTCTACTCTTCTTCCTTCGCTTTTTCCAGTGTGCTAATAGATTTGTCTTTTCAGGGAAATGCTTTATATGACTGAGTCGGATCGAGAGTATCGGGAGAAAAGCGCTGTCGACGTCGATAGAGCTTATGCATAGCTCAGTGTCGTTCATCGAGGCCTTCTACATACAGCGCCGCAGTTGGGTATGGATCGGGAGTGATGGTTGGCGCACGGTGAGCCCAATCTATTTCTTTCCAGGCAAAACTAATGAAATTTGAAAAAGCACAGCTGTCTCAATCATCATCCTCCTCCTCCGGGATTGCTGAGACGCTGTCTCGGCCCATCTGGATATAGGCGGGGACGTCGCGCCAATTCGCTTGGAAACGGGCTCGCAAGTCCAGCTGTGTGCGGGATTGGCGCCGCGCGTAAGCGGTGAATCCCTCATTCAATACAGCATCTGAAACCACAGCTTCACGCTGTCCCACCAGCCCTGTCCACCATCCGGCCTTCCATTCGAGGAACTGAAGAACGCGACGCATCTCCTCTTCTAGCAGATCCACCTCCTCCGTCCACCTATGCGCACGGGCTCGCGTCTTTGCCCACTCGACCCGCAATGCCTCCACCATTCCACCTTGCGACTCCTCATTCTCCGACAGCTGTGAAAGCCAGATCCATGACGCCGGACGTGCGTCGGCCTCTCTTCTCTGTTTCTCCTCCGCAAACTGCTCTCTCGTCTGCCCCCGTTTCCTCTTGTACCCGGCCTTGCGCTGCGGATCACTGAAGGTGGCGCGTGGTCGCGGGCGAACGTCGTCGGGCATGAGGACCCGAAGCTGCTGCTGCCAGACGGTCTCCTTCAAAAGCGGCCCCAAGCGCTCCAAGGCCTGTCGCGCAACACGGTACTCCGCAGCGGCTCGGCGGATCTGCTCGTCGGTGCTGGCAATGGCGGTCTTGCCACGGGTGTTAGCGGCGACGCCGCGCTGGAATTCATTCTTGTATTGGTATTGTGCGGTACGGACAAGCAAGAGCCGTCGCAGTTCTTCCAGCGCCGCATGCGCCTGCCCCACGCGCAGCTCAAACTCGTAGTGTGCGTGAGTCTCCTTCACCGCAGTCTGTGGCCGGGTCGTGAGCGCGGAGGGCAGCCACAGCTTGATGCTGGGGGTGGGCAAGGCGGGGGTAGGTTGTAGGCGGGCCGATTGCGTACGAGCTGCATCGTCCGCCGCTCGAATCGAAGAGACGTCTGGCGTGAAAGACTCGCGGATTTTCAGCCACTCCGCTATCTTCCGCCCCAGCTTGTTGGATCGCTCGACTAGCCCAGTCTTCTGGCGATCCGTGGCGTGTGTTTTGAGAAGACCAGCATCGAAAGCTAGCTGTCGTTGCTGAGCCTCCAACTGCATACCCATGTGAATCATCTCATGGGCATGGAGATCGCCTCGCACATCGTCGACGTCATTCTCGACGTCCTGTCTTGCAACCTCCGACGCCAGCCTCAGGCGAATCGCAGCCATGCCCTCATGCTTCTCCGTCAGCTTGAATGGGTTTGGCTTCGACGCGTCCAGCTCCCATGACTCCATCTCCGCCCTCCACTGCGTCACAACCTCCTCCGGCAGCGCTGCCTCCGCTTCCAGCAATGCCAAGCGATGCGATGTCATATTCGGGACCGCCTTCTGTATCTTCTCGAGCAGCGACTTGCCGAGAGCGATTATCTTTTTGTGGTTCCAATCGTTGAAGGCGTCGTCAAGCGTATCGCGCCGTGCGCCCGGTCCCATCTCCTTCGTGCTCGTTGCGAAACCGTTGATATGAGACCAACCTCTCTCCGGCGCCTCTCCGTCTGTTTGGCCAATGAACGGAGTGAGGTTGAAGGAGAATAAGACGTTGCAGTCTTCGATATGTGCGGGGAGGTGGAACTTGGGTATGAGCCAGGTGTAGAAGCGCCGCAGACCGCGCTGCTGTAGCTCAGGACTGTATTTGCTGAGCCGGACCCAGACGTTCTTGAACCATTGACACACGATATCGTAGGAAATGAATAGAAGTAGAATGGCGTCGTAATATTCAAGACTCTTCCACAACAAATAGTCCATATTAATATACCTGCCGATACCGTAAGAAAGATAAGAAAGAACTTGAAAAAAGACGACCATACCTTTCACCCTTCTGAAGATCTCCTACGCCGTTCGGGCGTTTCATGTTATGCCGCGCACAATCGACCGTCCCGATGCCTGACGACGCCGTTCCATACGACTCCCTATTCGGCTCGTCAACAGCATCGTGAGCGACACAGGTACTTTTCTGCAAAAGTATTGATATATATCAATTTCAAGTAAAAGCGTAACGAGCGTACCTCCTGCTCAAGCCCCCAATTCTTATCCAGGTGCTCCATATACTCCCCAACCTTCCCAAAGAACGCGATACCATCGCCCAGCGATGGATCATCGACCTCACTCGACACATCCTTCCGTTTCATGCGAAAATTCGCGTCCAGCGCCAGATACAACGCATAAATGAAGCGCTGTTCTCGCGGTACGTTCATCCACGAGCCATCCAGGGGGAGGTTCTTCCCCGGCTGCGGACAAGCGGGACACAGCAGCGCGCACTCGCCAGCGCGAGTCCCCGCGATCCCGTCGACAGCGTGAGCCCGTCCCGCACGCTTGTACATCTCCAAGTTTCGCCATTGACGTGCGATTCTGAGAAACTCGTTATAGCGTGTCTGATATTGAATCAGGTCGAAGCCGATGCAGCGAGCATGAATTACTTACCCGTGGCTGAAAAACACCGTTATTGTTCGTTTGCCGCGCGAGTTTGTTGTAGAAATGATGAGCAGAGCATTTGGCTTCCAGCGATAGTAAGTGGAAGTCCCGCAGCACGCGGAACGTCGCAGCCGTGGCGGGGTTGGTGGTTGTCGCGGGGTATAGCCGAGCGCGCACGAGTTGGATGTCGTGATCCTCGGCCGACGCGCAGGAGCAGAAATCAAGCCCGACCTCGTGCACCCCGTTCGAGTCAACGATGCAAAAATCGTCGCGCGGATGCTTTCCCACCGCCGCGACTGCCGGCTCCTCCCATTCCCCTTCTCCAGCCACCCCCGATTCATCCTCAGCCGCACCTGTCTCTTCTATGGCGGCCCTCCTCGCGTCCTCCTCCGCCGCCTTAGCTCGTTTCAGCAAAGTTCCCGGACAAACCCCATTCCTCCCGTGGCCCAACTGAATTCGAAGTCCCAGAGACTTCAGGGTCACCGGCTCGAAGAACTCATCCTCCTTCCAAATCTGTGTGGACACTTTAGAAGATTTGATAACGCGAGGACGCGACAAAATACCTCAATACGGTGCAGTGGATTGTCTTTATGTTCCAACACCAAACAAGACTTGCAAAACAAGGCGTCCGTGAAACAGTCTTTGCAGCGGAACACGGCTTCCTCCGCTGCTCTCGTACAACCAGCACACTTAGTCTGATAACGATGGTCTCCACGCCCCTCAAGGCGCAGTAACTCGTCTAGGTAGCGCATACGCCGATCACGAAGCCATTGCGCCATGGGACGGTCCTAGATGGTGCCATTCGTTTCAAAATTTGAAAACAGAAAAAAGAAAAAGCAAAACGTACCGATTCGCGTTGCTTTCTTCGCGGTGGGTCCACTGGATGTCCCTCGTCGAAAGCGAAGGACTCTTCGCCAGCAAACGGAAATGCTGCTGAAGGTACGCCCTCATCCCCCATATCCAGCTCCATCGGCGACGAGAAATCATGGTCGTCAGGCCTCAACAGATCCCGTTCCCGCGGTCGTCGTTTGGAAGGGGAGGCGGCGACAGCTACCTGAGACGTGGCAACAACGGTCCGCCCGTGTGCGTCGGTACGAATTGCGCGATGAAATAGACCCTCTTCACGCGCGCGGGGTAGGTCATCGTGCTCCCCGTCGCTGTCGCTGTCGGAGGCAACGGTGGTTTGAAAGCTTCCGATTTTCTTCTTTCGAGTCATAGGCGTTGGTTGGGAGCAGACGAAAAAACGGGGGGAAACAGCTTGTTGCGTATGGAAACAGGGCGATGCCCTTACAAATTGACGCGTGATCCTACATCAATCTATCAGCTGTTTCACGAGGCAGAGCCGCCGCCCCATGAGTCAGAGGCAGAGCCGCCCCAAGCCGGCGAGCCCCACCCGCCTCCACCGCCCCAGGCGGGCGATGACGAACCGCTAGCTGCGGGCGACACGGACCCCCACCCCACCGGACCATTCCCCCATCCACCACCGCTGCTGTCCACCTCCCATCCTCCACCCCAAGAAGTCGACGCGGAAGGCGCGACAGACGAAGGCGACGCGGCAGACGCGACGGACGAAGCCGACGTGTTCGAGAACGACGCAGCCGACCAGGAATCCAAGGCAGCCCACGCCGCTGCATCGTAGGCGGCGTCGGCTATAATTCAAAGGAATGTATCAGCAATCATACGACAATAAATGTCAGAAAGCACACACCTTGAGAGACACCCAATGGGAGCCCCCAACGAGAAATCGGCGGTCCAGGCGCGCGACGCCCACGACGATCGCGGGTTTGCGGCCGCTGAAACGACCGAGTGGGGGGATTGACACGCAGAGTACGAAGACCTGGAAAACGAGAGAAAAAGGTCAGTCAATTACAAAGTTTCTCAGTAAGAGACCGTACGACGACGCGGAGGCATGAAAGCGAGGAGGGAAGAGAGAACGCCAAGGCAGATCTTGATGAATCACCGAGAGATGGCGGATAGGAAAAATTCCGCCATGCGGTATCACATGGGGACGATTATCGGAGATCAAGGTCCAAGGAGGCTCCTACCCAGCGTAAAACGCTTGGAGAAGTAAAAGAGGAAGCGCTGGACCCGGCGGGAGGGGGATGTGACGGTTGCCCAAGGAGAACGCCGCAGAAAGAGATTTGGAGGTGGAGGGGAGTAACGACGAAAGAGGAAGCAATGGCGATGACAAACAACCCCCACATCACTACGCCCAAAGCGGCATCTCGGCTAACCTCGACAAATCTTGATTACCTCAATAAGCGCCGAATAGGCGCTGGGTTAGCAACTTCAAAGAGCTCTTCCGGCGTCGTCAACCAAGTTGTATGTTCAAGAAAACATGTAGATTTGCACAGGGGAAACAGCAGACAGATATTGTAGAAGAATATGTTGCCAATCAACATTATCTTGCGAATATTTTGCAGGACAAAAAATAATCAATGTATTTAGTACTCGACACTATGGATATGGCGTAAACACGAGGCGTCAAGAGGTTCAGAAATGTGAGTAGCATCATTAGACAAACCAGCCCAGTACAACATGGAATCTGCAGTACCTATTACAAAATAATCTAGGTCAATGGAACAGCGGCGAACAAATTTACGACGAATCAAAGCAGCCTGTACACCGCCGTATGTTGAGGCGATGACGAGATGGCGGATTGTGGGCATGGTGTTGATGCCCACAATCAACTCGTTCACGCATTCCCCAAAATTCTCCTGGAATTGAAATCGTGCATAATCAGTGGATTATCAAACACAGTGAAAACCCGAACTCACCGCCGGAATGCAAGCCGTCCCCCAAGTCTTGTCCTGGTAGACGATAAGGAGCTTCACCTCGGGCAATAGATCCGGAAGCCCCGGTGTTGCGTTGGCCGCAGCGAGCAACTGGATTAAATGTCCGTCATTTGTTGACGCACAACAAAAAAGAGCCGAAGAATACCTGAGAAATTTGCAATTCAAGAACGACGATAGGAACGATTGATGATTTTAGAAACTCGAGCGAGATTGTTGGACGCCGCGCCTCGTCCCCGCGATGGTACAGAAAACCGACCTGTTCAACAGGACGCGACGGTACGAGCATCAGGAGATCTCCAGGAGGAGCGGAGACATCCCTGAGACGAGGGAGGAGGGTGGAATCGAAGGCGACCAAACCTAGGTCCCCGAACAAAGCCGACTCGATGGACGGCTGTGAGAGCAGGAATTGCATAACTTGATCGTCGGCAGTTGGCGCGTACAGAAAGTCCCGTAGGTGGCCGGGAAAGTGGGGGAGGGGCAGGAAATTGACCGGGTGGAAGATACTCAGAGACCAAAGATTGAAGAGCGTAGAAAAAGCTTCCTCCGCAAGCTCTTTGCGGCATGAGTATGTAGTGCCGGTAAGAGTGAGCTTATGCACCTGGAATATTGGGTCAGAATTGACAGAGGATGAAGTAGCAGTTCACGTACGAAACGCCCCAGATTCCGATTCGACAACAGAGAAGCAAAGAATAGTCGCGTTTGGAGTTCGTCCAATTCCACGTCGCGATACAGCTCGCGTCTGGAGATGGAGGTGAATCGCCGAGACACCAGCGCCGTGGTTGCCTGCGCGCTCGGGCTCAGTATGCTGACAATTTTACGAAGACAAGATTTTGGGAGTAGTGGTATCATGGAGGTCAGCAAGCGTCGAGGAAGACATGAATAAAAAAGCGAAGAGAGAATCAGGTGGAAGAGAAGATCGGTTTGTGATGAGATGATGTGGCAGTGTCGGCTGGCCCAGACTGGGCGGCTGACCTGTTACCCGAAGCCGGAGGACTCAAAAAGGCAATTGATCAATTCTCCCACTATCCCTCATACACAATTACCTCCATAAACTCCTCGTCGTCATCCCCACCATCCCGAGCAAGCAAAGTACGGGCATACTGGCAACAAGCGTCATACGAACAAATCAAAGTCATCCCCTGGAGCATCAGGTTGAGCTCTCTGAGTTGGTTCCGCCACTTCCGCACGTCTCGTTGGAACCTCGTCCTTGTGGAGAGGCCGGTTTCTTCGCGCAATGCTCTGATTTGTGTTAGTCGACAAGCAATCAAGAAGTAAGGAACGAATTGGCAGGCACCTATGAATACGGCTCTGGATCATTCTCTCGAGGATCCGGACTCGCTCCCGAATGCTTTCCCGTTGGCGATACCGACGGATGAATATATCGTCACTTGGGTGCATGTCAGAGGCCACGTTGGCGCCGCAAAATTGGGATACTCACGCATGGGCGTAAACGGACGAATCGGGGAGGGAGTGGGTCGCCATGCGATGAATCGGTGGGTTCGGTATAATCTCTTGGACCACGCATCTGCCACTCTTTAAAGTGAAGTGCATTTATCCCCGAACTGAGTCAACTGACAATGTTTACGAGATAGGAAGACATCTTTCTTTGGTAATTGCGCTTGGACGATTTACGAAAGCAGGAAACTATAGTGGGCAATGTTCTCAGGTACGTGCCCTCGCCTTTCTCTTTTGTTCCTTCCGCTCCGCCAACACACGACGACGACGTGCCCCCCGGTTCTCGTACTGCCAGCGCCAACCACCACCATAGTCATCAAGAGTATCGCGCCGATACCCCGCACCCATCTGCCTAACCGAGGTGATTGACATTTCTGCCCACGCGGCTTCGATCTCCCAAGTACTAACGATTGGAAGCATAGGTCTACGCTTGTCAGTTTCCATCAGATTCGGGGCAAAAAAAACCGACATTTCTGGTTCTCTGGGCTTGAGCGGGGGAAAATTGCCCATGATTAGCGGGGGTTTGAGCGTTTGGATTCTGCGAAGGTCGTCGGTCATTTTATACCGCACTCAGGAATCCTCCATAGAAGAAAATAATAAATATATTTTGTTTGGGGACATGAGCGGTGTGATTAATTGTGGACTACCCGGATTTCATCCGCCCGGCCGAAAAGCATTCCAGAGTCGGTGTTGTCGTCGATAGGAGCGAGCAAAACGTTCTCCCTTGCAATGAAAAGTGTCATTTGGATTGAATGAAACCGGTTTATGGCGATCGTACCCTTCCTGGATGAAATGAAAACCGACCGGGGCAGGTCCAACTTCCTTCTTCTCCGCGCTGCGCTTCCCCTCTCCCTCCTCCAGAATCTGGGCCATAACGCGATACCTTGCGTTCTCTATTTTGGCCCGTTCGTGTTCCGCATACGCCCGCTCCTTGATCTCCCTTCTCTTGGCTTCGTGGCGAGCCAGACTGAGCGGATCCCTGCCAAGAAGCTCGTTCATTCGGTCGACAAACGAGGGGTACTTGCGGGCGTGGAGGTCGGGTTTGACGAGGTCGGATTTCGCCCGGGGCGATGGGTAGGGTACGAAAGTCGGCGGTTTGGAGCGCGGAATCTTGCGAAACGGGTTTGATGGGCGTGTGCTACGTTGGAGATTTTCGCGAGCGAGGCTGACTGCGGTTGGTTTGGGGCGCGCTGGGGGACTGGGGCGAATCCTCAGTTCTTCGATGTATTCTATGATGGTGCGAGCTTTCGACAATCAAGCAAAAGAGACAGAACAAACTTACGAATGTATTTATCGCGGTTTTCTTTCTCTGTCTTGGCCGCTGCGACGGGGTCTTGCGCCTCTAGTTCCAAGCGTTCCTTCGTGAATCTCTCTGCAACGAGTCAGACTCATAATACAGTCAGCGAGAATGTCAATACATGCCTGCTCTGCGGTTGCGCCGTTCCCTAGTCAGGAGCTGAGGGCCCAGAGTCGGACAAATCCCAGCGCGAAAGCGGTCGTTGGCAATCGCCCGTTGGGCGGGGTCGCTCATATCGAAGCTCATGGTGAGAGAGAGCAAAGCGCGAAATCAAGGCATCAAATTTTGCCGGACGTCCAAATGGGGGCACTGCAGCCATGCGGTTGTCGACAGAGCGAAACCAGGAGCGAAACGAAGTTACCGTTGAGTTAATTTGGAGGGCTGAACGGGTTCTGATTCCTCCGCCCTCAATTCATAATGACCAGATTGCGATGAGACGAGCAACTTGAAAGTCAAGCAAGAAAGGTGGAAGTGTACAAGTAGAGTAGGCAAGCAGTTCAAACCACCGGAGACCAGATAGCTGCGAATTCGTCCCGTTGTCAAGTGTAGTCGCAGAAGCGCACTGTGGAGATGCGAGCTGAATGTGGAGGTGAACGTAGACACGAAAAAAGAGAATGTGGGAGCGGATCAATTGATACTTACGGCATAATGGACTTTGCCTCATTCTGCGACCTCCTTGCCAGGAACACTCGTTTGCGTTCGTCCTGCTTCGAGAGTACACTGCTTAACTTGTTCTACTCGAATAATTGACACTCTACTCCGGCAATCTCGACTTTGCGCCGTGTATCACCGCCCTGAAAGTGTTGTCAGCATGCACACCGCAAAACGATGAGGAACAACTGCTTACTCGGTTTCTTCCCTCCTTGTCGCTATGGGGCGGATACTGGGGCTCTTAATAACTCATACTACTCTCAGCTATCTCGAATTTCTGCCGTATATCACCACCCTGAGAGTGTTTTCAGCATGCACACCGCTAACGATGAGGAACAACTGCTTACTCGGTTTCCTCTCTCCTTGTCGATATGTGGCGCATACTGAGGTACCCGTTTGATAAAGAGCTATAGTATCTGTCGTTTAATACGCGTAAAACAGCAACGTTGAGCAATGGTGCACTCATTTTGAGATGTCGACCAACTCCGGAGTGTCGGGCCGGCGGTCCCGGGTCATTCGAGGAATCCCCAAAAACATCCCTCTGGCTCAACCACGGCCGATGAAGGGGGTAGTGTAATTTTTCTTTGGTATGTAATAGACTCTCAAGATGTTTTGTGAAACAATATCTACGCTCTAGGTCCTGGCTCAAGCAAAACGGGCTTTCCATCGTCGACGCCGGGGAGAATCCAACAGTCTGGGTTGCGAACATGTTATGCGGGTCTCTCCAACTGAAATGGCCAGGTAAAGCATGAGTTTTCGATTTCTTAGGGACTCTAACTACTTTGAAACTCAGAACTTCCATCGAAGACTGCAAGTACTCGTGGAGGGAGGCACGACTTGTCGTTCTCAACACTGTCAAGAAACTAACATTTGCGGCACGCTAACATGCTATACAGCGCTGTGAAACTCGATTCACCCGGTGAAATCAGAGTTTTCAATGACCTACTTACTGTGTCTTGCCTTTGAACACAAAAGGTATATGGAACACCGCAATTACTCGTTCAGACAGTGGTCGTCCTTGGGTAGAAATTTGCGTCTTTCAGTGCAACGCAACAAATTTCAAAATTTTTGCCAAATCAGGTGAGACTGATGTCCTGAAAACCGATACCGGGTTAAAATTTTATGGCCTCGAAGAATCTCGCTTACTTCCTCTCAACGATTCGCAAAACGGTTGCCGAGGTGAAAACCAATATAAATGCCATTTTTATATCTCTCTGAACCAAGCCAGATTCGCCTCAAGAATAAGATGCGACGTGTACAATGTATATTCAAACTCGTCTACGCAAAAGTTCTATACTGTGGGTCATTAGCTTGAACATTTGGTGCCTTTCTATGTTCATTAACAGCAGATGTTGTCCCGCCGCCTCCAGCACTGTCACCAATGTAAGTATTACATTATGAGGTCCTGGAAGTGCTAATTTGACTTTCCGGATGAGCCGCGGTCTTACCGTATAGCACAGAATGGGAAACGGTCATCGCGACCTGAGGGTGATTAGTCCGTATAAGGCAGGAGGCGCGAACTGTCACAGTGTGACCTATGTTCCCCGCACGCTTTTCTTGCAAGTATGTTTGATACAGTTCAAGGGTATGAATAATTCACGTTGCAGGCTGTGTGGATGTATGATTCTGACTCGCCGCAGCTTTACCGAAACTCACAATACACCTGGTACCGAAGAAAATCGAGAAATTGTGAGTTCCTTCCTGTTGGACCGACCAACATGTTGCCTTATTTTGCTCTGGAATGCAGCTACAGGTTATATATCTCGTATATAGGTGGGTTTCCTCTTTGTCTTCAACCTGCGAGAGGCATTAAGCGCCAGACCGTGAAAGGTTTGCGATCGAGCGTTCTGCATCCCATTTCGCATCAACATAGCCACCCCAGACCTCTTTCTTACCATCACAACCACGACGATGGCGCCTACAAGAAAAGTGGCGAAGGACCCAAGGTATTCTGCTTTCCTCCTGCATCTCAAATGTATGTAATATCATATCCAGTGTCGCAGCCCAAGCCCAAAGAGTAGCCTCCGCAACTTATTATCAGAAGAAGTAAATCCAGGTCGTATTGACACTTATATATATTTAATGCTTCATCCAGTGCGGACGTCATTCGAGAAAAGAGACGAATTCAAATGGCGGAAAAGCGGTTAGCCCTGAAATCTCCCTACAAGGAACACATGAGGAACAACCTTTCTTAGTGCGCAAATCAAAGCCAAGCGTCGCAAATCGGACAAGCCCAGGCAACCACCCAAAAAAAACCTCAAGTCCGCTCCACTTGAACCCCCGTTTCCGCAGATTCCGTCTCCCCGCATCTTGGCCGAAGCTGAAAGTGATGCTTCGGACGCATTGTTGACGATGGCACGACAACCGGCGCAACAGCCGGTATCGCCTCCCGCATCCCCGGATCCTCGGATGAGGTGAGTTTGCGGCTCATCCTGATGTCAGGAACAAAATTGACTCCTCCCAGAGCAAACGAACCTTTTGATGAAGAGTATGACTTGATTGCTCGAGCGAAGTTAGTATTAATGTCCCCATAGCGAGCGGGACATCGATTCAGAGGACTCTGACGATGCGGAGGCAGGCCACAGGTGCGACAAGACTAACTTAAAGAGATGATTTTCGCTTACTTATCATATGCTTTCACAGGACGATCTCCGAAGTTGCGGATGCGATGGCCTGTCAGGGAAGATCAATCGAAGTGGGAGAAGATGAAAATATGTTCCTCATGCATGGCGGATTACGGACACCAGAACGGGAGCGTTCATTGTCGTTGGTTTTTTTGCTCGTCGTTTGACTCTACCCCTGCTAACAGTCTCTTACTAGCACTCGACTTCCACCGCAAAACCGCCGTCGCTATTCCACACCCGTTCGCGAAGATAGTCCCGCGATAGACTGGGACTCGGAGCCAAGGATGCCAAGCTTTCTTGATTATATGCAGGAGTACTTGGATCGGCATCGGCGTCGGAGAGTAGACTAATTTATTATTGACTTGTTTGCATTTTGTATCATATTTTGAGCTTTGAGAACATAGCGCAGCTTACATCTTCAGTTGAATGAGTGAAAATAAAGAAAGAAACCAAGCAAACAGCGATAATTCATTGACGAGCAGTACGAAAGGACGACAACAATTAAACAACCTCATTCCATTTCTCCACCCCCTCGCCTTCCGGACCATTGTAGAGCGAGCGATAGAAGGAGATGGCGTCCGTGCGACTGGTCTTCTTCACCTTGTACTGGTGCGGAATGCCGTTGCATTGATAGTCGGCGTCGGCCCTGGGGAATAGTTGGTAAGAGATAGAAAGATAAAAAGCGAACACTCACGCCTTAGCATACAAACCGGGCTCACGGCCAAGAATGACCACATACCAAACCTCCCCACTACCGGGAGGATGATCTCTTTCTAACTCTGCTGGGGTCTTCGGAATCCCCCGCACAAAGAGAGGGCCGGCGGGGTCGTCTGCGGTGGGGTCAGGAGTTGGGGTGGGGGCAACAGCATTAGGAGTGGCGGCGGCGGGAATGGTGGCGGTAGGATTAGGAGTGGCGGCGGCGGGAATGGTGGCGGCAGGAATCGCAGAAAGAGGCGTCGCGGGGGGAGGGGGTGCAGCAGCACTTCCGCCGGCGAGCACAACGGAGAGTCTGGCTGAAAGGATTGGTAAGAAAAAGGAGAGAGACAAGATAAGGAAAATGACGGACTTTGTACTTCGACGGCAAGGCGCATGGTCTCGGCCGACGCCGTGGAGAGGCGACCGACGAGCGCCACCAGGTCCTGCAACTCCGTGGCGAGGGCGGTGGACGAGGCGGAGGACGAGGAGGCCGGCTGAAAGGCAGTCATGGTGGGTGGGAGGAAGTGGTGGATATGGGTGTGGAGGTCGACTTGTATAGCTTGAGGCATGGGGGTATGGAAGAGTCTGTTTCGTATTCATATGAGCCGGAACCTTAAGGGGAAGAGGGACATACCGTATTCGTATGTGCACATGAGATGAGGAACACGATGAGGAACGCACATGGGTATCAAAGAAGAGGTCGAGATCCGCGTGATGAGCGAATCCCTTTTGGGAACCTGGAAATTCAGAGGAATTATTCGGACGAAAAGAGTCAGAAACAAAGATATGCGTATACAAAACCTGAAACAGGGCTATTTGAGGGAATATCCGTGCCGAAAGGTCGTGATTGTCTATCATTTGCAGTATCTAGGATGGATTAGTAAAGAATCAGACGAAAAGAAAAGCAAAGCTCGTACTCTCACTCTTTCCTTCGTTTCTGAATCTCTTCGTCTCAGAATATTCTCAGTCTGCCGCGACCCACCGCACCTGGGGAATCTATAGCTGTCGCTTCTCCTGTGTCTTTGCAATTAGTTCTGGTTAATCATGGGCAGAGGAAGAAAAACTACACTGCCGCAAGACAAAACAGAATATCTGCAGTCTTTCTACGGCGAATTCTCGAGGAGACGGCCGAATTTCGGGACGTTTTGGGGTGACCTCGAGCGAGGCTGGGCACTTAAATGGCCGGCTACGGTGGCGCTGGGTTTCCCGCTTCTCGATCCAGCCGGGGCGGCCATAGAAAACAATGACCGTACAGCTGCGGACCAACTGGCTATTGCGGCTGCCGAGCTGAAGGATCGAAAGGTAAGAGTATTAATTTTGCAACGGTTAACGGCGTATCTGACTTGCCGGTCATACAGATCATGCACCAGTGGTTTTACAATCGAGCGTCGAAGGAAAAGAGTGAGCTCAACTCCAGCCAGGGGCCGTCCGCAGGCAACGGTACGCTGCAGGAGATCATGAAGGCTTTGGGGACTGGTCGGCGCACGCGTCGATTACAGCGCCGGGAGATATGGCAGAAGCGGAATAGTGACTTGATCAACGCCGCTTTGAAGGAAGAGGGTTTCGATTTGCTCATGGGGTCGTCGTACGAGGGGGAGACCGAGGACGAAAGAGAGGAGCGTATTTCGAAGGGCCGGAGCGACCAGGCAGCGCTTCGATCGCGAGTTGTGAGTCGGTTGTGGAGCGAGGCGTCTGAGGAAGAGATGACGGCGGTGGAGGAGGAGTTCCAAAAGCAGCCAAAGCCGTCGAAGAAGTCCAAGAAACAGTTGCAGCCAATCCAAGAATCTGACTTGTCGCCAGAGGATTATCAGCGGTAAGTTTTGTTGGTCGCCGAGATGATTCGCATTAATGATTTGGTGCTTTAGCGGGATAGATAAAGTCGGACCGCTGTTGAGGAACGTCCACAAGTATGTGGAAAAGACGACTGGGATGGTTGGATCGACGGTGTTGGTGGGACCGATCCCCAACGATGGAGGGAAGATAGGAACACAGTCGTGAGTGTAACCCCGTGACCGTGTGTACGATATCGCTGACCTTCTTCTTGCTGCAGCTACTGTCATGGCGTTACTCCTGCTGGCCACACTCTTGACCAAGCTCACTCCGGATGGACCGCCCACGTCATAAAACCGCTTCAACAGTTCGGGAAGAAGATTTTTAGTGCGTTGCCAAGGTTTTTTCTGGTGTATTGAGGCTGACGTGCGATGATGCGTTAGACCACGAAACTCGGCGAAAACGCGCACTCCACGCCCAAGACGACCGCGATTCCAACGTTACACCCTCTCCAGACACGGCGGAAGGTGCTGCTGTCACGACGAGCACCATTGCTACCCCAATCGCCGCGCCTACATTGTCGACTCCAGAAGTCCAGTCCGACACGTCTACCACCACCTTGCCTCCCGTTCAGACCGCTTCAGTGGCTCCAAACAGCTCAGACGCAGCATCGCAGGTCTTGGGCAATCTATCTGGAGGTACCACCACTCTGTTCTTGCCAGGGGAAGATGATTCGGGCCAGGAAAACGACTACCCGCCCTTGGATTTCGATTTGGGTTATTTCCCCCTCCCCCAAGAGCTGCTTTCTAACCCAGAGCGCATCTTCGCACCTCCCCCGCACGCTGGAGTGTTCCCCCTCGACCCCATCTTATCGTCTTCAGTCCTGGGTGACTCATTGCCTGGTGAGCGGCCCGACGAGCCTCTCTCGTCCTCGACGACAACACCAATCGTTTCGCCAGCCACTCTGGCAACTCAGGAGTTCGCTGCACCTCCCCCGAACTCCAGCGCACCTCACACGTTGTTTCCATCCTCATGGACAAACGAGCGAGAGTGGATCTTTCCCTCGACTATGCCATCGACACCGACATTGGCGCCGTGCACCCCCACGTCTTTTGCCCGTCACCCTCCTCCCACGCCCGCGTCCGCTCCGCCGCATCCTCGTCGTCATCTGGCGAGCGCGGGTGCTCTGTTGCCTCCAACATCCGCGTCGGCGCCGTCGACTCCCACAGCGACACGATTAGGTACCAATTTTCTGCATCAAGTCACCAAGCCATCGCCCCTCCGAAACGCACATATGTCGACTCCTCCACTCACGCCGTCCACGGCGTCGACAATCCCACCACCCTCGCTTACCCCAGCACCGACTTCGACCTTATCTATTCCTGGAGCATCCTCGACGCCGTCCACCACGACTCCCACCACAGCTCCCGATGCGCGGGCGCCGGGGTCTGCCATCGCTCTCGCTGCGGGAGCCTCTCTCCTCGCGGCACCCCCGGCGCTGCGAACAACACCTTCGACAACGGCTTTCGCTGCGCCTGCGCCACTTGCTCCCATTTCGACACCGGAAGCATCTCCTGTCATCCCCATGACGACCTCCACGCATCTTCGCTCCGCCCTCACGGCGGACGATTTCCCCGTGTCTCGACCCCTCTCAAATGCGCCTCCAGCTCCGAAAGCGAATGACGCAGTGGTGTCGGGAAGCGACGGGGGACGCGGGAGAGGTCGCGGAGGCGGACGTGGAGGTCGCGGGGGTGGACGTGGAAGAGGTGGTGGACGTGGAAGAGGCGGTGGGGCTGCGGGTGGAGGTGGAGGTGAGGACGATGGGTACCTTCTACGGGTTGATGCGGAAAAAGGGAATGTTTGGCAAATCGGCACAGTGAGCCGAGAGCGCGTGAAGGAAATTCGGGCAAGAGAAAAAGCTCGTGATACGGCGCAGGAGAAAGCGGCTCGCGACCGTGATCACGGTGTCTTTGTCTTTCCCCCACCCCCGCCTGGCCACGCACCGCTTCCCACCGCGCCAGCCGCGCTGGGCCACGCCATTCCACGACCCGAACCCAGAGTCCTCGGGGCTCGTGAGCGCACCAGTACAAAACGATACATTCCCCAGAAGAAGCGTACGATGGAGGAAGTGCGGGCGGATGCTGCCAAGAGGAAAGCGGACAAGGAAGCGGAAAAACTGGCGGAGGCGGCGAGGAAAAGGGAGGAGAAGGAAAAGGCGGGTGGGAAGCGGAAGGCCAACGCTGAAAACGTGCGGCCGGGCGCTTCGAAAAAACGGTACGTTTCTTTTTTTCACTCTAAATATTGTATACTACTCATGAACAATTTATATATAGGCGGACATAGTTGTTTGTTCTAGTCGCCCCGTTGCTGTTCAACCAGCATTAGCCCGTGTTCAACCATGTGGCCCCTCAACTACCTCTTCTGGCGTCGTCGCGCGGCTGCTCAACCAGCCTTCGCCGTTATTTTCTTTCATTCAACTGACATTGTAGTACAAATTATTCTTTTCGCGTTATTCTACGAATTCTCTTGTACTTGAGATACATACACACGAATACACGTATGAATCAAGTTCGAATTATCGCTGATATGGGGAATTTCCGCCGAAAATGGATGTACAATGGGACTTCGCAGATTTTGTGGCTTAAGCGCCTTAGGCGCTTACGACTTGGAGCATTTTGTCTGAATCCGTGTCGGCGCCGAATAAACCCGAAGCCAATTGCCTGCCCGTTTTCTGTCTCTTCTAGTGTATATATCGAGGTTTTCTGTATGCCTGCCTGGCTGGTAGTTTGATCTGTGAAGGTGGTGTGTCTACCTGAATTTGAACTAGGAGGAAACGCCAAATTTGAACGGAATGATGGGAATCCTTTTTGAGGAACAAAAATGGGAAATATAATTAATATCGACAGCGCATCGTCTTAATTTCTTATCCACAGCACACTCTGACGTCCACAACCCCGAGCTGTAGCACAAAAAACCGCAATTTCGGGTTTTTCTACCGTACCGGCAAGTGCCGGCACTGACCTGCCGGAACAAGTGTCTGCGAAACATATACAAACAAAAGCGCTCACCTACTGTACTAATCCGATCAGTTGTTCACTGGGTGTCACCCGTCACCCAAATCGTTCACCAGACAAGTCGTTCACATCACGGCAATCATGTCAAAATTGCCAAATATGGAAGGCCGGCACGCTTCGGCAGGTGCCGGCCGGAGATTTTTGCGATTTTGTGGCCTTTTTTGGGCCGAAAAAGTCCCCGTCACCCGTCACCCTATTCAAAATTGTTCAGTTCACAAGCCGGCGTCACACATAACGTGAACAACCGATCGGATTAGTACAGTATTCTCCCCAACTACCCCGACGTCGTACGGGGTCCCGCCACAATTTTAGAGGATATGGTAAGTCAGAATATACTATTTAGTGCTTGAACTACCTGTATATACCCTGGTGTAGCAGTGGAACGGCGGGGGAGGCGGAAATATTGCCGACAATTTTGGCGGCAAGGCGCAGCACTGCCACCCGCCATCTCTCAAGCGCGCCAGGGCGGTCGATGGCGCCTGACAACACCGCCGCATGCAGCGCCCAGGATTAACCGACGGGTATGTGACAGTTTGCTTAAAAATAGATTGGACCTCTCATTAGAGGCTTTATTACAAAACGCAACATCCTTTCATTACAGGTCCTTTTTATAATAAATCGCCGTATACGCCTGGGTGCCAGTGAGAAACAAGTGAGAAATGTGTTATGTGAGTTACTTATGTCGCCCTGAGACTAGTATTATTAGGGCTAATGGCTGTGATTTGCGTGTCAGTAAACAATAGATACGAGCGGCGCCAGAAAGCCCACAGAGAGCGACGGGCAAACTCGCTTTCGATGCCATGGTCGTGGTTTGAAGTCAACCGGCCCGGAATCAAGCGAAGGATGTGACGCGTGACGTTACAACATATCTTTCTCTCCTGACTCCGAACGACGATGTTCAAGAAGGTCGAAGAAGTGAAGAAAGTGTTTCGGACCGCCGAAGTATGTCTTTTGGTGGAATGCTACGAGAAGTCGTTGATTGGGCTCAGCAGCGTGATGATCCCGGGATGGACGAGATAATGAATCAGCAGTGAAGATGATTCATGAAGAGCAAATGAATACTAGGGATGGCTTGAAGACGGTGTATATGAGGGTGCTGTGTGGGTGCATCGGTGAGAGGGTCTATCGTTTCTGGATTTGCTTTGGGCCAGCTTCGTAGCCAATTCATAGCTGCTATCGTGGAGAGCAGTCATTCTCAGCAAGCTTTCACCTTCGACTTCTGTGCCACCAATGAAGCATTCGGAGTGCCCTCGATGTTATCGACCCATGCATGTATGCTGTCAACGCTGGGCTCTCTTGGTCACCCTCTGACTGCTTTCCCGCCGTCGACGTTTTATTCATAATCTCTTCGGATTCGAAAGATTGTAAAGGTCTTGTTGGCACGATATACGTCCCGACGACTTGCTTCGATCCGCCTTCGCTCATCCTGGCGACGCGAACGTATCCCCCAAGCACCCTATTCATTCGTGGCAGAGTGCTTTGTCGGCAAACGTGCAGGCAGCTCGAGCGCTCATTCGTCTTCCGGACGCGCTGCTCGGGTTCAGAACGACAATGTTCCGCAATGAGCGGCGGCTGAGTATACTCCGTCGCTCTCTCGTTATCTCGCCCCGTGGCTCTTCTTTCCCGACGCGCAGCTCGTGCGAGAGGGCTTTCCGCTTGTTTGCTCGTGCTGCCCCCCTCGTGCCGTCCTTCACTATCCTTCGTCTTCAGCCCTCCTTGTCGATTTCGATGTGCTGCCTCGGACTTGTATCCCTCACGCACTGCCCTTTCTCGCCGCCATTGAGCGCTTCTTTTTTACCCTCGGGGTGTGCCCAGCGTGCGGGTTGTCAAGATTGGCGCCCATCCTTTTCTTTTCCCTCGTTTCAACGCGTTCTGCATTCAGTCTGGTACTACGGACAGCTATCCATTGTCCTTGCGATCAGCTCTCTCTTTCGTCACGATCCACAGCGTGCATGACCCGTTGATAGGGCCGCTCAGCGGCTAGGCATGAAATGCCCGGAATTTATCGATTTTTGAGACCTATCAGCGGGAGAAGTGAGGTTAGGATAATAGAAGATATGCCCGTCCTCGCGGGCAGTATCTTATTGCTGTGGATAGCCGACAAGCTGGCGGGACACTAACGGGTAGCGGCGGCTTAGCGACGTTTCCCTAAACATGGGTGCGAGACTCTGCCGCTGACTATTTCTAAACTGCCGGGCCAAGAGACTTAGTGGGAAACTACTATCTCGAGGTGCTGGAGGCGACTAAGAGGAACTACCAACCTCCCTGAGGTTAGGCGCTCACCCCGCCGACCAACATGAAGAAGATCTAGCGGGGGACCATACTGAGTTCAACTTCGAACTCAGGACGGCCACCACTCTACCGACGAACAGGATCACCGGCAGGCTCTACCCGAGCACGCCGGCTGATTACGGACAGCCGGGACTTAACCGACTGCCAGCGGGAGCACCGCGGAGCCAGCGGCTATCCAGCCAACGGCTCTGTCAGAATGATGAGAAGGACATGGCGAGTTGCCGGGGGCATTTCCCGCTGATTGCGGACAACCCGAACGGCGAGTGGCGAGCCGCTAACGCGACTCGGCTCTCCCTATTCTCCCTGGAACTTAGACTGTTCTGAAGATAGAAGACGAGACGAACTTGACCGCTGTCGAGCCGTTGACTAACTACTCAGCGGGAAGCCTTTTCGACTTCAGCTCGACCAGCGGCAAGACCATATTATGAAGGAAGAATTTCGTGTCCCCTCCCGGGGACATGGCAACCAGCACGCCATTGCACTGCAATAAGGCGCAATACCCACCCGCCCGCATGGACTTTCTCCGGGAGGCAGTCTTTTCACTCACGACTCGCAATCCTGAATATACCATTGGTTCCCAGCGGGCGCGGCATCAAACTTGGACACTCTCTCATCATGATTTTATTTGGTTGTTTCTGCTCCCGCTGCATGTATTTAATCTCCCGGTGTACTTTTTGTTACTCAGTCAATTACCTACCCGTAGACAAGGGCAGTTTGTAGCGGACTCTAGAATTTGAATTGAACTTTGAAAGAGACTAGACTTGATATCTGAGAGAGACTCGAGTGATACGGAAAGACTTGTGGCATACCGAGCCGCCAGAACTTTGAGAGCCCCGCCAGCCTTTGAGCCCGAGCCCTCCTGAAATACGAAGCCCCGTTTCTCGCCGTTCCGCGGTATAACCAAGACCCCCGTTCGTGCTTGATTCCGCGCCGTCGACGCCCCGTGTGCCAGCCGTTCCGCGGTATAACCAAGACCCCCGTTCGAGCTCGCCGCCGCGTAGTGGTGTAACTGCCCGGGTCACTGTTAGTGTCCGCGCCATCGACATAAGAGCCCCGCTTCTCGCCAGAGCCGCGCCAGTCGTATAAGAACCCCGTCCCGCTGAGCCGCGCCTTCTGCCCGCCGGTTGTCATCCAGAAAGCTTCTTACCGGTTGACGATCCACTACCGGGCGACGCTTTTCTATTGGCACGGAGACCCTCCCCGCTAGACTCAGAATTTCTCATTTCGAAGTCTCAGAAAGAGTGACTCTTCGCTTCTCCCGCTGCGAATCGTTTTGCCCGCTACGTTCTCGCTAGACAATCTAGTAGTTCGTCCCGCTCAAACGTAGCGACCTTGATTGATCGAAGCTTGCACAAGTATTCTGAGGGACGATACGTGCTCCCGCCACCCCGAACACACACACACACACACGTCGTATTGGATTAGATTTTGTGATTTTATATTTCGGTATATTTCACGCCTACACCTACACGCACCGTTTCATC
This sequence comes from Favolaschia claudopus, assembly GCA_037176885.1. Lineage (NCBI taxonomy): Eukaryota > Fungi > Basidiomycota > Agaricomycetes > Agaricales > Mycenaceae > Favolaschia > Favolaschia claudopus. Next base: position 21,498 of record JAWWNJ010000149.1, on the reverse strand, counting down.
TGGAGCCCACCGCGAGGGCAAACAAACATAAAGGAATTTGTCCCTGTTTGCCCTTGTAATACAAATGATGAACTCGCAGAGCCAAGCATGTAAAAACAAATGAAAATTGTGGAAATTGAATTTCTGACCATCAGTAGTCGGGCGGAGTCCCCACCTGCTAGGACCAGGATACTGATGTGACGGGGACGTCACAGCTCTCGTCGGGGGGAGATGTAACATCAGGCACTTTAGCTCAGTGGTAAAGAGCACACTCAAATAATGAGTATTAAGAGGTCCCAGGTTCGAGTCCTGGAAGAGCCATTCTTTTAACACATTTTCATGCGTGGTCACATGCCCTGCTTAACATCTGGAGCCCACCGCGAGGGGTGACAGATTATTTGTGTCAAGTCGAAAGAAATCGCTTGTGGACGCTGCTATAACCTAGCACGAACCATCCGCCGGTTGACTCGAGAATAGAATATACACCCGCCCGTTGAGCCATTAGCTCCAGGCCCGCTATAGAAGATTTTGCCATTTAGTTTCGGAGGAGACGTGGCTTCAGAAGGACGATCCGCTAGAGCACCACCACCAAAACCTCGGTCAACCAACACTAGCCTACGTGCCGCTGCCGCTGCTCTCGATCTCGAGACTGACGATCCTTCCCGCCCGCCTGTTGCTCTTGCCCGGGAACTCTATTCTCTGCGCGGACGAACCCAAGCTCACGCTTATCGTACCCGCCAAACCCAGTCGTTGAGCCCCTCTGCTCCGCTGGAACAACAAACCTCAACTCAACCGCCCGGCACAAGACCTGTTACGCCCGACGGTGCAGCTACCCAGTCGTCAACGACTCTTTCGTCTGTCTCTTCACCACTACTCAACACTTCACCAACCCCTTCAAATAATCCGATGGCTGACGACGGCAACAACAACCCTGTCGTTCGAGGAAAGAAGCGCGCGCCGGAACCATGGGACAGGAACGCCCCGCTCTTCAAAGAGGAAGAGCCGGAGGAACTCGTTCGTTTCCTGGACCATGTGGAGCGTATGATGGAATTAGATGAGACGCCGGATGATAAGAAGAACGAGTTCGTCTGCCGCTATACTGCTCAGGCAACCGCCGAGGAGTGGCGGCAATTCGCCTCGTATTCTAAGAAGTTCGACGACTTTAAGAAAGAAATCCTGGAAAATTACCCGTCCGTAGTCGACCAAAAGAAGGGCTCTGTGCAGAAATTGCACCGGCAGCTTCGTAAGTTCACGGAAGAGGGGATCGACCGGGACGATGAAGACGAACTCATGCGCCTAATGCGCGTCATGAACGTCGAGGCGAACAAGCTTCTCGATTCGAAATTAATTTCGCACCGGGAGGCTCTCCCGATGTTCTTCTCCAAGTTGAGTCCAGAGTTCAAGGAACGGATTCTGGAGAACCTCGAGCGGAAACCTCCCGCTGCCGGGGATGATGCTGACGAGCCAGAGGTCCGCACATGGACGCTGGCCGAGGTCATGACTGAAGCCAAAAGGATCGCAAAACGCTCGACCGCTAACTCTGAGTTCTTTGGCGCCTCTGACCGGGGTTACTCGAGCAAGTCCAAGAACGCCAGCGGGTCTGGAAAGGCGTCGAGCGGGCGATCCATACTACCTCACCCAAACGTGACGGTAAAGAAAGAGGAAGAGGACCCTAACAAGTCCCTTCTTGAGACGATTAAGGTGTCGGTCGTCACTATGATGGAGCGGCTGGACAACCAGACCTCCCAATTAAAAGAGATCGACGCCGCGACCAAGAAGAGGATGGCCGAATTAGAGTCCTTCTATAAGTCCCTACCGGGCAGAGTCCCAGGCGCCGCTGACTCCCAGTCTTTCCCGCGAATGCCAACCGTGCAATTCAAAGGGAACCTGGCGGATCAGGGGTGTCTTTATTGCGACAAGTTTGGGCATTTTAGAGATAAGTGTCTCATTCGGCAAGCCCACATAGGGAGTGGAAAGATGAAGGTCGTAGGGTTCAGAGACTGTTTCCCCGATGGGATACCAATCCCGAAAGACGGGCACAAGTCCAAGAAGCAGCAGGTAGAGGAGTACCGCCCGGCCGCCCAACCCACGGCCGCTGCGCAAAACTACCAGTCTGTCTTCGCTCAGCTCTCCGTTCTTGACATGGACGAGCAGGAGCTGGAAGCCGCGCAAGCCGCGTTCAGCCAGAACGAGGAATTCTACTATGACCCGAGAGAAGAAGAATTGGTTTCCTTGCGAGCTGAGCAAGTAAACCTCCAGCGGCAAGTGACGCAACTCCAGTCGCATGGTTCAGGGGGTGTTCAACCACCCCTTGTGGCTCATCAAAGCCAATCTCCCCCGCCGCAATTCGACGCCAACGCTGTTGCGATTCTGCTGGCGGCTGTCTCAGCGAACTCTCGCTCTTCCAACGGGGCTGGTCCTTCCCGAACGGGGAACAGCGTCGAAGGTGAGCATTTTTAGAGAGTTCGAGGAAGGGGGCCAAGGGGAAACCCCCTGCGGATAAGCCCCCGGAGAGCCGACAAGCACGCCCGCCCGCAGGAAAGAAAATGGAAGTTGTGATGCCGAAGTTGCCCTATAAACCGAGGACGATACGAAAGCCCGCTGTCGAAGCACAGCCGGCGATCGTGGAGACCAAGGAAAAGGAGCGGGAGGAGACAGAAGAACAAAATGGCACTCAGCCGCCGGAACTTCCGTATAGGAACGTTCCCCCGGTCAAGCCAGCTAAAAGGCCCAACGAACCTAGAGTTCGGCCGGCGGGAAATGCGCCGCCAGCGGCCAACGAAAAGAACTACGAGTTGAAGGCGCCCGTAGAGGACCAGGAAGATGAGGAGGTCGAATCCTTGATAAAGGAGATCTTTGGAAACCTGGAAATAGCACTCCCGCTGGGGAGGCTGTTCGCTCTCAGCCCGAAGTTGCTGCGTCAGGCTAAGGCGTTGCTCTCGAAGAAGAGAGTCTCGCCCGCTGTTCGAGTCACCCTCGAGCAATTGATTAGCCACGCAGAGAAAGAAGCCGACGAAGATGATGAGTGACCTTGCTTTAGTAAGGTCCTTTCAGGTGACAATTCAACCCCGAAACCTGCCAAAAACAAACAACCACAAACAGTTTTCCTACCAAAACAGGCAAAACACACTGCCCAGAAGGGCTAATTGCCAAAACAGAGCAGTCCAAAACAAGGCTGCATGCCAAAACAGGCAAGAGCTGTTGCCCAGAAAGGCTATTGCCAAAACAGAGCAGTCCCAAACAAGGCTGCATGCCAAAACAGGCAAGAGCTGTTGCCCAGAAAGGCTGACTGCCAGAACAGGTCAGGCCAGAAGGAGTCAAATCCGGTGCCGAGATGCATGTCTGCTAAATTGGGTCGAAACCAAACATGTACAAACATTAGAGCGACCCCAGCAGGTCGATATTCCCTGTCTGCCAGGAACAAACATGTACAAACATTAGAGCGACCCAAGCAGGTCGATATTCCCTGTCTGCCAGGAACAAACATGTACAAACATTAGAGCGACCTCAGCAGGTCGATATTCCCTGTCTGCCAGGAACAAACATGTACAAACATTAGAGCGACCCCAGCAGGTCGATATTCCCTGTCTGCCAGGAACAAACATGGTCAAAACATCGTGTCAGAGTCACGCGCGTCCTTTTCTCCTCCTCAGTACAGCGAAGCTCTTCAGACTTGCAATGACTTCTTCCTCTTGTTCTCGTCAGTAATAAATAAACATACCGGTAATAACGGATCGTTCGAAGCTTGGTTCGAAGCTCGCCTTACCTAACACTCTATCTAAATTAAGTTCACGCGTCCACCATTACTGGCATAGTACCCGGACACGCGTCTTGCATTGTCTCCGCTTGCTAATTTCTTCGCTTCAAGTCTCCAAACTCACAGACGGTCATGTCTCAGGGCGCTGAACCCAACTCTCGCGACGAAGAGATGGAACATCCACCGTCTGTCGACACCGTAACCGCATGTGTGCTCCCTGACTTTTTCCAGACACTTGTCCTTCACTTCCGAACAGCTTCAAACAAACTGGAATCTCGTTCGGTGCGTCTTCCTTTACAGCTAGTCCAGTTACTTCAGTGCTCCTGACCTTCTTAGTCTCCATATGAACTCACCGTGTTTCGAGTATCCCATGGAACGCCCTATCACGGAAACGTCGCCTCAAACCATGCGATTCACATCGAACTCGTCCCCACTTCTCATTCAAGGCCCGCATGAATCTCGAAACCCACATGTATCCGTCCTGGAAGCCCGTATTCGCAAATGGATGCCCATAGGCGAAGCTGCAGTGTCTGCCTACGAACAGCAGGTCCAAAAAATGGAAAGAGACTTGCTCCTAGCGAAAATGAAGCTAGGATGGGCAAAAGTTATTGTTACAGGCACAGAATCTGCGTTACATCCCATTTCTCGTGTTCCATTGGAGATATGGATTCACATCTTTACTTGGGCATACGGTCACGAAAACGAATGGCCTGTCGTGTCCTTAACCGACTTGAGTCAGGTCTGCAGGCACTGGAGACAGATGCTGACCAACTCCGCAGCTGCCTCTCTTTGGAATCCTCTGCATCTGGGTGCCGGTGATTCTCTCGACAAGAAGTCGAAAAAACTTCAGTATATCGCGGCTTCCGGCATTGTCGACGTCATTATGCTCACCGAACGGTCGCAACTGAACGAGAAGCTCCTGGTGACTATCTTTCGCCAACCGCTTCAGGATGCACCCATTCCTCGCATTCGGAACCTAGCTCTTCACGATTTCTATTCTCCGTCCGGCTACCTGGCACGATCCTTTTTTCATCAAACTGCGCCCCTTCCTGACATCGCCAATCTTTACGTCGTCGGACCTCCATGGAATACAGGACGTTACCCTTCCACACAAGGCCTGCCCCACTGGGCCACGGATTTGGAGGAAAGGAATCTCCAACCTGAAATCCACATCGAATCTGAAATGCAGTCCTTGACTTTGATTCAGACTTTCGAACCTGACCGCCGACTCCATATCTCTTGGTCTTCTTTGACTGTCTACGCCGAACTCAACACGGCTCGCGCTGATGGGATGCTCCCCGCGTCGCATTTACAGCGTCTCTCGTCCCTCACCAAACTCTCTTTGGGAGGAGTTTTCTTGCCGATCGGTGCGGATCGCGTCAAATTGCTTAGTCTGTCGTGCTTTGAATACATAGTTCCTTGGAAGTGGATTTCCGGGTCCACGACATTTCAAGGAATCGATTGCCCTAACCTGACTGAGTTGCACCTTTCAGGAAGCTCGGACAGGACCTTGCACGTCACGGAAGCTAGCCATCGATTTCACCAGGACCTAGACGAATTCCTTCCCCGTTGCCCGCTCCTCTAGACTTTGGAAATTTCCCTTCCGGTCCCCTACTCCTTATCCGTCCTGCTTTCCCACCTCCGATCCTGTCCCTCTCTCCTTCGACTGGATCTCGGTACCTGTCACACAGAGTGTGTCAACGAAATGTTCTTCCGGGAGTTGTGCGACCTCTCCTTGATTCCAAATCTTCGCTTCTTGAGATTATCTGAGAGCGGGTACTCGAGAACTCAAGCGAGCGCTATGGACGAAATCGGTTCCGAAGTGACAGTGATGCAAATGATCAGAACACGCTTCAAAAATAAATTGCAGTTTCTTTCCTTTATCCCCAAAGCCCAGGAGAGAAGGTGGCGTGCTGAACGTACCATACAGGAGTGGGAGCCAGAGTTTTCATCCAAATGGGACGATCCTCTTGGTCATGCCACGGGCTTTGAATGGAGTCTACCCTATGCAGCGCGACTAGCTATAGAACACTTCATGGCAACCCAAGCCACACGGACCATCGAACTTATGCCAGTATAAACTCTGCCAGGCTAGTCACGCGCATTGAGTGTAGTTTTCGTCAAAAGGATTACAACCCGTTTACCTTCGCTCCGATAAGTACTATACCTTGGGACCGTATGCGCTGTTTGTTTGCTCTCTTACAAATTCTCGTCCTTACACACAATTCGCTGATCTCTGAGTGTAACCGCCTTTCAAATGCACATTCTATCACTTCAACTGACTACGCGCATACTTCGTTGCTTTCCATCAATTGAGTCTATGTCTTTTCGCTTCCGTCTCCGTCTCTTCGTATGACATCGATGCCCTTCGCTTACGCGTCTCTAGTGGCACCACTTTCGACATGCTGTTATCGCTATGATCTACGGTCCAGTTAGTCCTTCACTGTCTCGACGGCAGAGGCTGTCGTTGCTTACCGGCGCTCTCCCAACTTGACTCGCTGGTGCTCTGCTTCCTTCAAAAGAAGAGGAAGACCCCGCGCGTCCGAGCTTATATTCCTCCTCGGAGTTGCTGCTGGATGAGTAGATAGTGTCACCGGACGAGTAGTCTGTGGCGACACCATCGGCTCCATAACTTCCAAAGTGACCGTCATCCTTCACAATGTCCGTGACTTGAACGTCCTGCAACGAAACAGACAAAGGGCCTTTGAAGTCGATATCCCATAATGCGCCGTAAGGATCGCTGCTCGGACTCAAGTTCATTGCGTTCTCCATGAATGCAGCGACCTCCACTGCCCTTCCATCCGTGGGATTGAAATAGTCAGTCGGATACGTGTACGGCGGATAAACAGAGGCCATCCCATTGTACTCCGCGTCTGACAGACCGGGAGTTTGCACGTGCACCGATGCAGTATCCGAAGAGCCCCCAGATCCGACGGTCGTGCTCGTATGGCTGTGAGTGGATGCGTCGCTGCGTTGAAGCTACAAACATGGAGTAGAATCAATCAGTGTCCCGATCGCGCGTAACATAAACTTTACGTCGTTCGGGGCCACTACGTACGCCCCACTGTCATGCGTTGTGCCTCTTTTCACCGTCGCATCGTTCAGCTCCTTGCTGTATATCGACTCGCCTGTCCACAAATAGTCATTGCCTTGGGGATTCAACGAGTTCCTCTAGAGAGAAAGAACGTCACTGGTACCGACATAGCACGAAACTACGAGCATGGAATTCCTTACCTCGTTGTATGAATTCATTGCCGAGACAAAAAGTTCTGTTCCCAAAGTGGCATTTCCATGTAGGCCCACCTAAACACGTTCCGTTGTTAATGCTCTGCATAGACATGAATTTAACAGACATACCTGTTCCGATGGTCCGCTTCGAAGTCTCTCTTTCTCGCTTTCGCTCGAGTGAGCGGTGTGGGGCCAGCCCTGGAGCAGCTCGCTCTTGCAATGAACTCGACGTTATCGCTCTGCAACCAGTCTGCTCTACCGGACAATCGCTCACTTTGTTATATTCGCCAGTCGCTGACATAACCTGTGCTGTTCCCGGAATACCCAACGGAGCTACGGTCTTCTAAATATGTTCCTTGTTATTGTCCTGTATGGCATGAACTTGAACAACCCGCCTCTTCTGCTCGGTAGACGACTGGTATGGTTTCCGCGTTCGCCGGCACATAGAACTTCCCGTCTTCACGCGCACCTTCACGGGCGGATCGGTGCCCGTCTTCCTGACTTGCACTGACCTGTGCGAACCCGTTGTTAACGTCGTTCAGCTCTGTTGACCAATTACTCACTTTATCGCCCGCTGCAGCACGCGACTGAGATCTCACTATCCCAGCCTCGCCGTGCCCTCGCTTTGAATGACGCGTGACACGACTTTGAGGTCGAGTGATGTTCGCTGCAGTCTCCATCGACTGAACACTCTGGCCTGTGCTGTGAACGGCAATTCCAGCGTTATCTCTAATCCTGCTCGGAGGCCTGACGGCATTCCTCTGCAGCGAGCCCGCATCCATCTAACAGACCCGTCCTTTCGGCACTTGCACAAACGGACTCTGCGACGAAAACGCACCCTGGCCCTGTCTTTCATATCCGTCCACGTCACGAAAAACGTTTGCCTAACTTTGTACGGCGATAGGCCTGATCATTCGCCGTCCCGTCCAAGCTTCGCTGCATAGGAGTAAATGGCGTTGAGGCCCTTCGCCCATGCAAGCCCGTGGAAACGGAGGTTGCCTGACAACATCCTACTGTCAATTTTCGTATAGGTCACTACCCTACCGGAAACGCACCTCCTCCGGCACTTGGCTGGAGGGCCTGGTGATGTCCCTGGAAAAATCTACGGAAAACACGTCCTGGTGCCGCTGATTCGCAGGGACCTGATAAGTGTTTTTGATGCAGGCGACTTGCAGGTCGAGAAGCGGCTGTTCCACTTGCAAGCGAAGGTGATTTCACCTGGGTAAACCTCTTCTCAGTACTCGCCACACAAAATACTGCACCACACCGACCTCTCCATGTCGGCTACTCGGCGCTCTGACGATACCGTTACCTATGTTGCCGTGTCCCGGGAAAGGAGAGCCTGGGTGTTGGCCGTCTTTGTACACTGCAGTGCGCGCAACTTCGACACGACCGTCTCGCTCTCCGAATATCTGACACGGGTCAGTCTCCGCCGAAAATCCGTGTCGATGGAAGATTGCAAGCACCTGTTGTCTGTCGCCGACAGACACCGTTTCGTTCCCGTTCCCGAACTCCAACATGGCGTGCAACGATCCGCGAGACTGTGGCCTTTGATCGTGCTGATCAGACTGCGAAAGGTTGCCGATCTGCTGAATATGAGATAGGTGGCAAGTGCGCATAACATGTTTAAATTTACATGGTTGTCTCGGGCTTTAACTGGAGAGCGAGGAACCGGCATATGCGTTTCTACCGCTGCCCGCATGCGGTGCCCCGCGTCGTCCTCTAGTTGAAGGACATTCGAAGGCTCGCTCGGAGTCGGCCATCGGCTAGTGGCCTTGCCAGCAGTACTACGTGCGTGTGCTCCGTTCAACGGTCTCCCTCCCCCCCTTCCTCGCCTGCTTCGTCCGTAAACACCTCTCTTTAGTATGGATGGCCATGTAAGTCGGCTTACCTTGCCAGAACTGCGCCGCCCTTGTCCCTGACTGGAGGCAGTCGACAGCTCCTTTCCCCGGCTTGCCAGCGCCATGTCCTGCTGGGTGACGTTGTCAAAGGTGAAGTCGGGCGAACTCGATGCCGGTTGGAGGCCGAACTGTCTGCGCTGAGTACCAACCACTTGTGATTTGAAAAACCTACCAGAGACTGTCCGTGACCGACAGGAGGCGTTTGTAACACGCGCTCCGGTAGCTTACTTAATGACCGGCTGGGATCGTTGGGTGCGTTCGGCATCGCCACGAATCCACCTTTATGGACTTTATCCTGTTCACGAACCGTGATATGAATTCTCGTTCAAAATTTGACTTCGTAGTAACCTACCTGAGGACCCTGGTACTGCATAAACTTCCATCCGTTTACCGGAGGTTGCGTTTGTACTGGTTTTTGTACTCAAGATCCTGGCGATGGAAGTCTGTGCCGGATGGACGAGCTCCTGCGCTGCCTTCAGCGGTGCGCGTAGCACCTGAACCTCCATGACTTCCACTGTCTTCATTTAAATGCAGAACGTGCGCGGAAATAGTAGCGCTTACAAGCCAAGGAGATTGCTGGAGGTGAACACGCCATTGATCTCTTTGTTAATCGAAATGGCACTGGCTGACACAGTGACCATCACAATGGAACCAGACAGCGAGCTCCTCAGAAGGCTGAAGGGTATGCGGTGACCCCTGACGTCGAACGCCACATAATCTCTGAGACGAAAATTGCTGGACAGAGCCGTACGGAAACGGTCGAGCACATCCGGATTGGATATCTTCAAATCGTCTAAAGTGACCGCACCTGCTGTCCGTAAGTGTCTTGCAACAAGAATACCACCGAACCTCACCGTTGGGCTCCTCGCCTTCATGCAACCAAACGCGTCCTCCGACCCGCAAACATTTCTGTCCGTCGACAAGGTCCCACCCATTGAAAACGGGCTTTCCTCCTGCCGTGGCGCTGACTATGTCCTCCACTCCCCTCAGGCACTCCTCCTGCACTCCTACGAAGCCCTCGTCGTCTGTGTGAACTGATCAAGCCCACCAAACGTGATCGACGCTGAAGTTACTTACCGCAGGGCCCCACTGTACCCCACCTTTTCGCCTTCACCACTTCGGGGTTCGCAGGGCCAGCGCTCCCGCCCCCCCCCAAAGCCTGTGCTTCGAACGAGCCTACAACAATAAGGGGAATCACGGGCGGTAGCGTGTTAGGCTCGGTCGGGACAGCTGCGCGAAGCGTCTTCCAGCGCTCATGGCCCTTTCCCCAACCGGCAACTCGTAGGATGTCGGTTCGTCCAGCGTAATATTCACTGCGCCTAATACACGAGAGGACGCCCTGTAACTGCGCGGCAGAGTAGTTCGAAAAGTCGACGCGCTCTGAGCGGAATGTTCTATTGTCTATGTCAACGTCCATTCGAGAGGAACCCAAGTGGTATGAAGCAATGGCGAACCTGCAGTCCTGGACCCTACAGTTATATACTGTGTGGTGGTACGGCAAGCAGGAAAGTGATCTTTGTTTCACTCTAAAATAAGCGACTTGAGCCAGAAATGGTCATGAAGAGAGAGTTACGCAAACTGGCGCATCGCTGCTCTTCTTGCCAGCAAACGTTGCCAAAAAAGTTACTTCGAGCGGCCGCTTAAGGACGAGATCGGCTGTTTATTTCCTTTTTGGGCCATAATCCAATGTTCTCGCCAAATGTTTCTCTTGTTTCGGGTCCGTGGCCTTGACTTGTATGTTCTACAAATTGAGGTCGAGCGACGAGCTCGTTGCGACGCACTGACGAATAAGGCATCAACTCTTATGCGGTTTCTCCGGTCCAACTTGAGCAATCGACTCGGCGAAAGAGACCATAACTGGTAGGTACCTTCAAGCAGTGCTGCATAAAGGCTTCAGTAAATGCGCTGCTCGCCATGGACTTCCCCCGAGCCCGTCTATACCAGTCGTCCATTAAAGACGCTTTCGCTCGTGGTCTGCGAACCACAGCTACTCCTGTGCCAGCGGTTGATCCCAGCCCCTCCCACGCTTTGCAAACCGATCCGTTCGAAAATTATCGCCGCTTCACAAAGGATAGCGGCACCAGATCGCACCTTGCAATCGACGTTGACGTATGGCATGCACTACCATCAATTGAAGTGCACTCTTCAGCCGAAAATAGTACCGTCCACGGCGACGCAGCTGAGGGCGCCACGAATGCGATTCTCAGGAACGCGCGCCTTCCTCCTCTCCCCCCCACCGACTACATCGAATACGGCGGCGACCCAGAGCACGACATTGCCGAACTTTTCACTTGCTCAATATGTTGGGAAACATTCAACCTTCCTGTCGTGTGAGTTACATGCCGCTGCGCGTGCAGACACGAATTCTCACTTCGGTAGACTCTTGTGCATGCACGTCTTCTGCGACGCTTGCATGGCTAGAGCGATGGAACGCGCTGGCACATGTCCTCTCTGTCGTGGAGAGATAACGGAGAATCCCATCCAAGATGAGCTCTTTGAAAGGGAATTAGCGCGCGCAATAGCGGAAAACGACGTAGAGGCACCGACTTCCCGTACTCGTATCCCTCCTTATGTCTGGCCACACGTCATGTCAGGTCCCACCTACAATGTAGAATAAGTTGTGAATACAGATTCTCTACGTCAGAACTTTAAGAGAGCGGTCTGTTTCCACGCACTTTTTCGTCCGTCAATGGTCGCTCGCCGTACCTTGCCTCGCTCGTGGATTGCGCGTCGTGTACCGCGATCGCAAGGAAAAGACACTGGGGGTCTCGCCTTCGTAGACAGACAACACGCCTGGCTGTCCCTTCCTGACGTTGCATCGAAGCTTTTCGCCTTGACCGTATCTTCTGATGTTGGACGTGAGAGACACCCTCTTCAACTTGTAGCGCCTGCGAGGGAGGACACGGCCTGTTTGTGCGCGACCGCATTTGCTTTGGTGGGCTCCTCCTGCCTGCGATGTTTCCTTCAATGGCCAGTCGTACCCACGCCAGGCACGAAATGTTGTCTTCACATAGACGCGCTTTCAGTTCGCCGCAAGGAGAAGAGATTTAAGAAAGGATCGCGCTGCGATGTCGCTGACCACTCACCCGCCTATGCATTGAACTCTCTACGTCGATCCTTCCGTCGACTTGCCACCGATTTCGCACCCTCACAGTTTTCGTCTCTGCAGTGAAGAATTTTGCCTGCTCGTGGCTAGCGTCCAAACTCAGTGCAACGCGCATTTTCGATTCTTTGATGATTTGTGTGCGCTCCTTGACGGTGCCTTCGATGGTCAAGTACTTTGCGTTTGCGTTCCATGCATCAGCAAATAACCGCGCGTCTTGGTACGAGGAGCGTGTGTGTCACAGGAGCTGTCCGTTCAGGTCCTCCTAGAAGGGAGACGACATTAAGACAAGTTCTAGTCGTGACCGAAACGCTCAGCGAGTTCGAGGTGCTGCTCCATTGCACTGTCCTCCTTTTGACTTGCAAATAGTTGCTATACCGGCGCTCATCTCCTGCTGGTCCGATCTGGTCTCCACAAAGCTACTTCGTCCTCTTCAACAGACGCCTCGCACTTTGATTCTCAGTATCCACGTCCAGATCATTTCACGGACTCAGAAGACCAAAGACTTTTCGATCCCTCCCTTGCGAACACTTTGGCTGGCAACAAAGTCACCTAACAGAACGTCCTTTGAGCTTGTACTTGACTCTCGCGTTGCGGCTGAATTCTGGCGGAATTTGCGGGACCTTCGAATCTGTTGCGTGTCGTGCAAAGAAGTCGCACATTGGAAGTTGCAGATACTGTCTTGCCTTCGAGAAGTTCGCCCCAAGGTAACTGTTGGCTGCATTCTCCGGCCTGCTGGTCGCTGCGAGCAAGTGCGGAGATTCAAATTTAATTCAATCGGCAGCGAGCGTTTATCACGTGTGCCGACGACTTTCTGTGTCACTGATTTGAAGGACCTGGATAAGTGAAGGCAGAAAAACAGAACCAGGGTGCAAAGAATGGTGAAGGACAGCCACCACCCCTCCCTCTGTGCGACGAGAAGAAGACTCAATGATTATTAGCCTCCCCCTCCTATCTACTCCGAACTTCACCGTGACCCGACATTGTGCCTAATTCTCGTACATGTCCTTTCTACTCCGTATCAAGCGGTGAATTTGAGCAGTTCGGATTCCTGCAACGTGCACCAAAGCGAAATAAAAGGCTGCTCTTCCCCATGAGCGAAAGAGACGGATCGATGTCCTGACCGACGTTTCCCATTCCACCCCACTTGATGTGCGCGAAACCTTTCAGTTCGTGAACAGACCTCCAACGGCCTGGACAAGACATCCCGCACGGCCTGTCCCAACCTGTAGTAGAAATGTGGAGGGTGATCGCGCCTGGAAATCGAGACGTTGTGCGGAAAAAACGGTGATACAACGGGTCGAAACATAGCGCATCCATCCGCTTTCTCCAGCCTTGTATGTGTCGTTGTTCCGACACGTTTTTTAGGACCGGAGTGATGATTTCAGACGCCCCAATAGCGATCATCTGGTCCGTGTTCGGGACGCAAAGAAGAGGGGGCCAAGATTGCGTCGCAAGGAAAAGGTAATTGTCACCACCGATCCCTGCAAAACGTCAAGACCAGGACCTCGCTGGTATTGCTGTTCAGCTCAACACGCACCGGCATGGCAGTATGACGGAATATCAGTCTCCATCCTCCACTGGAAATATATGGCCCTGCACTCCAACTGCGATCCTCCAACACAAACCCAGACTCCTTGGTCATAAAGGTTTCCCAGGCATCGAAGTTCTCGTAGTAGCTTATCACGTTCAAGTTGTCGGGACTTGGCACATCGGACAGAGTGGACGCGACAGCCAACGCAACTGACCCTACGATCCAGCTGTGTGTTCGCTCCAACACTCGAAAAAAGCCCTCGAACAAAGAGCTATGGCCCTGTTCGTGAGACGGAGGAACGAAGCCTGGGCATTCGGTGAAAAAGGGGGACGTGTATCTATAGGTTCTGCACTTGAGATATTCCTTAGCATACATGCTGCACGCTCTGTCGACGTGCGAGAAGCGGAGAATGTCGATAAGAGCGAGAAAGCGCAGCATGTACAGGACGATGTCGGATTGACTCCAAAAGTCATGAGGAGGAAGGCGTTTTGTTTTGCGGTACGGCTGTACTCGAGTTTTCAGGGCTGGGCGGTGCTTAGGCATTGTATGGAACGACACTGAAAGAAAGCGCCTTTTATTCGTCTCGCTGCGTTACGTGCGCACAACATTAACCATAACAGTCCTACTCGTTCCCGTCGTCTCTTTCGAAATTGGGCGAGATCGTTTCGAGGAATACCCTGTCAGGTGAGTCAGCGGGCAGCTCCCAAATTGAGCTGCAACTAACTTGGGAATGACCCATTCGAGAGCCACTATATCCGCCGGTTGTATGTCCACGAAAGGCCTGTTTCGGGACTTGCCACGCTTGAAAACCAAAACATTTCCTCTCCAGACCCGGTCGAGACCGTCCACCGTCTTCATTATGTGGTAATTGATTGGATGGACGTCATTCCCAGTCGCATGCTGAGGCGCAACAACGACTGTGAACGAGTACTGGCATTCCCGCTCTTCCTGCTTCGACTTGAAATTGAAGTCGAATACCCGCCCCTCCCGATCCACCCAAGCTTCTCCGCTTCCTCTTGACGCGTCGAACCACAGCTCTGCGTTTACTTGCGCAGCTGTCCGAGCCTGGCGCCACCTATACTGCCCACACAACCCCAGTAATAAGTGGGGTAATACATAGCTCATCTACAACACTAATTAGTGGCGAAACCGTGGCTCAGGGCTCCTGTTGATATCTTTCGGAGATTTTTCAATAACTTTCCGCAAAGACATATATTGAGGAGAAGTCCAGCTCAGCTCAATAACTTTGCATATCTTTCAATAACTTTCAATAAATTTGGCACTTGTAGATGTTCCACAGGCATCTACTGCCCAAAAAGGAAATGTATTCGTAAAATACCCGTAAAATACATGAAAATTCAGGGGAAAAAAAAAGTCAAAAACCAGGTGATAGTTTGATGGCACGAGGGCTGCTGAGGCCGTTGCGGCTTGTTGGGAGGAGTTTGAGTGCTGAGTCAAATAAATTGAATTTATTACTAAAATACAGAACATATGTGATTCGAAAGGTTAAACTGCCCAAGGATGTTTCACGAAGTTTTTGCAGCAGTTGTCAAAGGTGCTGGGACCATCAAATATGATGTCCCCGGCACTTCAGCACATAAGTATATGGGGCCATCAATTCAGCTATAAATTCATCATTTTAGCATGCAATTTATTATTTTAGCCTCGGAAATATCCATTTATTCCATCCAATTGAACAATATTTGTCTATTGTTTATACATTTGATATTGATTTGGTTTGGAGGCAGTTTGCCATCAAAACATGTAAAATATGTTTCAAAACCGCTGGGGTTTCGAAATTGTTTTGCATTTTGCGGGCCAATCAGCACTCAGATCAAAAAATGCTGAGTGTGGATCTGATAGCCCTTGATGAGCTCTACCTGATCCATACAGGCATCAGACAGTTTTCTGAGATTTCCTATTTTGGCCACTAACGCCTAGCATCTCAAAAAGGAAATTCTCGCGATTCTTGCACCCCTGGGTGTATTCACTATATTACACTATTCTGTACTGAATCTAGATAGTATATGTCTACCTTTCAGCAGCTTTCAATGATCAATTCATAGAATACCAACCTATAAAACAAATAAAAAAGCGAAATTAGTTGGGATTTGTTGACCTGATGTGAATGGGGGGTTCTGGCCATTCTGTGCCCATAATAAATCTGCATTCATTCCTATGAACCATTCAAGGAACTCCAGTGGATACATGGGTATCCTATCTCACTCAATACTGTGTTTTAGGTATGACATCAAATATTGATTTCAAGGGTTTCTGGTCTTCATGGGTCCCTACCCTTCATCTATGCCAAGTAGATCTAGCCCCTAAACATATTTGACCTTGTTTGATGCAGCAACTGCATCAATATACCATTCTCTACCTAGCTTTTTCCCTCCGATAGCAGATTGAAGGATTTCACATTTTTAGTCTTCCTTACCCTACATACAGCATTTTAAGTAGTAGAAGCTTTGATGAAAGGTTCATATGACTCCAAATCTCAGCTTTATCCCTGCATAGAGGCTTTGAATCAACTCAACCTGAAACCTACAATTTCACATCAATTTGACAATAGACTCTAGGATGCACAGATTCGGGTCATGACAACTCTATATTCGAATTCAGCGTATAAATCCGGTCTATTTTGGTTATTTACTCGACCTATTCCGACCTGTTTTGACGAAGTTGCATTTCCGAGCAACTTGGTTCAAAACTGGTTTACACTAACAACAACCTTTCCATGTATCCTCTCATATGTACCCCCCTTCATGCAGGTTAAATGGGAAAAAAATCAGTTCAAGCACTACCTGAATTATAGAACAGATGTACACCTTCAAAAGTAAAGGTGATGTATCAGAATGGTGTCATATGAAAATGACCCGGTGGAAAATGTATTTTCTAGGCCGTGGTGAGTGCGTCATCATTAATTCAAAACCCTAAATCTCATCCTCTACCTGTCAAAACCCGTTCAAAATTGCCACAATGCTCATCAGCTATTATGCTATCTATCTGAAGCTCCAGATTGACGAGATATGGACAGTTAAAGGTGTATGAAATGGGACATCAAAACCATCAAACTTGAAATTGTATGTTATCTTGTGCATAGATATGCTCGTATTTTGTCTCCAATGGTGAGTGATACATGTTCTAAAACTTCCTATTGACTGTGCTGGGTTGAGAGCTGTGAAGAGAGGGTCTGGTGGTGGAGGTTTTAAATCTGTGATCACATCAATGTTTCACACTTGAATTGAGGTGTTACTGCAGGTAATGAAGCATAATTAACCTCATACAATTTCCGAACATTATTCTAATGTAATATGCAGTACTTGGTGGATGCCACTGGGTCTATTCACCATTTGTTTTGGATTTTTCCGAAATTTCATTTATACTTCATTCTACTGTTACATTGACACCTCTCTACTGCAACACTGCTCAATAGAAGGGATGGAGCAACAGGGGAAATCCGAATAGATCATGAATTTTGTTCAAATTGCACCCAGAACAGGGGGAACAACAAAACCTTCCTTTTTGGGATGCTAGGAGTTAGTATCCCAAAATGGAAGCGAATTTGATGTTGGCCTATATGCAGGGGGAAATAGGTCCCCCACTCTCTAACTATGCTGCTGAGTGTTATATGGGTATACTGCATAAGCGTGGACCCCATCAACTGGGAATTGGGGGCCTGAAGAACACATTATGCCAACAACTTCCTATTTGGGTTGCTAGGCGTTAGTGGCCCAAAGTGGAATATGTCATAAATGTGGTTGATGTTTATATGCATCAGGTAGATCTCATTGAGACCTACAAGATCTACATACAACTTTTTTCGATCGGAGTGCTGCCCAGACCGTAAAATGCAAAACATTTTCGAAAAGCCGGCGGTTTTGAAAACATATTTGATGGTTTTGATGCAATACTGCTTTCGGCAAGTAGCGGAGCCCAAGCATATAGTGATTTCAACATTTGCTATATTCAGAGTATTAAATGAATATTTCTTAACCTTTCGAATCGCATATGTTCTGTATTTTAGTAATAAATTCAGTTTATTTGACTCAGAATTCAAACTCCTCCCAACAAGCCGCAACGGCCTCAGCAGCCCTCGTGCCATCAAACTATCACCTGGTTTTTTGACATTTTCTTTCGCTGAATTTTCATGTATTTTACGGGTATTTTACGAATACATTTCCTTTTTGGGCAGTAGATGCCTGTGGAACATCTACAAGTGCCAAAGTTATTGAAAGTTATTGAAAGATATGCAAAGTTATTGAGCTGAGCTGGACTTCTCCTCAATATATGTCTTTGCGGAAAGTTATTGAAAAATCTCCGAAAGATATCAACAGGAGCCCTGAGCCACGGTTTCGCCACTAATTAGTGTTGTAGATGAGCTATGTATTACCCCACTTATTACTGGGGTTGTGTGGGCAGTATAGGTGCCTGGCGCACGTCTCCCAGAAAAGGGACTCTAACCCACACCAGCTGTGATATGACAGGCCCGTCCGGAATGAGAATGGCGTGCACAGATTTCGCGCCCTCCTACTCTTGTTACAAACTGACTGAACGCTTTGGTCTGTCACGTACCATAAATTCGGAAAAAGCGACTTCCCTCGTCTCCGATATGAAATACCAACTCATTGGCGGAATGCAAGCGCTCATGACCAAGCCTGCGAGTACGAGAACTTGGGAGCCATCCCTGCTTCCGACGTCTTTTATGGCCGTCCTCCTGTCGTCCACACGCTTCGTCAGAAATGGGTCGAAGGCTCGGTCACCGCATCGTCTCCAAGTCCGTAAAAGGCACCTTATGTCAAAACTGCACCCTGCACACGGAGGGACATGTCGTAAACGCGATGACGGCCTAAAACGGAAACACGCTTAATGGAACCGTAGGTCGCTTGCCGTGACACTGTCGCTTGCCATATGTGGTAAGTAACCATATCTGGTGCATCCTACTATCTTTGGGGAGTCTTCACCTCACATCGTGGGTATTCCGTTCTTCGCCGTTAACTTCAGCTCACCGATGAGCGTGTCGGGAACAGTTCTCGCACATCCTTTCGTCTCCGTTGCAGTGCATAAAGCTGCAGTTTACGTCTGGTCCTGACGGTTGCCTTCTGTCATGCTCCCCGCTCTCAGTTGCCCTTTCCCTCCATGGACTGCAAAACCACTCACACTTGATCACATCGGTCGATTCCTAGAGACCCTCAGATCACGGCCCTCGCTCGCTTGGCATACGGTATAGACTTCCACCGACCGAACTCGACCTATTGCGACGTCATGAACGAACCGACTGTCTTTACAGTAGACGGCTTGGTCGATCCCTGCATCTTCTTCCTATTTGGCCGGATAGAACAAGAACCTGTGAGGTTGAACATGTCAGATAAAGTATTCGCCGCTCATCTTGTACAGACGCTCCAGCATCCCCACCGCACCTTTATCCTCGGTTCGGGAACGGACACTAGGGGCAGTATCAAGGCCTTGTTCGCCAAGCAAATAGAGGCCGTCGGTAGGCCAGTAGCTTGCGGTGCACGTTGTCTCCAAGTACATGCTTCTTCTGACCACTCGTAGACCGTAACTCACCGTCCCGCAGCTCCACGAAACGGCCTTTTCTGCAACAGAAGTCCACTCCTCGACCGGCCGGTGCGGAACTTACTTGGAAATACACACAGACCACCGAGGCGACGCTCCATGTCACGTATACCGCAGCATTGGGGAAGGAGAGACAGTTACGCGTCCTTCCTGGTCCGAACCGATCCCGATCTCTGTCGGGGAATGGGTCTTGATTCAAGCGTCGTTCCATCTCCGTGAGGAACCTGAATACGAAGGGAAAAAGGTGAGAATGCACTCTGTGCTTGACGAGCGCTGATAGCACTTTCCTTCAGTCCTACGAGTTGCTTGCACATCACATGAGAGTGCTGCAAGTCCAGGAAGGCGATTCCGGCGCACCTACAGACCCTGCCATGCACTCCTCCGACATGGAAGTAGACTCGCGCGTTCCCTCTCCGTTCCCCGACGCGACTGTGACTGACATGGACACTGACATCGCCACGGGGCGTTCCTCGCCAACCACTCACTCCGCGACACAATGTGCTTCCTCGGAAGAAGAACCTGCTTCATCCGTCGACGCAATGACATCCTCCAGCGATGACATACTGTCCGACTCGACGCCTAGGACGTTGATAGACAGGCGAAAATCCCGACCGCTTCGCTCCAGAACTTCTGGGTCATCTCTTCCCACCCCCAACACCAAGAGAACGAGATCGGTGACAAAAAGCAAAAGACCTGTTCTCAATGCTTTGCAGGGTACGCGCCGTAGCACAAGACTTGCGGTTCGCAACGGCGAAGGTCCTAGCAAAAAGGCAAAGGGTCAGTTTGAGGTCTAATAAGTACTTGAATGGTTTCGCACCGTAGTTTACCGAATTGTTCAACCAATACAAGGCCCAAAGCCTTTTCTTCCACTTTGAAGGAAGTGGGCGAGCTCTGAGATGATTTGCCGACAGTCGTGTTCGACGCTCCAGAAAGACTTCAACACCTTAGGTGGTTCATTACAAAGTCGACCAGAGTTGATGACAGCCTCCGCCAACAGCACCGACTCGCCGGCCACCGCATTGAGCTGGACTGAAAGTCGTTGGCGATCAAGTTTAAGCAGGTACTCGATGTACTCCGGCCCAGAGTCCAGGTCGGCGTCGACCAGCGGTCGATTTTGCGGAGGAACGTAGATGCATCTGGCTGAGTGTTTGCCGGCCGCGGGAGGGCACGTGTCGAAACGATAATAATAATAATAATGTTCTTCTCCACTGTTCAAGTTGTCCAAGATTACTTGCACGACGCACACGCTTTCCGCAAGTCGAAGACAAATTTCATCTCCAATTCCGAACTTTTGCGGGACGGCCTCGACTTTCGCCTCCGACAATGCAGTGTGAAACGCCATGTTGTCTTTGATAACATTGTGAGGGAATGGACGGACACAAAGTGCCCTCGAGCACGGCTCTTTCGTAGAGAAGTAACAGCTATGTCGTGTTCATCGGTTGCCTGAGCTCGCAGGCTCGATTCCGCAAGTAGCCTTCGTTGTGCATTTTTGATCAGAATTGTTTTTACGTTCACCTCTTCTAAGCGTCCACCTATAACTACTTAAAATTCTCGGGTGCGCTCAATCCTTCTTCCAGTCGATTCGCTTCTGTCCTGATAATCGCACCAACGAGCCTGGCGGGACAAAACCGAAAGTCATTTCTGCGAAATACACGTCTGCAAACTAGTACTCTACGTCGTGCACAGCAGCTGATTTTCTTCGACATCTAACGCCGAACTCGCAAAGTCCTAGACTCCTTCACTCCAAAGTATCCGAGCTTGCGGTCGATAGCATGTCAAAGTCGACTTCGTCCTTGAACGAGTCTACGTCGAAGTACTCGTCTTCATCCTGCGATGATTGCGCTGCTGAAGATCGATCAGACGGAACGTCGTCAGACAGGGATGTCGACAGCATGACGAAGTCGTCTTCTTGCTTAGACGGTTGTGCCTCGACACGCGCTTTTTCCACCTGCAACGACGCCTCCAGCTGACGTCGACGGGAAGCGGAACCCCACGCCGAAAGCGCTTCAGGACAGTCGCCCGCTTCCTTTACACGCATCTTCTTCATTTCCCGCGCAAAGATACTGTACTCCTGTATCCGCGTAAGATAGGTCTTCCGACGGCAAAACTGACTCACCCTGTGCAGCCTGCCAGTGTTGAAGTCGTCTGTATACCTGTGAATACTGGTTCCCACTATGACAGTGTCGCCCAATGCGAAAGGAAAGTTACTGCCGTCGCCAGTAACTTTGAGCTGGCTATACTTCCCGTTCACGTCCAGCACGTAGCACTGTGTGAATTGAGACCACGTCCACACGTCTACAGTGATTTCGTCTCCGGTGGAACAGGGCCGGATTTCTGGGGACTACGTTCGCACCTTTAGCATATACTTATTACGGTCTCGTGAAGAAAACTAACTTACCACGCGCTTTTCCCGATCCCT